>CM060910.1:70032500-70683333 GCA_030737875.1 Allium sativum
TAACAAATGTTTTCTAAGTATAGAACTAAATGAGTTCGTGGAAGAGGTAAGTGATTGGAATGTTTTCCAATTAAAATCGAAAATATTTTCTAACTATAGAAAATAAAAGGAGGCGATACTTGTAAATATTTGGGTAACAAATATTGATAGGGAAATGGAGAAGATATTTAATTAATGAAATATTAATTAAAGAGCCCAGTGATTTGTTTGATATGTTTGGATGAACACTTGTTTTTATTCGATAGTTAAATCACAGACTATCGAAGTTTTTGACCATCGTTGTCAATATGGAGAGACCGGTTGGATTATTATCCGAAGAACCACTCCGTATCGGCATAAGCGTTGCGAACCAAGTATGCTGAATATATTGAAGACGGAGTAAAGTGCAAGGGCTTTTCTATTTATAGAAATTGTGCCTTCGGTTTCGTTCAATCCCAGAACGAACGTAAATGGACGAATGTCTGACAGAGTATTTCCAATAATCAAATGGGTTGGTCTATATAAATAAGATATGGTTCCAACGGATTTAGTCCCTTAGCATAATATCCAGAATATTTGTGCAAATCAATTAGTGATTAACGGATCTGACAATGTGGCATTCAAAGTGATTGGGCTATCAATGAATGGTAAGTATTCGTAGCCTCAGGCCTCAACAACCGGGAAAGGACAAAAATCGGGCAGGCAGCATGGCTATGTGGGTCGCACCCATTAGGATGTATAATCACCTATCTAGAGGTTCATTTAATTTCTTATTCTATTCGATGCTGTCCCAGTCGGGAGGCGGTTGCTGATCCCAACCGTTGGTGATATACATTCGATACACTCAAGCGAAATGAGTGGTCGGTCATGTGTGGGCCGGGTTACAAGATGTTCTTGTTGAACCCAGTGTATTCCTCTCTAGAGATACACTAGCGGAAGGTGGTTCCATACCTTGTCATGTTGGAAATCCAATCTCCAATAAGCGCCATGCGGTTTTTGATTTTTTACTATATATGTGGAGCGTGAGATGCAAGCGGTCTGCTATTTGGTTATTTACTTGTTGTAAACATTATTATAATATCACTGGATTTTCGTATCAAAGTGTTTTGGGTTATAGTAAGGTAAAAATCGTCCGTGTTTATGTGTGGGCTGGTCTTACTATTATCTTTTCTTTTGAAAGGATTTTTAAAGTTAAACAAGTGGTTGGAGTTTACTCACACCAGTCCCATGACTGACCCAGAGTTTATTTTGTTTGGTTTTTCCCTAAACTCTTGGGTGCCCAAATTTGTACGGGCAGTCAAGTAGTCGTGATTTCACAGATTCATTTGAAGGAGCTGGAAGAAGGAGGCTTCACCAGTTAGCTATAGGCTATCATATATTCCGCTGTGGACCTTGTTTGTATCTGGAAACAGGTGTTTATAACTGTTCCAGGAATGACTGTTGTGCTCTGATGATGGTATGTATATAAAGTTACTGATTTGTATTTCAAAAGTTATGTTATATAATATATTTAATTCGTTCCGCTGTGAGTTTGTGATCTTCGTTTTTCTTCTATTCTAATATTTCTTTCTTTCTATTTCTCATCCTCTAACTTCTTTCTAAAAATGATTCGTATTTCTGTGCAATTTGGGTTGGACGTGTGGTGTTTTTAGTCAACTCAGATAGCTCGGATTTGCGGGCCTTTACAGTTGGTATCAGAGCTTAGGTTGAGCGAATACCTAGGCTTTGGTGGAATGTGCTCATTAGAGATAGGGTCAGTAGAACCCTAGAATGAGTTGAGTATATATATATATATGAGAGCGCGTATTTGTAAGTTGATATAAAATTCATTTTATATTGTGTTGGCTAGTCTGTTGAGTGATTTATGAATTCTGATCGAATAGTGGGACGCCACAAAGTCGATAGGAATTTCTAAACACTTGAACAGAAGATTGAACACGATATTGTTTTAAAGTGGGTAAATGAAATTATTTTACCCAAAATTCTATTTTTGATATAGAAAGAATAATTTTTGAATTTATTATAATATATGGATGTGTTGGTTGTTAATATTATAATCAAATGAAATTATAAAAATTGAAATAGTTAGTTATAACCACATAGAATTTGTATATGAATAATATATACAAATGAGATGAACTGAAATTAAATTCAAGCCAGAATTTAGAATTTAAATCCTGGGAAGTTGGAAAATATTTTCGAAGTACATTAAAAGAATATAGCTTTGTTTTGAAAAGACCGTTTGAATAAAAATCATATTTGAATGGATTCTGAAAGTGTTAAAGCACTGAACTCACTTTAGTGGCTGGGAAATAATTCTGATAATGGTCGCGGCATCATCAGTGTTCATTTTCGAGTTTCTAAGTGATGAATTGTTACCTTAGAAATTTTTTGATGGAGATTTGTTTTGAAAAAAAAAACAAGTGGTTTGAAAATTCAGATGTTTTTAATTTGAAATGGGAATAAATATATATATGTATATATTTATGTGATTTCAGAAGGATTCGAAAGGAAAAACCCAGGAATTTGAATTCTGAAATTTAAATTTAACTGAAGCAAGTTAAATGGATCGAGGAGAAAAAAATTAATGAAATTCAAATTGAATAAGATTGAATAGAATTTGAATTGGGTGAAGATCATTTAGATTAAATGTGTGAAAACCAAAAGTTTTGGTTGGAGCTAATTTGTTGAGGAGTTGAGTTTCAACATAAGTGAGATTTTGAAAGGGTATAGATTTGTACCATTTTTCCTACCTTAGCAATTTCGAGGACGAAATTATTTTAAGGGGGGAAGAATGTAACGACCCGGATTTTTGATCGAATTGTTTTAAAATATTTAATATGATTTTTAAATATTGAGTGAATAATATAAATCAATTTTTATTTATTTATCGATTTATTTCGAATATAAACAACGATAATAGAAATTTATTGTTGAAGAGTTTATTTGTTTTGAATTTAAATTGATTTAATATGGCTATTTTAAATATACGTTCAAATTTAATTGTATAATCTATTTCGTTGAATTCAAAATAGCGCTATAATATTGAAATGACGGTCGGTATGCTGAAATAGCGGTTCACGAATTTTAATTATGAACCCCGAAATATTTATATTGTGGATAGGCTCGAAATCAAATCGCAGTCAAAACGAAATCAAGTCAAGTTAAATCGAAATTAAATTCTATTAAAAATTGCCTGTACGTTTGGAGACAACCAGTTAAGACTAACGTACTTCCTGTCCCCCCTCCTTCTATAAAAATCGCGACTACCCATCTCTTTTTCTTTTTCATTTAAATCTGTAAATCCATCTTCTTCGAAAACCAAAGGCTTCTGAAATCAATGAAATGGCCTTTTCCGCTTTTGCTTGCTCTTGTTTCACAAGCCCTCCGTAAGCCTCAAAACACAAACCCAAAATCGAACGGGATTTCGAAATCGAAATCAAATAAATGGGGCATGAACATATAGAAGTCGACTTCGAATCTGGTTCTGAAGCAAGGATTCCGAGTGCCGAGTTGAAGCAGTAACTCATGCACGATGGAAGACCTCGAATGGGGCGAGTAGCAGCACTCGAACATCAGGGTTGACCTCGGATCTGTCGCGCGCAAAGGAATCGAGTTTGGGGGAAAAGCGTGAGGGGATGTAATGGCGGTTATGGTTCGTGATTTAGGCGCTGTAGGAGATCGAACTGGAAAGGGACAGGTTGAGGCGATGGAGCTTTTTGCAAGAGGAATCAACAGTAAAGTCGGTTTTTGATTTTTGGTGATGGGATTCGATGCGAGATGATGGCATAGACAGTGGAGTAGGAAATTCATGACCTTGTTTTTCCTGTTGAAGCTACTGTATGATTTTTGTTTTGGGAATGGAGAATGCATGCAAAGTGTTTGATGAATTGTCTGAATATGAATGAGGCAATTTTTGGGTTGTTTTCGGTTGGAGGGATCGTTGGTTGTGGAGTCGTTTCATGTTGGCTTTGTAGTTGTTCGAAAAATAAGGTATACGCCTTCTCGAAAAATTTATACCTAAAAGAATTTATTTATGTTATTAATAAATTTAATATAGATAAATGTTTAATCGATAAAGAAAAATTAAATAATCGTAGGTATTCCTTGAGATGGTTCAAGATAGATGATTTAACGGGATTCAAAGTCGAGATGATATGGAATTAAACAGGGTATTCAACGCAAATAAAATCACTGTGATTAAATCTCACTCACCTTTTATTTATAATTATTTTTACTTCGTAAAAATAATTGTTGTTGCTTGTTTGGATTTTTCTGCTTGTTTTATATATATTAGTTATTTAGGCTATTATATATATATTGGGTTGATTGATTGGTTGGATTCCCGCTGTCTCATTAGCGGATGCCCGCAGTTTCATAGCGGATGATTACCCTATGCGCCCCACGCTATGATTAGTGGATGACCTTTTATACCACGATATTCAGCCACGAAGCAGAATGGGTATTATTTATGTGCTAACATCTGTGAATGCAGGAAAACAGGTTGGAGGAATCCAACTGGATTCCTCAAAAATATATTATCTGTTTGTTTATTTTTTTGCATATATATTGTTATATATGATGTGTTAGAAAAATAAATAATTGGTTGCTTTGTGTGTTTAAATATCACTGGGCTTAATTAATGATATTTAAAAATATCATGAAAAAGGATATTTGAGAATTAGAAAGGAAATTCTATTTTTCTAAAATAGAATTGAAATTTGAAATTTGAATATAGAAGATTCAAATAGAATTGAATTTGAAATTTGAATATAGAAAATTCAAATAGATCCAAATAGAATTGAAAATGAAATTGAATAATGAAATTCCAATATAGAATTTGAATAAAGAAAATTCAAAGAGGAATTCAAAAGGGATTTGAATAAAAGAATTTGAAATAGAATTTTGAGTATAGAAATTCAAATGGAAACTTAATAAAGGAATTTGAATACAGAGAATTCAAACATAATTAAATATAGAATTTGAATCGAGAATTCAAAAAGAATTGAATATGGAATTTGAATATAGAAATTCATAAAGGAATTTGAATAAATGAATTTGAAATATTGAATTTCAAAGAAGAATTGAATTGAATTTGAAATATTGAATTTCAAAGAAGAATTGAATTGATTTTGAAATATAGAATTTCAAAGAAGAATTCAAATAGAAATTGAATAATAGAATTCAAATGGAATTTCAAGTATAGAAATTGAATAATAGAATTCAAATGGAATTTCAAGTATTGAATTTGAATATGAGATTGAAATAGAAATTCAAGTATTGAATTTGAATATGGAATTAAAATAGAAATTCAAGTATTGAATTTGAATATAAAATAGAAAAGGAAATTCAACTATAGAATTTGAATATAGGAATTTAAATGGGAGTTGAATAAAGGAAATTTAAATATAGAATTTGAATAATAGAAAAGGAAATGGAAATTTGAATTTAGAATTCAAATAGAAAAGGAAATAGAATTTGAACATAGAATTCAAATAGAAAAGGAATTGGAATTTGAATATAGAATTCAAATAAAAGCGAGATTGGAATTTGAATCAAGAAATTCAAAGTAGAGTTAAAATGGAGTTGGATTCATTTTAACGAAGTTTAAAAGTTTATATATATATATATATATATATATAATTAAAACGAACTCGCCGCAGCGCTGCAGTTCCACTACACCAAACAGGCCATTTTGTAACATTTTCTCGGATCCTATTAGTAACGGTTATATGTGTGACTAATTTATAACATTTTTTACCGTTACATTTGTTTACAATAGTTATTACCGTTACAACATAGACTAATTTTGAACGCGAGGGTTGAGATGGTAATTTTACATCCAGTAAGTGTCTAACCCTACCTTTCCTTTTTCGTTATTACCATAACACTTGCAATCCCCAAATTTTCATCGTCGCTGCCTAGGTTTACTCCCTCCTTCACTTCTGACGGTTTCGATCACCTTTGCCACGCTGATCGCCTCTTCCACGCTGATCGCCTCTGGTATTATTACTCCATCAATCTTATTTGGGTTCTTGCTGTGGTAAATTGGTGTTTTCGAAGAAATGTTTTGTCTGAAAATCCTTCCATGTTTACCGATTCAATATGTGGGTATCTTATGATTTCTCGGTTTAATGGATTTATTCATGTAGTTATTTTGTTTAATTACCCAGCGCACTTGTATTTCTGGGAATTGAATACACATTGAGGATTGGGTTTTCAGTTTGTGTTCCGCATGTTCTGTTTGTGGGACTACTTTGTCAAAAGAAGCTTTGCTAGAACTGGTAGAAAAATTCTTACTGCATGCTTCAAATTTCAATTTTAGCAACTTTATTCACTGGAACTCAATGAAAAAAAGTAGACTAACCACGCCAAATGGGTTCAATTTTTGAAGATAAGAACATGATCAGTAAAATCAAAATAATACCATGTACAAACTTCTTAAATTCTGTTGACATTGGTGGTAATCTATGTTATATAGTAAGACAATTCATCATACATATCTTTACTCTCCCTTCCATCCACAACCAAATGGGTTCAATTTTTGAAGATAAAAACATGATCAGTAAAATCAAAATAATACTATGTGCAAACTTCTTAAATTCTATTAATGACATTGGTGGTAATCTATGTAAAATAGCAAGACAATTCATTATACGTATCTTTACTCTCCCTTCCATCCACAACCATTTTCATCAACTCTGCGGCAACCATTATTACTGCTTGTGCTGGCTGCGGATACGTTTGTTTCGCTGCATCATCATTTTGCGAAATTTTGATTACCTTCATGTCTTCCCTTCGCTGGGGATAATCATGTTTCGTAGATTAACTTCCGGATCCACATCTTTCTTTTCCAGTTTCCTACATCCTATACCTTGGCAGTCTAATTCAATACATGGTCGACTTTTACGCCTCCGTCTGATCAGTCCATACTTGCTTAGGTATGTCGTCTGCTAATTTCATTCCTAGATTTTGTTTCATTTGCCTGCACAATTTTCAAGACCTATGGATTCAGAAATTAACTAATTTTTTTCATCTATTCTTTCTGTGTATGCATGGTGCTTTGTTGAATCAAAATAACAAAACCAAAATCAAATTACATAGATAATTGTCACTTCTGTATTTTGAATCAGGTAATTATTTATACTTTTAAATTTTTAAATATTTTTCCTTAATCAAACATTCTTTTGTAGTTGTTGAATATTACGATAAAGTAAGGATTTTATTTGCATATTTTCTTTTCCTTGACACTAATCTAATGTGCCAACTGAAATAGGCCGAAGCACTAACTGATATAGTGTGCTACTAAATTAAGTATTTTAACGAGTGCTAATATGTTACGCTCAGCAAGTTTTAACCAATGTAATGTGCTAATATAGTTTGCATATTTTCTTTGCCCTGAGACTAATTTAGTGTAACAACTGAAATAGACTTGACACTAACCGTTGCCTTGCAGGAGTGCTAATTTAGTGCGCTTAACAAGTTTTAGCTAATAACGACCAAGTGCTAATATAGTGTGCCAACTAAAGTAGGCCTTGCCTTGACATTGGTTGACCATAACTTATAAGGCAAGCTTCATGATGCATTCGTCGCTATTCAGTACTGGGGTAGACTGAGCTGACTGAAATCAGCTACGTGAACTGCAACCAATGGCATTTGCGACTGGAGATGGGACCTTGAAAACAAAGACCATGTTCTGTACTGAGGTGAAGACCACTTTTGGTTATATTTGTCTTTATGATTCTGATTATTGATAAGTCAGTTATAGACAATTAGATTTTCCTACTAATTCGTCCAAACAAAGCTAATTGGTACACTAACTCTAAGGTACATGTTTATTTGTGTCAATTAATACACACACACACTCTCTCTCTCTCACACACACATACACACACTCTAAGATGAATTTAAGAAATGCTATTAAGTTTGTATGGAAGTAGCTTGTCACATATTTTCTTGTTTCAATGGTCTGTGAACAAGTTCAGTATTTTTCTATATTCTTTTGTTACGATGATTATCATGTGTATTCAATTTAATACAGTAACAGGTAAGTTTATTTTCATGACCTAAGAGAAGGTAGTCTGTTAGTTGTGTGATTAAGTGAGACTAATTTGTCAAAGTTCCCACCATTTCCCTTCCCATTTATACTAAAAAGAGATAATTATATATCCATTTTCTTTGGTCGAAAATAAAAATTTGCATGTATCCTCCCAACATGCACGCCTAACTAAATTTTTTCACTGTCAAACATCATACAAACACCGCCTCTAACTGGAGGACTACTTGTATATAACTACCATCCAACAACAAAAAGTATTTAAATTAAGTATTGACAAAAAAAAATTTTCGATGCTAAAATAAATTCACCAAACAACAATTCATATATCTTTCAAATATGTGATTTTTCTCACGTTTTGTTCTTTATGAGCACTCAATTGACAGTCCTAAATTCCTTATCCTCTGACGTCATTTTGCTTTCAAATTTGGTATAACCTTATATCCTTGGCCTTTTCTAAAAATTGGTTGGCACAATCCAAACAGATGTTGGATTCTACTACTTTCAAACAAATTTAATCAAATGTTTGTTTTACATTATGTCGAATTTTGGTTTTGTGCAAATATCATGATAATCATGTGTGGCTTTCATTTTAAATTCACCACAAAGTTGCAAGCTAAATCGATAAGTACAGTAGCATTCATAATTTTTTGACGTGTTATTGCAGATTTCTGAAATAACCAGATCATTGAGTAGTCTTGAAATTTATTGTATAATAGTAAACAAAACATGATGTATTCTCTTCGCACAAAGAGTATTTTTGTATGATCTCCTTATTTGTTTACTAAAGCTAAATAAATATTTATTTCTGGTCCAATCTTCATATCACTCCTGTTTGCAATGATATTCAAGTATGTATTGTATCATTTCCTTCCCAATTTTAATAGTTCAAAATAATATATCATATTCCATTAAAATAAAAGAAAAACAGGCATTAATGTTTGCAACTATAGCTTAGATTAACATGTGAATTTGTGATACATTGGGCAAAATCTGAGTGATCTTTTTATTATTTTGTAGGCAGATAGAATTTGATCAGACTAGCTTCCTAAAACTATTTTTTTGGATTCTAGAATTCAGTTGAGCAATGCACCAATAATGAAAGAAAAACAAAATGATTTCGAGATAGTTATTATTCGTTTCTCTTATGTGTTCACATGACAGTTAGTTTAAGAAGCTTCATAGGGTATTTTTAAGTTTAGATCCTAAATTGTGGACGCTTTAAAATACAAAGGATATTAGTGTTATTATTACATAACTATAATGTGCATCAAAGAAAGCATATCTAATGCAAGAAGCAATAATTAATATTATATTGTCCTAGACACTTATTACTAAAAAAGATAAAATAAACGTGATTAGTTAACTAAGTTGGTATGCAGATGATAAACATTACTATGTGTACTATAATGTGCATCAAAGGAATCATATTTTATGCAAGACGCAACAATTATTATTTTATAATTCTTATGACAACACTATATTTTATGACAGAAACACAGGTCCAACTAAAATATTTTTGGCGATCCAATTAATCGAACTTTTAGCTCTTCCCTTACTTAAGTAAAATAGTTTTTCTTCAACTTGATGTTTTTCCCTCTCGAAAAGCTTAAAGTATTTGCTAAAACTCTGTAATACTTACATGCTACCAATCTGTTCAATCATTTGGGTATCGCTCTATTCGTGAGATATGATACAAATTCAATCATTTATGTACCCATTGTCAGTGGTTTTTTTTTTTTTTTTTTTTTTTTTTTGAAACTTCGTGTTGATATTTAAATTTGACAAAGTTCTGTGTCCAAGTGCAATTCCAGAAAATAGAAATGAAAAATAAGTTCTACAGTTATCAGCAAGCTGAGGATATTAGATTAATCTTTTTTTAATGAAGTAACTGTTTCATTTTCTAGACATTAGATTTGGACAGTTTGGTGCTTTGTGAAAAATTTGTTGATTTTAAAATTTTGGCGAATGGTGTTTTCTTCGAAATGTCTTAAATTTTGATAGTTTGGGAGCAGCACAAGACCATCACCAAATAGCTTTTTAGGCATAGAGTTTCTTGTTGTGCATCAAATCTCAAGCATTGATTATTAACAGGTGGGTCAAGCGTACTAACGAAAAAGATCATGACCAAATTTCACCGAAATTACTCTAAATTTCAAGCACCGATCAACACCGAAGAAAGTTGAAACTTAATGATTGTATCATCGATATATAGCAAGCCGGTCAAAAGTCTTTTATCTAAATGTTGATTCTATATAGAGGGCGTATTATAATGCTATCATACATAGGTGTAGTTGGTCCTAATGCTCATGGAGCATTTGCAATGAGATATTCTTTCACAGTAGTTTTTTTTTACATTGCAACAGGGTGATATACACCTATTTTTGTTCAAACTGCTACTTGAACACAAACACTACATATGTTAGTAGAAACCAAAGGTATTATACTCATCTTCGGCATAAGAAAAGTAGCTTTCACAAAATATTTATAAATTAACATAGGCAATGAAAAATAGCAGTGGGTGGAAGAGTTGGCTGAAAGGATAACCAACGGTGATTAGTAATTTTGTTAAATTTTTAATATATAGGAATTAGAAACGATAAGTAACTAAGCTGCTTCCATTGAAATATAAGTAAGACATTTAACCAACAATGATTACTAATTTTTTTAAATATTAATACAATTATGTAAAGGATTAGATTTAATTTATTATATTAACTATCCATAGTAAGATCGGATGATGTCTCAGTAAATTCTCGCTGTCTGTATTATTTCTGTTCGGATTACAAATCTGTACATTTTCGGTGTGTCTTGCAGGTGAACAGCCACAAAGCAGAAAGGTTGATATTGAAAGTACATACAAACAGTAAACTAATCATTTTAACTCTTCGTCTTTCAATAATGATATCGTATATTTGCAATTTATTTTAATTTTGTCAATAATGACTAGCATATTATTAAGGATTTATGTTGTTAAACTTATAAGGCGCATATTTTAGAAATACCATCATTTACTTTTGATTCATGAAGAAATACTTGCATAGGCAAGTGAAGCGTATGGCTTCTTTCACATTAAAGTTCCAAAATATTAATTTATGTGTTGTATGTCTTGCATTGCTACGTGTCTGCCTGTATTCAAAATTGATATGTTTTTATTTCTTCTAGCATACATATTATATCTGTCCAAGGCTAAAATTCTTGCCATTCTCTAGAGCATTCTTTCTATGATGCATATTAAATATGTCAACTTGTGAAAGACATGTGAAATTATATATTAACATGTATACCTTTATTAACAGCTGGTTTAAATTATTTCATTTGATAGGGATCTCAAAAGCAAAATACATATGCTGAACATAACTGAATCATGCATACTGCCTTAAGATTTAAATTATGGCTTAATTACAAGGCTATTATTATGGCTTAGTTACACTATTATTATGGCTCAGTTACAAGGCTTAGTAAACTGAGCCAAGGTATGGTGCATGCTGATAAATTTTATTCTGTATTCTTACTTATTTTTCTTAATTTAGAAACTGATGCACTGTTATTATGAGGGATAGTAAGGCAAGCTCTTAACATCTTCATCTATGACATACGCATATTAGTTTATTACAATTGGAAGCAAGTTTATATGAAGCTAGTTCGAAATTTACTTCTTGAAGCACAAAGTTGACAGTTTCTAGTTCCCACCTCCCATTTCTTGTAGTTGATTTGTTGCCTTGATGCTTATTATTTCAACATGTCTACTTTGCAAAAGTTATGTAGTGTAGAAGTTTTAAATTATGTGATGTCGTTTGTATAAAATTTAAAAAATACAGTTTTTTGTGAAGTGTTAGAAAACCTAATACTGGAAACAAGCTCCTAGGCGGAAGCCTGGACCATTGTTCGAAAGGCAAAAACACAAGCAAGCTGTTTTTGGGTTTACTGAGACATAGGCTCAGTAAAGCTGAGCCGAGTGGCTCATTTACACCGAGCCTACAAGGCTCTATAAACTGAGCCAGGCTCAGTAAACAGAGCCACTCGGCTCAGGTTTACTGAGCCATATGCTCAGTTTACACTGACCCTCAGCCGAGTGGCTCAGTTTTACTGAGCCTTGTAGGCTCAGTAAAACTGAGTCACTCGGCTTAGGCTTTGGTTTACTGAGCCATAAACCCAGTTTACACTGTTCTTTGTTTGTTTTTTTAATCAGACTGGTTCGGTAAACTTTCTTTGTTTTTTAGTCAGGCATGGACTCATATCATTATATTTTTTGAACATCGTAGGCTTTGGTTCAAGAAGCGGAAGCAAGACAAAGATTAGAAGGTGGCGATGATACTTTGAGTCTAGATAATTTTGAGAAAGCAAGAAAAAATAGCACAAGCTTCAAAAGCAATTACCGAGGCAAAAGAGAATGCAACTAAACAACAGTTACCTAAATTGGAGAACGACCAGAATCAAATGCATGAAGACATCAAATCAATGAGTTCAGCGTTAGCGTACTTGCAACAATCTATGAAGCTTCTTATCAAACAACATGGAGGAAATACGACATCACGAGAAGAAGTTGCTTTCGATGGAGGGCAAGGTAATAACAATCTAAATAGTCCTTCTAATGATGCCATTGGATCATCCACGAGAGATAAACAATCGGTAGTGTTATTATCGTCAACATTAAAGGTGGTAGCAAATGGATATGTAGGAGTGCAAAAAGTTTGTCATCATAGAGCTGTACTAAAAGGAGAGAAAGCCATTTGGATGGAGGAAGTTCTGGATTCGGATACATCAATTTTTGACGCACCCCAAAATGGTATGCATACACTATCTGATCTTATCGATGGTGGGTTTGTAATTTAGACCACTTATCGTTTGCGTTTTGTGCAATGGTTGTATGTTAAATTATGATATTTAGATGTTATTTGATATTTGTTTTGGATGATGAATGATTGCATGTTAAATTGTGATAGTTTGATGTGTGTCAAAATGGAATTTGTTTTAGGATGCAAATTGTGATATATTGTTGTATTTGCTTTGAGATATTGTTATTATATTTTCCATATGCTTATTGATATATGTTCTACGAAAGTAGTTGAAGCATATTATGATTGTTAGTTGTTTAAAGGAATTACGTACTGTAGGGCTGGTATAATATTCGCATTTGTAACAGTTATAATTGTTATTAAATTTATTGTATGATATAGTTAGCTTTATATACTAACAGTAATAACTGTTACAAGTTTCATATTTGTAACAGTAATTACTGTTGTAAAAATAAATTTTATAACGGTTATAAGTGTTATAAATTTTTCAGTATCAACGTTTATAAGTGTTACGAAATAATAAGTTAATAACGGAAATAACCGTTACAATATACATTCTTTGTCACAGTTAAAACCGTTATAATATTCGTGACAACAGTTTGTCACGTATGTTGTAGTAACGGTTATAACTGTTACAAAGTTGATTAGTAACGGTAATAACTGTTATTAAAACCATTTTCTGGTGTTGTGTTCGTAAATTGGCGACTCAAACTTCAATTGAGTATACAGGACTCAATTGATGTCGGAATTCTTTGAAACAAGAATCGTCAGGACCGGTTGAATAATAATTTTCTAATGGAAGAGAAAAATCTGGATTTTGTCGAATAGATTTTTAGTTATGTCAAAATCAAAATTTTAAAAGTGCAGCGCCGGAAACCATTAAAACCATAATGGATTTTATATAATAAATATAGGGATTTTTAAGCAAATAAAAATCCGAATTTCCATTTAAAAACCTGATCTTGAGTTAGAACATAAAGGTGAACTCAAGTGAAGTAAGAAAAGTGATTTTTGAAACAATAGCCATATTTTTGATTATTGAATAGAATTAACTAAATCAAGAAAGAATTAGTTAATCGAGTGGTGAATTGAAGTCGAACTTTGAAAATTGAAAATTTTGAATTGTAAACATATATTTGAAATCGAATATAGAACTTAAATTAAAATTTGAATTCAATTAGTTGATAAGTAAGTTGAATTATATTTGAAACGTGTTATATGCATATATACAAGCGAAATGGGCAAAGAGTTACTTTAACGAATTGAGTCAAAACGAGTGTATGAAGTTGAAATGAATTGTACAGGTATAGATATACCGGAGACAGTTATGGGATAAAGTGATGAAGGTATATAATTAGTGTGCTCGACAATAAGGTACATGTTTAATTCATATATGAGATTTTATGCGCCGTATCGGCAAGCCGCTTGGCATTTTCTTTTTCTTTTTGAGATGAGAAGTTACCGGGAAGCTGTTTGAAATTTCCCGATGCTCCCGATACAGGTGAGGTTATGGTGAATTTTTCCGAAAATTTAAGGAGTTAGAATATTTTTAAGAAAATTTGATAACTAAAAATCCATATATCGATATATATATAGAGAATTAGATAATGAAACAAATTTAAATAGGATATTTGAAACAAGAAGGAAAACTATAACTTAGATTTGTTAAAAATAACAAGGGAAATGTATACGTGTTTTAAAAATAGATAATTGGTTTGTATAGTATTGATTATTCGAGTAAGTAGTCTTGTCTGTTTTGACGTTATGAATGTTATTCAGTCAAGGTCTGAGAGGTAATTATACCCCAACTTGATTGGTTTCATTAACAACCGATAAACAACAAAACTCAGTCTCGAAGATCAACGTTTAAAGAGATTTAGTTGAATGTATATATTTGGGTTGTCGTAACGATGTTTTACACAACATCCGTTTTAACCCAAATAAATGTAAACTTGGAAATAAAATAACAAATGTTTTCTAAGTATAGAACTAAATGAGTTCGTGGAAGAGGTAAGTGATTGGAATGTTTTCCAATTAAAATCGAAAATATTTTCTAACTATAGAAAATAAAAGGAGGCGATACTTGTAAATATTTGGGTAACAAATATTGATAGGGAAATGGAGAAGATATTCAATTAATGAAAAATTAATTAAAGAGCCCAGTGATTTGTTAGATATGTTTGGATGAACACTTGTTTTTATTCGATAGTTAAATCACAGACTATCGAAGTTTTTGACCATCGTTGTCAATATGGAGAGACCGGTTGGATTATTATCCGAAGAACCACTCCGTATCGGCATAAGCGTTGCGAACCAAGTATGCTGAATATATTGAAGACGGAGTAAAGTGCAAGGGCTTTTCTATTTATAGAAATTGTGCCTTCAGTTTCGTTCAATCCCAGAACGAACGTAAATGGACGAATGTCTGACAGAGTATTTCCAATGATCAAATGGGTTGGTCTGTATAAATAAGATATGGTTGCAACGGATTTAGTCCCTTAGCATAATATCCAGAATATTTGTGCAAATCAATTAGTGATTAACGGATCTGACAATGTGGCATTCAAAGTGATTGGGCTATCAATGAATGGTAAGTATTCGTAGCCTCAGGCCTCAACAACCGGGAAAGGACAAAAATCGGACAGGCAGCATGGCTATGTGGGTCGCACCCATTAGGATGTATAATCACCTATCTAGAGGTTCATTTAATTTCTTATTCTATTCGATGCTGTCCCAGTCGGGAGGCGGTTGCTAATCCCAACCGTTGGTGATATACATTCGATACACTCAAGCGAAATGAGTGGTCGGTCATGTGTGGGCCGGGTTACAAGATGTTCTTGTTGAACCCAGTGTATTCCTCTCTAGAGATACACTAGCGGAAGGTGGTTCCATACCTTGTCATGTTGGAAATCCAATCTCCAATAAGCGCCATGCGGTTTTTGATTTTTTACTATATATGTGGAGCGTGAGATGCAAGCGGTCTGCTATTTGGTTATTTACTTGTTGTAAACATTATTATAATATCACTGGATTTTCGTATCAAAGTGTTTTGGGTTATAGTAAGGTAAAAACCGTCCGTGTTTATGTGTGGGCTGGTCTTACTATTATCTTTTCTTTTGAAAGGATTTTTAAAGTTAAACAAGTGGTTGGAGTTTACTCACACCAGTCCCATGACTGACCCAGAGTTTATTTTGTTTTGTTTTTCCCTAAACTCTTGGGTGCCCAAATTTGTACGGGCAGTCAAGTAGTCGGGATTTCACAGATTCATTTGAAGGAGCTGGAAGCAGGAGGCTTCACCGGTTAGCTATAGGCTATCATATATTTCGCTGTGGACTTTGTTTGTATCTGGAAACAGGTGTTTATAACTGTTCCAGGAATGACTGTTGTGCTCTGATGATGGTATGTATATAAAGTTACTGATTTGTATTTCAAAAGTTATGTTATATAATATATTTTATTGGTTCCGCTGTGAGTTTGTGATCTTCGTTTTTCTTCTATTCTAATATTTCTTTCTTTCTATTTCTCATCCTCTAACTTCTTTCTAAAAATGATTCGTATTTCTGTGCAATTTGGGTTGGACGTGTGGTGTTTTTAGTCAACTCAGATAGCTCGGATTTGCGGGCCTTTACAATGTATTTGTTTGTCAACAGAGATACATAGTGATATGTGGTTTTTTATCCGAAAAAACTTCTAATTATAAAAGCAAATTTGATATAAATGAAGTTCCTAATAGCATTAATTTTTTTTCCCCATTTCTGCATCGAATTGACTTTTTTGTAAATTTTGAACAGAAAATCATAATTTATTTCTTCTCATTTTGCAGAAGATGTTGTATATTGAACCTTATTTGTATTTGTTAACAATTTCCTATAATGAAGATGATTTTAAACCAATATAATTAGGACATGAGATCCATTAAAATTATAGGAGAAGATATACTTACTATATAATTAGCATTGATTGCCTTAGTATTTTAGTTAATAAGAAAGTCTTTTAACCGTTTTAGTTATTTCTTCTTTTATGTATAATTGTTATATTTATCATATAAAACTATTTCCTTTTTCCCTAGATTTTTACCAGTTTGTTAAAGTCTCTTTTCTTAATTCATGCCAAAATTCAGCATTATATTTCATGTTAATAAATTGCTTTCATGTAATTCTGAGCTGCATTAAGGATTGGACTTTCAATACTTTTCCATATCCTTACAATCACGGTTATAGTACTCTTATAATACTTATACTCTAAGTTGCTATTTCAAATTTTGTGTTTTGCATCTCCTATTTTCATCAACAGTTGCTACCTTGAAAGCAGGTCAGTTATTCTATAATTCGATGGTGGGACACTTATTATGATTCTTCTTTCATCTTCCTCTAATCTTCTAAATCTGTTTCTTACATTCCCTATTTAGCAGCTACAAAACCCTTTTTCTTTATCCACTTAGGTTTATATGTTCACCATCAAGCTTTACAAACAAACATAAATAAATCATATAATTTTATTGCTGGACACTTTTGAATAAATTAGTAGGAAAAATCAGAATTAACCATGTTGGTTTCCCATAAAGTATTAGAAACATTACTACAACATGGGTTAGTTGTCAGTTTGTAGTAATTAGCATTCAAATACTATTGATTTTCAATTTAACAAAAAACTATCTCTTTGAGGCATAAAAGCCATATATATATATATGTGTGTGTGTGTGTGTGTGTGTGTGTGTGTGTGTGTGTGTGTGTGTGTGTGTATCTTAATTTCATGTTATTACATTTGGATGATTGGTGGCTATTATATATTTTGGGCCATTTTTGAGTTTTCGTTTCAATTAATGATAAAAAATATTAATAATTTTGATGGACACTTATAATTTTACAAATATTACATTTATGAACCCATAGAGTTGCTCCAGCTGGTATAAACTGGAGTTTGGTGATAGGAGGTCATGAGTTTAAGCCTCTATAATCACTAAGGTGTTATCTTATTGATTGCCTGGTAAGTGTTTTTTTTCGTTTGTTACATGGTTTCTTCGATTTTTTCGAGTGAAGCTTGCTTCTCTACATTTAAAAAAATTACATGTATGTTTTGTGTTTTCTTACTAAATTACTTTATTTGTTGTGTTATAGTTAACGCAAAATATTGGTTAAGAAATGGTTTCTCTTTTGTTGGTGTTTTATGTAAGCGTGTTTATTTTGAATCAGGATTTGAAGTTTGCGTTTCATTTCCCAAATGAATTAGAAAAAGGGCAACAATACATATTACTGGACATAAGAATCGTTAGTTAGACTAATATATATTTCATATGTTTTTCTCCATATTAGTATTGAATGATGTTTTAAAATTATATAGCTAGACTATGAAACAAGAGCATGGACAATTTTTTTTTAATAAAATGAGTCATGGTTGCTATGATGGTTGTGCACCATGTAGTCAATAATCATTATGTTATGCTTATAGTGTGCATATAAAGCTATCTTATTCTCGGTAATGTGCAACTTGCTTTGTATTTTAAGCTCAAAAAGCTCGAAATGCCTATTTTAAATAACCTATTCCATATACCTATTTTAAATAACCTTTTTCTGCATCTAATTTTCCTATGCAAAAAAAAAAAAAAAAAAAAAAAAAAAAAAAAAAAATTGATCACCAAATCATTTTTGTACAAGGATGTATCCAAATTTTGCTATCTTAAAAGTTGCTAGATATTGGCAGAGTTGAATGAGGTGATAATCTTTTGTAGCTATGCTGGTGTTGTACATGTTGATGCATGCTTGAAGGGGCTTAATGGTGTTTCAGATACTATTGAATGTTCCTTTATGCAACTAACCGTCACTGAACTATCTTTTGCTTCTAAGGTGATTATTAAAATTCGTTTTCTAACTAACTTTTTGTTTATTAATCTGAACTATTGATCAATGCTTTTGGTATTTGAAAGGCGAGAGGTCATTCTGACAACGTTCAGTCACATGAGTATAGAATTATTTCAAGTTAACGATCATGGAGTATAGATAAATTATTGCAATAACTCTCATTTTTTTATCCATTCTCTCGAACTATAGAAAAAGCGTACAAATTCAACCATCAATGTCATTTATTTTTAAGAAAATAAAATAAAATGAGAGTTATTGCATGACACCGATTTAATTGTAGGCACCGTGGCGTCAGTACTAACTAGAATGGATAAACTTAAATGCCCATATAAAGCATAGAACATGCTCCAAAAAGGTATGCTACACACAGTAACGATATTTAATGTAACCTGACCATATATCGGCTTACATTACTAATTGATTTATTGGTATTATCTGCCAGGTTTGGATATATTTATGCACAAAGGTGAAATTGGAGCAAAGAATATTGAAATAAGAGAAAACGTGCCACAAAGCAACTCGCAGTTACGCTAAACTGGTAATGAACCCTACAGTTTAAACATGATTATGAATTTACATTTCTAAAAATGTGTATCCTTGCATTTGAACATGAAACCATATGCATAAATTCCATTGAAGTTGTGTATGTTATCAACGATGACTTATTGTGGTAAGCTGCATGAGCTCAACAACGGACCATTCTCCACCTATCTAAATCTATAGCTACCGGGTTTCAATAATAGGTACGTTCAACTCTTTATTTTAACTAAATATAGGAATATTATTCAATCAGAAAACTAATGTGAAGCTACCATTTATCATTTGCACCATTCCATTGATTGCAATCTCTTACCATCTATATTAAGCAGAGCATATGAAACATGAAAAAAATAGCATTGCCTCATTTCCCATCAGTTGTATAAAGCAATTTATACAATAGAGAGATGTCACTCGAACATCAAGTTTTTGAAATGCTTGAATTGGCACATGTAATACCACATGGAAAAATACGGTTGAGCATGAGAATGCTAAAATGGATAAAATGTAACCTTCAAAATGAATAAAAGATCAACATTACTACAATAGTATAACAGGTATAGCGTTGTGTCACCTATCCATATTGTTCTACACCGCAAAAGTTATAATACAAGAACAGAAACACCTACATGTATTATATCTTTTTGCATCATTATGCATCTGAGCATTCACAAATTCTTGCTAGACGGCAAATGATAATTATCAACCAAGATTAAGAAAGGAATCTCCCTTCTTAGTAATGAAAATAATCAACTTCCAACAACATGTATAAATTTAGATTGTAGCTGAGTCCCCTTTTAACTGGTAGATATCCAATAAAAGAGTTAATTGTCTTTCAGCCTAAATATTAAATCTCATTTATCTCAATATATTTAACCTTTATATTACTTCTACTGCTTTCTAGGATCTCCCATCAAAAAATCATGGATTGAAAGCTTTTAAATAATGATATTCATCTGATAAATCCAAGACCATTGATTATGATGCTTTTAGAAATAACAGGTGCAAGCATAATCGTTAAATTTCTATTTACATAATTTTCATCCTAAACTGTAGAGTTTATCTTTTTTCTTTATGCGAATTATATTTTACTATTAAAACTTCACTTATGGAAAACGGCGGATGCAAGGCAAGGCCAGTAAGGGCCAATGCCCTACCTAAGATTTTTTTTTTTTTTTGGCAAAATTAACAAACTAACTGATTTTTGCCCTACCTGAAAACTAGGAAATGGCCCATTTGCTACACAGCAAGGCCATTTTGTGGCCAATATGGCACTCTAATTAGTTGATTTGTGAAACATTTGTACATGTTGGTATATATCTAGAAACTTTTGAACAATTTTTAGGATGTGGGACAAAACTTGACCCTAGCTCAAATCATAAGCCAGATCCGCCACTGCTTATGGATAAAACTTTTCCTTACTCATTGCAATACTCACAACTTATCTTCTATCATGGGAACCCCGGGTACCTTTTTCCAATTTTTATGCTTCAGATAGTTATACATGTTATTTGCAAGCCTATGTTTTCATTTTCTAATATCCCATGAAGACATCATGCAATTTGCCTTTAGATGTATGTGCATATGCCATTGTTTCTTATAACTAGCATAGAGATATTTGACATATATATACATATATATATATATTCCATTTGTTATTTTGTATCTTCACGAAACCCGATAGATGTTGAAAACAAATAAAATATTTACTTTCTTCTATACTTAATTACATTCGTTGATTATTATTCTAATTTAAATATGGAATATCCCTAAATTGATTACCATTTGTATTTTTCGTTACTATTTTATCAAAACTATATTTATTTATATAGGTATTTGTTTTAAATTGATTTATATTGTTTAATTGTGAGACATATTCGTATTTAAAGAACAAAAAAACACATACTTTGATTACAATTGAAAATATAGAGGCATAAACTATTTGTTATATTGCTTAGGCACCTGATTTCATGAATCATGATACAAGAAAATTTAAAGTAAAAATAAAATCTATTGTTTCCTTCATATTTGATTACATGTGTTGATTATTATTTTTCCTACCAATATGTTGATTTTTATATTTTCTACTTCAAATATGGAAGTTTTCTTTACTTGATTACTATTTGTACTTTTGATCGATATATTCTGAGAACAATATTTGTTTATGTTTATATCTATGTAAGTTGCTTTATATACTATCATGGAGACATACCTTACTTAAAGTAGAAAAACATATTATGGTTAAAACTATGGACACAAATAATTTGTTACATTTCTTAAATTAAATGAATATGATGAAGAATATTTGGCTTAGTGCTACCTTTTCTTATTCTTTAAATCTTCAACCAATGTCGATACTTTGCACGTACTATTTCCATGCTTGGGTTTTCATTTTCTAATATCCTGAAAGACATGCTAAAAATTTATATTACGTATGCATGTATACACTATTGTTTTTTATATCCAGGGTGGTTCTCTTTGACTTATATATACTATAATCGGTATTCCTTTTACTATCCTATCATCATGTATCCTAATGTAGGCAAAGTTTAAAGTAAAATAAAACACATTATTTCATTTATTTTTCATTTTGTGGATTGATTGTTGTTGTTCCTAATTTAAATATATGAATTTTCTTGATTTGGTTACTTTGTATCTTCCATTAATATTTTCTTAACATTATTGTCATTAATGTATGCCTTTCTTCTGAATTTTTTATATGGTATCATAAAAAATATATCCATATTTAAAGAAGAAAATAATATACTATGAGTGAAACTACATTGTAGTTAAGATTATCCTTATTTTTATTTCGTGCCTTGGTTATGATTTAGTATACATTAAATAAGTACAATTTATCTTGCCTTATATGTTACATAGAAGAAAAATGATCATGGCGGCATGTGCTGAAGTAGAAATGAATGAATGCATTGTGCCAGATTTTATTGTGCTTTTTTTTCCATGAGTATAGTTATTGTGTATCAATGTGCTGAAGTGAATATGAATGAAATGAGTAAATATGCGGGCCTATCGATTTAATAGTTAATTCTGTTGTTCTGCATCTATTTTCGTTATGTATTACATATCATTCCACAATTTATGTTTTGCATTAACATTAATGATTTTTGCCTAAATTGGTCAGTGTATTTGTGGAATTAGCAATTGACTTCAAATATTGAGCTGTACAGTGATTTTTTTACTTTGTTGTTTTCATTTTTAACTTGCATGCCAAGTTTACGATTTCAGAACATTTTTATAACTTACTTTTGGGTTTTGTTGATGATATACCTCATGGATTATTATTTTGTTTGACTTAATTTGTTTTAGTCTTAACTTCCTTTTCTTCTGTGAATAGCGGCCTCTTTTGCAATTTTCATTTCATGAATAATATTAATTCTGCCTAATGTATTAATATATTAAATCATAATCTAAAACAGTATTAGCCTCCTAAGAGTGTAATAATGAATTAATGTGAAAATAACTAGGTAATTCATTGTTGTTTGTTAATATGATAATGTTGTGAGTGTTACCAAGAAAATATTTAATATGCTGTTATTTCATTAATTTGTTCCGTCAATACAGTTCTTAGTTATTTTACCACTATAAAAGCTTGCCATTTGTTTATGCAGATTATGATGTATGACGTGTTGCTGGTGCTGGCTATCATTCATCCATACATATTGGCAGCACTTTTCGATAAACATGCAAGTGGAAAGGAGATTGGTTTGGCAATTTACCTCTTTGTTTTTCCTGTCCTTCTTTATTAACCCTATTGTGTAAAAAGAATAAAGTTTGGGCAGAAATATCAAATACTGTAACTGTTACATTTTGTATTGCATCTTGGATTCAAATTGAGTGTACACATTTCCAGTTGACCTTCAACTTGAAGGTGCAGTAGGTACCATGTATCTTATTGATACATTTTTTATTTCGTGTAATATTTGTCAAAATTTAGATGTTGATTTTATTTCTTAGTTTGATGAAATTTCTTTGTTTTATCCCGATTTTAGTGATTTTCGTTTGCTGTCATTTTATTTTAGTTGAAAGCTTAACCAAAGCTTGATACAAATAGTTTTATTTATGAAAAAAAATGTTTTATGACTGCATTAAACTTTGACAGAACAATATTGTTTTGCTTAGATTTATTTTCTTTGTAGGGTTCTTCTATCAAACATGTACATTTGTATTTGTAATATCAGTAGAAAACATGGTGGAAGGTAAGCTACAGCTACATCTTACAATTGGTACAATTTGTTTGAAGCTTAAGTTTATTCCGCATGTCTAAATATGAGTACTAAGAGATTTATATCTCCACTTTTCATCTTTTCAACTTGAGACAATATGCATTTTTCATATAACCTACATGTTACTGCTTATATGATGCTTCATTTATTAATTGATTCTACATTGAAATTGACTTAGACAATATGCGAGAGAATATTATTTTTGTAAGATGCCATGCTTGATAGCTTAAATTTTTCAGTTGGATTTTACGTAAAATTTTTCATTATAAATATTAATTATTTTAGATGATTTTCAATTATGGTCACTGTACTAACTACGTGTTTCGAGCAAGGAATGTTATGCATGAATGGTAAAATACACTTAAAACATGCAATTTTTAATTATAAAAAAGATACTATTTTTTTATTGGAGAAAACACGTAGTGTTTCTTTATAAATAGTTTTATGAGAAAATGGAAACTAACCAGATAAATCTTAAATCTAAATTTTGAAAATCCAGTTTTTATTTTCTGTAAGTATCGAGCATCAAAATCTCAAAATTCAACCTTTAAAAAAAAGGCTTAACAAAGTCAACTTTAATATCTTTTTAGCAAAACCGTCCGATTTTTAAGATGACAACAAACACCTTTTATTATAACTAATAATAAAAAAAATCAGTATAATACAGGTGATTGATAGTTGTCAATCAGCTACGGTTTAATATCTTAACATTATATATATATATATATGTGTGTGTGTGTGTGTGTGTGTGTGTGTGTGTGTGTATGCGCACGCGCTAAAAATCGAAGTATTTGATTATTATGATTTTCTCCTTTTCAGTCTACTGAAATGCGAGCTAAATTAAATATGACAATCACTAAGGGAAAGAACCCAATTTTTCTTTCTTTCAACAAATACATTAATGGCACCCTAGTCTAAATTGTTTTTCAGCTTAACAGTTTTGAACATTTATAGTTGCATCTGTGTGCGTAGCAACATTTATAAGTTATATTGTTTACATTATGATATAACACACAATATTTATTAGTTACCTATATTTCTTACATTATAATATACTCTATCACTTTAATATATAACATTTGAATCCACTAAAATAATTTTTTGATTTAATCATTGTTAGTTTGTAACTATACCGATATTAATTTCACACTTAGCATAATTTCTTTATTTCATGTATAAAATACTATTATTACACCGAATGCGTGGATCGTTGAAAATATACCCCATATACAATGAATCCATTTCGAAATTATGTATAACTTGAATTAATAAGCATGCTCATTCATGTATTGCTACCAAGTAAGGGATAATTAACATATGATGTTCAACTTTTGTGTAAATATATTATTCTCCAAAAATTAGTATACTATGTGTGCTTCTACACCACTTAAGGAGATTAACCGATAAACGTTTTATATTGGTACTCAACAGATAAAACAATAAAAATAAACTCAATCTGCAAATTTAATCTTTGTCCTTATAAAACTAAAATATAAAAACATATCACTAAACAAAATTTCGGTGAGCCCGTGTGCGTAGCACGGGTTCACACTAGTTGACAAATAAATTCAATGTTACAATACACCTTTCTTGCACCATTATCAAACCAAACTATTAACAAAAAACTCATAATAAAACATACACAATAAATACGTTTAACATTCAACGCCAAATTTAACTCATATTATTATGCATATGCCATCAGCTCATATGAAACAGTGGTGTTTAGAGCTCAAGAAACTAACTTATATACTCAAACAAATGGAAAACCCAAGCATGCATGGGAGAGTTACCACTAAGAAGGAGACAACAACTTTGAACATTACCAAACAAAAGGGCTGGTAGCAGCATTTGAAAATAGTTGTTCACAGGAAGGAGCTCATGCACCCATTCAAAAAGAAGTTTAAGGATACAAAACGTTTAGAGAGGATGAGAATGCACACCCACATAAGCTTAAAAACAAGCACGCATATGATGAACAAAAAAATAAGTTGAGATCTAGACTAATATGCATACGATTTGTAATCCCAAGCTGAGATCCAGACTAATAAATTGAAATCTTTTTGTAATCCCAAACTAATCAAACAATAGATGAGAAAACCTAATCGCATACTTTGACCATAGAACTACATCGTACAAAAAGCAAATAAACACCATACGTGCTAAAAGAGAACCGATTCCGACAACAGACGAGAAGAGATACAAATCGTAATCTTATTCTTTAAGCCGCAGTCGAGAGACAACAGATAAGAACCGATTTTGAAAGAGAATCGTATTCTTTACACCGCAGAAGATTTGGGAGAGAAAAACTAATCGTATTTGTGACTTGGAAGCGTGATAAACACTGGAACGTGAAAATGACAATTTTGCCCAGGTAGTTGAATTGCATCACGGAATTAACAGTAAGGGTATCAAATTACGGTAATAACCGTTAGTTTATTGTCATAATAATAACCGTGATAATTAACAACGAAATAAGTGTGACAAATGGGCCTGTTTGGTGTATTGGACATTCAAATGGTGTTTCCGATGATGTTGTGGTTGATGAGGATAGTATGGATACTGGCACAGAAGATCAAACTCAAGGTGGAGCTCATACAGAGACCAGGCATGTTAGAGAAAGAAGAAAGTCTAGATGGATTGATGAGTTTGTTGGTTTGAGCATCAAAGACATTGACTTTGATGATATGGCAACATATGCATTAAACGTTGTCCATGATGAGCCCAGAGATTATAGAGACGTTATTGCATCAGTTGACAGTTCCAGCTAGTTAGTAGCTATGGAAGAGGAGATCGAATATTTATGGAAAAATCACACTTGGGATTTGGTGCCACTTCCTACCGACAAGAGAGCTATTGGATGTAAGTGGATATATAGAGTGAAAGACGGCGGAAATGGAGATTTCAGATATAAAGCAAGACTATAGCAAAGGGTATGTTCAAAAGAAAGAGGTAGAGTATTATGACATCTTTGCTCCAGTTGTTAGGCATACTTCCATTCGTATTCTCTTGGCATTAGTTGTTCATTATGACATGAAGTTAGAGAAACTAGATGTCAAAACTGCTTTCTTGCGTGGTTATTTGGATGAAGAGATTTATTTGCGGCAGCCGAAAGGGTTCATTGATAGTAGCAGGCCAGACTGTGTTTGTAAACTTAACAAATCTATTTACGGACTGAAGCAGTCGCCTAGACTATGGTACAAGAGATTTGATAAGTTTATGCTTTCACAAGGATACTCCAGAAGCTTCAAAGACCAGTGTGTTTATTTTAGGAGATGTGACGATGACATGATTTATTTGTTGTTATATGTTGATGATATGTTGATTGCATCTCAGAGTATGGTCAAAATTAAGGAGTTGAAACAGAGCTCAATAGAGAGTTTGATATGAAGGATTTGGGAAATGCACAAAGAATATTGGGTATGGAAATAAGCAGGGATAGGAAGCACGGAGAGTTAAAGCTCACTCAGGCACAGTACATCGAGAAAGTTCTTGCTCGATTTTGGATGGTGAAAGCCAAACCGGTAGGCACTCCTTTATGCTCTCATTTTAAGTTGTTGAAAGACCAGTCTCCTACATCGGAAGAAGGTAAAAGGTATATGGCTAATATACCTTATTCTAGTGTTGTTGGTGGTCTCATGTATGCGATGGTGTGCACGAGACCAGATTTGGCCCATGCAATTGGTGTTGTCAGTCGATATATGTGTAACCCAAGCAAAGAACATTGGTAAGCAGTGAAGTGGATTCTTAGATATCTTCGAGGCACTTCTTCGGTGGACTTGCTATATGGTGGAGTAGATGGTGACATCTTTCTTAGAGGATACTGTGATTTTGATTATGTTGGGGATAGAGATGCTAGGAAGTCAGTGTCGGGCTATTTTTTTACACATGGCATAGGCTCGATTTCATGGAGATCAAAGCTGCAATCTATCGTAGATTTGTCGACTACCGAAACAGAGTTGATATCGATTGTAGAAGCAACAAAGGAAGGATTGAACTTACTTCAGTTGTTGGATGATCTTTCAATGACGCAGCGGACAGTAGAGCTATTTTTAGACAGTGATCAGAGTGTGATTCATCTTGTTGAGAATCAAGCTTATAGTTCACAGACAAAGCACATTGATGTTAGAGGTTTTTTTCTTATGCTTAAGGAAGAACAAAGCAAGATCAAATTATTGAAGGTGCGTGATTCAGATAATCCTTCAGATATGATGATCAAGTCACTTACAAAGGGCAAGTTTGAGCATTGCTCAAACTTGATCAGTTTGCTTCATGTTACTTGAGCGTCATTGGGCGCTGGGCCCAACAACTTTTATGTTGATTGTTGAAGATGAGATGATGAAGAAAGACCGTCATATTTGAATCAATGTGGAGTGTTGAAATTGATGATTCAAATATTTGTAGAGAAGGAAAGAAATTGATTGATTGTCAATCAAATATTTGTAGAGAAGAAAAGAAATTGATTGATTGTCAATCAATTAATTGGCTCCTATATGGAAAGATATAAGAGGAAGTTTTCTTTTGGAAAGAAAAATAATTAATAGGCCAATCAATCAATTAATGAAGAATCAATTTACTCAGGGAAAGAGATTGAGACCATGATTGCGCCAACCATTTATGCTGCAATCAAATCAAGAAAGATATTATTATTTTTTCTTCATGTCCAAGTAATCTAGAAACTTTTCTTCTTTATCTCCAAGAAATCTCTCTATATAAATAGGGGTCATGTTATTGTATGGAAAAAAAAAACATTCCACCATTAGTCTTCTCTCTATTCTAATCTTCTTCCTCTCTTATGTACTCATTTCTTCATTGAGAAATAAAAGTTGTTGGGTCTCCGTGGACGTAGGATATTCATATCTGAACCACGTTAAATCTTCTACGTCCTTTTTTTTTGTTCTTTGTTTTTCGTGAGATTAGATAATTGTTTTGTTATACTCCATTGGTATCTAAATAGACAATACTAGATCTTCATCAAAATTCCGCATAAATCACAACACCAATGTCATATTTAAAATAAATACCAAAATCATGTTTGCTAGAATAAAATATGTTTGCCTTGATTTGCTTTTAGAGTGCACATGTGTAAGGTAAGAGTATATCTTAAAGCTCGATCCTTATAAACACAAGGCTGTGACAAATTTAAACCCCAAAAAATAAAAATAAAAATATAGAAAGAAAAGAAAAGAACACGCACATTAAGATGAATGAAGGTAGATGTTCACAAACCTTGTGGCAAAGATTTAGTTGTAGATTTCATCGACTTCCATTTACCAATTTCACTCACATTATCTCTACTCACGACTCACTAGAATGTATCATGGCTAATCAAAAGGATAGTTAAATGGTAATTTTTGTTTGCATCCACAATATTGTTTAGTTCGTCCACGCTACTTTTAAACATGATTTTCCTTTTGCACAAAATATAAATTAATTTAGTTTATCCGTGGTAATGTTTTCATTTTGTCTACAAATAGACTCTTCTTCTTATAACTATGATCATTTATTTAAGCTGCTAATTGAAAAGTTTCAATGATCATGCTCAATATAACCACTTTTTCATAATAAATTCACACTCTATGCTGTGCGCTCATTGTATATATAGTTATATCAAACTATCAACAACATCAATGTCTGCTTAATGTTGTCCTTGTGATATGATTGAATATCATATTGCACAATAATATAACAGTTAATACGTGAATCATTTTAGTATTTGGTATGAAGAAGATTGGTTTTGACTTTTGAGAGTCATCTTAACATTTTATGAATTATGAAACCTTATGGTAGACATTGTCATCACATTCTTTTTTACTTTTCTTACAAAGTATAATAAATCCATCATCTATGAAATAGATGAACATTCAACCATTTAATCTGTAGCGATGAGAAAGTGTAGAAATAGTTTCGATGCATGAAGAAGAAAGTATCAATCTAAAGAAATACCAAAATTAAATAATTTTGATTTACATATTTATATGAGATGGTTTCGCTAAATACATTATCCTTTGAAGACATAATATTAAATGTTTTTTTTTTCACTTAACAATTCATTGCTTCTTCGCAATTTATATAGCAAACAGAAATTGCTTCTATATATATGGATCGTAAATCTAATGTTGTTGACAAAATGTAATTGAATGCTAAACTAGTATACAACTTGAATAAATCCAGTTACAACCTAAACGTAAAAACAGTACCACTCCTGAAAAATTGCTCTACCAACGTTCTGCATGGTAACCCTTTCCAGGATAACATCGATCTTAACTTACAGTTATTCCTTTAGAATGCCAGAGCGTGGTCCAAATAAAAGCACTGCATTCATTCAATCTTATTTTCTATGTTGTTTTTGCTCTCACAAACTCAGTTTGGTCATAGTCTTCACAATTTAGGATACCAAGTGGAGAAACTAACCTCTGCAATGCTATCGAGAACTGCAAGTGCCCACCAGCAAATTGGTAGGCTACCTCTGTTGTCTAAAAGCAGAAGCAACAGCCCGCTAAAGAATAAACCACTAGTTATTGCTATATTTAAGAATTTCGTATCTCCGCTAGCTATCGGGGTGCCTTCCAATTTATTTCTCTTACTACGTATTATGCGGTAATAACATTTATTTTGATCTACAAAAGTTGTGTTTGTCAATGGAAATAGAAAAAGAAGAAAAAAAAAAAAAAAAAAAAAAAAAAAAAAAAAAAAAAAAAAAAAACTTTTAGTTGATTAGTCAGATAATCCACACTTGCATACATGCAAGTTTTCTTGCATTCAAAAAGTACTTACACTCACTATTTGAAGGTGTACTTGCACGAACTAATCTAACTAATTTAGGATTGGCATATTTTCTCTCATAATTTTCATCACTTCACCAGCAGACGGCCTTAGAGTCGGGTTTTCTCCAATGCATTTCTCAGCAATTTTCATCATAACTCTAGCTTCCTTTTCATCATAATTTTTCCCTAACTTAACATCAATCAATTTTCCTATTCCTTCTACTCCATGAGAGCTCAGCTTCAAGTGAGGTCTCATCATGCTCGTCAACAACCGTGAATTCTTTGTCATAAATGGTTCAAGCCCTGTAACAAGTTCTAAAACTAGCACCCCAAAACTATACACATCACTTTTCTTTGAAATCAACCCCGATCGAATGTAACTCGGGTCGGTATAACCTGGAGATCCCATCATCACGTTATTATGGTTAACGATGTCAGAGAATCCCAACCGCGCAGATCCAAAATCACATAGTTTTGGATTGAAGCTTTGGTCGAGAAGAACATTAGAGGCCTTCACATCTCCATGAATAATAGGAAGGTCACATTGTTCATGTAGATGCTCCAAAGCCATTGCTATCTGATATGCAATAGAAACACGTTGAAACCAAGAGAGGGTACTAGTAGCATTACTCTGTTCATGTAGCATATGATGAAGTGTTCTATTCTGAACGTGTTCCATGACCAAAACTCCAGAAGATTCTCCATCGTCGCCATAGCCAAGAAGACGCACTATATTTGGATGACTGTTGTTGAGATGGAGAAAGACATCAAGTTCTTTTCTGAACATCGAATGAAGGCGCTTGCTTGGTTCATGGACTTTGGCTGCCGCTTTCATATTGTTTGGAAATCTAACAAGATGTACTGTACTATAACCTCCTTCTCCGATGATGTTTAGAGAATTTTCCAGCAGAGCCCTGACTTTTCTGCATGAAATTTGTTCGATTTTTGAAGGATGCTTGATAATGTCTTCATCTTCAGCCACTGCAGATATTTTCTTTGAGGCCGAACAGCAGCCGGAGATGTACCTGAAGAAGAGCTTCATGTTGGGAATATTGATTGGAATAAGAGATCTGCATGTGACGTATATATTAATGAATGCACGAATGGGGAAGGGAAACTTCCAAGCGTGTGGTTAGTGAGATACACGAACCAGCAAGCAGTAGTCTGTCAGTCATACATCAAGCAGGTACATCAGTACATGAATATTCATTGCAATATATAAACCATGTAACCAACCCAAAGCAGATCTGCTTTCGGTGAATTATCTGATGCTGCAGCAGGGCAATTGCCCAAGTATTAATGATATCGTAATATTATGAAATGTCCTTTGAATATCAATGCTGATCTAATATTATTATTCATAGGACCCAAGGGTTCAATGTATCCATATCAGAATTGTACCAACCGACAAGGGATTGCAAAGATTCAGAATTATTTTATAAATGGTTTTATACAAAATATAATTAATAATAGTATAATTTTTGTTGATATTAAAATGGCATTTTGAGGGAAAATTTTATAAATAGCATTTTATTGTAAATAAAGATGTTTAATTTCTGCAAAACTGATGAAGTTGGAATAAACAGTTGCTACGATGGATTTTTTTAAACAGAAATGCTACTTTGCGCGCTTTTCATTTTGTCAAAAACTATGGTAGAGACAAAAAAATAGGAGGCTCACTCCTTGAATTACACAAATACCCCCTTGAATTCAACGCTTGCCACCCCTGAATTCCGGATTTACCTCTATTTCTTACTTTTTGACAAAAACCTTTTCGGGTATTGTAGCATTTCTCTTTTTTAAATGCATCTTCTTTTCGTTTTAAGATATCTAAAAAATTCATAAATTAACAATATTTTGAGAAGGGAATTTCACTTTTTGTTGTTCGAAATACAGGAGAGATATAATTATTAGATATAGAAATTTCTAGGAAGATGTAAATAATTAAAACAGGGAATAATTATTTGCATAGGCACCCAGAAACTTGGTGCATCTTCCCGTTATTGTTCGTGCATGTTTTTGGCCAACTCGTATGTTGTTGAGCTGAAATGACGTATAAAGAGTTAATGCTATACACTGAAGGAATGTATTCAACTGTGCTACATTACCCGAATACAAATCGGGTAAAATACCAAAATGTGAGAGGAAGTAGTGGGACCCCAATTCCGAAATTTAGGGCGAAATTCATGGAAGGTCCACCCCTTTCTTTCACATTTTGGTGTTTTACCCGATTTGTATTCGGGTGAAACAACATTTTCCATTTTTATTTCTTTTATTATGTATTTCGGCCCAACAGGTTTCACAGCCCATCAACATTATTTGTATATAAATACAACTTCAGGATATGTACAATTCTTTCAAGCAATAATGCAAAAACCATTTCCTCCAATTTATCTTTTACAACATTTCTAATTTGGTATCAAAGCAGTACTACATTGCCTAACGATATTTATATTCATCTGGATCCGTCTATTCAGTTCATATATCAATCTTTTGGCGGGGATTGATTCCCTCCTCGGTGAAACTCCGTCATTGGAGACGAAACAGTGTTGTTGATCAGTGTCATGCCAAAACATTACATATGCTAGCAACTTTGTGTCATCCTTATATGTAATGTGGTTGCATCTTTCTCAAACAAGCAACATTACATTTTGCTACTGAAATATAGATCAAGAATTCGATCAAGAAAAGCAAGAAATCAACCTAAAATGCTACTGTGTCATCCAACGATTCAATTGGTACTCATCATCATTTTGAATCATCTGGTTGCTTCAGTAAATTTATAGTGCTCCTTCTTGATTCAACTGATCTCAATTCTCAACCTATTTCTCTGATTTTCCTACCTTTTTATTGTTCTTCATGGCAAACAATAACTCATCAGCACCATCAGATCTACCAATTGGTTCAAATACAACCAATACTCCTGTAGATAATTTGATCAAGATAGTTGTTGGTCCACAATCCTAATTAATAACCATTAAACTTGATGCAACAACTACGTGTTATGGAAATTGCAAATTGAGACTACTATTCAAGGATATGGACTTGAAGGGTTTATAATGGGTACTGCCAATATCACACAAAAATGCATCATTGATCAAGCCAACAATATAATTCCCAATGAAGAATTCAATAAATATCATAATAAGACAGACTTATTGGTGCTTGGCTTCTTTCATCAATCAGTGAAAAGCTTCTACCTCAAGTTATTGGTTGCAAAACTGCTAGCGAAATATGACAGACAATTAAGAAATCATTCAATAATCAATCGTATGCTAAAGTGATGTTTTATAAGAGACAACTCTAGAAAATCAAGAAAGCAAACATCACTATGAAAGAATATCTCAGTAAGATCAAATCTATATGTGACATGTTGGATGTAACAGGACACAAAATGCCAGAATCGGAACAAATTCTTGTTATTCTAAATGGTTTAAGTGAAGAATATGAAGCAGTTGAGGCAATTATTGCTTCACGAAAAGAATTTTCATCAATGGATGATGTGCTTGAAATTCTATTGTCACAAGATGCCATAATTGAGAGTAAAAGATCACAAGAAAGTGATTTTAATGTCAATTATGCAGCCAACGGTAATAAGAATAAAAACCAGAACAATAAAAATAATCAAATCTTTTAGAGAGGTGATCAACCAACCACGGGCAAAGGTAGAGGCATATGGAACAACAATAATAGACCTATATGTCAGATTTGCGAGAAGGTTGGGCATACTCTTCCCAGATGTTATTACAGGCTCAATGCAAATTTTGCAGTAAACCAGAATTCAAACAATCAAAGAGGATCAAACCCCAGTGCCAATCTGGCCCAAGCCCAAAGTGATGTTGTTCCACCTGATGCATCAAGAAATCAATGTGAGTGCAAGAACTGACTACATCATTGATGACAGCTGCTATCCAGATTCAGGATCAACCAATCATCTTACTAATAATCTTGAAAACCTCAATCTTGGAAACAGAGATTACGAAGGTAAAACCCCATTTGCATGTGGAATGGCAAGCACATAACTATATCTCATATGGCTAAAGGCAATATAAATGGTAAAAGACAGTTATTTTTACATAATCTATTAAGGGTGCCTGAGATCTAGAAGAATTTAATCAGTGCATCTCAATTTGCTAGAGATAACAATGTATACTTTGAATTCTTCCCTAATTACTGTACTGTTAGAGACATACTGACTAAAACTATCTTATTGCAGGGTTGTGCAGTGAGAGGATTGTATAAGTTCAATTTGCAAAACTGCAATAAAATTGATGATACTGCATCACATTGCAATTTATCCAAAGTAAGTGGTACTAGTAATAGGAAATCTACTTTTGATTCATGGCATTATAAACTTGGTCATCCCAATGTCAATGTCGTAAAGAAAATTTTTCTTGATAACAAGATACCCTTTGATAATGTTCAGTTACCATATGTTTGTGAATATTGTCAAATGGGCAAATTCACAAACTTCCTTTCATTGATTCTATGACACTTTATTCTAAACCACTTAATCTAATTGCTTTTGATCTATGGGGCCCTACACCTATTAATTTAGACTTTGGATTTAGATATTATATATCTTTTATTGATGCATACTCAAGATACACATAGTTGTACCTACATAATTCAAGTTTGATGGTACAATGCTACTCTGAATTTTATTAAAATGGCTGAAAATCAATTTAATAGCACTGTTAAAAATTTTCAATCTGATGGAGGAGCTGAGTTTAAACCACTTAGTAAATATTTTCAAGATAAAGGGATTATTCATAAAATAACATGTCCCTATACTTCTGAACAAAATGGTTTAATTGAAAGGAAACACAGGTATATAGTTGAAACTAGTTTAACACTATTAGCTCAAGCTGCTCTACCCTTAAAGATTTGGCCAGAGTCATTTAACTCTGTAGTTTTTCTAATAAATAGAATGCCAACCAAAACTTTGAGTGGTACGATTCCTACAGAAAATTTTTATACTATGAAACCAGATTACAACATCTTTAAAATCTTTGGATGCTTTGTTACCCATATCTAAGACCATATAATGCTAATAAACCTAATGTCAGATCAAGACCATGTACATTTATTGGTTATTGCGCTCATCAGAAAGGATATAAGTGCATAGATGCCAAAGGGAAATTTTTTACAAGCAGACATGTCATTTTTGATGAGAATATTTTTCCTTACAAGCAACAAAACATAAAAACTTTAATAAATGTCTATAGTTAAAAGGTTACTATACTCGAACCACCTATATTGAATGAAGGAAGGGGGAAGATTATTAATACTGAGGCTGCTGATGCTCACAATGATCATCAGAATTCTACTGAAGGCCACAATGAGTCATTTGTCCCCGCCTTGCAGCAACCTGATTCAAGGAGTAGTAACAGAAATCAAGTTACTCGAGATCAAAATGTTACTGCTACTGACAATAGTGAAAACAATAACACTATTACTGAAACAATTCAAACTGAATAAGAGGTGGTACCAGTCATTCCTCCTCATCAACTCAACCATCATACGATAACCAATGCCAAAAGTGACATTTTTAAGCCTAAAGCATATACATTCATCATCAACACTGATGAACCTGGCAACTTAAATCAATCCATCAAAGATGAAAGCTAGAATGCTTTCATGAAAGAAGAGTACAATGCCCTCATCAAAAACAATACATAGGACCTAGTTGATCCACCAAGCAACAAAAACATAATAGGATGCAAGTGGACATTCAGATTAAAGAGAAACGTTGATGGTTATATAAACAGATACAAAGCCAAACTGGTTGCAAAAGGATTTACTCAAGAATATGGTTTTGATTTTAGTGAAACTTTTTCACCAGTGGTTAAACCATCCACAAACAGGCTCATTCTTACTATAGCTTCAAATAATAATTGGAATATAAATCATCTTCATGTGAATAATGCCTTTTTGAATGGTTACTTGCAAGAAGAAATCTATACGCAACAACCTCCTGGCTTCACTCAAAATCAAAACCAAGTCTGCAAGCTAAAGAAAGCAATCTATGGGCTCAAACAAGCACCAAGAGTGTGTTTGACAGGCTCAAAAACACGCTGAATACAATGGGCTACAGTCCAACAAAATCAGATTCTTCGCTATTTATAAGGATCAACAATTCATTTACTGTATACATATTAATATACATTGATGATCTTATTATTATGGGAAATAACAATGAAGAAATCAGAAAGTTGACAGAATATCTAAATGAGCAATTTTCAATCAAAAATCTGGGAAATGCTTCATACTTTTCGGGTATTGAAATCAAAATAATTTCAGAAATAGAGATGCATTTATGTTAAAGGAAATACATTTCAGAATTGTTTAATAGAGAAAATACGCATGAAGCAAATCCTCAGCCTACACCTATGATATTGTGACGACCCGCCCTGGACCAGCCGACATTTCCCCGAAATGCACTGTGCCAATGCCCGACTAGCACGGGACGGTCGTCAAAATAAAAGGGTTTTGAAACTATGAATCACCAAAGAACCTATAGTATATCTCACGGCGCATGGAACAAAATATAATAATAACATACTTGACATAAAACAGGCGAGACAGTGCATAAGCTGAAAACTAGACCATCATAGCAGCGGAATCCAAAATAGATCTTATGATCCAAACCATCATTATTAAAACTTCAAAATAAAGCAAAATAGAAAAGGTATACTACTAATGCCCAAAGCAGTGACCAGCAACAACACAGGGAGAATATATGTAAATAGTACATGGAACAATCCTGCTTGTCTCCGGACAGCTATTCGCGCATAACCACCTAACATGTCTCTAGTCTGCTTGTTTAGGAGCACCCAGAGTAATAAGAAGAGACATAAAACTCTAGGTCAGACAAAAGTCCGGTACGAGCGATAGCAGCAAAATAGGATAATAATAGGTATAAATAGTCATACCTGAACCTGGACCTGCAACCAAAGAGTTAGCACAACAGAATGTATTGTACTCTAAGGTGACACTAACATAAAGTGTAAAATGGGAGTGTGCGTGTCATGGTGATAGAAAACACCAAATATTGCAATCATCCTCACAACTCTAACTCGGTGCGTAAAGCATACGATATCCACCACTTTGGTCACCAGAACCATTGGGGCCATGACGGAGTCTGGTTCCGTCCAACTCTCACTACGATCACTTTGCCCTTGGTGGCCCTGATGGAGTTCGACTCCATGCAACTTTGACCCCACCATATGGGTCCATAGTCAATGCCCCTCCCCATCAATAGTGAATCAAAGTTATAGATATCGATAACCCCTTTGCACACGTCCCGCAGCAAAACCCAATCATGAAGTTGACTCGTTGGTTCCAATCTGGATCTTGAGTTCTAACTTCCCATTTGGACTTCCTTTGCATCTCGGTTCTGATCGAATGGGAGTTGGTTTTCAGAAGAGTCGTCGCGTAGAAGTAGAAGCAAATCCGGTTTGGTTCGGTCCGTTTCCCTCGGTCTGGATCAAATAGATCATCCCCAGGCATCCCGTTCGGTTTGGCGCTCCACTCCAAGTCGGTTCCGTTCGGCGCTCCTTTATCTCTAGATCCCGGTTCGGTTCGGCTACATCGAACCGATCCCATCCGACCCGATTACTCCAGCCCCTCCCAACTCCAACACGATTCAAATGGCCTTCCTTTTTGCCCTAGCGTTCGTATGCTGCTAAAGATGCCACCACTCCAGTTCGATTCGTCCTTCTTTCTAGACTCCCACTCCGGTTCGGTTCGGCTATACCGATCCGACCCCCTATCCGATCTGAGCCGGATCCTTGAAGCATTTCCAACAAGCTATTTTGTGTCCATTCTCGCCATACGACGGCGTTTTCAACCATTCTAACTTTACTAAACAATCACAAAACATCTCAAACAACAGTAACAACATATAGGTTTAACCAACAAGATCAAAACATCAAGCATATAGGTTATTTTAGATCAAACATACCCAAAAAGTTGATTTTCCCCTTAACCATGTTTTAAATATAGGATTAGCAAACTTAATCCAAATTAACCGAAATGTTTATCAGAGGCATAAAATAATATTTTAGAATTTATACATATTTTTCCAGATTTTTACGATGCATAATTTCGCTAATTATCACTAATCACCCCTAATTTGCTGTAATTATTGTATAAACATACTAATCACTCACCTTAGCCACAAATGAAATCTTAGGTCTGAAGCTTTACTATTATGGCATGGATTCTTATGCGTATCAGCAGCCCTATATCTGATTTGATGCTAATCCGCCTTGATTTGACGTAGTTTTGGTTAATTAGTGTTTAAAAGGTGATTTGGGAGTGATTTAGAAGATGGAGGCCATTGCTAGGGTTCAAGAGAGGTTAGTGGCGGCTGGAAAACTGAAATGAAAATGTTTTCCCAAACCTTTTTAGCCCTCCCATAATCCTAATCCCGAAATGGGTTATGGGCCTAGCTGTTGATTACCCTATTAAGCCCAGTTAAGCTGTTTTTCCACCTTCAAACCTTATTTCAGTCATATCTCCCAAACGGTAAGCCCGTTTGATCATTGTGACCACTCTACGGAAAGCTAAATCATCATTCAAATCTAATGGAAGTGGTTTTAGGCTAAAATTCCTTACCAGTCAAAAGTTATAGGAGAAACAATATTCCCCAAGGGTAAAACGGTCATTTAAAATTCGGCAAAAATCGTGAACATGGAAAATGAATCCAATAGTCGTTCCCCAAAGTTACACGGCCATATGTCTTCGTATGAGAATAAAATAAATATTCTACGATCCTCCGATACGTAGAATATGAGTCGTTACACTCTTCCCCCCTTAAGAAATTTCGCCCCCGAAATTCCTTAACCAAAACATAAAATGGTTTCCTGCATGTCTATCAACCATTTACAAACAATCAAACATACATAATAACGTCACGAGACTATCCTAGCAAGTGGTTTACTAACAAGGGAATAACTATATCTCAATTGAAACCTTACCAGGCAAAGAGGTCTGGATATGACTTCCTTATACTTTCCTCGGTTTCCCAAGTACAATCATTCTCATTATCGCCCCACTGGACTTTAATCAATTTCACCGTCTTCCTTCGAAGTTGCTTCATATCATGTCCGACAATACGAATCGTTCTGTGGCTCACAACTACCTCAGACTCTACCTCGATATCATCCAACTAATCTGGTGAAATAGTCATATCAGAATCGTGCACGAACTTCCATAACTGAGAAACATGAAATACGTTGTGCACTCCCGCCATCTTGTCTGGTAATCCTACTTTATAGGCTAAATTTCCCACTTGCTAGAGAACTGGAAATGGACCAACAAACCTTGGTGCCAACTTACCTCTTTTACCAAATCGAATCACACTCTTTAACGGAGAAATCTTGATGAATACCAAGTCACCAACGAAGAATTTCAAATCTCTTCGCCTTTTATCAGCATAACTCTTCTGCCTATCTTGGGCAGCCTTCATCCGCTGTTGAATAACCTTGATCTTATCTGAAGTTTCTCTTATTACGTCCGGCCCAAGCACAAATTTCTCACCGGTTTCCAACCAACATGATGGTGAGTTTCATGGTCTTCCGTACAAAGCTTCAAATGGATCCATACCAATACTGGATTGATAACTATTATTATATGCGAATTCAACCAAACGTAAATGGTCATCCCATGACCCTCCAAAATCCAATATACAAGATCTCAAGAGATCCTCTAATACACGATTCACCCTCTCTGTTTGATCGTCGGTTTGTGGATGATATGCGGTATTGAGATGTAATACTGACCCTAAAGCCTCTTGTAAGCTTTTCCAAAACCCACTAGTAAATAACGAATCTCGGTCACTCACAATGCCTCTAGGTATTCCATGAAATCTAACTACCCACTTCATATACAGTTCTGCTAACTTAACTACCGTTCTATTCGACTTGACCGGTATAAACCTTGCACTTTTGGTCAATCGATCCACAATCATCCAAATGCAATCATGACCCGATCTAGTCCTCGGTAAACCATCAATGAAATCCATTGAAACTTGTTCCCATTTCCATTCGGGAATTTTTAACACTTGTAATAAACCACTGGGCTTCTTTTGCTCAGCTTTAACTAACTGGCAATTCATACACTTGGATATAAATTTCCCAACGTCTCTCTTCAACCCTTCCCAGTAGTGGGTCTACTTCATGTCTCGATACATTTTGTTACCACCGGGATGTATAGTTGGTCTCGAGTGATGACACTCTCTAAGTACTTCATCTCTCAATCCATTAACGTTGGGTACGACTAGTTTCCCATTCTTTCGAAGCCATCCTTCTCTATCAAGTCCATACTTGTTCATCTCCTCACCGTCAATACTCATCTCTACCTTGGAGATGATTTCCAATAGGTTAGGATCGTCCCCCTGGCTGGAACAGATCCACTCAATCAAGGTGGGTCTGATCGTCAAACTTGCTAATATTTCTGGATCCAATTCGCACTTAGGCCTAAAATCATATCCTGCGATATACTCCAGTTGCTTCCATTTAAAAAACATAGCCCCCAAACTGGCATGTCTTCTACTCAATGCATCAGCTACCACATTGCTCTTCTCGGGTGTGTATGCGATATTGAAAATCATATGAAGCCAAGAACTCTAACCATCTCTGTTAACGAAGATTTAAATCCCTCCGAGAGAAAAGATACTTTAATGACTTATGATCGGTAAACAACTCGAATCTTTCTCCCAAGATATAGTGTCTCCACATCTTTAACGCAAATACGATCATTGCCAATTCCAAATCATGGGTAAGATACCTTTTCTCATGCGGTTTCAGTTGCCGACAATCATAAGCTACAACCCTACCTCCTTGCATCAGTACAACACCTAGTCCGGTACCACAGGCATCCGTGTATACCGTCATCTCTTCATTCCCCTTAGGAATGACTAACACTGGTGCGCACGTTAATTTTTCTTTTAGACTCTTAAATGCATACTCACACCTTCCGTCCTAGACGAAATCTTGATTCTTCTTGGTCAACTGAGTTAATGGTGCTTCTATATTGGAAAAGTCTTGGATGAACTTATGATAATATCCAGCTAATCCCAAGAAACTTCTCACGTCCGGTGCATTCTTGGGCGTAGACCAATCTTGCACCGTAGCCACCTTCGCAGGGTCCAAGGTAATACCATTCTCTGAAACAATTTGGCCCAAGAATCTCACTTCCCTCCTCCAGAAGTGACACTTAGAAAATTTCGCTTTCAATTGGTGTTTCCTTAACACCTCCTTCACTGTCCTCAAATGTTCCTTGTGTTCTTCCTCAGTCCTCGAATAAACTAAGATATCGTCCACGAACACAAGAACAAACTTATTCAATTGATCCTGAATACCCTATTCATAGTATGCACAAAATATGCTGGTGCATTGATCAACCCAAATGGCATGACCAACCACTCACAGAATCCAGACGACGTCCGAAATGTCGTTTTAGGTATACTCTCAGCTGCTACTCGGAGCTGATGAAAACCTATCGCGAGATCTAACTGGGAGAACACTCTCGCTCCATTCAACTGATCAAACAAATCGTCTGTCCGCGGAAGAGGATATTTATTCTTCCTCGTCACCTTATTCAACTCGTGGTATTCCACGCACAATCGAAGGGAACCATTGGCCTTCGTAGCGAATACAACTGGTGCTCCCCACTCGGAAACACTTTTTCGGATAAATCCCTTCTTCAAAAGATCGCTTACTTTCACCTCGAGCTCTTGCTGCTCCCTTGGTGCCATATGACGAAGTAGCATCACTATAGGTCTGGCATCTTTCACTAAATCAATTCGAAATTCGATCTCTCGGTGTGGTGGAAGTCCGGTCACTTCCCCGAAGATGTCCGAATACTCGACAGCAATAGGCACATCTTATAACTCACCATGCGGGATGTCAAGGGAATTTAGAAAACTAGACATTACCCCATCACTAAGTAGGCAACCAAACACTACCCTCCGCCCATCATCTGCTCTAATAGTCACCGAAAATGCCTCACAGTCTACCAGCAGCCCATACCTTTAGGGTCGGTCGACTCCCAAAATAATGCCAAACCCAGTAAAGCCCAAAACAAAGCAATCACAAGCAAACATACATCCATGACTCGATAAGACCAAGTTACAACAAATCATGCAAAGGCTAGTCGAACCACTGATCGGGTTCGTCACTACTAAAGGTCTATCGACAATATCGGGTTCCGATCTCAACCTATCTACCAGGTCACTAGATTCGAAGGAATGGGAAGCCCCGGTATCAAACAATACTCGAACAAGAATATCATAAATAGAAAGCATACCTTGAATGACGACACTCTTTCCCTTTTCCGCTGCAGTTGGGGTATCGACAAGGAATGAATAGCGTTGATAGCATATGCTTTCACAATCTGCTTCTCTTTAGGGGGTTGGGGACATTTATCCTTATGATGTCCTACCTGGCCGCAATTGAAGCACTTCCTGTCCGCTGGCTTTGCTCGACATTCTTTGGCATAGTGGCCCTTCTTTCCATAGCTATAGCACTCTACATCTTTCTTTTCCCTCTTTTTCTGACCATCCTTGGTTTGGTTCTGTTTTCTCTTATTCTAGGAATTATTCTTTCCTCCACCGCTTGTCTGTGGCTTTGGCTCCTCTACAGATGTAATAGCAACCTCGGTCTTCGATTTAGGGTAAAGGCTCTCTGATCTCAATGCCTTCCCCACAATAGATTCGAAGGTCTCATCGATATGGTTTATAATTCTTTCCCCCAAGTACTCATCTAAGCCAGCTATGAACTTCTCGTTCTTCTTCTCGGCAGTATGGATAAAAGATAGTCCATATTTCGATAAGGTATCGAATTCAGCAATGTATTCCAAGACTGCCCTTCCATTCTTCTTAATCTCTTAAAACTTCCAAAACAATTCTGATTTCTGAGCAGCTGTAATAAACTTATCATTGAAGCGAGTCTTAAGCTGATTCCAAGTAACTTGATCCTCGGGAGTAGCTGCTTTAATAGCATTCCACCAATTCATAGCTCGTCCTTGCAGTTGACGCGATGCTAACTTTCTTTTCATTGCATCATCGATTCCCAAGTCCTCGAAGATGCGCTCACAACTATCAAGCCGATCCTGAAATTCCATATCCGATTCCGTTCCATGGAACGACTTCACATCAAGACTAGTATAATCCCTGCAGAGCTTGGCGAAATCGTCTTTAGGCGCCTGTGCTACCGCACCACCACCATTAGCAGCATTAGGGACTGCTCCCTGAACTTCCCTACGCATCTCTTGCATGAAGGTAGTAAACATCGCCCTCATATCAGGAGCATTCCTATTATTGGCCCCTGAGCCCATACTCCTCATATTTTGGCTCATTGTCCAATCTGTAAAGAGAAAACGATTAACCATCTCCTTAGTGGTGCCAGTGCAGTGCGACTTCATCCTTAGCTATACTAATAGTATATATATATATAAATTTTGAAAATCGAAATATCACAAATATGCGCTCTCATCTACGTGTACTATCTCTCCCTGATGTCTTCCCCTAGGTTAAACTACGCAACCAAGGCTCTGATACCAAGTGTGACGGCCCGCCCCGGACCAGCCGACATTTCCCCGAAATGCGCTGTGCCAGTGCCCGACTAGCACGGGACGGTAGTCAAAAGAAAAGGGTTTTGAAACTATGAATCACCAAAGAACCTGAAGTATATCTCACAGTGCATGGAATAAAGTATAATAATAACATACTTGACATAAAATAGGTGAGACAGTGCATAAGCTGAAAACTAAACCATCATAGCAGCAGAATCCAAAATACAGCTTATGATCCAAACCATCATTATTACAACTTCAAATTACTGTCTCTAAAGAAAAATAGAAAAGGTACACTACTAATGCCCAAAGCAGTGATTAGCAACAACATAGGGAGAACATATGTAAATAGTATGTGGAAGCCTCCTGCTCGTCTCCAGATAGCTACTCGCGCATAACCACCTAACCTGTCTCTAGTCTGCACGTTTAGGAGCACCCAGAGTAATAAGAAGAGACATAAAACTCTGGGTTAGACAAAAGTCTGGTATGAGTGATAGCAGCAAAATAGAACAATAACAGGTATAAATAATCATACCTGAACCTGGACCTGCAACCAAAGAGTTAGCACAACAGGATGTACAGTACACTAAGATGACACTAACATAATGTGTAAAATGGGAGTGTGCGTGTCATGGTGATAGCAAACACCAAATATAGCAATCATCCTCACATCTCTAACTCGGTGCGTAAAGTATACGATATCCACCAATTTGGTCACCAGAACCATTGGAGCCATGACGGAGTCTGGCTCCGTCCAACTCTCACTACGATCACTTTTACCTTGGGGGCCCCGATGGAGTTCGACTCCATGCAACTTTGACCCCACCATACGGGTCCATAGTCAATGCCCCTCCCCATCAATAGTGAATCAAAGTTATAGATATCGATAGCCCCTTTGCACACGTCCCGCAACAAAACCCAATCATGAAGTTGACTCGTTGGTTCCCATCTGGATCCTGAGTTCTAACTTCCCATTTAGACTTTCTTTGCATCTCGGGTTTTGATCGAATGGGAGTTGGTCTTCAGAAGAGTCGTCGCGTAGAAGTAGAAGCAAATCCGGTTCGGTCTGTTTCCCTCGGTCCGGTTCAAATGCATCGTCTCCAGGCTTCCCGTTCGATTCGGCGCTCCACTCCAAGTCGGTTCGGTTCGGCGCTCCTTTATCTCCAGATCCTGGTTCGGTTCAGCTATGTCGAACCGATCCCATCCGGCCCGATTACTCCAGCCCCTCCCAACTCCAACACGATTCAAATGGCCTTCCTTTTTGCCCTTGCGTTCGTATGTTGCTGAATATGCCACCATTCCACTACGATTCGTCCTTCTTTCCAAACTCCCAGTCCGGTTCGGCTATACCGATCCGACCCCCATATCTGATCTGAACCGGATCCCTGAAGCATTTCTAACAAGCTATTTTGCGTCCATTCTCGCCATACGACGACGTTTTCAACCATTCTAACTTTACTAAACAATCACAAAACATCAAATAATAGTAACAACATATAGGTTTAACTAACAAGATCAAAACATCAAGCATATAGGTTATTTTAGATCAAACATACCCAAAAAGTATGATTTTCCCCTTAACCATGTTTTAACTATATGATTAGCAAACTTAATCCAAATTAACCCAAATTTTTATCAGAGGCATAAAATAATATTTTCGAATTTATACATATTTTTCCATATTTTTACAACGCATAATTTCACTAATTATCACTAATCACCCCTAACTAGCTGTAATTAGTGTAAAAACATACTAATCACTCAACTTAGCCACAAATGAAATCTTAGATCTAAAGCTTTATTATTATGGCATGGATTCCTATGCATAGCAGCAGCCCTATCTCTGATTTGATGCTAATCTGCCTTGATTTAACATTGTTTTACTTAATTAGTGATTAAACGGTGATTTGGTAGTGATTTAGAAGATGGAGGCCATTGCTAGGGTTCAAGAGAGGTTAGTGGCAGCTGGAAAACTGAAATGAATTTTTTTTTCCCAAACCCTTTCAGCCCTCGCATAACCCTAATCCTGAAATGGGTTATGGGCCTAGCTGCCAATTACCCTATTAAGCTCAATTAAGCTGTTTTTCCACCTTCAAACCTTATTTCAGTCATATCTCTCAAACGGTAAGTCCGTTTGATCAATGTGACCACTCTAAGAAAAGGTAAACCATCATATGAATCCAATGGAAGTGGTTTCAGGTCAAAATTCCTTACAAGTCAAAAGTTATAGGCGAAATAAGATTCGCTAGTAACAAAACGGTCATTTAAAATTCGGCAAAAATCGTGAACATGGGAAATGACCCCAATAGTCGTTCCCTAAAGTTACACGACCATGTGACTTCGTATGAGAATAAAATAAATATTTTATGATCCTCAGATATGTTGAATACGGGTCGTTATAGATATCAAACCAACACTACAGTAAAAACAGGGGAGACGCTATAGATAATATAAAACAATATAGAAGTGTAGTGGGAGCATTATAATATGCTACCATAACATGACCTAATATATCATTCAGTGTTAACAAAGTTTCCCAATTTTGCAGAATCCTCTGGATGAGCATTGGAAAGCTGTCAAAAGGATTGCACAATACTTAAAGGAAACAATTAGCCATGGACTGATTCTCGAAGCCAACAACTGCAACATCACGACTTATAGTGATGTTGACTGGGCCACTGACAATGACGATAGAAGGTCTGTAACTGGTTGTTGCATCTAAATAGGTGACAACTTAATTTCATGGTGTTCAAAGAAGCAAACAACCATTTTCAGATCAAGTCAGAGGCAGAACATAAAAGTGTAGCTAGTACTACTGTTGAAACACTATGGCTACAATCTCTACTAAAAGAGCTAATATATCATCTAGCAGAAAGCCTATCTTATGGTGTGACAATCAAAGCACAATTTACATGACTGATGATCCAATACAACATGCTCGAACCAAACATATTGAAATCGACATATATTTTGTGTGTGAACAAGTGCAAAATAAGAACTTGCAAGTCAACTATGTTCCTACTTATTATCAGAAAGCAGATATCTTTACTAAAGCATTATCAGCTAAAAAATTTGTGAGACTCAGAAAAGAACTAAGAATAGTGGAGCAATACAACCTGTCGACGAGTTCAGAAGATGATGGAAGATCACAGAAAATAGATATGAAGAATAAACGACAGACCTGCTAAAGTACTCTCAGATCTTCTCCTGAACATCTCAATCGCCACTACTACTCACAGATACAAAGCCGCATCTGATTTGGTACTCATTACTTTCCAGATCATCACTCATTTTGTTGAAGATAACTAGAGGCCATCTTCCTTACAATCGCGAATCAAATTAGGGTTCTGTTGGGGAACCCTAACCCTAGTTTGAGAGGGGGTATAAAGAGTTATGCTATACACTAAAGGAATGTGGGCGAGACTTCTATTTTTAATTATATTATTATGTATTTGGACCGAATAGGTTTCGTATCACATCAGCATTATTTATATATAAATACAACATCAGACTATGTACAATTCATTCAAGCAATAATACAAAAACCATCTCCTCTAATTTATCTTTTACAACATTTCTAATTTGACGTTTGTTCCAGATCACTTTGAAATATTAACTAATATTGTTGGAAAGTGAATAAGTGGATGTGGCAAAATCACTAAGTCCCACATCGGGAAATATTGTGCTTTAATCCACTACATATACAAAAGCTTGATATGTTATATCAAAAGAAAGAGGAAGAGAGAGAGAGGCAATAGAATAGCATGAACAAAGCATGCATATATTTAATATTAAATTAAAAAGGTCAAAGATTAGGGCCTTGGGCCTTGGGGCTCTTGGGGTCTCGTGATCGTGTAGGGCCTCTGGATGGCCCAGGCCTGCTTGCGCTGTTCAAACGGGCGGATATTTTTTTAATACAGCCGCGAAAATACCAACGGAACTAACTGTTGGTAAAGGGTCGCAACCTTTCCAACAGTTGTTACCGTTGCAAAATCGAACAGTGGCATTCCTTCGCGGATGAGAACCTCTTCGCAGCCTATATAAAGGGGCAGCGGAAAATCAAATGAATATCGGTTTTCTGACTACTGTTCTCCTTCTTCCTCCTCTTCTCTGTTCTTAAAATACACTACCTTGCGTTCGCCGTTGCTTCGCGTGTTGCACTACACGGCGAAGTTGATCCGTTTTATCTTGGGAATCGATTTGCATCAACAGCCTTTAAGTGCTACAAAGGGGCGCAAATACGATTTAAGGAAACAGTCATTTCGGACTGGACTCGGATTATTATTTACTGCCTGATCAACTGCAACGGTACGTTCTCTTTTCTGTAGCCACGTCTCCAGATTACTATAGGTTTTCTGCAGATAAAGTTTCAATACAGTATTCTCTGTACCAACACAGTTCTCACTGTCGTTGGGATAACAATCTTAAATCGTATTTGTTGTTGCTGTATTGCATTGTACAGGCGAATATGGCAAAACAAACCAACACTTCTGCATCGGTGCTGACTGCAACTCAGCCTCCGCCTGTCTACCCACCGGTAAGTCTATCCCATGGCGAAAAGCCTGAAAAATTTACGGGGATAGATTTTAAAAGGTGGCAGCAAAAGATGTTGTTCTATTTGACAACTCTGGGTCTTGCGAAGTATCTGACGGAAGATGCTCCGACGGTGGCTGAATTGGAACCAGATGCAACAAAGGTTGAAGCCCTCAATGTCTGGAAAAATGCAGATTTTATGTGCAAGAATTACATACTTAATGGCTTGGACAATTCTCTGTATAATGTCTATTGTACTGCTGCGACTTCGAAAGAACTGTGGACTGCACTCGACAAGAAATACAAATCTGAGGATGCAGGAATGAAGAAGTTCATAGCAGGGAAATTCCTCGACTTCAAAATGATTGATAGCAAGACTGTTATCAGTCAAATGCAAGAATTGCAAGTCATCTTCCACGAGTTAAATGACGAAGGAATGACGCTCAGCGAATCATTCAAAGTGGCTGCTGCAATTGAAAAACTTCCGCCTTCATGGAAGGATTTCAAAAATTACTTAAAGCACAAGCGCAAGGAAATGACTGTTGAAGAATTGGTGGTTCGGTTGAGGATTGAGGAAGACAATCGAAAATCAGAGAAAAAGGGGTCCTTCAACATTGCAGCAAAGGCTAATGTAGTTGAAGAAGAAAAGCCCAACAAAAGAAAACGTGAAAATGGTCCAAATAAAAAGGCTAAAAGGTTTAAAGGATCTTGTCACAACTGCGGAAAGAAAGGACACAAGGCAGCAGAATGTCGCGGAAAGAAAAAGAAGTCTGAAGCAAATGTGGCTGAAGTTTCTGATGGCATTACTGATATGGACTTGTGCGCGGTAGTTTCTGAATGTAACCTTGTTGGCAACAACAAGGAATGGTTCGTGGACACCGGGGCCACTCGCCACATTTGTGCAAATAAATGGATGTTCACGACTTACAAAGTTGCTACCGAAGAGGAACAGTTGTTTATGGGCAACTCATCTGCATCAAAAGTAGAAGGAAAAGGAAAGGTTGTGCTCAAATTGACTTCTGGAAAGGAACTTACCTTGACCGATGTCCTTCACGTTCCAGACATTCGGAAAAATTTGATTTCTGGATCGCTTCTTAGCAAACATGGTTTCAAACTCCTATTTGTGGCTGATAAATTTGTATTATCTAAAAATGGGGTGTATGTGGGAAGGGGCTATGTTAGTGATGGCTTATTTAAAGCTAATGTAACTACCATTGTACCAAAAGATGATATGAATAAAGTTGAATCTTCTGTTTATATCGTAGACTCTTCTAACATTTGGCATTCTAGATTAGGGCATGTTAACTTTGAAACATTGCGAAAATTGATTAATCTAGACTTTATACCAAAATGTAACATAGACCCCAACTATAAATGTCAAATCTGTGCAGAAGCGAAAATGACTAGAACCTCGTTTCATCACGTTGAACGAGAGACCGAACCTCTAGAATTAATACATACCGACGTATGTGATTTGAAAATGTGTCAAACTAGAGGTGGAAAGAGGTACTTCATCACATTCATTGATGATTGTACCAAATATTGTCATGTATATCTCCTTAGAAGTAAGGACGAAGCAATCGACATGTTTAAACAGTATAAGGCAGAAGTTGAGAATCAACTCAATAAGAAAATAAAATCTTTAAGAAGTGATAGAGGAGGAGAATACGAGTTTCCGTTTGAGGAATTTTGTGCTGAGCATGGAATTATACATCAAACTACAGCCCCGTATTCGCCTCAATCCAACGGTATAGCCGAACGGAAAAACAGAACTCTTAAAGAAATGATGAATGCCTTACTAATTAGTTCTGGATTGCCAGATAATTTTTGGGGAGAAGCTATTCTTTCGGCAAATCACATCTTGAATAAAATACCGCGAAAGAAAACATCAAAATCTCCACATGAACTTTGGAAAAATAGACCACCATCCTACAAATACTTGAAAGTGTGGGGGTGTCTTGCCAAAGTAGAAATACCAAAACCGAAAAAGGTCAAAATTGGACCAAAGACTATAGATTGCATATTCATTGGATATGCTCATAATAGTACTGCATATCGATTTTTGGTGTACAAATCTGAAATTGATGACATTCATGAAAACACCATTATCGAGTCACGAAATGCTAGATTCTTTGAACACATTTATCCTCTAAAATCCTCTATTGAAACAATTGTTCAAAAGAGATCAAGAGACACAGAAAGTCCTGAGGATAATGTTAATCAAAACTCAAATGACAGAAATGTTGAAACTGAGGTAGAGGAACCCAGAAGGAGCAAACGTCAAAGGACTTCGAAAACCTTTGGACCTGATTTCTATGCTTATATGATAGAAAATGACCCTCTTACTTACCAACAAGCAATGTCATCTCCTGAGGCTCCATACTGGAAGGAGGCTGTCAATAGTGAAATAGAATCCATTTTACAAAACCATACATGGGAACTAGTGGATCTACCCAAAGGATCAAAACCACTAGGATATAAATGGATATTTAAGAAAAAATTGAAAGCTGACGGCTCAATAGACAAGTATAAAGCAAGACTTGTAATAAAAGGATTTAGACAAAAGGAAGATCTAGATTACTTTGATACGTATTCACCAGTAACTAGAATAACATCGATTAGGATGCTTATTGCAATCGCATCCATATTAAATTTGGAAATACACCAAATGGATGTGAAAACTGCGTTTTTGAATGGTGAACTGGAAGAAGAAATATATATGCAGCAACCAGAAGGGTTTCTAAGCCCGGGAAATGAAAATAAGGTGTGCAAATTAGTAAAATCACTTTATGACCTTAAACAAGCTCCAAAACAATGGCACGAGAAATTTGATGAAACTATGTTATCAAATGGATTCAAAATAAATGAATCAGATAAATGCGTATATATAAGATATACGGATATTGGATATGTCATTGTTTGTCTTTATGTTGATGATTTACTAATCCTAGGAAATAATAATGCCATAATAAAATCTACGAAGGATATGTTATCCTCTAGATTCGACATGAAAGACCTAGGAGTGGCTGATGTAATCTTGGGTGTGAAAATTATAAAAACACCACAAGGATATGCCTTATCTCAGTCACATTACATAGCCAAATTACTTGAAAGGTTCAAGCAGTATAATATAACCATTGCAAAATCACCAGTGGATTTGAACCAAAATTGGGTAAAGAACACCGGTGATGGAATATATCAACTTGAATATTCTCGCATACTGGGAAGTATCATGTATGTCATGAATTGCACTAGGCCTGATATTGCATACGCTATAAGCAAGCTGAGTAGATATACCAGTAATCCTGGTAAACATCACTGGAAAGCAATAATCAGGGTCCTAGGATATCTGAAGTACACACAAAACTATGTGTTGCAATATGAGAAGTATCCTTCAGTGGTAGAAGGATATAGTGATGCCAATTGGATAACTGGCTCAAATGACACAAAATCCACAAGTGGATATGTGTTTACATTAGGAAATGGAGCAATCTCATGGAAATCATCCAAACAGACTTGCATAGCAAGGTCGACAATGGAATCGGAGTTCATTGCTCTAGATAAAGCCGCAGAAGAAGCAGATTGGCTTAGGAGTTTCTTGGAAGATATTCCAAACTGGGAAAAACCGGTACCTCCAATATGTATACATTGTGATAGTCAATCTGCTATAGGAAGGGCAAATAGTACATTGTATAATGGTAAGTCTCGACATATTCGTCGTAGACATAAAACCATAAGACAACTTCTCTCTAATGGAGTTATCACTATAGACTATGTAAGGTCAAAGGATAACATAGCGGATCCACTAACCAAAGGCTTGCCAAGAGAGAAAGTTCAAACCTTATCGATGGGAATGGGTTTAAGACTTATGAATTAAAAGTTTTCTAAAACGGAAACCCCACCTAGTTGACTGGAGATCCCAAGATCTAGGTTCAAAGGGACAACTAAGTTTAAGATAAATTTGATGGCACTGTTAAATTCAAACCATTCCTATGATAAGTCAGTGCACTACCCGTCGGAGAATAGGATAAGCATGGCTTTTAATGATGTCTATACTGTGGTGTTACAAAGAACCAAGTAGGGTATTACGGGATACTCTTTATAGAATCACCTATGTGAGTGCGAAGGCGCCGCTTCAAGAAGAATTGTAAGGTCGAATTCTTCAAAGCACTCATGAAACCAAGACGGTGTTCATGGCAAAAACGAACACAAACAGAGAACCAAGGAGTTAAAGAAATTTATCATGTGTTATCATTATAGACTTACACAAATGGCTTACAGTTCAAAGACAAGCTAGTCCACTGATTCGCCAGTTAGTTATAACGATAAAACACTAGGAAAAGTTCAAGGCCTCTGTGCTACTTTTACCGATATGATAAATATTCCATAAAAAACTCAGAACAGATTAGACAACCACTCATTCATGTGGGGGATTGTTGGAAAGTGAATAAGTGGATGTGGCAAAATCACTAAGTCCCACATCGGGAAATATTGTGCTTTAATCCACTACATATACAAAAGCTTGATATGTTATATCAAAAGAAAGAGGAAGAGAGAGAGAGGCAATAGAATAGCATGAACAAAGCATGCATATATTTAATATTAAATTAAAAAGGTCAAAGATTAGGGCCTTGGGCCTTGGGGCTCTTGGGGTCTCGTGATCGTGTAGGGCCTCTGGATGGCCCAGGCCTGCTTGCGCTGTTCAAACGGGCGGATATTTTTTTAATACAGCCGCGAAAATACCAACGGAACTAACTGTTGGTAAAGGGTCGCAACCTTTCCAACAGTTGTTACCGTTGCAAAATCGAACAGTGGCATTCCTTCGCGGATGAGAACCTCTTCGCAGCCTATATAAAGGGGCAGCGGAAAATCAAATGAATATCGGTTTTCTGACTACTGTTCTCCTTCTTCCTCCTCTTCTCTGTTCTTAAAATACACTACCTTGCGTTCGCCGTTGCTTCGCGTGTTGCACTACACGGCGAAGTTGATCCGTTTTATCTTGGGAATCGATTTGCATCAACAGCCTTTAAGTGCTACAAAGGGGCGCAAATACGATTTAAGGAAACAGTCATTTCGGACTGGACTCGGATTATTATTTACTGCCTGATCAACTGCAACGGTACGTTCTCTTTTCTGTAGCCACGTCTCCAGATTACTATAGGTTTTCTGCAGATAAAGTTTCAATACAGTATTCTCTGTACCAACACAGTTCTCACTGTCGTTGGGATAACATATATTGCTTGTTGCGTTCCCATCGATTGATTATGTTTGTATTCTTAATTCGAGGAATAATATTTTTAAGTCCCGGATCCATCCAATTGATGTACTAATCTGTATTCAGTAGCATATGCACTGTACTTCTGCTTGCATGACCCTTTTTTTTATAAAGTCACATGTTGGTTTCTATTTGTATTTACAATCGCACTGGTCAACTTTATGGCTGTGATTCAGTTGAATGAATCCACAATCGGTATCTTTCACATAAAAGTTATTTTTTTCCTTTTCTTCAATCTCTATAAGAGCACAAGTGCAGTTTAATCAAATACAAATAGGCTATGATTCACGCATGTCAATGACCAATGAGAAGTGTACATGCAAGGTCCAACAAAGAAGCATATACTTGTTTGGAAATAATGTTGACAAGTGCTATTGTGTTTACCTCTCATTATCCGACTAACATTTAGCAGTAACATTTAAAAGCTATAATACCTGATATAAGGTTAGTCCAACATAACCGAAAAGTCAACAGTTAATGCCTCACCAAGCATAGATAAGGAGGTCAAGCTGATTGGTTAAATATATGATCCTCCATGCAACAGAGTGATGAATGATAGTATCTCATAGAAGTTACGCACAAGACGGATGTTGTTTAAATATGATCCTTTAGCGATCTTTCTAAGACTCAACCCAACCACAGTTCGACCATGGTTAACCTTCGACATTGGAGTGTCACGGTTCAGAAAATGAAATAACACTGCGTGTGCACAAACTCGTGGTTTAACCTCAAAACCCTTCAAAAATCTCGAGACCAACCTCTTTGAACCTCATGGTTCTTTAAAGTTGAGAAAAATAATAATTGCTTCACTCTTCATTTTTTGACCTAATAAATTTAACAAATAATTTCATAGCAATTGTCGTTATAATTTGGATGATATAACTCATTATTATGTACATTTTACGAACTATTGTTGAGCTAATCCTCTTTTATTATAAAAATTTAGTAAATTTACAACTTTGCTATGACAAATTGTTATATAATTATTCCAATTAGGTAGCATATAACATACTACATGACAAGCGGTTCATGACAAGCGGTTGAAGACAAAAATCGAACTCATGACATCCTGCAACATGTCAGAGTGTCCCAACCAGTTTGCACAAATGTTCTTATCATAGTTGGTTAAATTTTATCCATATTTAAAATAATTTTCTGTTTAAATTGGAAAAGTGGAAATAAACAATCAGCGCGGTTCTCACGATCTGACTAGTTGAACCACAAGAACCTTGAACCTTAGACTACCAAGGTTTGATTGACGGTTCGGTCTTCACAACTATGTCCTTCAGGCAGTAGGGTGATTTAGTGCCACATTGGATCACCCTCACCTTTACAGGCTTTACCTGATTGTTCCAACTTATATCTTCAGGTTTGAATATTCATATATCTTCCATATTTTACTTGTCATGCAATATCTAGAAGCATTTTGACCTTTGCTTAGAGGCATTTAAATAATTTTATACATGAAATAACATTATTATGTCTTGTTGGGTGATCATATTTATCCTAAACTAGAAGCTTTGTTGGTAGATTTAGGCATACGTTCAGGGCTACTGTACAGTTTGGAGTTCAAATTCATAATATTTTTCCAAAAGCAATAGCAGATGCTCTGTTAGCGTTTTTTTCATATCGCAGAACAGTTGATAGTATTCACATTCAGCGGTAATAATTAATGTCTTTTTATTGATACAATGTTACCTTATTACTCACAATTACTTGTAGATTGTCAGTTACTTTCGAGCTTCATTGTATTGTTCAGTTGGCTCTGCTGTTGGATGGAAGTTCTTTGGTTCTTGAAATAGATAACACAACTAGCCCATTTGGTTGTGTAACAATGTATGTTTCTTCTGCTTTCTTTTATTTTCATCTTGTATATATTTATGTTTATGAACGTATATGTAGAATCAAGAGCACCCCAAATAGTGCAGCATCCATTTAGCCTCATGATTTCCGCTTCATATTCTCGTTTTTCTCTCTTTTCACTAATTCTCTCTTCCTTCACTAACTTAATTAATTATAAATGTGTGGCTATTATTGGGATGCAAAAGAGGTGCCATGAAAGATGGGTGCCATATAATTCTCCTTATATATATATATATATATATATATATATATATATGAGCATTCCGAGGCACCCTTGTTTTGCAGCATCGCTACACTACCGTGAGCTACACTACCGTGAGCTACACTAATCCAAATCCAACATGATTTTGTAAATGTTCAATCCACATATATATTATCATATATCCAAAGTTTGAACTCGTTTCGACATTCGTAGAATAATGTAACACCCCACACTTTTCTGAGCCCAAATTTCGGCAAAAATCAAAACTTGAACACATCCAGGCATAAAGCGTGTATATCTGGTACCTGCGATAAATGAGCATGAGCATAATCATAGTACGATTAGAAAAAATCACAGCGGAAACAAAATAGGATAAACTAGTATTAACTTAAGTAACTACCTTTTTCAAAGTAAGTCAGTTTGTCAATACCAAACATGAGAGAGAACAAGAACCGAAAGCCAAACTTAAACACCTATGAGAACCTGACATTCTCTAGAAAACCTGGGTGGTTGTAATGAGGAGGGAGGTCAGAACAACAAAATTCTGGTGAACAAGAAATGTACAACACAGGTTATAAAACACAGATGTATCCTGTTTGGTTCAACCCAAAATGTATTCCTTTCAAGGTTAGTGATTCTTACCTAACCTTGTAAGTTTGATTACACACGACCTTACTACCCTTTCCAAGGTAGCAGTCCCAGTATATACTACCGAGATAGAACATTTTCACACATATTTGTGAAGCCTTTATACCAGAACATGACTGGTTATTTAATCAAGGGCAGACCCCTAATTACGGAGTTTATTTATATATATATATATATATATACACATATATATATACATATATATCCTCATTCACTATCCTTTATTATTTAATGCTCACTATCAATGATAGACAGGGTGGATTCTCCCTGATCGCTTAAGACGTAGGCAGACCTATTGGTCACTAATTATTCCTCGATAATATATTCAGCATTTACATAAACTAGAGGGCATTAGCTACGGGACCTACTAGTTAAGGCTTCCGTCATTCATGCATGTACCCTTGCCCTGTGTAAGGTGAGAGATGGTGTTTTATCACTCGCTATACCATCTAGCTGACTCTATTACATAATCTCCTTAGTCGCTTGCTACTTCCCTTAGGGCCTGTTTGGATGGGCCGAAATAAGTAAATTTTTAGCTTTTTGAAAGCAAAATGGAAAAAGCTCATATGGTTGTGTAAAATATTTTGGCTTTTGGAAGCAGCTTTTCTTCTTATTTTGAAAGCCGATTATTTTTGCTTTTGGCTTTCAACAGAACGACTTCCCGACCGCAAAATCTTCAATTAGGGTTTCATGGCGATTTTTTCAATTTCCAGTCTTATGGAGCCGCATCAAAATTTGTTGCTACTCTTGACAAAGGTACTGTTTTTCTTCTTTTATTTCATCTCAGTTCTCTCAATCTCCTATGATTTTGTTTACTTGACTTTGGTTTAATCGATCAAGACATTTATTCATTTTGAGTTGGTATTATGTCCGATTTTGATTTATAAAGTTTATTAAGGAGTGTTTTTGTTTAATAAGATACATCAAGATAGGAGAAAACTTACTATTCCAAGTCTGATTGCTGTCACTGCATCTTCATACGTTTAGTAGTTGTGTATAACATATATAATTATCTATTATAATGTTGCAGGGAAGGACTTAAGAGCTCACTGACTAACTTACCTGAAGAACTGTACAATATTTGAAATAGACTACCTTGAATTATTAAAAGTAAAAGCCAAGCTCATAAAAGAATCAAGGAAGCTTCAGGGCAGAAATCGATGAAGGCAAAATCAATTGCTAGAGTATCAGTTGACATAAGAGAAACAGAAGAACTCCTAAGTTCTGTGCTGGACAGAAAAACAGTATGGATATTAAAAGGCATACTATACTATTTACCTCATATTGAAGCAACACTACTGCTCGAAATGATTTCTGCTCGTTGTTGGAATGCTATCACAGCTCTCCTTGCTGATTTCATGATTAAAGCATTATCATTTAGTTGCATATACATGCTTAATTGCTTGCTTTGTTATTTGTTGATTATTACTTGCTTTGTTATGAAATAAAATACTATTGTACGGATGAAAGCTACATATATTTTACAAGGTGGTGGTCGTCCGAAGGATACTTAATTTTAAAACTTGTGATGAGTGGATAATGTTAGGCTTGGTAATATGTTTACAAAATAACCACTGGCCAAAATAACCTTGACTATATTCATTATCTGAGGGAGAACCAATTACCTTAGTCTGTTTTAGTAAAAACTTACTTGACTGTCCCATGCTCGATCCTTTTTGTATATTTACAGTAACACTGAACATTATTTCATTTCAAATGTTCAGGTGCAAAGAAGATTCATGGTGCGACAACAAACAAGCAGTTATACAACAATCTTGAAAATTCACCTACCCTTTCGGTATTAATGGACATGCATTACTAGAGTTGAGAAGGGGACAAGTGAATTAAGGAATGAAGCCATCGGTCTGAAAGCAAAAAAAAATTAGTATATTAGTTTAATTTAGAATTAGGTATGTTGTTACCGTCAGTAATCTTATTTTTTTTGCTCCTTGTCATATCTTAGATTTTTATTTCTTCTTTATAAAACATAGCATTAATTCTATGTTTTCTGTGTCGCATGTCACAATGACTATCATACAGACTGGAAGCCTCCCTTCACATTGGATCGCTTTAATGCAAGATAACTCGATAATTATTTAAGGAAGAGTCCAGACTTGCTAGACACCAAATTGTAGGCGTGTTGGCTGAATGAATACAATCTAACAGTAATATGGACCAATCTGGAACCAGTTCCAGAGACAATTCGAATGTCCACAACATCGACCACCCAACAACAAACAGATTCTCAAAAGCGACCAACGATCTCTACATGTCACAGCTATAGACCTCAAAACGACACATTGGAAAATGTTTATTTCATCGTGCGCGACTCGAAGGTATTTAAACTCTCTCATTGGGTCTTACTGTATCATATGCTTATAATTTGTAATCATATCCATGTTGGTTTCCAAAAGAGACGTAAATTAATAGTATTAATAGTGTTTTTGATTGTATGGTGGGAAACCTACTTAGTTCATGCAGAAAATTTGTAATTCTTTTACGTGTTCGGTAAAATACTAAGTCTTCCTATACTATGTACCCTAGTTAGCTAAGTCTTTTAACGAACTTATTTTATGATCAACCCGAAATAATTTCTACAGTCAATACATTGAGAATTAGCTAATAGACTTGACGAAATCTCTCAAGAATAATGTAGAGTTTATAAACTAAAGTGCCACTAAACAGATGATTTTTCGTTTATGCATGGTTATTCATAATCCCGATAATGTCATTTCCTTTTAGAACATATTATATTAACCTATAAAATCAATGTAACAAAATTGTATCCAATAATCTGGGCTACTTGATGTAAAATTTCTTCAGTCATGATCTTAACAGATATCTACCGTTTTATCCAATCACAAATGAAATTAAGCTACATTTGTAGTGGAAGCCGGAAATTGTTCATCCTAAAAACACCAGCAATGAAAATATCGAAAATTTGCTAAAATTTTAAAGTGGTTGTCATTGAAATTATTTTTATCATAAGCATTTGCATGGCAGTATGAAAAATAATGTAACAAACCTTCTCGCCGCATGTATAGAGAATCAAATACAAAAGTTGTAACCATACTCATTTATTAATAATATATCACTGCATATATAATTTCATAATGACATTTATAACAATTACTTAATGCCAAGCATTAATATCACACTTATTATTAAACATTAATTCACAGTAACTGAAACGATTGCAGCTTGCTTTTCATGATGATATATGCTTCCTTTAACTATTCCATGCCTTCGTTTATGATTCACGTATAATGCAGGGCTGTGCATCAATGCTTCTGGAGGATAGCGTTTACAGGAGAAAAAGCAGCATTTCCCAGTGTAATAAGTATCATCAAGACAAACCTCGAAGTTATATGCAAGCAAACCATTTCATGTGCTGATATTCTTGCAGTTGCAGTTCGAGACTCTGATGTTGCTGTAGGAACTTAACTTTTTCTCCACTATTTTTGATTATATGAAGAAGCTTAACATGGTCATAATATATACAATGGTGCTTACAACTTCAAATGACATAAAATATGCAGTTGGGTGGACTTTCTGTTATTAAATTTGATTACAAATTTGTATGAAATTAGTAAGCACATTTTCAGCATACAATATTTTTATAAGGTGAACATCATGCTTTTCCTATTATGAATTTTAGTGGCATTGCTTACAGAGCATTAAAAGAAAATTCAAAGGAGTATTAAAACTGAAAGTGCATGATTACTTTGGTCATTGTTCAATAAGTGCTTAAACAGATTTCATCATCTCTTCAAACTCAAACAGTAAACTCAAATTAAAATTTAGTTATGAGTTTATAATCATGTATGGAAATTTTATTTGATCGATTCAGATTTAATCAAAGCTCGGTTGGTGCGGATTCAACTCAAGAAGAAAGAAAAGATTTCAACAACAAAAGGGAACAAATCCAACGAAGCATGTGCCCACTTTTTATCATTTGCTATTTTAGGTTACATATGTTTTTTAGAAGTTTTTAATGTTTCGATTGTAATGCTTGAAATTTGTGTTAAAGATCAACTTTTATCTATTGTGTGGTTTGTTGTTTGATTTTGTAAATTAAAATGGACTTAACTGCTTGGATTATGTGCGAAAAACATGAAGGTATTTATGTTATGTTTCAATTCAGTATTTTTTATATTTATATTTGGGAATAAGAATTGTTTTGTGATTTTTTTTTGTTAACTGACTTTAACATATACTTTTAAAAATCTGAATTGTCTTACATTTTATGTCAATATTGTAGTGCAAAAGTCAAATAGCTAAAAAAAAAAAAATCCATACCGACTTTTTGACTTATAAGTCATTATCGTGCCAAACGAACTTTTTGGCTTTTTAACTTTTTAGAAGTAAAAGCACTTATAATAAAAGCATAAGCACTTTTGCTTTGGGTTGCCAAACGGGCCCTTAGGGTAGGTAGCCATATCTGACGTTTTTAGTTTTCAGGTTTGGGTAGGCCCCCACACACATGCCATTTAAGAGCTCTAAACTGTTAGACATACTCGCAGGTGTACTCCTCAACCCAAGCCACTTAAGACCGAAGGAAACATACTATACGCGAAGATTATTAAATTTGCACCCCATTAGCCTTCAATACTTTTCCCTATTTGGATAAAGTGGGCTATATTATTAAGTCATTCCCGTTTACTTTTTTTTTACGGAAATACTATACGTACTCGATTATTTATCGTCACTGGTTCCAATGGTTAATAATGTCTCACATCATTAACCTACTAAGTCTAATTGTAACATTTAGTTATAAGTTCTAATTGTAAATAAAGAATGTTATATCCTCCTCACCCTACGATATTTATTCAATTATTTCCCTAACTAGACTTAGTATTTAAACAACAATCAATACCCATTAATCCTTTTTTTTACACCATTTACTTTTGTTCATAAGTTTATTGCCATTTATGACCATAACGGTCATATTTTCCTAAGGCAACCTTTTACACTAGGTATCCTTATTTTATCAGTCTCGAAGTATCTACTTGTTGTACCCCAACAGACAATTATTATTCTTATTTATTTATTTATTTATTTATTTATTTGTTGTCTGTTATATATATATATATATATATATATTTGTGCACCAGACCTCTCGCATTAAGTTTACCACTTGTGGATGCTGGATTTGTCGGTCGGTCCCGGGAAGACTTCTATCACAAGTTGAACTTAACCTCATGCCTTAGTACACTTATATTTACGCATTAGACCTCTCACATTAAGCTGACTACCTGTGGATGCTGGATTTGTCGGGCGATTCTGGGCGGACTACTACCACAAGTTGAGTTTAACCTCGCGTCTAGATGCGGTTATAATTATAGTTAAAGTGTCCTAATTTGGGATTACAACATTAATCCTAATCAATTTTGGACTTGTAAACAATATTCTATTATATTCACTTTCCCCAATCAACGTCGGTTACAGTTGTTATTTATTGATTTGCGACCCTATTTATAACAATTAATTATATTGATTTCTACAATGGTCACCACAAATATATTAATTCAGTATGGATTACATTTTCATACATAATTCCATAATTGAATATCGTTCAAACATTCAATCATTCAATACAATGTATCTTTTATCGTTTTACATAGATTTGGACGGAAAATATTATGTATTTTTATTTTTATTTTCATGTGGTTTACGTTATTATTTTCTTTATTATTATTTTTAAATTTAATGATTTGGTTTAATCAATAACCAAACGTTCCTTTTTGCATTCAATCTTGTCAAGAGCTTCCATATCTTACAAAATACCATTACTATAATTATTGTAAATTATGCCTGATTATGGAATTCACATATTTTCAAATCACAATAAATATATGTTATTGTATGTTTTGGAATAGTTGACGCAAACTACGCACAAATATTTATGTTTATATTTATACGTACATTTGCACCACTTTTCCCCTTTTCAAATCTTTTTATCATATCTCTTATGAATTCAAAATAATGTCTTTTTGTTCGAAAGAGAGGAAAACAACATATTTATAACAACTAAGCCAAAACCCCAACAACATTGAATACAACAGGCATATTCCTTTTAAAAATACAATCACATAATTTACCATTATATCTTTTTATTGAAGTTCACATAATTCATCATTCAACACTGGAACTAGAGATCTGGAGTATAATTACATCCAAATGGTATTTAATGAGACGGATTTCTAGACCTACATTGTTTTCAACAATTACAGTACATTTACAACATAATTGTAGGAAATATGTATAACCAAATTAAGAATCCTACAATTAATATTTTTCCTAGTCACAATTCACAAATTACAAGTTTTAACAATGTTTACAACTGTTGGTTTTCCCTCCTAATTTTTTGGGATGCTCAACAAATATTATGAAAGGTGTGAAGACACATCAAATTCTTTGCATATTTATGTAAATCCACCTGGAAACATTATTTCCAAGGAAGAAGTTTGAAAGTCACAACAAGTTTTTTGAGAACCTTTTGTATTCCACACACACACACACACACACACACACACACACACACGCGCGCGCGCGCACACATACATACATACATACATACATACATATATATATATGAGTGCGAGATAAATACTGTGAATCATCCAAGATTTAGGGTGAACTCTTGTAATCCTACTATCATCTTAGAGTAGAAGAATTGGACTTCCAGTCCCGCGGTTTTTCCCTCATTAGGTTTTCTGCGTAAACAAATCTCTTGTGTTGCTGCTTGTTATTTTACATATATTTGTTAATTATTTTACTGCACTTTGCTTCTCAGCTTCACTACACAGAGGAAATTATAAAGTATTACTCAACAGTGGTATCAGAGCAAGGCTTAGCAATATATTTCCTTCTTGTGTAAGCTACAATGCAGACCACTTTTACACATGATGGTGAAATGTTTAAGTTCACTACAGAGAATTTTTCTTACTGGAAGCCAATGATGAAAGATCATTTGTACTGCAAGGATTTGTACGAGCCAATCACAAATGCAGATAAGCCAGAAGGAAAATCCGAAAAAGAATGGTAACTTTTGAACCGGAAAGCAGTTGCCATGATCTGAAAACATATAGATCAAAGTTTATTTGAGCATGTATCTACTTATACTAATGCCTACTAGTTATGGAAGAAACTTAAGCCTATTATTCAAAAGAAGCACCTCAGAACAAAGCTCATCTAGTAAGACGATTGGTTAAATCAGAGTACAAAGATGGTCAAGGCATGATTGAGCACCTGAATAGCTTCAAGGGTTTAGTAAACCAGTTAACTAAGATTGAAATGAAGATAGATGATGAACTGCAAGCCTGCCTTCTTTTAAGCTCTTTACTTGAGGGTTGGGATACTTTGATTGTTACTCTAAGTAACTCTGTCCCAGAAGGAAAACTCACCATGGATGTGGTTGCTGATAGCCTTCTAAATGAAGAGTCAAGAAGAAAAGAGCATGGAACAACACAATGTGAGGCTCATATAGTAGAGAATCGAGGCAGAGGTGAATACCATGGAAGAAATAAAAACAAGGGACGCGATAAGTCAAGAGGACATTCTAAATCTTGCTCCAGAATCACTTGTTATTATTATGGAAAAACAGGTCATAAAAAATCTGAATGTCGTAATCTCAATAGAGATTAAAAAATGGACTGTGAAGCCAGATCAAGTTGACCTGAGAAAGAAGGAAGAACAAAACACTACAATAGTTGCAGTCAAAGATGAACCAGGTGTATTCTTTATTAGAGATGACAATTATCTCACTTTGACTTATGATGACAATATATGGATTGTCGACTCAAGTGCTTCCTTTCACATTACTCCACATGAATGGTTATTTTTTTTCTTATCAAAAAGGTAATTTTGGTACTGTTAAAATGGGTAATCAAGTTACTAGCAAAATTATTGTCATATGAGATGTCAGTTGATAACTAGTACTGGCTGCAAGCTCATATTGAAGGACGTAAGACATGTTCTAGATATGCGCCTCAATCTAATATCTATAGGTAAGCTTGATGATGCTGGTTTAGTTAATCAATTTGGTTCTGGAAAATGGAAACTCACAAATGGAAACATAGTCATTGCTCGAGGAAAAAAGGAGGGCTCTTTGTATTTAACACATGGTTGTTTACGTAGTGAAGCTAATGTTGTCCATGATAATTCAGTATTGGAACTATGGCATAAGAGATTAGGACACATAAGCGAAAGAGGATTGCAAATTGTTGCCCAAAAGGAGCTGATCCCTGAAGTGAAAGGTAAAACTCTTGAACCTCGTATTGATTGTTTGGCTGGGAAACAACATATAGTTTCCTTTTATAGATCAAATAGACCATCAAGAAGAAATTATATTCTTGATTTAGTACATACTGATGTCTACTCTATGACTAAAAAATCTCTTGGAGGTGCATTATATTTTGTAACGTTCATTGATGATCGTTCAAGAAAGATTTGGTATATGTTGAAAACAAAAGACAATGTACTTGCAGCTTTTAAGGAGTTTCATGCCATGGTGGAACGACAAACAAACAAGAAGTTAAAGTGTGTATGTGCTGATAATGGTGGTGAATATTGTGGTCCATTTGAAGATTACTATAAGACATTTGGCATCCTTCTTGAGAAAACACCTCCAAAGACACCTCAACTAAATGGTTTTGCTGATAGAATGAATCGAACCATCGAAGAAAGAGTTCGATGTATGATATCCCATGCTAAACTCTCTAAATCATTCTAGGGAGAAGCTATGAAGGCCGCTGTTGATATAATTAATCTCTCACCATCAGGTCCACTAAACAAAGGCATTCCAGATGAAGTTTGGTCAGGCAAGAAGATCTCTTATGACCACTTGAAAGTATTTGGTTGTCTTGCATTCTTTCATATTCCTAAAGACGGGCGGGCTAAACTTGACTCAAAAACCAAATAGTGTATTTACCTTGGTTCACCTAAAAATGAGTTTGGATATCGGTTATGGGATCTAGTTAAAAGAAAGACTATTAGAAGCCAGGATGTTATATTTTTTGAAGACCAGACAGTAGAAGACCTTAAGCAAACAGAGAAGTCCAGACCTAAGCATACAATATATTCAGATCATGCACCACCCTTTGTGATGCAAGATACAAGTGGAAGGCAAGAGGTGGAGCCTAATCATAATGGGTTGCAAAGACGACATGAAGTTACTGAACAATCAATTGAAGAGCCATCGTTGCATGAACTATCTCGGTCAAATAAAGAGATGACAGACGAAACAAATGCTACAACACAACCTCTATTAGGATGCTCTACAAGAGAAAGACATGCCTCTACAAGATATCCTAGAGATGAGTATGTGGTAATCGCCGATGATGGGGAGCCTCAAAGTTATGAACAAGTCATGACTAGTGAACACAAAGGGGAATGGGAGAAAGCTATGGAGTCAATGCATGACAGCCGTACATATGATCTGGTGGTACTACCCAAGGGGAAACGAGCTTTAAAATGCAAATGGGTGTATAAGTTAAAAACAGAAGAAAATAATAGTCTACCCAGATACAAAGCTCGAATTGTCATTAAGGGATGCAATCAAAAGAAAGGTATTGATTTTGATGAAATATTCTTTCCCGTGGTAAAGATGTCATCTATTAGAGTTGTAATGGGTCTAGCAGCTTGTTTAGACTTAAAAGTTGAACAACTCGATGTTAAAACAACATTTTTACACAAAGATCTACAGGAAGGGATCTATATGGAACAACCCGAAGGGTTCAAAGTTGCGGGAAAAGAACATCTAGTGTGTCGTCTCAAGAAGAGTCTATACGGTTTAAAACAAGCACCGCGCCAATGGTATAAGAAGGTCGACTCTTTCATGACTCAACATAAGTTCAGGAAGACTTTAAGAGATCACTGTGTATATATAAAGAAGTATGTTGGTGGTGATTTCATCATACTTTTATTATATGATGATGATATGTTGATTGTTGGACAGGACAAAAATAAAATTACAGCTCTCAAGAAGGCTTTAAACGAATCATTTGCAATGAAAGATTTGGGATCAGCACGGCAGATTCTTGGAATGAAAGTCACTCGTGATAGATCCAAGGGACTATTGTGGTTATCCTAAGAAAGATATATAGAGAAAATTCTTGAAAGATTTAACATGCACAAGGCCAAGCCCGTAAGTGTACCACTTGCCAACCACTTTAAATTAAGCAAGGAACAGAGTCCAAAAACTGAAAATGAAAGGGCTGAAATGAAGAATGTCCCGTATTCTTCCGCTGTTGGCAGTTTAATGTATGCCATGATATGTACATGACCGGACATTGCATACGCTGTTGGAGTTGTGAGTCGGCATTTATCAAATCCTGGGAAGCAACATTGGGCTGCTGTTAGATGGATATTTCGATATCTCCGATGAACAACCAAAAGATGTTTGTGCTTCGGAAAAGGAAATCCTGTGTTGAAAGGATACACAGACGCAGATATGGCAGGAGATGTTGACTCTAGAAAATCGACATCTGGTTATTTGATTATTGTAACGACCTAGAAATTTCGGAACCAATTTAATATATATTTCTCTTAAGAAATAGTAGTTTCTTAAGGATGTGGTAGATATCGAGCTCAAAATTCAACACATCAATTTCATTAGATCCGGAATGATAAAATTAGGTAGCCAACCATGTTTCGTCAAAAAGGGCAATCATTAGATATGTTAAATTTGCAAAAGATTTAAATTTTTTACTAAAAACGAATGATTTTGAGGATATCTTGAGAACGAAATATCGCTAGGTCGTGAGACCACCTTCATTAGACCCAGAATAGTGAACTTTTGTACTCAGGGAAGTTTCGTGCAAAACGGCATCCATATGTGGAAAAGAAAAAAATAAAAGGCCAAAATTTAAACTAAAATTTGATGGTAATTGGAATTTGATTATCCTAACGACAAAAGTGGAACCTGAGACCTATCCAGAAAAATTTAGAACATAAGATATTATCTATGTATGAAGTCTGGGAAAATCCCATAACGAATATAGAAAGTTATTAAGAAAACAAAACTAAAATAAATTATTTGAAAATGCAAACGAACTCAGATTTTGGATCTCAACACATAGGATTGAAGTACATTAGAAAACGGACGATACGGTGAAAGAGTTTCTGAAAACCGTTATAATTTGATACTCCGTCGCGAGGCCGGATGGTGCTTGAGAAAACACACTTTACTAGTTGAATGGATAAGGATGAATTATATCCACTCATTTTCCATCCTTATCCATAAGGACACATGTCATGCATCCATGAAATTTAACTTCCTTATAAATACCCTTCACCCTTACCTTCTTTACCATTTCATTCTTTTCTTCTCTTGAAAATCATCTTCTTCCTCCCCTCTCCATGAATTTCCCATGTTTTTCCCTTAAAATAAATTAAAAAAAAAAGATTTTTCAAGAAAGTAAAGAAGAAAGAAAGAAGAAAAGCTAGGAGAAGGATCTATACATCCTAGGCAAAGTTCTGGAAGCATTTAGGTGAGAAAAACTAAACCCTTAAAGGGTTTTGTTGCTTTATTATATGATTGCATATAAGGTGTTTGTTGAAATGTTTCTTAGAGTTTTGGTGGTAAATTCATGGATGATTTGATGGTATATGATTGCTAAAAATTCCTAAATAGGTTCATGAAGGAAAAATGGCAATTTGTTTGGAGTTTGGAGTGAAAACCTTTATGTTAGGTTCACAAAGTTGCACCTTTATGGAATATCATAAACATACATGCCTTGATTTAATTTTGGTAATATGTTTGGGTTAGTAGTAAATGATTTTATGTAGTATATGATGATAAACTCCTAAAGGTTCGTTCTTTATGGATTAATTCACATAAAGATGTGATTTTGGGTTATGAATTCACCATTATATAAAGGAAACTATGACCTTTTATTTAAATTCATGAAGTTGAACCTCATGTGACAAATACTTGAGTTGATAGCTAGGGTAATGAACATCAGAAACTTATAACATGGTTTTAAACACCATGACATGCTTATGTCGAGTTGTTAATCTCTAACTAATGAATATTATTCATGTTTGGAAGTTGTTGGATGAGGCTGATTTGATTTAGATGTTTTTGATTGATCAATGGTTATGAATACCATTTGGTTGTTAATTAATAAAGTGGAACCCAATTTTGACACCGACATCTGATCTTAAATAACTAATGAGTTTAGTTACAACTCATTAGACACATGTCATCTTGTTTATGTTTATTGGATGTTTGTAAACACCCAAATTCTCGGGTTATACGGGAGTTGAATGTGTCTCATTCCAGAAATTGGATTTTAAATGATTATTTTAATAATAAAATAATCAAGAAAAATGAAAGTATTTTGGACAAAGGTTTAAATAATAAACACCCATTTTGGTTGAATATGCGGAAACCACGAGTAAGTCTGTCTCGATTGCGAGATCCGGAAAGATAAACGGGGTGCTTAACAAGGTAAAGGATGCTGCAACCAGTGCGCTGAACTTACCTGGCCAACGTTTATCGATCTGGGCAAGGATCAAGATGGATCGAAAGGAAAGCCCGGATGTTCATTTAACAATTTATTAAACGTTAAATGTAAGGAAGATATTCATTTTCGTATAATGAATCCGAAATAAAGTAAGTGAAAACTTGAGTTTTCCAATTAGTTAAATTAAATTGGAATCAAATAGAAACCGTTTTGGTTAATGGTTGAGATAAGTCTCCACAGATGAAGACTTAGACTATTTGAGGAATTTGAAAGGCGCTAGCCAATATTCCACTTATAGTGTTGGTTGGATACAGAGATTAATATCAATTGTAAGCAGATATGATTTCCGTGAAGATTCCATTTTAAATGGAAGATGATTTTGGGTTTATCGTGAACTGTGTTTTAAGTGACATTGGTTCTTTAACCCAATTAAAGGCGTAATTAATTTCCTAAGATTGAATAATCATTAAGTAGTGACTTTTTAGATTGAAACGAAGTGGAGTTTTAGTGAATCTTTAATTAGATTGAAATGGAATGAGGTTCATGAAATCCTGTGTTCCTATTGATTTTAAAGATGTGCTGGTTATTTGGAAAGACCAGGTCCCATTCCGAATAATTATACGACGTGATGCTGATGTCAAGATATCAAAGACGATGGTGGAAGACCCAGATTTCTTCACATCGGATGGATGACCTGTTGATACCTTGGGCGGCCACCTAGGTAAAAGTAGCGGCCAAGCTGACCGTACTTGAAGTGATTTGGTTTGCAAGAACTTGCACTCCCCGGCGGGGACGTGGAATCAAGTGCCTTCAGTTTCAATCCTTATCCCGGATTGGACTTGTTGATGGATTTTGTGTCTGACATTGTATTTTATAAAATACAGACTAACATTTACTAAACATACTTATGTTTGGTGGCGGAGAATTTATTCTCTTGCTTAACACCCTTCATTGAGACGTACGTGCTCAAAGGTTGTATGTTGCTAAATAGCAATTTGTGTTTTAAAGAATGATAGTGTGGCATGATAAGGGGGAACGATCAAGGCTGTGGTTGGAAAGCAGGGCCTTGTGGTTGAAGACCAAAGCATGGAATGCATAGAATTGTGTATGACGTGACTTCACGAGCCTCACAACCCGGAATGAGCTGAACAAGGATTATAGACCGCAGGGGTAGGGACTTAACGTTCCATCTAGAAAAAGGTAACACCATGGTATGGAGCCCAGGCATTTACTTATGTGGTTTGTTGGATGAGACGCCTCAGAATAGGTCAATATACCTAGATGACAGTCTACACACAGACTGAGGGACTTTATGTTCAGGCTGTTTACTTTAATCCACGAAGTAGGGTGGACCGACCCTGCCACTCTAAAGGAGCCAGACAGGATCCTGGAACCTAGTTGGAGGTTCCGAATCGGATTGGTAAGATCCTTAGCCTAGGCCCATTGATGGAAATCCAACTTCCAATACGAAACCCTTTACGATTTTCGATTGTATACCTATGTAGCCAACATTGTGGGATGGGGCACTATGCGAGCTAAGATTCATAAATTTATTTTCGAAAGGATTTCTCACACCCAAGTCATTATAATAATATCAAATGTTTTTGTTTCGAACTATATCAAGCATATTTTATGATTATAAGGCAAATCCCTATCCTTTGGTGTGCGCTTGCATTGTGTGATGGGACCTGGGGCTTATAATCGTTCATTTTTCTAAAAGTCATGTTTTCAAGATCTAGTTCATGGTTGCTATGTTTAATTATGGTTGCTATGGATATGTACGTATCCTTGGGAGAAAACCTGTTCCGTAACATGCGACGTGGTCCCGAGATACTTATTCAAAATAAGGCTAAGTATAAGATTAGTTAATAAAGTATTCTCACACCAGTCCCATGACTGACTGGATATTGTTTTTCCCTTGCAACCTCGGGTGCCCATAATTTCCATACGGGCAGGTTGATTAGCAAGTTATCTAGTTATCTTTTTGGGTTAGCTGCTAGTGCTTTAGGTTTGGAGTTAGAGCTGGATTTGGATTGCTCTGGATCTACTCTAGAAGACTCCGGTAGTTGGGCCTACCCCTATCCTTTATCCTTAATCTTTATCAGCCATGTACATTACGTTTTTGATTCTGCCGTGCTGTGATGTAATATATGGATCCTTGGGATAAGTAACTCTGATGTAATATATATTATGTTTTTCTTTTGATGCTGTTATTATCATGAGTTATGTTCTGAAAGCGTCTCTCGCCCTTGAGTGGGTGCAGGTCGTTACAATTACTTTTTCGGGGTGAGCTGTATCTTGGCAATCTAAACTCCAAAAATGTGTTGCCTTGTCTACAACTGAAGCCTAATTCATTGCAGCTACAGAATCATGCAAAGAGATGTTATGGCTGAAATACTTCTTGTTATAATTGGGCCTAAATCGAGAAAGTTATGATCTCTATTGTGACAATCAAAGTACAATTCAACTTGCTAAAAATTCATCCTATCATTCCTGATTGAAGCACATTGATGTTTGATATCACTGGATTAGAGATGTGTTGGAAGAAAAGTTGTTGCAACTCAACAAAGTTCATACTGATGATAATTGGTCAGACATGTTGGCGAAGGCTATGCCAACTAAGAAATTTGATGACTGTTGTGATGGTGTTAACATGGAGGTGCTCCCAGATTAAGTCGGGAAAGGGGAGATTTGTTGGGTTTCCCTCCTAATTTTTTGGGATGCTCAACAAATATTATGAAAGGTGTGAAGACACATCAAATTCTGTGCATATTTATTTAAATTCAGCTGGAAACATTATTTCCAAGGAAGAAGTTTGAAAGCCACAACAAGATTTGTGAGAACTTTTTGTATTCCACACACACACACACACACACACACAGAGAGAGAGATATATATATATGTATAAGTGTGAGAGAAATACTGTAAATCATCTAAGATTTAAGGTGAGCTCTTGTAATCCTACTATCATCTTATAGTAGAAGAATTGGACTTCTAGTCCCGCGCTTTTTTCCTCATTGGGTTTTCCACGTAAACAAATCTCTTGTGTTGCTGCTTGTTATTTTTCATATATCTGTTAATTATTTTACTGCACTTCACTTCTCAGCTTCACTACAAAGAGGAAATTACAAAGTATTACTCAACAACAACCAGATCTGATAGGTGTCAATTCAATTACAATAATATTATGAATAGATCTGATGAAAATAGGCATATATTTTAGATCTAATTCAAACAAGATAAACATGTTATTATAACTTTGTATATAAATTTCCCACTCACCTGAAAGCATCCAAATCCGAAGTTTGAATAATCTTTAGGCCTACAATTCCAAAATTCTTATAAATCTACTATTTATCTTTAAAGGGGATACTTCCAAAACTGTAGATATGTAAGAAAATAAAAGAGAGGGGTGAATCTAATTTGGAGCGTCAATTCACATTCTTTTCAATTGAATCTGATAATCCTCTCAATTCTATATGATTTGTGTTTGATTTGTTGTATATGAATATATTTTTAATTAAGAAATTACGTTTGAGGAGGGAGGAAAATGGCAGTGCTTCGCTGTTGCCTACAGATTTGTGTGGAAAAGAATGAGGCTTTACCCCTTTATTTAAAGGAGTAGAATTAGCCTTGAACCGTTAGATTCATTTTTGCTTATATTCATCCATTCGTTTAATAATTTATTATAATATAACCTCTTAACCCTAGCCGTCACTGTGCGTTCTGGCGCCCAGCGAGTCGACCACTGGGGTCACCAACTGCCCAGTGAGACTGGTTAAACATGGTATATAATATATATTTATTCTGACTTATTTATTTTCTGTCCATTATCATATTTCGTCCGTAACTTTTTCATACGGACTCCGTTTGCAAAACTCCAAATACGAAAGTTGACCAGAATTCCAAGATGAACGCATCGACTAAAGTTTCGTGGTCAAATTCCATCGTTTGCAGAAATTCCTATTTTTGAAATTCGAATACTTAATTCCTATTGACAAAATCCCGGGTTTTTACAAATAATATGTTTGATATTTAATTTTAACGGTTCGAATAAATGATGAATGGTGAATAATTGAGCTAAGATTTTGAAAATGTTACGAATGTCGAAATGAGCTCAAATTTTGGATGAATGACAATATATATATGTATTGAACATCTACAAAATGTTGTTGGATTTGGATTAGTGTAGCTCACGGTAGGTAAGGGGTACTACAAAATTGTGGTGCCCCTGAAGGCTCCTCATATATATGAGATAGGATCAAGAGCACCCCAAAATAGTGCAAAATCAATTTAGCCCCCAGATTTCCACCTAATATTCTCGTTTCTCTCTCTTTCCACTAATTCTCTCTTCCTTCACTAACTTAATTAATTATAAAACTATTATTGGGATGCAAAAGAGGTGCCATGAAAGACAGGTGCCATATAACTCTCTTCATTCCGGGGCGCCCCTATTTTGCAGCTTCTCAATCCTACCGTGAGCTACACTAATCCAAACCAATATGATTTTGTAGACGTTCATCCACATATATATATTATCATATATCCAAAATTTGAGCTCTTTCCGACATTCATAGAATAATATATTTGATGTTTAAATTTGTCTGTTTCAATAAATGTATGAATGGTGAATAATTGAGCTAAGATTTTGAAAATGTTACGAATGTCGGAACAAGCTCAAATTTTGGTTGAATGATAATATATATGTTGTGACATCCCACGTCCGTTAATGGCACTCATATGAGAATTCATTAAGTTTTGTGAAGCGCAATAGGAAAACAGCAACTAAAATTCACAAGATAGATATAAATATGCATTGAAAAACTTAACTTTTATTAATAAAGAAAACATCGCTCCAAACAAGGTTACAACATCATACTGTTTCAAATACCAAAAACCTCAAATAAAACCATCAATCTTATAATTCCTAACAATAGAGTACAAAAATGTAAAGCCATATCCCTTCTCGTAAGCCATGGTAGAATAGAATAATAATCAAGGATGTACATGAATCGGAAGAAATCTAAGCAAGAAAAGGTCACGAGCTCAGCTACTGTCCACTCCCACTCTGAGAACCTGATGAGGGGGAAAGGAACATAGAGAGAAAGGAAGCAAAATAGGTCAGACATAAAGTCTGGCGAGTTCCAGTGATTTTTAGCATAAGCATAAGATAAAAGGTGTCAAGACAGGTAAATAATACTAGATGAGAAAGTACAATAAAACATATAAGTACAAGGTAAACGAGATATCAAGGCAAGGAAAATTGAACTTCTCATTTGTATCCCAAGAATCAAGTTACTGCACCAATTACTAGTATTAACATGATTAGGTGTTACCCTAATTACTACCCATGCGATCGACTCCCTATTATTCGAATATCCTATGTCAGCCCCGGTAGTAGAGTGTATCAGTCCCTAACCAAGCAGCTTATAAGACACATACCTATTTGTAGGTGTTACATCGTCTTAGATTCCCCTAATCGGATACATTCATGCCCATGACTCCACCGGAACGCGTCTGTACCCACCTTTCACCTTGAACCTCTTACAACCCAGATCAGTAGAGCGTGCCCTTGGCCCCCCACCTAGTGCGAAGTCCCTCCTAAGATCCCAACATTGATACCGACTGATATGGGTTCCACACAACTTAACACAAGCTACCCCCCAGGCTTATGCCCCCCAAGTAACTAGGATTTAAGAGTCCCAAAACCTGATACAAACAACTAAACCCGAGACCACTTAGCTTACTAAATAACAGGTTTAAATTAGCAGGTTTAAGTTCATTAATAAACCTGATTATAACTAACACTAAATGTTATTTGTGTACAACCCTTTCCCCAAACAAGCACCTGCCCAGATGTATATACAGATTACAGTAATTCATTTTACTTAATTTTACATTTGTTACTCATACTTTCTTACATGTTATACTTAATCTTGAATTAAGTCTAATCTATCAGATTAACATGTTGCATATTATTCCTTTAATGTAATTAACCCAAATTTATAGTCAAAGGTTCCCAATTTACAATATGCCCAAATTTATCCATTTTAATGTCATTAATCAGTTATTCCAGTTTATATCATTTATACGCAACTCAACTGTAATGGTTTAGTCTTTTTAGTGGCTTAGGCTCGGCGTAAATAAAAAGGAAAAAGGGAGAAAACAGATCTTAGACTGAATAAAAAGGTATATAAAAGATTGTAAATAAATGACAGAATAAGGATATGAAAGATAGAAGTCTACATGCACATATAATAACAGTAATCTGAAATAGCTGATTTAATAGTAGAAGAACAATATATAAGGAATAACTTATAAGTACAGCTTATTTCAGATCCAACAATTTACTGTCTAAAACCTTTTATAATAACAAATATAAAATGACATGATACTCACAGTGACTGGATTGGAGAAGAAAAATATCTCTTTTGTATGTATATGCCATTGAAGAAGAAAGTTCACTTTTATATTTTGTTGTTTTAGAGTAATCAGAATTATCCTTGCTAATTTATGCTTGGGCAACACCTTAGTATCTCGATAATTTTATTCAGAAAAGGTTTGGAAGAAGAAGGAGGAAGAATGGATTTGTGTGTGGAGAACAGTGAGGCTGCCAGCCTTTATATAGATTACCTAGGATAATCCCTTACCATTAGATTAGGTTTTCCAATCCAACCGTACACGCAATGCTGAGTCAGCGAACGAACTTGGTTAAGAAATCTATCCAGAAATGAACTCAGGAATTTGTCTCAGCATACAGGTGGGTCGACCCACCTTAACATGTGCCGACCCATGGGTCGACCCACCTTGACCTGTGTCGACCTATGGGTCGACCCCTAGGTCGACCCATGGGATCACCCGGTCAACGTGGGCCGCCCATGACCTTTCTTCAGAACTTCGTTTATATATTTTTAAATTAAATTTATATGGTTTGTCTATATTTTTGTGAAATCTTCTTAATCCCGTAACTTCTTCATATTAACTCCGATTTATGAAATTTAAATGTCTATCTGAACCAAAATTTCATAATGGACACAACAGTAAAGTCTTTTTACCTAATTCTTATTATACGATTACAGTGTATTAAATTATGGGGTGTTACATTCTCCCCTCCTTAAAGGATTTCGTCCCCGAAATCTCTAAGTTAAGAAGAATATTACTATTTAAACCTATAACCATCTACTTAAGTATCATCCTCAGGCATCCATTGTCTTTAAGATTTCTAATGCTTGATATGAACATATACAAAAGTGTTGTATATATGTCCTTAAGCTAATGCGAAAATCAGGCGGTCGACTGATTCAGTTGACCTCCTTAATGCAATGTATGTATGTGCCATGTATCTAACATGTACTCAAATAATCCTAATAATACATGTAAGTTCTATAAGTGTGCACAACCATTCGCCAAAATGTAATATCCATATGATGATCCAACCATTTTTTTCATCCATTGAAAAATAAAATAAAATGCATACACATCCATATGCAATATGTAAGTGCTTGAGTCGATCTAGTGCCTAATATGTGTGTATGCATCCACGGGCATCCACCAGCAACCACTTACATGCACTTGCAATCATCGAACATAATATGTCTCAAACACATGTTTCTGAACCTAGGTTTCTACCATAAGGATCAGTGATTCAAATGACAAAGATGTCTACCACAGAGTTGGATATGAATGAATGAGAATCATCGGAATCAAATAGAGTTCTAATCGGATTGTCTAAAAGAGAAATCAAACCTTCCACAACGACTTTCCTACCACGATCCGGTCTACAAGTCCCAAGAGCTTTAACTTATCCTCTAGATAATCCAGCCTTCTGTCCTTGCCTTCTGGGGTACTGTCCCTTGAAATGTCCAACTTGACCAAAAACAAAGCAAGCATTCTTCGTCTTTCTACAATCTTTCATAAAGTATCCTAAAGCACCACACCCGTAGCATTTCACTTCTGTCTTGATCTGAGGTTTATCCGTCTTTCCTCCTTTCTTAGCCATTCCCTTCTTGGGCACCCATTTCTTTTTCTCAGCCTTAGTTTCTCTTCCTCTGTCTTAACCTCTTTCTTCCCTTCTTTGCCATCCTCGTGCATCAAGGCCAAGTCAACAAGCCTCTCGAAGGTTTCTCTTATTGGTACATGTGTCATTGCTAAGTCTTGGAGTGGTTGATTCAATCCCTTTGTGACCCTTAAGATTTTTTTGTGAAGAGTGTTTACTAACTCCAATCCAAATCTCGTTAGTTGATTGGAACTGTTGACATATTCCTTTATAGTCATGCTTCCTTGCTTCAAATTCAGAAATTTCTCCACTTGCATTCCTTCTTTTGTTTGCGACAAGATTTTTCGTTTCAAATCTAGCCCTAAAGTCATCCAATATAGCCACCTCTTGTCCAGCTTAAACTTTTTCCCACCTGTACGATGCTTCGTCCTTCAGTTGCCAAGCGACCAACTGGATTTTTCTCCTATCATCGATCTCAAATAAGTTGAATACATTTTCCGTTTCTCTAAGCCAATTGCTTGCCTCTATGAAACTCTTAGTACAACGAATCAGCTTGCCTCCCATTGTGCAGAAGTCCTTTCAAAACTTAGAAAAGTCGACTAAAGAGGGAGGAGTAGGTGGAGCTACCACGGTTGCAGCTGGTGGAGGGACATTTTCTTGCACTCCAATAAGTGTCATAGCTTCTACGTATCTACGAAACCATGTAGGAATGGGGATGCCCTCGGGAAAATTAGAAGCCCCATACATGCTAAAAAGGACGAAAGAAGAATTCAGAAAGAGAAGGAATATTGCAAATGACTTGAGGGGATATGTTTTTCAAAAACTGGTTTTCATTTTAAATATCCTTTATTCTCAAAACGCTTTTCAAGTAGGATCATCCATCTTACTCTAGGGAATTCAAAAACTGGTTTTCATTTTAAATATCCTGAAACTACTCCCTCAAAGCCAACGAACAAAGATAAGGATCATCCATCTTACTCAGGGAGCTTTTATTGATTCATATATACATCAAGTCATTATTCATTATACCAATTTCCTATACGATACAAATAGCTACATTACACTAGAACATAAGCTCAGGGGAAAGCTAGAGTAGATATCTCAAACCTTCCTAACAAAACCCTGTAGCAAGGGTTACACTTTTTCTTAAAAATCATGTAGAGGGAGGTTTCTTGGAAATCCCTATTACACTAGGGGATTTTCACTGGTGCGAAAAGAATAAGTAGACTCGTTATCATTCGTACATTCAATATCATGATATTATTGATTTCAACAAAAGCAAGTGATACATCATGTGTGCCTCGCGAACTAACACAAAGTGCAACAAATTTATATAGAATGGCACATTGAGATCCTAAAAAGAGAACATTTCTATTCAAAGAAGAGTATCACGTACCAGGTGATACTCATACAATACACAAACATATTTACATAAAATTATGTCATAAGTTGTTTCATACATGTAACTACTATTTTTAGGGTTCTACATTAAAGACACTTAAAGGAGGTGTAACATTTTGGCGCACAAGAGATTCATGGTGGTCAAGTCCGTCAATCCGAGTCAGGATTCTGTAAAGCAAATTCTAGGGAGGCATAACCTGCCTTTGTTTTCTTCAATTGGGTCTCTAACTCATCAATTCGATGATATAGTTTGCCTATCTCCACATATGAGCTAGTAGAGGGGCCAGCCTTTAGCCGGCATATGGCTCGTGAATAGTCTCATTTTTCTTTTTAAGTTGATCCTCTAAATAGGATACCTGTTCCTTAAGGTTTTTGATGGTTATCTTTTGTAGATAATACATCCTTTTCAATCCCAAAAGGGGAGCATCCTCAAAGATATCTTTGCGACCGGTGATGGTCAAAGGTTTTTCCCTGAATTGTGAAGAGGGGGTCTGGAAATGATCCTCCAAGTCACAGATAAGACGAAATATAGTGATGTAACAATGACACTAATAATTTTATACATATCAAAGGACAACAACCACATAAACTTCTACCATACAAATCCTGAATTATTTCAATAAACATACACATCCACAAGATCATGACAACACAAATCTACTAATCAGTACACATACCCTCCACTTGTACATATTAATACAATACAATTGATTATAAGTATTATGAGAATTAAATTATAAGTCACGAAGAAGTCAAGAGTGTTTTATGCAAAAATATCTAAGCCTTTCTACTGATGATTTCCTACAAGTTTACGAAACAAGCCATGTGGAAGTCCTTTGTGGCTAAGAACAATGGATATAAAGCATTACTACGGCTTACACCTTTGTAGAAGCAAGGAGCTACCGCAATATAAGGAAGCTAATTATTGATAAAATTTTAGAGAGGAGAAAACATTTTGAGAGTGAGAGCCAAACCTATGTGGCAGAGTTGTCAGCACGAACAAAAGTTTCTTTATTCTTTGGCTCTGAAGGATCACCTTCCTTGGAAGGAGTTGCTGTAATGACCCGCATTAGCAGAGGTATTATAATTAATTTATTTAATTATATAAATAGTGATATAGTGAATTAAATGGTCGTGGAATTAAATAATGGTAAATATTTAATTAAAATAATAAATTAAATAATATATTTAATTCTGAAATAATCAGAATTTGGCTGAAATGGCGATATGGTGTGAACTGGATCATCTGTAATATTTAATTCAGTTTAGAATTTAATTTGAATAACGAATATATTTAAATAACGGCAGTTTGAACGTATAATTATATTATAATTAAAATCGAGCTTGAAATGGCACTGCAGTTCGTAAATTGGCGATTCGAACTTCAACTGAATGTACAAGGTTCGTTTTAAGCCGGATTTCTATGAAACAAGAAACGTGTGGAGATGGTGGAGTATATCTTTCTAGTGGAAGAGAAAAATCGGGATTTCGTCGTGTAGATTTTGATATATGTTCAAATCAAATTTTAGAAAAGTCGTTGTGGAATTCCTTTATAATTTATAAAGGAATTATTTATATTTTAAAAAGGAATTTCAATATAAATTGAATATCGGGTTGACCCCGAAGTGAATATCAAGTTAGAAATTCATATAGGAATATTCTAGAGTTGTATGGTATTCCAGTGTGAATATATACGATAATATTAATGTATTAATATTTTATTTATTTATATTTAAATATATTTATATATTTAAATGGGTCATCCAGAGCTTTAAAAATAGCCACTTTTTCATACGACCTCAGAATTCGACGAAACCAATTTTGTTGGATTCGTAATGACAAATTATTGTTAGATTTCCAGTTTCGTGATTTTTAGAGTCACTGTGTGGTCATACGGATTTTTAGAGTAAGAAACAGTCAGTATTTCGACGGTTAAAAATACACTGTGTGAGCAAACGGAGTCGGAATTCAACGAAACCAGTTTCGTTGGGACCGTAATGTCGAACTCTAGCTACGTGTCCAGTTTCGTGATTTTTGGGTATTGTATGTGATCACACGAATTTTTAGAAAGAAAAAATAAATAAAAGAAAATATCTAAAATAAAATATGTGAACAAAAAGGGGCCACATACTCTTTTCTTTTCAACCACACAAGATTTTGATCTCCCTTATATATTTGTTCTTTGATCTTTGAGCTGCCGTAAGTGTTCCAGGAAAAACCATTTCATGAGAAAGAAAAAAAATCCAAAGAAAATACAATCAAATACCTAAAATCATTATACTTATATTTCTGAATTCCTGCTGTGATTCTCGTCATCCTCATATGGTCATTGTTGGGTTCGATTAATTCATTGTGTCGCTGGTTTCGTTTCAACGTGGCTAGGGTTCGAGCAATCTCAGATTACAAGCATCAATTGGCGAAATGGTGTTCGTATTAGTGTTTAAGAGGTTGAGGAGCTTTGATTTGCAGGTTGTTTTGAAATATCGTGATAATTTGGTTCGATGCCCCTTCGTTGATTTCGGCGAAGACTGGAGACACGGGATCTCAAGGAGGCTGCCGAGTTGAACTTTACTAGGTGGAGTGGATGGAGAGCATGATGAGATGAAGTATGGTGTGGTCGGTTTTAAGGTGCGTTGAGAAATTGAGGGATGTTTGAAAGGAGGAGCACGGTGGAGGTTTAGGAGCAGGCTACGGGTAAACATCGGGGAAGAAAGGTTTGGGCATGGACTATGTAACGTGGGCCTGGGGGTGTTGATAGGCCGATATGTAGAGGTAAAGCCCAAGTGGATTTAAAAGGGAAAACTTTAGTTTTATTTATTTTAAATGGTATACAATCTTACAAAATCAATAACTTATTCATATGAAATCAGAATCACGAACCGTAAGTTGCGTTGGGACTGTATGGACGGAAGCAACCCAATGGAACTGACTGAGAATGAATCCGAGCTCGTTACAAATTATTGCAAAATAAATTGTCTGTCTGAATCAAATTGAGCGACAATTATCGTTAATTAACGATGATAGTCCAATGTGAGTAAATCTCACCAACTCTGAACAGTTTATAATTTCATGTAGTATTTTTAGAACTGTTAAACATTGGCTGAATGACTGTGTTGACTGTGTGATTGAACTGCTAGTCAGTTAGTTGATTTTCTATATTGATTCCGTTTAACAGAATATATATCATATGGATTTGAAAGTGATGTTATCTATATTGTTTAACATCTGTGGTGCAGGCAAACAGGTTGGAGGAATCCGACTGGATTCCTCAACAGTTATTTTATTGTTTTTCATATATTTTGATATATGATGTGAATTATAACCTATTATTGATTATGTGTGTTTGGACAATATTTATCGTTGTATATGATGTGTTAGGTACCATAGAAATACCAAAAATGTGGAAAAGGGATTTTCAAAGTATATTTTGAAATAATTTATTTATATAAAATCAATGGAATTTATATTATAAAAGAAAAAGGATTTTGAATAAAAATATATTTGTAAATCAAATATAAGGGAATTATATTTGTAAATCAAATATAAAGGGATTTTATTTGTAAATCAAATATAAGGGAAAGAATTTGTTAAACAGATATAGAGGGAGACATTTGTAAAACAAATATAAAAGGAAATATTTGTCAAACAAATAAGAAGAGGAATATTTGTAAACCATTTACAAATAAAATAGAATTATAAAGGAAATATTTGTAGAACATTTACAAATAGATTAAAAAGGATTATTTATTTATTTAGGGAATAAATAGAGTAGAATAAAGGAATATTTATTTGAGAAAATAAATAGAATAAAGGAAATATTTATTTAGAAAATAAATACGATATTTTAAAAGGAGTTAGAATTAATCAGTTAGAGTTAGAGGAGTTAATCAAATATAATTTATTCGAATAGAGTGAAAGGAGTAAATCAGTTAGAGGTAATCAAATAGAGTTAATCGATTAGAGTTAAAAACGAACTAGAGTTAATCGTATAGAGTTAAGAAATAGAGTTAAACAAGATTAGAAACTGACTAGAGATTAGTTAAGTTGAATAGTTTTCTGAGTATCGATCTGATGTTGATTTCGGCCTTCGGGGTTTATACTTAGAGAATTGTTCTCCTACTAGTTACAGTTAGAATCTGATAGTTGTGGAATGGTAGTGATTGATGATTGATCGATAGTATCTCCATTTGGAAATAATATCGTTGTTTGCACACGTGTTTTCATTTGATAGTTAACTCACCGACTATCAAAGTTTTGACCATTTTAACGTTGTTAATATGGAGAGACCGGTTGGATTATTATCCAAAGAACAACTCTGTATTGGCATAAGCGTTGTGAATCATATATGCCAAAGATAAATGAAGACGGAGTAAAGTGCAAGGGCTATTGTATAAGTCTTAGATAACAGTGCCTAAGATGGATATACTGAATAGTACCTTCGGTTCATCCTGTTCTTGGAAGACTTGTATGGATGGATGTCTGACAGAGTAATTCCAGACGATCACGTATATTGATTTCTCTAACCGTACCAAGAGTGGAAGCGGAGATAGAAACTTCTTTTAGCTAACACATAATGTATTGTTGAGGACGTTAATCGGTGATTTGATGGATTTGACGATGTGACATTCGAAGTGAATCTGGTGTGATGATAAAGCGTAACCTCAAGCCTCATCAACCGGTAAATGACAGAAATCGGGCAGGCAGCATGGCTAAGTCGGTCGCACCGAAGTAGGGTGTATAATCACCTGATCTAGAGTTTCATTTATTTCTAAAAATCTATTGTCGATACTGTCTCATTCGGGAAACGGTTGCTGATCCCAACCATTGGTGATATACATTCGATACACTCAAGCGAAATGAGTGGTCGGTCATGTATGGCCGGGTTGCAAGATGTTCTTATTAAACCCAGTGTATTCCTCTCTAGAGGTACACTAGCGAAAGGTGGTTCCATACCTTGTCATAGTTGGAAATCCATTACCCAATACGTGCTTGCGGTTTTGATTGTATACTATATATGTAGAACGTCAGATGAAAGCGTTTCTGCTAGATGATTATTATATTGTGGTTGATAGACATTATTATAATATCAAAAGGTTTTTGATATAAGATATTTTGGATTTTCATAAGGGAAAAACCCGTTCTGTTATACGGCGTGGTCTTATGAGATATTGTTTTACCTGTTCGAGATGTTTTAAACTGTTTTACTCATACCAGTCCCATGACTGACCCGGAGTTTATTTGTTTTGTTTTCCCTAAATTCTTGGGTGCCTAAATTTGTACGGGCAGTCAAGTAGTCGGGATTTACAGATATATCTGAAGAGCTGGAGCAGGATGCTTCAGGATCATATAGCTATAGTTTATTTCCACTGTGTTGTAAGTGTTGTACTTTGATAATGATGTATATTCAAATACAGATGTAGATTTCAAGTTATGTTATATATATTATATGTTATTCGTTCCGCTGTGAGGTTTGTGTTACTCTGATGTTGTATTCTTCTTTCTTCTGTTCTAAGTTTCTATCTTATCTATTCTCACCCTCTATCTTCTTTCTATTAATTTCCTGATTTTCAGTTTAATTTGGGGTTGGACTTGTGTTTTTGGTCAGCTCAAATTGGACCGGATTTTCGGGTCATTACAGTTGGTATCAGAGATTAAGTTAAGTGAATTACCTTGGCTCTGTGGCGTGACTCAGTAGAGTTGGGGTTAGCAATACCCTAGATTGAGTTGAGTGTATATATATGAGTGAACGTATTTGTTATTGATATAAAAATTTGTTTTATATTTTGGGGATTCATTGGTTGAGTTGTTGATGAGTTCTGGTCGATCAGTTTGATCCACTGTATCTGTAGGAGTTTAAAAACACTCGAATACGATGGGTCGACACGATATGTTTTGGCAAGAGGGTAAATGATATAATTTTACCCAAATTATATTTTGATATAAAGGAGATATATTGGTTGTGATTATAATCGAGTAAGATTATAAGTAAAATGGTTATGTAAATTATCGACCAGAATCCATATAAGTAAATTATATGGAATCGAAATGAATTAAATCTGAAATTTAAATCAGAATTGGAATTAAAGTCCCAGAAGTTGAAAAAGTGTTTGTAAATGAGTCTGGATTAAGTATAAGGAATTTTTAAAATCCTGGAAGATTTTAAATTGGTTTAAAGCATTGTGAATGGTATTTGAAATATATTTCAAAGTGGAAGTGTTTGAGAAATAATTTTGAAAGCTGACATAGTATTGAACTCACTTCGATCAGTGGGAAAAATCTCTGATGATGATGGCCACATCATCAGTGTCATTTTCGAGTTGTAACGGATTACTACCAAAGAGGTTGTTTTTGAAATTGTTTAGAAAAACAAATGTTTTGAATCTGGAAAAGGGAAATTTGATTTCGATGTGGCAAGCTGTTTAAAATTCCCAGGAAAAGATTGTTGAATTAAAACCAATTTGAATTAAAAGTTGGAAAAGCAATTGGAAATTTAGTTGAAATCAATTATGTGGAAATTGAATTGGATTAGAATAAAGGATATCGAGTAAATTGAAGTGTTGAGTAAGAATTTTGAATTGAGATTGGAATTTGAGTTTGAATTGAATTCGACTTAGGTATAAGCGAAAAATCGGTTGAGATGACGTTTGTATATGTTGAATTGAAAACAGGTAAAGTGATAGAGTTGATATGCCCGACAAAAAGGTACAAGTTTATATTCGATATAGTATGAGATTTTGATGAGCCGAATTGGCAAGCCGCTTGGCTGTTTGATTTTCTTTTGGGTTGGAGAGGGCCCAGAGAGGCGAGTTGGAATTTGACCTATCGACCAGTACAAAGGAGGTGCTGGCGAAATTTTTCGAAAAATTAAGGAGTTAGAAAATTTTCAGGATTTTTGAAAATTTTCGTTGATAAGAATTAATTAATAATTTAATTGAAATTAAATTGGTTCAGTTGAAACTGAAGTTAAGAAGTGAACAAATATGTTATAACCAGTCGATAGGGTCGTCCTCTACCTTTTAGCAATTTCGAGGACGAAATTATTTTAAGTGGGAAAGATTGTAATGACCCGCATTGGCAGAGGTATTATAATTAATTTATATAATTATATAAATAGTGATATAGTGAATTAAATTGTCGTGGAATTAAATAATGGTAAATATTCAATTAAAATAATAAATTAAATAATATATTTAATTCTGAAATAATCAGAATTCGGCTGAAATGGCGATATGGTGTGAACTGGATCATCTGTAATATTTAATTCAGTTTAGAACTTAATTTGAATAACGAATATATTTAAATAACGGCAGTTTGAACGTATAATTATATTATAATTAAAAACAAGCTTGAAATGGCGCTGCAGTTCGTAAATTGGCGATTCGAACTTCAACTAAATGTACAGGGTTCGTTTTAAGCCAGATTTCTGTGAAACAAGAAACATGTGGAGCTGGTGGAGTATATCTTTCTAGTGGAAGAGAAAAATCGGGATTTCGTCGTGTAGATTTTGATATATGTCCAAATCAAATTTTAGAAAAGTCGCTGTGGAATTCCTTTATAATTTATAAAGGAATTATTTATAGTTTAAAAAATAATTTCAATATAAATCGAATATCGGGTTAACCCAGAAGTGAATATCAAGTTAGAAATTCATATAGGAATATTCTAGAGCTGTATGGTATTCCACTGCGAATATATACGATAATATTAATGTATTAATATTTTATTTATTTATATTTAAATATATTTATATATTTAAATGGGTCATCCAGAGCTTTAAAAATAGCCACTTTTTCATATGACCTCAGAATTCGACGAAACCAATTTTCTTGGATTCGTAATGTCAACTTATTGTTAGATTACCAGTTTCGTGATTTTTAGAATCACTGTGTGGTCGTACAGATTTTTAGAGTAAGAAACAGTCAGTATTTCGACGGTTAAAAATACGCCGTGTGAGCAAACGGAGTCGGAATTCAACGAAACTAGTTTCGTTGGGACCGTAATGTCGAACTCTAGCTACGTGTCCAGTTTCGTGATTTTTGGGTATTATGTGTGATCACACGAATTTTTAGAAAGAAAAAAATAAATAAAAGAAAATATCTAAAATAAAATATGTGAACAAAAAGGGGCCACATACTCTTTTCTTTCCAACCACACAGGATTTTGATCTCCCTTATATATTTGTTCTTTGATCTTTGAGCTACCGTAAGTGTTCCAGGAAAATCCATTTCATGAGAAAGAAAAAAAATTCCAAAGAAAATACAATCAAATACCTAAAATCATTATACTTATATTTCTGAATTCCTGTTGTGATTCTCGTCATCCTCATATGGTTATTGTTGGGTTCGATCAATTCATTGTGTCACTGGTTTTGTTTCAGCATGGCTAGGGTTCGAGCAATCTCGGATTACAAGCATCAATTGGTGAAATGGTCTTCGTATTAGTGTTTAAGAGGTTGAGGAGCTTTGATTTGCAGGTTGTTTTGAAATATCGTGATAATTTGGTTCGATGCCCCTTCGTTGATTTCGGCGAAGACTGGAGACACGGGATCTCAAGGAGGCTGCCGAGTTGAACTTCACTAGGTGGAGTGGATGGAAAGCATGATGAGATGAAGTATGGTGTGGTCGGTTTTAAGGTGCGTTGAGAAATGGAGGGAAGTTTGAAGGAGGAGCACGGTGGAAGTTTAGGAGCAGGCTACGGGTAAACATCGGGAAGAAAGGTTTGGGCGTGGACTGTGTAACGTGGGCCTGGGGGTGTTGATGGGCCGATATGTAGAGGTAAAGCCCAAGTGGATTTAAAAGGGAAAACTTTAGTTTTATTTATTTTAAATGGAATACAATTTTATAAAATCAATAACTTATTCATATGAAATCAGAATCACGAACTGTAAGTTGCGTTAGGATCGTATGGACGGTAGCAACCCAATGGAACTAACTGAGAATGAATCCGAGCTCGTTACAATTTATTGCAAAATAAATTGTCCGTATGAATCAAATTGAGCGCAATTATCGTTAATTAACGATGATAGTCCAATGTGAGTAAATCTCACCAACTCTGAACAGTTTATAATTTCATGTAATATTTTTAGAACTGTTAAATATATGCTGATTGACTGTGTATTGACTGTGTGATTGAACTGCTAGTCAGTTAGTTGATTTTCTATATTGATTCCGTTTAACAGTATATATATCATATGGAACTGAAAGTGATGTTATCTATATTGTTTAACATCTGTGATGCAGGGAAACAGGTTGGAGGAATCCGACTGGATTCCTCAACAGTTATTTTATTGTTTTTCATATATTTTGATATATGACGTGAATTATAACCTGTTATTGATTATGTGTGTTTGGACGATATTTATCGTTGTATATGGTGTGTTATGTACCATAGAAATACCAGAAATGTGGAAAGGGGATTTTCAAAGTATATTTTGAAATAATTTATTTATATAAAATCAATCGATTTTATATTATAAAAGAAAAAGGATTTTGAATAAAAATATATTTATAAATCAAATATAAGGGAATTATATTTGTAAATCAAATATAAAGGGATTTTATTTGTAAATCAAATATAAGGGAAATAATTAGTTAAATAGATATAGAGGGAGATATTTGTAAAACAAATATAAAAGGAAATATTTGTCAAACAAATAAGAAGAGAAATATTTGTAAACCATTTACAAATAAAATAGTATTATAAAGGAAATATTTGTAGAACATTTACAAATAGATTAAAAGGGATTATTTATTTATTTAGGGAATAAATAGAGTAGAATAAAGGAATATTTATTTGAGAAAATAAATAGAATAAAGGAAATATTTATTTAGAAAATAAATACGATATTTTAAAAGGAGTTAGAATTAATCAGTTAGAGTTAGAGGAGTTAATCAAATATAATTTATTCGAATAGAGTGAAAGGAGTAAATCAGTTAGATGTAATCAAATAGAGTTAATCGATTAGAGTTAAAAACGAACTAGAGTTAAACGTATAGAGTTAAGAAATAGAGTTAAACAAGATTAGAAACTGATTAGAGATTAGTTAAGTTGAATAGTTTTCTGAGTATCGATCTGATGTGGGTTTTGGCTTTCGGGGTTTATACTTAGATAATTGTTCTCCTACTAGTTTACAGTTAGAATCTGATAGTTGTGGAATGGTAGTGATTGATGATTGATCGATAGTATTTCCATTTGGAATTGATATCGTTATTTGCACACGTGTTTTCGTTTGATAGTTAACTCACCGACTATCAAAGTTTTGACCATTTTAACGTTGTTAATATGGAGAGACCGGTTGGATTATTATCCAAAGAACCACTCTGTATTGGCATAAGCGTTGCGAATCATATATGCCAAAGATAAATTGAAGACGGAGTAAAGTGCAAGGGCTATTGTATAAATCTTAGATAACAGTGCCTAAGATGGATATACTGAATAGTACCTTCGGTTCATCCTGTTCTTGGATGACTTGTATGGATGGATGTCTGACAGATTAATTCCATACGATCACGTATATTGATTTCTCCAACCGTACCAAGAGTGGAAGCGGAGAAGGAAACTTCTTTTAGCTAACTCATAATGTATTGTTGAGGAAGTCAATCGTTGATTTGATGGATTTGACGATGTGACATTTGAAGTGAATCTGGTGTGATGATAAAGCGTAACCTCAAGCCTCATCAACCGGTAAATGACAGAAATCGGGCAGGCATCATGGCTAAGTCGGTCGCACCGAAGTAGGGTGTATAATCACCTGATCTAGAGTTTCATTTATTTCTAAAAATCTATTTTCGATACTGTCCTATTCGGGAAACGGTTGCTGATCCCAACCGTTGGTTATATACATTTGATACACTCAAGCGAAATGAGTGGTCGGTCATGTGTGGCCGGGTTGCAAAATGTTCTTGTTGAACCCAGTGTATTCCTCTCTAGAGGTACACTAGCGAAAGGTGGTTCCATACCTTGTCATAGTTGGAAATCTATTACCCAATACGTGCTTGCGGTTTTGATTGCATACTATATATGTAGAACGTGAGATGAAAGCGTTTCTGCTAGATGATTATTATATTGTAGTTGATAGACATTATTATAATATCAAAAGGTTTTTGATATAAGATATTTTGGATTTTCATAAGGGAAAAACCCGTTCCGTTATACGGTGTGGTCTTATGAGATCATTTTACCTGTTCGAGCTGTTTTAAACTGTTTTACTCATACCAGTCCCATGACTGACCCGGAGTTTATTTGTTTTGTTTTCCCTAAACTCTTGCGTGCCTAAATTTGTACGGGCAGTCAAGTAGTCGGGATTTATAGATATATCTGAAGAGCTGGAGCAGGAGGCTTCAGGATCATATAGCTATAGTTTATTTCCGTTGTGTTGTAAGTGCTGTACTTTGATAATGATGTATATTCAAATATAGATGTATATTTCAAGTTATGTTATATATATATTATATGTTATTCGTTCCGCTGTGAGGTTCGTGTTACTCTGATGTTGTATTCTTCTTTCTTCTGTTCTAAGTTTCTATCTTATCTATTCTCACCCTCTATCTTCTTTCTATTAATTTCCTGATTTTCAGTTTAATTTGGGGTTGGACTTGTGTTTTTGGTCAGCTCAAATTGGACCGGATTTTCGGGTCATTACAGTTGCAATTAGACCTCTAGCAGGTGGAGTGCTCAATGAATCGGTAGTGATCCCCTCACGATCAGGTAACCCCACAACAACAGAAGAAGAATCTCCATCATCTCTGCCTGACTCGTCTCGCTGACTACCATCTCCTCCTGTTTCCTCATCAATAATGGTGTCTTCTTATTCCTCATCATCAGAATCCTCAGGAAACTCAATAAACAGAAAAGACTCAGGTTTTATCATGTCCTTCGGAGGAACTTTACCTTCTCGCTTAACCTTCTTGATTCTTTCCGAAACTTTGCTCTTGACAGAGGGATGCACTGAATTCAGTAAAGTCAATCCTGGGAAATTTCTTATAATTATCAGAAAAAGCGAGGAAGGGGGCATCGTCGTAGTATTCCGTAACAATATTATGGGGGTGAACTTTCCGAAATTCGGATATCCTATCACTAGTCTCGTAAATTATTCATTTTGCAATAGAAAGCTTGTTGTTCATCCTATCCAGTTCGATAGCACAATCGATTGCCATCTCTGTCTTCTCATTCTTCAAGTCCTCGACCTACTTCGACAACATGTCCTTAGCCTCCTTCTCCTCCTTCAACAAGACCTTCAATCTCCCGCATTCGCTGTCGCTTTCTGTCTTTTCTTGCGATAGGACGTCAACCATGTCCTTCAACGCTTTATTTTCCTCCCTAAGGGCAATAGTCTCAGCAGAAGATGAAGAAGCTATTCCTCTAGATAAGAACCAGCTTTTCATCACCTAAAAGATAAGAAAAAGAACAGATTGAGCTCTATATGAAAATAGCGCAATAAAAGAGAAGTTAAAGAGAGTGAGCTAATATTGAAAGATGGTCCTTGATTAACCACAAATAAAAATCTTCTGAGTCCAAAAACAAAGAAGATTGTGAAATGTTAGCAAGTTCAGCAGACGAAATAGCAAGACTCGCAAGCTGATCAAAATCTAAAGCCGATGGGGGAAGAGCAGGAAAAGTAACTCACTGAGAAGAGGAGGGTGTAAATGAACTATGCTCTCTAACATCTATTTCTCTAGGAGAGGTAGGTGATGTAGAGCTTCTTATAGTTTTACCTCTTGGTGAATTGCCTGGGGAAGTATAAATGTCAATAACCTTATCGACATCGGAAGCAGTAGGGTCAGAAGTTGTTTGTGTTCTTGTCATGGTATCGACATCCTTGTAAAAATGGAATGATTTGTCATGCTTCAGTCTTTTGGGTGATGGCTCCATATCGTAATCGGCAAGCCTCTTTAAAGCTTTAACATCAGACTGGGAAAAAACATCGAGAGCGGAGGTGCTCTAAGAAGCCACGGATCCTAAATAGAAAAGGCTATATCATAAAACTAAGAATAAGAGGATCAATAGGTAAAAGTGAAAAATCTTGTCCAAACGGAAGTGCAATTCTGTTTAAAACACCTGGAAATATAGGAGAGGCTGTATTAAACGTATTAGAATTCAGCAACAAACCCTTAGCACTAGAAAACTGAATAGGCGGTTATCTCAAAAAAAATTGCCCCGGAGGAAGAAGGCCATATTGACGAAGCCTGTCAACAGTAAGAAGGGATGAACGACATCTAAGATCCTCTAGTGCTTTGAAAATAGCCTCAACAACTAGAGTCTCCTCTTTCGACAAGGTTGCGTCTTTAGAATGAGGCACTATGTAAAATCAAGGGTTAAAAAGGGGATACAAGCATAACATAATTTCTTTCAAAAGATAAGAAACTTACCAAGTTTGATGAATTTTCCCGATATGCCAGGAGGGCATCTAACAAGAAAGAACTAGTCTTCCTATGGCTTAGTCTTGCTAATGTTGTCACTTATCAGCCTCTTTATAGGACTCACATGCCAAATGGGTGACTCTGCACTTTTGGAGAATCATATCATGTAATGAATGAGCTTGGGGCTAAGAGAAACTTGATTTGATGCAAGTGCCAAAACTTCTAAGCATAAAAGCAGGGTATAGGTGTTGGGAGAGAGTTGGATAGGAGCAACTCCCAGGTCACACAATAGCCTGAGTAGCAAGAGCGGAAAACGAAGGAAACCCCCGTGCATAATATGGATCGCTGAGTATGCAAAGTACCCTTCTAGAGGGTTTTGAATGGAGTCTAGGGAAGAAGCAGCAACGACATCTATGCCAGATATTCCAAAACTGTCATGAATGGTCTTAACCTTATCTTGAGAAGTGATTAAAGAAAACTTTGAAGCGAACTCCTTCTTGGCTCGTGGAGTATTGGAACCCTTGGCCTTCAGTTTGACGGGGCTCTTTTAACTAGACATAACGCTGCCAGGTGATATCATTTATGACATATGTGGTCAACACTACATTCTTTTTACATAAAAGTGCATATAGCATCCATAAGTAAATCTAACAGCAAGTACAATTTGTCAGTGTAAAGGGATTACTTTGTTGCATATAAAATCGATCTTAAGTGTGGATCTTAAAAAAGGCCAGAACATAGTTAAACCCCATTTGGAAACAATTAGACATTCGGTGATGGTAAAGTTGACTATATCATCAAAGTTTAAAAGATGAAAGGCATGTGCCAAGAAAATCAAACTGTTAATGATTTACAATGGTTGTTCAGCCAAGACCAAATAATTCGATATCATAACAAAAGCTTAATTGATTCCCAAACCCAGTATAAGTAAAATTAAGATCAAGAAATCCTAGTGAATTAAGTTTGCAAAGCCTTACTGACGCCCTCGAGCTAACCGGGCACCCCTAAGACAGAAGCTAAATAAATAAAAGTGACGGTGCCGGCAAGGTCGGAAGCAAAATAAAGAGGCAATAATGGTGATTGAACTAACTCATACTGGGAGCATAACATTTAACTTCATGATAAAATTATCCCCTTTACATAGCTAATTTTGCGTACTAAACCTCTTAAAGGGTGCATTTGGCAAATAAGTAATCAATCATTTCGGCCATTAATTACTATTGAGGCCATCATTATTAATTAATCTCGCATCAAAATACGTTAAAATCTTGATCAATTTTCCAGTCGATTTAAATGCATAATTTAGAATAGAAATAAAGATACTCGTAGAGAATCGAATTCGAAATTCCGTGAGTGAAATCTTAAGTGATTCTTAGAGATGATGATCTGGTTCGAGTATTTGATTTGCAGGTAAAGAACGAAGGTGAAAAAGGATAAGTATTTATATAGGATCATCCTACAAATCTAAGTCGTACAACCATGAACATATCAACGGATCTGATTGAAGAATGCCAAGAGACAAAAGTCGAAGCATCGAAAGAAAGTCAAAGGTTTGACCTGAAAATTCGAAAATACCCCTTCACAAGGGGGCATATGTTACTACCAAAATTAACTCCGAGACAGGCTATCGGTGAAGGGGTATCGGGCCGTCACAGACAAAAAAGAATATTCCGTAAGCAGAAATCAAGCACAGGGTAAAGCCGAGATCCTAAGAGAAGTATCTGAAAGGTCAAGGAACAGAGACCCTCAACAAAGAAGGAAACTCAAATCTAGTACGAAGAGAGATTACCAACAGGGTAATTTCAGCAAAAAAGATAACCGACAAGAAGTCATCCAAAACCGGGAGCTAATTAAGAGAAAAACCAAGGACACTACAACCCGAGACCCAGAAGGACGAAAGGGCTATCGGAATTAACATTCTTAATGTCAATAAGAAACAAAAAAGCACCTAAAGCAACCCTCCAGAAAGTCGAGATACATTTCAAGAATCTACAGAGTGGCAAGCCGGAACCTCGAAGAGAGACAAGCTATCCACACTAATTTTCTTAGTGTCGGTACCAACAGGGGAGATGGATCCGGTAACCATCTACTTGAATCATGAAGGCAAGCTCCACAAAGTGTTAATAGCAAGACCGAGAGCTCATGACCGGAAGCCTATATCCTTCAAAATAGAATCTAATGTTGAACTTTTTTCTACAAATTCAGTCGTCACTTTATAAATATTTTCAAATCTTAATATAACGTATAAATGAGAGCGGCTACTAGGATACAAAATTAAATACAACATTAGAAATATAATTTGTGAATCATTGGATTTTTTTTGTGATGAATGAAATTCAGGAGGAGATCTAATAAACCGGATTGTTTGTGTTTAATTTTGTGTCACCGTTTAATTTTAACGTTTACAAACTAATTCTAATAACAAGAATGCAACATTTTAGTTTGAAAGAGAACATGTTATTTTCGTTATATAATTTCAAACTAATTATGATTTCGTTGTACAGTCAAAAGTGAAATAAAAAACAAGTAATCATGTCAAGTGATGCAACATAGGACATGAAGGCATATTACTCAAAATAAAAGGGAATGAGTGCATGAAAAGAAAGCACATGAATGTGGCAGTGAAACAGAAAAATAAACCTTATTTAATGCAACGAGGCTTTCTTTTTTCAGTTGTTCTTCCTTGCCGAAATTAGGATTCAAACCGGGGACAATGCTTTAACTTTTTTAACTATAATTATAGGAATGTCTAACAGGGACATGTTTTTGAATAAGTAAGTCATTGTATGTCTATTCTTAATTTCATTCATGAATACTTTTACCATAACGATAGTATGCTACATCTTCTAGTTATGTGTATGCTATGTTCATATCGACATTGTTAAAAGTAATTCATTCCACCTGTAAAATAATAATAATAATAATAATAATAATAATAATAATAATACTAAACCCGGACCTAGTCGCTCGACAACGTGCCCTTCAACCACCCTTTCTTTTCTAAGTCGTTGATTTGTTACCGCCTCATCGTCATTTTCCCAGTTGTCCATAGCTCAAATTGTTAATGTTGAGTAAACGAATTATGAGCTTAAAGAGTATAAAACTTGGGCATATAAATACATCTTTGAATTTAACTATCATACTGAGGGGACAATTTCTGAAGTGAGCATACTGATTAGTCCTATCACTTCAGCCCCATAACTATCATACTGAGTAGTCATATCAGTTCGGCCCCATAATTAACTTTAGCTTAAGGGGTCTTCACATGTACACTGACTAGTCTTATCAGGAGAGATCCATCACTCCTCGATTTAATGGGTCGTCACATGTACACTGCTTTAACCATGCACTGACTAGTCTACTCCATGTATACGGTTTCGTCACGTGTAATGATCAATGCTTCAAACCAGGCTCTCTTCCTCTCTCCCTTATTAAAGACCAACCAACCTCTCTTTCTCTCTTCATCACTCCCTTGTTTTTTGTGGAATAGTTCACTGTTAAAATAGCTAACTTGGAATTCAATGATGATACCATGGTTCAAATGCACGATGAGTACGAACGTGGTAAACAACCCATCGAAGATGTCGACTTTGTGCCCGAAACGCAAATGGGAGTCTAAGTAGATGCTGCAAAGGTCGAGTCTGAACTCTTTAGTACAACGCAGCCAAATGTTGTAGTCCATCGCATCGGACCGGTTCAAGAATCCCTCAATGCTCAGTTAAGGGAAGTTCTTGCTCGACGGAACCCCGATAGGTCAAGCTCCAGCATGACGGGTCATTCGGTCCTTTGTTATTGCGGAGTCGAATGTAAAGTGCTTGTTTCTAAAAGTCAAACGAATGCAGATCGTCGCTTTTATGGTTGCAAAGCGTACATTGATGCACATAATCGTCAAGGATTGCAAAGTTGTAAGTTTTTTATGGATCGATCCACCTTTAACAGAGAGGGGTGTCCAGTACGCACTTGAGGTGCAAGCCGAGGTTAATCGCTTGGAAAGAATGAATGTGACAGTTAAGAATGAAATGCTTTATGGGTGCTATGGTTCATTCCGAAGCTATGGGTCATAGATATGTTGTATTGGGTCGTGCTTATGTTGTATTGTTGGGTCGTGGTTATGTTGAGTCTTATTTATGTTGTTTTGTAGGCTCTTGGTTATGTTGTACAGGATCGTATTAATATGTTTTTTATCGAATTGGATGAAAGCAGTTTATATTCTATATGTTGTTCTTGTAAAATGGTTTGGCATGTTTAAAATGGTTTTTAAATAGTTCAAAACCGAATGGGAGTTTCCAAAACTCGCATAAATGCGAGTTTTCAAAACCCGCCTTCGGAACTCCCCAGACCAAAACAGATCTATATCTGTAATTATGCTAATAACATGGCTAAATCTGTAATAATTTCAAAAACAAGCCTATACACGTGAATCCATTTTAACAACAAGAATGCAACATTTTATTTTGAAAGAGAACACGTTATTTTCGTTATATAATTTCCAACTAATTATGATTTCATTGTACAGTCAAAAGTGAAATGAAATACAAGTGATCATGTCAAGTGATGCAGCATAGGACATGTTTTGATTACGTAAGTCATTGTATAGTCAAAAGTAAAATAATAAACAAGTAATCATGTCAACTATAATTATAGGAATGTATAACGGGGACAAGTTTTTGAATAAGTAAGTCATTGGATGTCTATTCTTAATTTCATTCATGAATATTTTTACCATAACGATAGTATGCTACGTCTTCTAGTTATGTGTATGCAATGTTCATATTGGCATTATTCACCTGTAAAAAAAAAAAAAAAAAAAAAAAAAAAAAAAAAAAAAAAAAAAAAATTCCTAAAGCCACTGAAAAATGAGAAAGAGAAAAATTCAACTGATGTCACCGAATTAGGATTCAGTCTTTAGTTCAACATAACATAGGCAAAACACTTGTCAAAAACAGATTCTACTAAACACACAAGTAAATAGTTTTAATGAAAATTTGTAGTTTATACTATAAATATCTACGGTTAAAACAACAAATACTTGCAATACATACCACAAATTTTAGTAAAAAAATATTAGCAATGTACACTACAAATATTTGCAGTGCAGTCGGTATATTTTTGCTAAAAATAATTATAATGATTTTTCGTAAAACATTTTTTTAAGGAATGGGCAAAAGTGGACTCAAAAACTTACAAAAGATAACTGACAAAACATCCTTAAGATGAATATTGTAAACTTTAATTCTAGCTTTGTCCACGTTTAGTCTGGAATAAAAAAATCAATATTATACATTGTTTTTTCTTACCATTTTGTGTTTTCTTAAAAACATTTTGCTCCTTAAGAGAATGGCAACCAAGTTAATTACATGATAAAGTCACGACGTAGTTATAGATTGTTGACCTAGAAGATCTTGCATTGAATCTTGTTTAATCATATATTTTTTAAAAGTAAGGCTTAGTTCATAAGGTTTTCTAGTATTATATATATATATATATATATATATATATATATATATATAGAAGTAAAAGTTGTTAATCACTTCACTTATGGAGACAAAAGCGAACAATCACGTTAGTTTGTTACCAATAAAATATTTAAAATCAAATACCATATATGATATAACCAACGATCGAGTTTGTTAATCAGAGTTTTAGTTTTATCAAAAAATGGAAAGTGGCTATATATCTTGCAAAAAAAACCGAACATATATAATTCTTAAGTTATAATTAAAATACCTGCAAATACGTACAGCAAGCAAATTAAACAGGCCTTCTTTTCTTTTCTTGGGGATGATTTTGTTGCAAAATAAAAACGACTGAAGTGATCAAGAGTGAAAAGAGAGAAATTAGAATTAGGTTTGAAGGAGAAGTACTTGCTGGATTACAGATGACTAAAATTAGGTTTGAAGGAGAAGTTGGAGATCAAGTTGGAGAAACAAAAATGAGTGAAGTTGGAGTTATAGTAGCCAGATTACGAGGCTTGCTCAGAAATCATTTTTCAAATTAGTTTTTACCTGCTTTCCTTATTTTGTTTGATTCACTATAATTAAAACTTTCCTTAATTTGATCTATTATATTTATTGTACAGCAGTAACAAACAGTACATGGTGGTGATCTTATATTTATTATATATATATATATCACTACAAGAAACGGCTCAAATAGCGACGACAAAAAACCGTCGACGGCCGTCGCTAGCCGTCGCCAACCGTCACTATAAGCCGTCACAAATAATGTGGACGCCAAGTATATAGCGTCGGCCATGGTGACGGCTGTGGACACCAAATTTGCGACGGCTAGCCACGGTAAATTTGCCACGTGGACAAACGGTTATAATTCAAACAAACTGTTACAAGCCGTCAAAAACTGTCACCATTTAGCCCTAACAAGCCGTCGCTAACCGTCACTATGCCCAACAAATATATTGTCGCAAGCCATCGCTATTCGTGACAAATCTGGGTGAAAAACCCTCACTATCCGTCGCCAGTCGTCACTCAATGTGACCAGGAAACCCTCACTAGCCGTCGCTAGCCGTCGCCAAACTGTAACTTTTTTTTTGTATTTCAACAGCTAACAAGCCAACAAACCACACAAACTCAAAACGGAGTTCAAATGCAACTCATATACACTCAATTTGACATTCCATCAACTCACATTCACATTCAATCACCTCATCAACACTATAAATCACCTCATACCATCAAAACGCCCAAAAAACAAACATATAAACGATAAACTAGCAAAAAACCATCACCACAACAAACCATGTCAACAATACCATCAACCAAACAAACCATGTCTCCACAAAATGCCACAAACAAACCATGTCCATCACCAACAATAAGTTGTATTTACAATACATGTCCAAAAAAAAACAAGTACTAACCTACTCATCGTCACTCTCACCGTCCTCCTCGTCCCCATCGTCCTCATCGTCCTCCTCCACGGGCTGACTCGGAGGCATCACACCATGCTGCTAAAGATATGCAGCAATCCGCGCATCCAACACGGTCTCCAGCCTGTTCTTCTGAAAATCTTCCAGGGCTGCAACCTGTTGTCGAAGCATGTAGATCTCCTCCTCATCCTGACGCCTCGTATAAGAGGCCTGAGTCCCCGCTATCTGTAATTATACTAAAAAAGTTAGAAACCATTGTCAAAAGTTTTTTTATATACTATAAACGCTTTACCTCAATGTTTCCGAAGCCGTAACGTCTACCCCTAGTAGGCGGGTCGATGATTCTGTTCCAGATGCGATTGCACTCCTCCACGTCTGGCTCTTGACCCAACTGCGTCGCTCGAGCGTCTAAGGTCGCCCTGTATTTGTCCTGCAATAGCGAACAATTATGGAATACATTAAATACTCAATTCAAAATAACAATGTGAGATACAAAATATTACAAATGCTAACCATCGTTTCGCATGACTTAGGATCCGACCTGGTATATGAGGTGTTACCCTCCGCATCTGTCCGCTCGACGGCATGAGTCTGTGTAAATACCTCAGCAAATGTAGGCTCCCGCTGGAGAGTCGACATCTGAAATGATAAAATATATATTTGTCAGTACGATTTTAAAAGTTTAGAACTATTTGTATATGTGATTTATCGTTCGTACTTATTCGCGACGATGCTGGGAGAACGACTTAGACCCAGCCCGATGCAAAGCAGGATTTTTGAGCCTATTTTCTCGGTTTCGCTTTGAAAGCTCCTGTATATTTAATTATATGATTAATTGATTGACATACAAAATAAAATTTTAAAATAAGCTTAATTAATTACCCTCGCAGCATCCGTGGCCCACAATTTCTGGAAATCGCCGTAGACCTCCTCGCTCATCCACTGAGGCCTCTTTGTCGCTCTTTTTGCCTTGTATATATTGCCTGAATAATTTTTCCTCATCTTCTGGTTCCATGCGGTGAGGAAAACATCCATATCTTTTTCCCGGACCCGTACAGCACACTATAAATTACCAAACAAATTGTATTACATATTTCATATAATTTTGCAAATGAGAAATAAATTTATACTTACAAGAACCTCCGTGAGGATGGCATTCCTAATCTGCACAGGAATATCGTCCCAGTAAGGCCACGCCTCTGTCCACCTAGCGACATATGCTTGTCTAGACACACGTAAAACAACCTCTCCTGGAATAATATCAAATCCCTGCGGAAAGTACGATATTAGCATGCATTTAATAACTTTGGAATACTAAGCATTTACGAAATCAATAACTTACCCTACGGACTTGGGTACAACCTCTACGACCGGACGTGTATCCGGTGCTGTACCGCTCGCACCCGCCTCTGAACTGTGGGTAGGTCGGCGTCTAGGAGGCATATCTGTCACAAACAAGTTAATTCACATCACATAAAGCAAGTATGAACAATTATGACCATCACACAAACAATTATGAAAATCACAATAACTCATACATCATTATGCACATCCATTACAAAATAAACTCATACAACATATATTGTCAAATGCAACTACAAGACCCATTTACATAAAAGAAGAAGAACCAGATAATAAATAACCATAGCACATCATATATAAGTTCACAAAATAGTACATCACATAAGTTCACAAAATAGCACATCATATAAGTTCACAACATAGCACATCATATAAGTTCACAACATAGCGATGCAAATAACATTATTCTTCTTCATTTTCTGATTCAGTCTCGGTCTCATACTCTATATCGTTGTCCTCTGTACTCTCAAAAGCTTCTATTAATTCATTTGATTCATCGTTTAAAGACTCTAAATTAACATCATTAGCAATTATTATTTCGTTGCTTTGATTTGCATCCGTTTGATACGCTGAATCGTCTGGAATAGCAATTCCTTCAAAGGTAAATCTTGCCTTTGTTTTAATTACAGCAGACCAATCTGCTTTATCTCTTTTTAAGGACGGATACAGAGCAAAGTAAACTTGTAATGCTTGCTTTGCCAATACAAAAGGATCATACTTATAGTAATGCGATGTGTGCTTTATTTCTATAAGCTTGTAATCTTTATGCACGTTGATTCCAGTACCAGGAACATTGCTGAACCAGTTGCACTTGAATAGAACAACTTTTTCAACGGGTTGTACATAATATGTCAACTCTAAAATCTGTGTCAACACGCCATAAAAGTCTATTATATGCTCTTCGGGATCATCACTACATTTGACAAATACACCACTGTTATATGTTAATCTGTCAGTACCATGGTCTTTGGTGTTGAATTTAAATCCATTGACGAAGAATATTGGATAAGTCTTAACATTTCTTGTTGGTCCAAGTGCAAGATGTTGCAAACCCTCGTCATTGACGCAGTTTATTGGATCGAAAACGTACTTCAAGAACCATTTAGCAAAAACTTTACTGAGATCGCCATTTGGATTTTCAGATTCGTAAATACTGCAAATATAAATGATTTTATTACTAGCAAACAATTTATGTACACATAACTGTAATAAAGTTAAAAATTTAGTACCTAACAAATGGTGCAACTTCAGCACAATTTAGAAGAACATATGTGTGTGCCACGTGGTGATCTGTATCATCTAACCAAATTTCTACACATTTTCCGGACGATAGACCATGTTGTCAAAAAACTGATAACATTGTCGGACAAAAATTGGGTTCCACGGTTTCATCATTACGAGGACCACTTACAAATGATAGGTTCACATGATGACTGAAGTAATGAGAAAAAAAGAACGAAGCTTCTTCTTCAAGATAAGATTTGCAAATCGAACCTTCAACTTGTGCTTTTTGTCGTACTTTTTTCTTCAGATGGTTCAAATACCTAAAATAAAATTAATTCAATTTATATGCACTAATGTCACTTTGAATCGTAAGCATAAATTTTACCTTTCAAAAGGATACATCCATCCATATTGTACTGGACCTCGAAGAATAGCTTCGGATGGAAGATGAATAGGTAAATGCTCCATTACATTAAAAAATCCCGGAGGGAAGATTTTCTCTAATTTGCAAATCAATATCGGAATTTCTACTTCAAGTTTACGGAGACGATCAATTTTTAACGTTGCCGAACAAAGTTGTTTATAGAATAAGCTTAACTCTGTTAAAACGCCCCACACTTTTACAGGCAACAATTCTTTGAACACCACTGGTAATAAATATTCCATCATGATATGACAATCATGACTTTTCATCACACTCAGTTTATTGTTTTTATAGTCAACACATCTACGAAGATTAGAAGAAATCCCATCCGGACATTTCAGTCCCTCAACCCATTTCAGTACAAGTTTTATTTGTTTGTTGTCTAGTTCATAGCACGCTTTGGGTTTTTTATTGTCATTGGGCTTCATATGAAGTTCTGGACGTTTACAATATTCTTCTATGTCACGTCTCGAATGTATATCGTCCTTTGTTTTCCCTTTGACATTCAAAACAGTATTAAACACGTTATCAAATACATTCTTTTCATTGTGCATAACGTCGATATTATGTCGAAGTTTGAGATCTTTCCAATAAGGTAGCTCCCAGAATATGCTTTGTTTACACCAATTATGAATGTCAGATTTACCCGGAATTTCTGTCTGCTCTCCAGTCTCATGGATCTTCGGATAATCCTTTACAATATCGTATATTTCTTCACTCATCCAAATTTTGGGTGCTTGCAAAGTCATTACGCTGTTAGCTTTAAAGTTTTTTTTATCTCTTCTAAAAGTATGATTGGTATGCAAAAAACAACGGTGACAATCAAACCACGAATGCTTCCTTCCATACCGTAAGAAAAATGCTTGTGATTCTTCCATGCATAAAGGACAAGATAGACGACCGGCGGTACTCCAACCTGAAAGCATACAATATGCAGGGAAATCACTAATCGTCCATAACAAACAAGCGAACATACGAAAATTCTTTTTTCTTGAAATGTCGTAGGTTTCAACTCCATCATCCCATAGTTTTTTCAACTCTTCGATTAATGGTTGTAGATAAACATCGATGCCTTGTTTTGGATCATTAGGACCAGGAACGACAACAGTGAGAAACATATATGGAGTTTTCATACACATCCACGGCGGTAAATTATAAGGAGTAACGATAATAGGCCAAGATGAATATTTACTACCAAACTGAGAAAATGGTGAAAACCCATCTGTACATAAACCAAGTCTTACGTTACGACTCTCTGCGGCAAAGGTTGGATACGTCCTATCAAAATGTTTCCATGCTTCTCCATCCGATGGATGTGTCAAAGTTCCATCTTCAGGTGTTCGCACACTATGCCATTGCATATGACATGCAGTGACTGAGGATGCATATAACCGTTGTAGTCTAGGGATGATTAGTAAATAATGCATTCTTTTATACGGAATTTCCTTACCTTTCTTTTTTCTAGGTTTATACCGTTCCCCGCCGCATTTCTTACAGTTTCTAAGATTAATATCATCTTTCCAATACAACATGCAACCTTTAACACAAGTATCTATTTTTTGGTACGGCAAACCAAAAGCCGACATTAGTGTTTTCACTTTGTAATGACTATCGCACATCAGATTATTGGGTGGCATATGTCTTTTCGCAGCTTGTACAACCGCTGTAAATGCAGCTTCTGTAAGGTTAAATTTTGATTTCATGGTGATGTACTCAGCGGTTACCGATAATTCAGTTCCACTTTCACAACCATTCCACAATGGCCGCTTAGCTGAAGCCAATAAATCATATATTTTTCTGGCTTCCGTGTTCGGTTCTTCTTCTATATTGACGTCATCGTCGTCAACCTGACCGATAGGGAACATTGACCATGCTGCATTTTCCACCATATCTTCTATTGGATTCGTCATAACTAATTCGACCTCCGACACTACAGGGTTTACTGTAGGCGCAACAAGTTCTCCATGACGATCCCATAAATAATAATTTGGCACAAAACCTGATTTGTACAAATGTACTTTAACGATGTCTGGTTTATGAAACCTCATCAGTTTACACTTACTACACGGGCAACGAAGCTCCTCGTAATTTCGATTATTAGATATTGCAAATCTAACAAATTCATTTACACCATTATAGAAATCTTCTTTCACTAAGCCTTTCATTCCAATTCTAACTTCATACATCCAACTACGGTCAATGTAATAATTGGACATTTTTCCTGATTCAAAAATATATGTCAGTGATTTCGATAACACATACATATATTGTTCAAAAAAATTATTCAACGCATGAATATTTTTAATGGTTCATACGTACAATAAAAATATTATTTTTATTGTTCAAAGAATTTATTCAACACATTAATATTTTTAGTGGTTCATACATATAATAAAAAACTGATTTCCATTATTTAAAGAATTTATTAAACACATGAATATTTTTATCATACATAATAAAAATGTGATTTTTATTATCTAAGCAATTTATTTCTATCATGACCATCAACCAAAATCCTACTTGCGCCATACATAGTCATTCCATTCCAATAATTTCCACAATACAATTCATTTTCAAGCCCCGACTATAACCCAACAATTTCACAACCATTGCTTTTAACTAGCTATATCCAACAACATGTACACCATAACGGTTCGTTATCACATACATTAACACAAAATCAAACATCACACCGATAAATAACTAAATCAACAATCTAGGGTTCCAATCATTACTAAATCAACTACATTAATTCAACAACCATTATATAATCAACTAACACATACATTTGTATCACTATTGAATAATTAATTCATGAAATTAGGTTATAATTCATACCTTAGAGAGAGAGATTGGTTTGGAGTGATGGAGAGAGCTCGAGAAGGCCGGAGGGGGGAGGAATCAGTTAGGCGGTGGCGGAGGGTGTCGGCTGGCGGTGTCGGCTGGCGACGGCATGGGCGTGGGATGGTAGGGTTTGGGGGAACGGGGTTTGATTTGGGGGAGATTGGGGGATGGTTTCGTGAATGATCTGTTTTCCTGTAGCCTCCCGGTTTTATTTGTTTTAGGCGACGGTTGGCGACGGCTTGCGAGGGCCGCTTTTTTAGCCGTCGCTAGCCGTCGCCACTGTCCGTCACGATATTCGTATGTTCTTGTAGTGTATGTTTGTATATGTTCATGGGGTTTGCCAATAAATTAAGAATGATTCTATCTATCACTTCATTTGAATATCAACTCTAGTTACAAAATTGATACACAGTGTCCTCCATGTTATTTTTTTAGTAATTCATACCATACGTATAACTTCCACACTACTATATATAATAACCCAAGTTATAATATTAGGTCCACAGTCACGCATTACACATCTCCAAATTCAATTGCAAACAAATGTTATCATTTTAGTATTTTTATATATTAATATAGCGGAAAAAAATAAAAAAAAGTTTAAACTGGTAATATATGTAGATCAAGGGACTATGGCTTTGATTTAACTTGTTAATGAAATCAGTGAAGAAGGATAAATCTGACTAGTTTACTAGGCAGCAGCTTCCCTCGATGAACTCCTTTTTGTATTTATGTATTTTCAACATATGCCACCTGAAGATTTTTCTTTTTCTTTTTCTAAAACTCATGCATTTATGCAACCTAGCTAATAATATATTACTAATTTGCATACGCAGCCTTATTACCGTGCGTATTATGGATGTCGTGTACTACTACACTGATGTCCGGTACCGTCCGCAAGTTTGTTGTTTTCCCCCATCAATGCCATCATATAGCTGTGCGGGCTCATCACCATGTATCACACTATACCGTCCATGGATTCATCATCCAATGTCGCCACATGTGGCTGAATACTACCAGGGCCGGCTTCAGGAGTCGAGTTGCCCTAGGCGGGTTCAAAAGTTGAGATTTCAGGTTGCCTTTCGAAAATTAAGGCAAAAAAAGTAGGAAAACAGCAGCAAGAAGCAGGCGCAACAGGACCAAAAAAAAACTGCAGAAAACAGCAGCCAAAGCAAGCGAAAGGCAAAAAAAACTACAACAGAGAGAGCTGAAGAAACACAGACATTCGAACATCCCACCTCAAAGATGAGAGGCCAATGCACAACCGTCTAGGCCAGATAAGTTATCTGTTCAACATTCGGATGCTTACATCAAAATATAGTGTCTGTTGACTATCACCACCACCACCTCCACCTCCCAATCTATTGCCCCTCCGAAGTGGGTTGCCCTCTTCGGCCGCCTAGCTGGCCTAGCCCTAAAACCGGGCCTGAATACTACCGTCCCAGACATATACACGTTCCGAGTTCATCCCCTTCGAAGCATGTAGCCAATCCAAGTCAGATACCGGTGCGCTGGACTCCACCAAAATGTGGCTTTATCAAACTGAACTTTGACGGAGGGGTCTCAAATAATAAAACTGGATGTGGTTACATAATTCGTGACGAGAGCAACTCCATTCTATTGGCCGGATGTGATATGGTGGCTAAGACCAGTTTAATTGAAGATGAACTAAGTGGCCTACTTAGTGGTCTGAAAAAGGTCATTGAACACTACCCCTCTATGAAGAAATTATGGATAAAAGGGGACTCTGCCATTGCTATATCTTTTTTGCAAACATTTAACGCAGTCGAGATGGCTTATTGGCCAATATTAATACAAATTCAGAAACTGCTAAATCATTTTATAGAGGTAAAGTTAACCCATATCTATCGAGAAGGAAACCAGTCGGCGGACTATTTAGCAGGGTTGGGAAAAGACAAACAACGCCCCTTATTTTGGACAGTTGACTATCCAGATCAGCTAATACAATTTACTCAAAGGGATATCACAACGGTCTTTTTTAGACGGATGAAGTAGTAATTTCAAATTTGAAGTTTTGTAAATCTCTGGGAATCAAAATAGTTTCAATAATGTTGAAATCATTTATATGTCAGACTAAAAGTATATAAATTGAAGCTAAGTGTCTGATTCAATCAAGCAACTAAACATTCATCATACAAAATGAAGGTAACATATATTTTCAAAAGATATGGAGTATGCGTTTAAAATAAATACCTGTCCTGAATTTCGAACATATCAGTATGTTAGTGTAATTGGTGGTCTGCATCATGAAATGTATTTAGAATTATAATTTTTTTTTCTTTGAAATCGGCGAGAAAATGGAGCCATACTGTTTACAAAACAAAAAACAGCAAATGGAGCCATACTTCATATTTCAGAATCTGTTTATTTATACTTTTAGTTAATGAACCCAAATATAATTCAAGCCGTTAATGCTCCTAAGCATCAGTGACACACGCTAACGTGAACACGGGCTCTATTAATTAAGGAATGTTTATTGGATAAGATCATCGATACACTTTTTTATGCATAGGATAAAGCCTGCTTGCTGTTTACATACAAAATTAAATTCATATGTTTGAGATGCTTTTAGGGCTGCACACAACCCATATCCAATCCGACCCAACCCACCAACCCGACCCAACCCACATAAATCCAACCCAACCCATCCTAATTCAGGTCGGATATGAGTTACAATTTTTAATCCATACCATATACGGGTCGGGTTTGATATTTTGTTCAACCCAACCTTATTTTAACCCAACCCAACCCTATATTATAAAATTAATTTAATATCATCCCATGTAAAATTAGAATAGTATAATCCTAGAATAATGTTTTTGTATTCTATAGTAAATATACAAAAAAATCATATTTCATGTCAATCCAAACTATATAGAATTTGGCAAATATATTTCAAAGAGCATTTTAATGTATTTTATAATGAAACAATCGTTCTAGTATGTAGTAAATTAATTTTATATGATATGTTTTATAATGAAATTTTAATAAAATATGTCTTATAATGAATCAGTTATTTTAAATGCATCATGCTAGCTAAAATCTGATATATTGTTTTGAAACTTTTAATATTATTTTGAAAAAATTCCCTTATATTCTCATTTTTTTATTATATTCAAGCAACCCAACCCTAATAAACCCGACCCAATCCATACTTCAACCCAACCCATATCCAACCTCATATAGGGTCGGATACGGTTTGAAATATCTTAAACCCATACCTATGCGGGTCGGATGAAGTATTTTGTCTAACCCGACCCAACCCATACTTTGTGCAGCCCTGGATGCTTTCATCCTATCTCATATATATATATATATATATATATATATATATATAGTGTGGTGCTAACGGCATCCCAATATCCTCTTCCTAATACCGCAACTAAAAAATACCACAAAAGAATGCATTCCCCTCTTCCTAATACCGAACAATAAAAAAGGGGCTACCACCGTATTTCTCATTTTTCTCCCATCTCGCTGTCGTTCGAATAACCTAAATTAAATTGGATCAGCAAAAGATCACGTATTCAACCATCTTTCTCCTCACAAAAACTCGATGAGAAGGGCTTTGCACATTACAACGTTCTATTATGTTCTGCTCAATTCATCAATAGGAAGAAAATTACAATACCTTTTATGGTCATCAGGCACATCTTGATTGTAACACCCCACCTCCGCCAATGTCACTCTTGCAAGGACACTAGCTTTGGAGGGGCGTTAAACGAGGTAAACATGCATGCAGATATCACAAGACAGAACATATAAGTAAAACAGAGTAGTAAAGCAGCGGATAAAACTAGCATTTCAAAACCATAGTCAAGTTACATCAAAGTACTTGGTCATTATTTTCCCATAAAACAAAGTCTAGAACATAAACTGAAAAACTGAAAAAAGAAACATAAACTAACTATCCCCCAAAGTAGCATAAGGCCATAGCATGCTCAAACCATACGTGAGCTATCCAGAAAAGCAGCTAAAGATCCAGCTAGGCAACAGTGTTCCCACCCTGCAAACCTGGGGGGGGGGGGAGGGGGTGGAAATGGAAGAAAGGAGGCGAAAGAAAACGGGTCAGTCAAAAAGACTGGTAAGTCCTATCTACTATTAGTATAAGAACTAATAAAGTTAACTGAACATGTAAAACAAAGATGAGATGTAGGGTGATAACTGGCATGGTGAAAAGTTAACAAGATAGATCAAGTGTGGCATCGCATATACAAGGTTAAGTTGCACCAGGTGTGTACTAGTATTCCAATCCATGTCAAGTATAATCAAGAAATGATCCCTTGGCCCAAAGCTGGCCCACATCATGAGATGACCTAAATCAAGGTCCAACTACTCGGTCTAGTCGATCGGCTCCCTAAAAGCCTAACTCGTCAAGTGTCGGTGTCATACGGCCCAATCACGAAGTGTAGTCAAACTGTGCTAGGTCCACCCTAGGGTGTATCAAGCCCTAGGGTGCCAACCACGGACACAGATCAAGCACGCACAGTCTAAACCTACGGGCGTCCGTGTCTGCTTTTTCAACTCCGGACCATGTGCACGACCATGGTCCGCCTGAACCTACACTGGCACACCTACTCAGCCGTCGTTTTGGTCGCTTACATGTCAGCCCAGTAATCGTGCCCCACCCTAGCCTAGTCCCTAGGGTATCATGATACAATCAAGAGGGTTACTGGTGAAAAGGACCACGTAACTAGGATTTCTAGCGGGTTAAATGTGGTTAACCCTACCCAATCAAGTATCAAGTTGGTTAAGTGTACCCAAGGTTCATGACTTAACCGCGTCAACCCATCATGTTTAATTGGTTAAGTATTCAAATGGTCCATGACTTAACCCTACCATGTGGCATTAATTAATTTAATGCACCCAACCTCTCACATTAGACCTTGTTGTGGTTACTAGTTAAGCCGGGCGGGTCCGGGTAGCTTTACACCACAACTTGGTCTAACCTCGGGTTTCAAGTGCGACATGACCAACTACTCACATTGGGTCCTATTGCTTGTAGCCACTAGTTAAGCCGGTCGGTTCCGGGTAGATTTATGCTACAAACTCAACCCAACCTCGAGTTGGCCACACTCATATTTTCTAAGTGTCATGTCCATCATTATGTTTACAAACATAATCACAAGTCAATGTTCATGTCATATTTTAAAACCATGTTTTCATGTCATTAATATTACCCAAACCCAACGCATTCCCATCGCATGTACGTTTCGCGTAACATAACATAGATCAAAAGAGGGAACTTGGCAAAAGTATGACAAAAAGGGGCATAAGGTAATAAGGTTGGCCACAAGTTAAAGATGGTGGCATATGAGGCATAAATATGTTCATAAGCTTGCATATTACATCATAGGTCTCAAAACATGCATAATATCAACTCAAGCAAATAGGTGAAGCATGATCATGAATGACATAGGATGATGACTAGAAGTTCGCATATAACATTATATGCAAGTTATCATAAAGGTTATGAGGGTTCTCATGTTGTATAATGCAACATTTCAACATAAAGCTTATAGCTTTTAGCCCACAAGGTCAAGGTGATAGGTTTACAAACATGCATAGAATACATTTATGCATAACATGATATGATCAAAGCATATATCATACTTAGGCCCAAACTCAACTTGCAACGTGTCACATTTAACTTCATAGTTAGAATCTAAGAGTAGTATAGGGCTTACGATGCTATGGAGACTAGAATTAATATAAAATAAGATTGAGACGAAGCCACACTAGCAAATCCGCAACCAAAGACGATAAACTCCACTTCAAGACTTGAGAACAAGAAGGAATAACCCCAAAGACAAAGAAAGAAGGCTCTTTTACTTAAGAAAGATGGCTCTTTTATGACATAGATTGATTTGAGACACTCATGCTCTCATGAAGAAGCTGGAGGCCATGATTAATGAACATTTGGACAACATTTAGTTGTAAGAATGATTAATGAGGGTTTAGGCTTGGTCTAGGGGTCTTTTTATAGGTGATTAGGTTAATTTAGACCATAGGATTAATCTTAGCCGTCAACTCCCGTCAGAAACTTCCAGAGCAAGACCTAACCTGTCAAAATGGTGCACCAGAAAAACTGGTCCGACCGGGGGGGTCGACCCCTGGGTCGACATGGGTGTCGACCCACTGGGGGGGGTCGACACTGGTGTCGACCCCTGTGTCGACCCTGCCTGGGGCAGGGAAATTCCCGCCCATTCTGCCTTGGTTGTAATTTAAATCTAAATTCGAATTTGAACTGTTTTTGGGCTTGGAATTTTCTGAAAACTTCATTGGGCCATAACTTGGTCATACGGACTCTGTTTTTCGAAAACTCGGACTTTATTTCACGTATTTTTCCGAGGCGAACGCAATGGTACAGCCCATTTCCCTTGATTTAGATTTTACAATTTAATTCTGCCTTGATTTACATTATAACATGTTATTAAAAATATGGGTTGTTACATTCTCCCTTCCTCAAAGGATTTCGTCCCCGAAATCTCCAAGTTAGGAAGAACGTATCCTACCATCCATCATCCATCTACTCAAAGCATCATCCACGAGTAACCATTGTCCTTAAAAAGATTCTAAATGCTGTGTGAACATATGCAAAAGGTGTGTGTATATGTACTTATCTAATGCGAAAATCAGGGGGTTACTGATTCAGTAAACCTCCTTAATGCAAAGTATGTTAGTGAAATGAGTCCATATGTATGCAAATTCCTAACATAATTTAAAATCTCTACATGAGTGCACATAACATTCATCCATATGCAACATCCACGTGATAGCATAACAAGTTTCATCCATGAATAAGTATAAGCACTCATGCATATGCAACATGAAAGTGTGTGAGCCGATCTTAGTGCCTAATGTGTATGATGCATCCACGAGTATCCACTTGCAAACACTTGCAACCATCAAGCATAACATGTTTCAAATACATGTTTCATCCAAAGGGTTTCTACTTAAGGTTCTCATGACAAGGTTAACGAGATAACAAGATAAGCAGGATAAACATGGATATCAAAAAGGAAGATATGCTACTTAGGAAAGGAGATTGAGAATGTACCCTCAAAAAGGAATGGATAAAGCCCACGCATCTTCTCCTCGGTTTCCCAAGTTGCATCTTCATCGGCTTCACTCCACTGAACTTTCACCAATTTGACTTCTCGATTCCTTAACTTCTTGATCTCTGTTCCCAAAATACGAATTGGAGCTCTCCTCAAGGTTGCCTCTTTCTCTACTTCCACGTCTTCAAGAATGCTTGGTTCAACCACCTCAGCGGACTCATGTAGGCACTTTCGGAGATGCGAGACATGAAAGACATTATGCACTCCGGCTAGCTTCTCGGGCAATTCCACCTTGTAGGCCATCTTTCCAATTCTCTCTATGATAGGGAAGGGTCCTACGAACCTTGGTGCCAGCTTCCCAACTGCTCCAAAACGTACCACATTACGCAAAGGAGAAACCTTCACGAAAACCATGTCTCCCACTTCGAATTCCAAATCTTCCCTTTGCTTGTCAGCATAGGATTTCTGTCTATCTTGGGCCGCTTTCATCCGTCTTCTCACCAATTCAACTTTCTCGGATGTGTCCCGTATCATATCGGGCCCAAGTATAAGCCTATCTGTTGTCTCCCACCAACAAGATGATGACCTACACGGTCTCCCATACAAAGCTTCAAATGGTGCCATCCCTATGCTGGCTTGATAGCTATTATTATAAGCAAACACTACAAGAGGAAGGTGGTCTTCCCAAGTACCACCAAAGTCAAGAACACAAAGCCTCAAAAGATCTTCTAGCACTCTATTCACCCTTTCGGTTTGGCCATCCGTCTGGGGGTGATAGGCTGTACTCAGACTCAATCGCGTACCCGATGCTTCCTGCAAACTATTCCAGAACTGGCTAGTGAAAATTGGGTCACGATCGCTAACTATGCTAGAAGGAACTCCATGCAACCGCACTATCTCTCGAAGATAAATAGATGCTAGCCATGATGCGGTCCTCTTGCTCTTTACTGGGATGAAGTGAGCACTCTTCGTAAGTCTGTCAACTATGACCCATATGCTCGTGTTCCCTTTCCTTGACCTAGGCAATCCATCCACAAAATCCATTGAAATACTCTCCCACTTCCATTGCGGGACCTCCAATGGAAGTAATAGTCCACCTGGTTTCTTTGACTCGGCTTTCACTTGTTGGCACACCATGCACCTTGAAACATACTCTGCCACATCTTTCTTCATTCCAGCCCAAAAGAAAATGCGCTTCATATCTCTATACATCTTATCTCCTCCAGGATGTATAGTCATCTTCGAGTGATGTGCTTCTTTGAGAACTTTATGCACCAAGTCTCCTACTTGCGGAACGCATAGCCTTCCATCATGCCTTAGCCAACCCTTATCATCAATAGTATATCTAGCAAGGTGACTAGACGTCTCACCACGAATCAACTTGTCCAAGATCTCAACTATCCGCGGGTCTTCCTTCTGTGAAGTCCCTACTTGATCAAGAAGTGTGGGACTAAGCTCAAGGGATGCTAATGAACCCGTCATTGACTCAACAGCCGTCGTGAAATCAAAGGTTGCCAAGAACTCTAAGTTCTTCATCTCAATAAACAAGGGACTCAAAGTCAACCTCCTTCTGCTTAATGCATCAGCCACAACATTACCCTTGCCAGGGGTATAAGCTATCTCGAAGTCATAAGATGCCAAGAATTCCATCCACCTTTGCTGCCTTAGATTCAGATCTTTCTGCGAGAAGAGGTACTTGAGTGACTTGTGATCAATATACAACTCAAACCTTTCGCCTAGAAGATAGTGGTGCTAGGATTTGAGTGCAAAGACGATCGCCGCCAACTCCAAATCATGAGTGGGATAGTTCTTCTCATGAACTTTAAGTTGCCTACCCCCATAACATATCACTCTTCCCTCTTGCATTAGAACAGCACCTAACCCCGTGCCACATGCATCTGTGTACACGGTAAACATCTTACCGCCATCGGGTAATGCCAAAATTGGAGCTGTGGTAAGGGCTCTCTTGAGCCTTTGAAAAGCAAGCTCACACTCCAAGTCTCATGCAAAGACTAAGTTCTTCTTCGTCAACTTAGTAAGAGGGGCCGAAATCTTAGCGAAGTCCCTGATGAACTTCCTATAATAGCCCACCAGACTGATAAAGCTTCTTACTTCGGTTGCATTCCTAGGAGTCTTCCAGTCTTGAACCACAAACACTTTCGCGGGATCCACCGCTATGCCTTGCTTAGAAACTATATGTCCAAGAAACCGAACTTCCCTTCTCCAGAAATGACATTTGGAGAACTTGGCTTTCAACTGATGCGCTCTAAGCGTATCCATCACTTCCTTGAGATGTCTGGCATGTTCTTCCTCATCCTTTGAGAAGATCAGAATATCATCCACGAAGACAACAACAAACTTGTTAAGGAACTCCCTGAACACCCTACTCATCAAATCCACGAAGTAGGCGGGTGCATTAGTCAAACCGAATGGCATGACAAGCCATTCAAAGAATCCATCTGGAGCCCTAAACGCAGTTTTATCAATACTATCCTCAGCTACTCTAAGCTGATGGAATCCGGTGGCTAGATCGAGCTGAGAGAAAACAGAAGCACCAACAAGCTGGTCAAAGAGATCATCAATCCTCGGTAACGGGTGCCTATTCTTCTTTGTCAGCTTGTTCAACTCTCGATAATCAACACATAGACGAAGCGAACCATCCGCCTTAGTAGCGAATACCACCGGAGCACCCCATTCAGAAATGCTTCGCCTAATAAAATTCTTCTCAAGCAACTCCTTAATTTGCTTACTGAGCTCCCTTCTCTCACGTGGGGCCATGTGCCTAACGGGCAATGATACTAGCTTGGCATTATCGACTAGATAATTGCGGAAATCTATCTCTCGTTTAGGGGGTAACCCCTTAACTTCTTCAAAGACATCAGGATAGTCTCGGACCACCCTTACAGATTGCAGATCATCGATGGACGAGTCAAGAGATTCAAGATAACATAACATGACGGGACCTCTAGGGTTACAAGAAATTTCTAGGGTATTACCGAGGCGAGTCATGAGCCTCACCACCTTATGTTCACAATCAAGAATGGCTCCATAACTGGACAACCAATCCATGCCCAAGATCAACCCGTATCCCGTGAACCTGAGAACATAAGCATTACATGTGAATTCTACGGTCAAGATAGAAATCTTCAAATCCACACAAATCATAGATAGATGGGCGGAACCCCCAATTGGATTTGAAACACAAACGGGATCCTCAACTAGACTAGTACTTAGGTGCAAACTTTCAACAATGTCAGAAGAAATAAAACTATGCTATGTGCCAGAATCAAATAAGTTGCGAACAGGATAATCAGAAATATAAACAAGACTTTCTACAGAAATACTACCTCGGTCCTGGACTGGAGCAGCGTTGAGAGCATGCACTTGCCCTCCAGAAGGTCCTACACGCTGATTCTGCCCTTGCCCTTGTCCTTGCTTCTTGGGGCAATCCTTGCTAAAGTGTCCAGTCTCTCCATAATGAAAGCATTCGCCCCGCTTCCTCTTCTTCTTTCTGCAATCCTTGGCTATGTGCCCAACAATCCCACAGAAGTTGCATTTTCTTGGGTCCTTTGCCTTGGCCTTGTTGCCCTTGTTGTTCTTGTTGTTTTGATTGCTCTGATTTCCTCCCCACTTGGAGTCTGTCTTCTTGGCTTGAGTCTCATTAGCCTTGACTTCCTTCTTGCCATTCTTATCATCTCCTTGAAGCAATGCCATGTCTACTAGACCTTCGAAAGTGGCCCCCATGGGTATATGAGATAGGGCTAAACCTTGTAATGGCTCATTCAACCCTCGTGCAAAGCGTAAAGCCTTCTTCTGGGGGGTATTAACCATGTCCAAACCGAATCAAGCGAGCTGGTTAAAATGATTCACATACTCCCTCACTGTCATGTCCCCTTGCTTCAAAGATATAAACTTCTCCAATTGCAGATTCGCCTCAGCTGATGATAGAAACTTAAGCCCAAACCTCGTCCTAAAGTCGGCCCAAGTCTCTATGGGTCTAGTTGCATTGGTGACCTCCCACCAATAAGCAGCTTCTTCTTTTAATAACCATGCTGCCAATCAAACCTTTCTATGCTCTTCCACATCAAAGATAGCGAAAAGATCCTTAGTTTCTTTCAACCACTTTCGTGCCTCCACAAAAGTCTCCGTCCCAATGAAATTCTTGCCACCCATCGCCTTAAAGTCTTTACAAATATTAGCGAAATCTGCTTGTGGATTTTAAGGAGGAGGAGGAGGAGGGACCTCAGTTACGGTGGGGGTGTTTGCTGGGCCCACATTGTTGGCCCTAGCTTCCAAGTACCTCCGGAACCATCCGGGAATGGTCACTCCCTCGGGAAGGTTAAGATCGGCCATACTGAAAAAGGAGAAGATAGATTTAGAACAAGGAAACGAAGGATAGTGCTAATGGCTTTTGGGGAATAGCCTTTTAAAATAACTAGACTTTTCTTGAAAAATACTTAATTGGTTCTGAAAATAGTTTTTCAAAAGGTAAGTTTTTAAAAACCTTTTGCTCAAATCTTGTAAACCTTATGCTCTGATACCAAATGTAACACCCCACCTCCGCCAATGCCACTCTTGCAAGGACACTAGCTTTGGAGCGGCGTTAAACGAGGTAAACATGCATGCAGATATCACAAGACAGAACATATAAGTAAAATAGAGTAGTAAAGCAGCGGATAAAACTAGCATTTCAAAACCATAGTCAAGTTACATCAAAGCACTTGGTCATTATTTTCCCATAAAACAAAGTCTAGAACATAAACTGAAAAACTGAAAAAGAAACATAAAGTAATTATCCCCCAAAGTAGCATAAGGCCATAGCATGCTCAAACCATACGTGAGCTATCCAGAAAAGCAGCTAAAGATCCAGCTAGGCAACAGTGTTCCCACCCTGCAAACCTGGGGGGGGGGGGGAACGGAAGAAAGGAGGCGAAAGAAAACGGGTCAATCAAAAAGACTGGTAAGTCCTATCTACTATTAGTATAAGAACTAATAAAGTTAACTGAACATGTAAAACAAAGATGAGATGTAGGGTGATAACTGGCATGGTGAAAAGTTAACAAGATAGATCAAGTGTGGCATCGCATATACAAGGTTAAGTTCCACCAGGTGTGTACTAGTATTTCAATCCATGTCAAGTATAATCAAGAAATGATCCCTTGGCCCAAAGCTGGCCCACATCATGAGATGACCTAAATCAAGGTCCAACTACTCGGTCTAGTCGATCGGCTCCCTAAAAGCCTAACTCGTCAAGTGTCGGTGTCATACGGCCCAATCACGAAGTGTAGTCAAACTGTGCTAGGTCCACCCTAGGGTGTATCAAGCCCTAGGGTGCCAACCACGGACACAGATCAAGCACGCACAATCTAAACCTACGGGTGCCCATGTCTGCTTTTTCAACTCCGGACCATGTGCACGACCATGGTCCGCCTGAACCTACACTGGCGCACCTACTCAGCCGTCGGTTTGGTCGCTTACATGTCAGCCCAGTAATCGTGCCCCACCCTAGCCTAGTCCCTAGGGTATCATGATACAATCAAGAGGGTTACTGGTGAAAAGGACCACGTAACTAGGGTTTCTAGCGTGCTAAATGTGGTTAACCCTACCCAATCAAGTATCAAGTTGGTTAAGTGTACTCAAGGTTCATGACTTAACCACGTCAACCCATCATGTTTAATTGGTTAAGTGTTCAAATGGTCCATGACTTAACCCTACCATGTGGCATTAATTAATTTAATGCACTCAACCTCTCACATTAGACCTTGTTGTGGTTACTAGTTAAGCCGGGCGGGTCCGGGTAGCTTTACACCACAACTTGGTCTAACCTCGGGTTTCAAGTGCGACATGACCAACTACTCACATTGGGTCCTATTGCTTGTAGCCACTAGTTAAGCCGGTCGGTTCCGGATAGATTTATGCTACAAACTCAACCCAACCTCGAGTTGGCCACACTCATATTTTCTAAGTGTCATGTTCGTCATTATGTTTACAAACATAATCACAAGTCAACATTCATGTCATATTTTAAAACCATGTTTTCATGTCATTAATATTACCCAAACCCAACGCATTCCCATCGCTTGTACGTTTCGCATAACATAACATAGATCAAAAGAGGGAACTTGGCAAAAGTATGACAAAAAGGGGCATAAGGTAATAAGGTTGGCCACAAGTTAAACATGGTGGCATATGAGGCATAAATATGTTCATAAGCTTGCATATTACATCATAGGTCTCAAAACATGCATAATATCAACTCAAGCAAATAGGTGAAGCGTGATCATGAATGACATAGGATGATGACTAGAAGTTCGCATATAACATTATATGCAAGTTATCATAAAGGTTATGAGAGTTCTCATGTTGTATAATGCAACATTTCAACATAAAGCTTATAGCTTTTAGCCCACAAGGTCAAGGTGATAGGTTTACAAACATGCATGGAATACATTTATGCATAACATGATATGATCAAAGCATATATCATACTTAGGCCCAAACTCAACTTGCAACGTGTCACATTTAACTTCATAGTTAGAATCTAAGAGTAGTATAGGGCTTACAATGCTATGGAGACTAGAATTAATATAAAATAAGATTGAGACGAAGCCACACTAGCAAATTCGCAACCAAAGACGATAAACTCCACTTCAAGACTTGAGAACAAGAAGGAATAACCCCAAAGACAAAGAAAGAAGGCTCTTTTACTTAAGAAAGATGGCTCTTTTATGGCATAGATTGATTTGAGACACTCATGCTCTCATGAAGAAGGTGGAGGCCATGATTAATGAACATTTGGACATCATTTATTTGTAAGAATGATTAATGAGGGTTTAGGCTAGGTCTAGGGGTCTTTTTATAGGTGATTAGGTTAATTTAGACCATAGGATTAACCCTAAATCGAATCTGAGCCGTCAACTCCCATAAGAAACTTCCAGAGCAAGACCTAACCTATCAAAATGGTGCACCAGAAAAACTGATCCGACCGGGGGTTCGTCCCCTGGGTCGACATGGGTGTCGACCCATTGGGGGGGGGGTCGACACTGGTGTCGACCCCTGTGTCGACCCTGCCTAGGGCGGGAAAATTCCCGCCCATTCTGCCTTGGTTGTAATTTAAATCTGAATTCGAATTTGAACTGTTTTTGGGCTTGGAATTTTCTGAAAACTTCATTGGGCCATAACTTGGTCATACGGACTCCGTTTTTCGAAAACTCGGACTCTATTTTGCGTATTTTTCCGAGACAAACGCAATGGCACAACCCGTTTCCCTTGATTCAGATTTTACAATTTAATTCTGCCTTGATTTACATTATAACATGTTATTAAAAATATGGGTTGTTACATTGATATTCTTGATTCTAATTGTAGAAATATTGCTTTTTTCTAGCAATTTTGCAGTCCAAGAACCATTTCTTTCCCTCACATCTTGATATTCTTCCAACAACCTTTCTCCATGGCAGGAAATAATGAAACCATCACTACTCTATTCTTACACTTTCTTACCATGTTCACCTATCCTGCCTCAGTTTGCTTCTTACCTATACATTATTTTTTCTTAACTGCATTTATGCAAGCTATCAATATATCATTAATTTGCATTTGCAGTTTTATCGTGTTTATTATGGATGTCGTTTACTACTGCACTGATGTGCGGTATCGTCCGCAAGTTTGTTGTTTACTGTCATCAGTGCCACCATATTGCAGTGCAGGCTAATCGTCATGTCTCACACTATACCAACCATGTATTCCTCATCCAATGTCGCCACATATGGGTGAATGCTACCGTCCCAGACATATACACATTCTGAGTTCATTCCCTTCGAAGCATTTAGTCGATCCAGGTCAAATACCGGTACGCTGGACTCCACCAAAACACAGCTTTATCAAACTAAACTTTGACGGAGGGGTCTCGAATAATAAAGCTGGATGTGGTTATATTGTTCGTGACGAGAGCAACTCCATTCTATTGGCCAGATGTGATATGGTGGCTAAGGCTAGTGTAATGGAAGCTGAACTAAGTGGGGTGCTTAGTGGTTTGAAAAAAGTGGTAGAACACTACCCCTCTATGAAGAATGTATGGATAGAAGGGGACTCCGCCATTGCTATATCTTTTTTGCAAAGATTTAACGCAGTCGAGATGACTAATTGGCCAATATTAAAACAAATTCAGAAACTACTAACATTTTATAGAGGTAAACTTAAACCATATCTATCGAGAAGGAAATCAATCGGCGGACTATTTAGCACGATTGGGAAAAGACAAACAAATTGTTTTGGACAGTCGACTATCCAGATCAGCTAATACAATTTATTTAAAGGGACATCACGATGGTCTTTTTCAGGCGGATGAAGAAATAATTTTAAATTTAAAGTTTTGTAAATCACTGGGAATCAAAAATAGTTTCGATAAAATTGAAATCATGTATATGTCAAACTAAAAGTATATAAATTGAAGCTAAATGTTTGATTCAATCAAGGAGCTAAATATTCAACATACAAAATGAAGGTGATATATCCGCAATGAGCATTATAGTCAACGCACTTTGCTTTCTAAGTAGGCATTTATCTTTTATTTATTTTTCCTTGCACGACCACTGTTTTTGTCTCCATATGTGTGCATGTAAAATCATAAAATTTATTCATTCTTGTATATGTGAAGTGAATGTCATTAGAAAATCACAATGACATTATTTGACTGGTAGAAATGTTTCTTTATCAGTTTGATGCATATTTGAAATTCATTTTTTATTTAATCCTATTACAATTTGACAGCTTAGTGAATGCATTTAATTTGTGACCGTTACTCATTTAAAAAGAGCATATCTAGAACAACAATGTTTGAAACAATGAACATTACTCTATCTGAGATAACTTTTCTCTAGTTAATTACATAACAATTTTATTGTTCACTCTAGTATTAAATTATGAGAAGAGAATATACTATTGTGCGGTTGGAAGAGAAGATACTTTAACATGTTTTGTAACTTATGCTTTGGATGATGATGTCATTTGCAGCCTTCGGCAATCTCTCTATCAAGATGGGTAAAATTTTATTCCTTCGATTTTTAGGCATTTCAGCTTTTATACTACAGTGATAAAAAAATATGTGCAATAGTAATCATGTTACATTCAACACATTGCTTATGTAGGCATTCATAAAATACGTGCAATAATATTGCAATTATCAAATCACAAAATTTTAATAATAAAATCGTTATTTGTATGACAAGGAGATTTCAATCAATTTTCGCAAAATTCCACAACTACGGTGTGTGACACAACCATAGACAAATCAAAAATCAACCATACGTGCACGCAGTCATTTGTCGTAAACACAACAAATTTTCAACAATCGATTTCACTGTGCGGTGTGCGCAAGGCGTTACGGTCAGTAACGCTCTGTATTCAAATGTGTTTAACTACAAAAAGTCCATCCAACTGTCACACATAACAAACAACATCCACAAGCCATAAATTAGCATTAACAAATTATAATTAACCACTAATTATAATTATCCATTCGGATAAATTCAAATCAGATTTCTGCGGATACCTTCACCGTCACGGACAACACAACTCACGCGTAATTACACCACCACACTTTTTCATTTTGGAATTGGACTGTTTTTTTTTTTCTTCCTTTAAAAGTGACGCAACAGTTTCAGAAGGAGGGAAAACAATATTTAGGCGGAGTGAGGTGCGAGACTAGTTCGCACAGCGAGTGGCGACGGTGACGGATTTAGTGCATGTGGCTGTGAGGTGGCGGTGGTGGGATGCAGGCTACTGAAGAGGGCTCGAGCGGATGATGTTATGGACATGACTGACATTGGTTGATGAGGTGGCTGGAGGGTTAGTGGAGTTGCTGCGGTCTTCAGTGGAGGCGGAGGAGTAGGGAGTTAGTGGCGACAGCAGTGGTGGTTGCAGGCTGAACTGCGCGGAGGAGGAAGGGATGGAAAGGAGACAGTGAACGGTTTAAGTAGGAGGGAGGAACACGTGGGGAGTACTTTGCGTGGAGAGATGTTTGGCTACAGATGTGAGCGGAAAATGGTGTTGGTTCTCATAGGTCTGGCGACACCAAAGAAGGAAGGCCGAGCAGTTTGATGAGGAGGGAAAGAACAGAAGCGTCTTTCTAGGGAAGAAAAGAGGGAGATGTGAGGGTGAACTGGTATGGACGCAAGCAGTTATTAAACGCGAAGGGGAAGCTGATCTATGGTTTCAAAGGGGAAGTGTAGTGTACGGTGGAGTTTGCTAGAGGGGAGCCAAGACAAGAAACCGCTGCTTTGAGGAGGGTAATGATGCCATGCGGGGAAGAAGAAGCTTATTGGGCGAAGTACACACGCGAAGTGGAGGAGGCTTGCGCGAGAAACCAAAAATGGAGGGGAAGAACTTAAAGCTGATACAGAATTAAAGTGGGAGGAAATGAACGGATTTAAGGGGGTGAGGAACACGTGTTGATGGATTGAACAGATTTTACAAGTGTATCAAAATTTAAAATTTAAATTTTAAATCCCTTTTCCTTTGGATCCTTTTATATAGGCACAATGCAATGCTATGTAAATATGGCTATGTTTCGTTAGGATATTCTAACTCGTACGATCTCATACATAGGGCTGTCAATGAATATCCGAAAAATCCGAAATCCGTCCGCATCCGTATCCGAAAAGCGGATAAATATCCGATATCCGGGAAAGCGGATGCGAATGCGGATATAGGCATATCCGAATCCGAAAATTATCCGTCCGCTTTTTTCCCCTATTATAGCTTAAATTATGTGTATTTTAACATAATTAAATATACTAATTTATTAATTTGCAAAATTAAAAGTCTACTAAACGCATGTTAATTGCTCAATATTTTATATTATCATCATATTTATTTGTTTTTAGCAATTTAGTAATCAATTAGGTTGAAAAAGATTAATATTAAGCTAAAAAAATTCATTTATATTCATTGATTTATCGATTGTTGGCGGAGCGGATAATTATCCGATATCCGTCCGTATCCGCGGATACGGATATCCGATATCCGAAAATGGTTTCGGAAGCGGATACGGATATAGCACTATCTGTATCCGAAAGTATCCGTTGACAGCCCTACTCATACATAGACTGATCGAAACAAATCTCGACACCGTACATAACTTATTGTTCCGGATCCGATGAAACTAGTTTCATCGAATTTCGATATTGTTTACAAAAATAATGTTTTCATATTCAGATATCATATGATCCAAATATCGATCGAGTTCCAACTCAATTACTATTATTTACCAGTTTACAAAAATAGATTTACACTCAATGTTGATTAACTAATTAACTAGAGTCGTCTGAGGTTACCGAATCAGTTTAAAGTATTCACACCGTTTGATTTAACAAACAACTCCAATTCAAATCTTAAAATTTTAAATTCACATACAAAATAAATTCAAAAATACAGTTTAAATAAACCGGAATCAAAATTGTAAACTAAATTCAAATCTAATTAAATTAAATATCGCTAATGTTTAATTTGATAAAGCTATTCAGATTCAAATAAATTTATTTTGAAACATACAAAATTAATTAAACAAATTCTCAAACAATACATAATTGCCAATTTGTTTTAAACTGTCACTAATATTTAATTTAACAAAAAATCTAAATCGATATAAAAGATTTGTTTTATACACACAAAATTTATTTAAAACCAAAAATAAACATATTAGATATCAAATTTAAAATCACATACCAAAAATAAACAAAATTTCCGACACTAAACTTTAAAATTTAAATGCCGAAAATTCTGATTCGTTACAATCTCCCCCCTTGAAATTTTTTCGTCCTCGAAAAGGAGAGATTGTTAAAACCATACAAATACAAACAAAATATTACCAAATTTACTTTTAAACCACTAAGTGATAGGATATAAACTTGAAAATCATAGTATAAAATAATTTCTTCGACTTAGAATCCCACTTTTATTTTCAAATTTCTTACAATACTATCATTTTCTTTTCATATCGAAGGATACTCGCTTCGGGATTTCAAAACCAAAAATCATTTCGAAAATTTTAAATATTTTACGACAATTGTCCCAAGTCGAGAAATTTCCCCCGATGACAAGCCACTAGGCACGGCCTATATACGATAGAATAAGGTCTTTCCGGACCCTAGAGAAAAGCATCATCAATGGCTTACACCCACATCATACCTTTCTTAAGTCGCGGGTTACTCGAATCTTAATAACAAATCATTTTATTTCATATCCCGAAGTTATAAATCATTTTACAACAATATTTTTCAAATCATATTTCAGAATCTCGGAATTTCAAGTCGTTCAGCTTTACATCCAAATACTTGGAAAAAAAATCTACTTCGTTCATTATTTGGAAATCAGAATTTTCACTTCACAATATAATTTAGCTTAAATCCAGTATTGTACAAATTTAAACTTTTCAAATTTTCAAATTATAAGTTTTATAAACCATTTCAATTTTCAAACCAAATCAACTTTCATGAAAATAAATTTTCAAATCATTTGCACCAAGTATACGATTCTATTCATTCTGGTTCCAAATATTTAGGTTCTGCTTGAAAATTTACATTATTCGAATAGTCGAAAAATAACTCAAAACCTTTTACCTTGTAAATCTCGTTTTCCAAAACATAACATCTTAGATGAATTCAATACTTCAATATTCGTTTGTCAACCGTTGCCAAATTTAAAGTTAATTATAATTCTGAATACTTATTTCCAAATCTGAAACTATGTTATTAACACAACTTGTCCTCAGATTTGTCAAACAGGGCAAAGGGGTGATTCAAGAAATTCACAGTTTCAAGATTTCAAGCATGGAGAGACCGAAGAGACGATAAGAAAACGATAACGGCGGGTCAAGGCAAACAAACACACCAACGAGTGAAGTAGTAGAATTATTTTCAACATTCATTACTTTTAGATTTTATTTATTTACGAATTCAATTAATATTCTATAGACAAGGAATGCATCACTTATTTAATTTTGCTTATCTATTTCATATTTATTTATCGAAATGTTTCATTAAAATTTATCCAAGAAATTTCAAACACTTATCTACTGGTTTTAAGTATTACTCGACGTTTAAATCGGAATCATACAACCATCCCACTTTCGAAACTCGAAAATAAATACTGCTGATGCTGCAGTCATCAACAGAATCATCTTCAAGCGACTAGAGTGTGATTCTATATCTATCTAGTATATATTGGACTTCGTATACACGTTAGCTAGGCGTATATTCAAAATCCTTACATACTTGATAGTCCAATCTCGACGTCCAGTAATATACTCAAAACTCTTATTATACATTATACTTCAAACGGTTAATTTAGTTTCAAAATAATTTATATTTTTGAAAATACGCTCCCTCAATCTTAATACTGCAGAATCTCATTCTAGGGCATTTCTAACCCTATCTCTAATGAGACATTATAACTCTGACAAGTCCTATCTCTTGTTCAAATATGTCGTACCCCATAGCTTTGTATAAACCAAAGCTCTGATACCAACTATAACGACCCACCTTTTTTCTTGATTCTCGCCGGTAATTAAACCAACTTAAATCGCTAATAAAGACGGATAGTTATGGGTACTAACATATTTGAACACAAATAACAGAACTTTTATTTTATTACGAAAGGTTTTACATCAGAGTTACAATGAATCAAAGTATACCATAAGCTCAGTAGAAACAACTTGCTCTCAGCGGAATAAGTAAAACCAAAACCAGACTCTAGCTCCAATTAGAACCCAGCTCTAACCTGCAAACTAAACTACTAGCTGCCCGTGCAAAATTATGGGCACCCAGAGTTTAGGTATGGGGAACAATAAACTCCAGGTCAGTCATGGGACTGGTGTGAGAACTCAAAACAGTTATTATTTCAGGTTTATTTTAAAGTTGGAAAAATTCACCGGACCACGCCGCTAACGTGGAACAGGTTTACTCCATGTGAATTCCCGTGCACAGAAATCAGTAGTGACTTTGAAAAATGAAGCTATCATAAGCTCGTCCCACATCACACAATGCAAGCGCACACCAAAATGGGCGAGGTTTGCCTTATGATAACAAAAATTGCTTTAATACGTGAAAATCCTCTTTTTATATTATCGCTAGTGCATAGTGTTGAAAATCATTTCACAAATAAATATATCAATCTTAGCGAGCATAGTAACTATGCCCACATACATACTTTACAAACAAATCGAATGGCTCGTATTGGTTATTGGGTTTTCCAACATGATGGTTCCTGGCACGAAAGATCATTGGAGGACACGAAGCTAAGTATTCCCAGTTAACATCCAGACAACGGACACCGAATACATAGCGCGAAAGTATATATCCGGGATAACATCTAGACGTCGGACACGTATATACTTTATTCCCTTAGGTTTCGAGGTAGATCTACTGCCGTAGCTTTCAATTTTCACTAGAGATTATGTATACAACCTAACCGCTAGTTTACCATCAATCCGGGGTGTGAGGTTCGACGATGTCACGATATACACGAGGTTATGCTTTAATAAGCCAAGCTTTGATCCATTCGTTCATTTCATAACTCGAGCATGCCACACTGACAATTCACAACGTGTCACTGATTTCTATCAATACACACCCTCTAAGTTCATATGACTTAGAGACGAGAATAATTTAATAGCCACAAATTCGATATATATTTACAGAGATCTGTGCTACGCAGTCAATTTCAATGTCAGACACACCATCCATACAAGTCCGTTCTGGGTCTGAATGGAACAACAATCCAAAAATATTCAAATATATTCAGATCTCATGCCACTTATAATATCGTATTGGATGATCGACCCAAAATAGACATCAGCAGTCAATCCGAATAATTCGAAGATTCCCGGTCTTTACCTATCGATTTCCAAGTCGTCAGTTTCTTTATAACGTCGTATTATTTCTTGGACTGGTTTTCGAACATATATCCAGTCCCGGTCTTTCCAAGCAATAAGCGTATTTTAAAACAATAGTTGTGGATCATTTTGGATTAGCCAACTAAATCTCCCTCTAAATCGTTATCAATTCAATTATAATCAAGGTTGGATTTATTCAAATTCCACAAATCTCGTTATCGTCTTAACCTTTTCGTGAAATTAAATACTCAATTTTGAATCTTATGTTTCAGAACAAAACTCCTTTATTTGTTGTTATCATTTCATATGTTTCAAAATTTCAAATCCAGATTTGGTTTAGATTCCATTCCTGATAATTTGGAAAATTCATTTTTCAAATTATGATAGGCTTGGTATTGATACAAAGAAGACAGGAGAAAATCCAAAGAAAAGCTCCAAAAACCGAGACCATGCCTCCGAGAGCCAAGACCGGCACCCTAAAAAGCCATAAGAAAAGCCTAAAGAGCGGTCAAGTATTAAAGCAACCAAAACCAAAGGTAAAAGCGTCCAACAGGGGCTTCTACTGGCCCAATAGCAAAAGGGGACCTGATTTGTCTATAAATAAGACCCCAAGGGTCTCATTTTGAGGACCGATTTCTCATTTCTCATTCTTGTACTCTAGAGTAAACCCTAATTTCTAAATAAATTTGGGGATTTCTATTGTAATCACTTATGTACTCCAAATCAAAGATCAATAAAGAGCGGATCAACATTTAGCATATTTTCTTATGAGTTTCTTATGTGATTTCTTAGCTATCTCCTATATGACACACCATATGCTCTCTACACGGTCACGGGTTCCTACTTAAGCTTAGACCCTTCTGCCGAGCTCTTTCAGAACTCCTCCCTTCAAGCCGTTTAGCCTCTTTATCGGGGGTTGTGTTTAGGGAACCTTTGTCCTAAGATAACTGTTGGTTCTTGGGTCGCTTAAGCGCGATGCTCACCCCATTGAGGGAAGAGTAACTAATCTTTTGGGCTCTAAACCTTGATATCTAGGAAACAATGAACTAACTCAAACTCGTGAAAGCTAAATAACCCTATTTTTTCCCTTAGGTCCACTTCCGTAGACCTATCTCCGGTGTTGATGAAAAATATCATTAACAGACTAAAAATAAGACGTTTCATCTATATATCATATGATCATGGTATGTAAAATGACGATGGATTGTTAAAGAGACTAGAGCGCGATACTAGGATATTCTGTATCAGTACTAGAACCACTTTTGACAACTATGTTCATTGAGGATGTTCCTGAATGAAGTGGTTTAATTGGTGAACATTTACCAGAATGAAGCTAGTGAATGATGATGGATAGCCTTAACATTTGGGTCAAAATTAAAATGGATGAAGATGGAGCCTATGTTTGGCTAATGAGGTTAGCTAATTCTAGTGGACACACCTCTTTATATCACTCACTTGACATATTTTGGATTAGTGCACCTTGATTTGATTTGGAGATGTTGTGCATAGTTAACCAGTAGGCATTACGACCATCTTGAAGGGATAAACCAATAGAATCCTACATTGGGCATTGCATCACATGCCTTACTATATTATCCCTATGTGGACCACTTTGATTTTGATTTGTGTTATACCTATAAGGGACCCTCTTACAGCTACCAATTTACAATGGTGTTATGATACCTACATAGACTACGTGCATATTAAATGCATTAAGGAAGATTATGAGTAACGCCTTAATGCTATTTCCAATATTATGCTTTTGCTGATATTACATCTATAGTGTATTCTACTATATATAAAGTGTTTAACAGATCCTTAGGAGATGGAAAATCCCATAACATCTCTTAAATTATTTGTACCTTTATTTATTCCTTTAATTTGACTTACATACGAAATTTTAGTTCCAACTCAAGTATATTGTTTTCATTATGCTCGATCAGTCTAAGTTGTTTCCGTTTAGCTGAATACATTGATTTGAAGATGAAGATGAAGATTGACATTCGTATTTACTAGTATTATTTCGCTGCATTACTTGGTATGTCTATTGATTGTTTAACTCGGATATTCTAAAATGTATACTATAAACAACAATATGATTTATTTATGAGATTATTATATCTTTTCCTTCCGCTGTGAAATTATGTGTTCTATTTCTTTCACATATCTTTTATTCTTATATTTAAAACCCATTAACAATAGCTTTTCTGTACGTTTTCGGTTAGACAAGTCGTTACAGTTAGTATCGGAGCTTTGGTTGAGAGAATATCGAGCATATTGGGGTTAACTCATTAAGAGATAGGGTAATGAAATGCCCTAGTATGAGCTTGAGTGTGTACATAAGCACAAGAGTGACTGTTTGTCAGAGCTATAAAAGCACTTTGTATTATGGTAGTTTGATCAATTGAGTGTTTATGAATTCTGATTAGTACATGGGACAAGATGGAATCAACAAGGATTTCTAAATTCTTAAATAGGGCAAACTGATATAGTATTATTTTTTAAATATGTAAATAATTTAATTTTTCTTAAGTCTATATTTTATATATGAAATCACAATTTCATAATTGATATAACATATAAGATATGATTGTTTGTTGGGAAGTAATGATTATTTATTGTTGATTAGTTCTGCTTGACTAGTTTTTGAGCATATTTTTTTTTTTGAGTAGGACGGATGTGTAGCGCGAGACTACACAGCCGATAGTTTATGAGCATATTATTGAGTGAGATTATAAAATAGTTGTTTAACCTAATTATAAGTAATTTATCTTATACAACATAAGAGAATTTTATTGTAACATATATTGTAAACACATTTGTCTGCCATTAAGTGAATAAACTAGGCTTAATAAATTATGAATATAACTATGTCTTGGAAAAAGGTGTATGTAATTATATAAGTATAAATTATTATTTGAGAATTAAGGAGGAAGAAGTTTTGAAAAGCAGTAATACAATTGGTTTAGTAAAAATGGTAATTATCACTTAGTTTATTAACTGTTGATATGAAATGGAGTATTTCTAAAAGTTCTTATAATTTTTTTCAAAAAGGATATTTTATAGAATTCAATAAAAAGATTCCAAGAATTATAATGTATCTATTTATTTATGAAATTTGTATGAATTTGATTTAAAAGATGACAATTTATTAATAAAAAAATTAAAGATTTTTTTAAATGTTAAACTTTGTTATAGAGTAATATAATATAATAAAGATTATACATATAAAAAATACTCAAACGAATATTTCTAACAAGGTTTTATGTGAAATTCACATAATTAAGATTATAAGTTAAAGAGGTTCATTAAATTTTAAAAATATGATTTATCTTGGAATAGACATTTTAAGGACTTATTTCATGGTTTCCTGAATTAATTGTTTTGGAAATATGAAATTATGTGAGAAATATACTTATTTCATTTTATACATAAAATATGAACATAATTTTTCATTGTTATGATACCTTTGGAATTGCTAAGTTCATTCTAAATTAATATTTATGAAATTACTGATTTGATTCTAAATTGAGTGTTATATAAAATAAATTTCTTTCTTATGAGATACGAAGTTAATGTTATACAAGATATTGATTTTAAAGAAATATATAGAAATTTTTATTTGTAAAGTTAAATAATTTGAAAATATGATCCATATAAGCATGGATTTTAAAACATGACTTATATAAACAAGTTAGATTGGTTATTACCTGATTAAATTTAAGTTCGAAAATTTTGAAATTAACTTTGAATGATTCTTGTATAAATGGTAGTAAATAGAAAATTTAATTATAATGATTTAAAAGTGATAACAATGGTTATAATTGAGTGTAATATTGGTTTAGATATTAATTATATTTATTATAATTAGGTATACTAATAATTCAAATAATAACTAATGATGATTGTTTAAACATTAATAATTAATGATAATTAAGAATAAAATTTGGATATTGTTGACCTGGAAAAGTGAGAACTCTCGCAGGCCAACCCCTAAGTGTTAAGTAGTAAATTAGCAATCAAGATATCCAAAGTACGAGAAATGTTAAGGGACACCCAACTTTTATTTTGGTTCGGCACTAAGGCCTACGTCCACTTCGTTGTAATCATTCATTATAGTTTTGTCAGTTACAATGTTTATCCAAGTTCAGACAGTTTGGATGCATAAGGTTGTACAATGGAATAACAAATATCTCCTTAATTCATAAGTTTGAACAAAATGTCCTTCTTCTTTGTTGAGCCAAAGTGCGTTAGAGTGAAAAAAATGGCCAATGAAAAGCTTCAATATCCAAGAATGTCCAAAAATGAAAAATGTCCAAATATGTCCCAAAAGTCCAAATGAATGCCAAAAAGTTGTAGGAAAACTTCTATCGGAAGTTTACAGTCCAAGAGATGCCTAAAAGCAATGGAAATGACAATGGAAGCCATTAATGAGCTCCATAGAAAGCTCTCTTGTATGCCCAAGGTCCAAAAATACCAAGTCAAGCCAACGCCTTTGAATGCCAAGAGAGGGGGTATTTATTGGTGAAGTTCTCATTCATCAGCCCGAATTTCGCATCTGAAGGGGATGCGAAATTCACATCATGAAAACTCAGCAAAAATTTCGAATCCTGATTCAAAAAATCTCATCCTGAAAAAAAATGAAAAAAGTAATCACCACGAGGTGATCACCCTAAAATAGTTGATCCGCTCATGATTCGGAGCGTGCCTAATATTCCTGGCCACTTCTCCTTCGAGCTCTATGCCAAATCGCATCACGAAAGTGCGGGATCCATACATGTGGATCAAAGAAAAAGGTGTGATCCTCCTTGCCAAGCCACTTGCCAAATTTCGTATCGCATCACGCCTGGTCCAAGATTTTGCATCCCTGTCCCCGCGTCGCTCCTATGTTTTTCGCATCCTAACCTGATACGATCAGGTGATTTCGAGTTGCCAGGTATGATAAGGGATTTTGCATCCTGAGCTTGCCAAATTCCAGACTTTGAATTCCCGTGTCACTCTTGTCGTTTTTGCATCGCGACCCAATGCGGTTATATGTTTTCATATCCCTGGTCCGATGCGTAAACATGGGATGCAAAACATCCTAGCTCCAAGATGAAATTTCTTTGACAAAATAGTCACATGTCGGGGCCGATGCTCGAGTTGCATTTCAAGTCTTTAACTTCATTCCGAGAGAAGTAAAGACATCATTAGTTTCATTCACCATACAGGGAGGTTTTAAGCAAAGATACAAACAAGACACAAACAAAGAGAAAACAGATGAGACGAAGCCTCTTCGGGCTTCATCCCGCTATCGCCACCTCCATCATGAGATGGCAATTTGTGTTCGACGTTGAGGTCCTCCTTGGTCTTGATTTGTAGATGGCTGCCCGCGTTCGGGAGCTACTGCTTCAGTGTCAGCATAGTCGGGGAGATTCCCATTCCGTACACGCTCCTCATCCACGTCTCGGAGGTGTCTGCGATCATTGTTGTCATGACCATCCAGGTCGTGGAACAAACAGTGTATCCCGGACCTCTTCTTCTTCTCATTGGGCTCTCAGGGAGTCGACCTCTGATACGGGAGATGCTCTCGCGTATGCAAGTAGATCCTTCCCATCGATGCATTCAGCTTAGCATAGGAAGGGCATCTCTGCCCTTTCCTGGTGTTCTTCAAGCCATCATGCTCGTCTTCCACTTTGTCGTGTTTGACTTCAGCTTCAAGTGCCACATGATCATTCAAAGCGTTTGCTTCAACCTTGTTTTGAGCCTGTGCATCCTCTTGGCGCAAGTACCTGTCAGCCTCAAAACAAAGCTCATCGAGATCCATCGATGGATCCCTTTGCAGGATGACCTTGAATTTAGATTTTTCGGCCATTCCATCTACGACCACCGTTAAGATCATAGAATGTTGCGGCTTATCCATCGAAGCCACAACTGCATTGAATCTTTCCAAGTACTTCTACAAAGTCTCTCCAGACCATTGCTTGATCGTTGTCAACATCATCGCATTCCTAGGACGAACTATATGGGCTTTGAACTGCCTCACGAACCGATCCACCAGTTCATTCGAAGAGCCAGTCGATTCATTGTTGAGCTGCCTAAACCAAAGTGCATCTAAATTCGATAAGAATAAGGAGAATCGTTTCGTCATGAGATCGGGAGATTCCCCCAGCACATCCATGTGCCTGATATAGCATGTCAGATGTGTGGCAGGATCTGATCTCCCATCATATGCCACAAAAACAGGTATTTTGAAATCCGGGGGAGGCCTCACATTTGAGATGTTAAGAGTGAAAGGGTTTCGAGCCATATCCTCATATCCTTGGCCAGAGGTTCCAGCTTGAGTTATGTGTCGCACAAGTTCTGCTAACTGTTCGCTATTGAAAGTGAGTTGAGAAGCCTGCTCCCCATGCCTCGAGAGAAACTCGGGAATGTAAAGTTCGGGCTGAACTCCATTAACCCTCTCCACTAGAGTTCATCACCCTTTTGTATTATGCAAATCCAAACTAGCCATTGGTTGCCTTTCGATAGAAACTTTCAGTCTAATCATAACCTTTGGTACCACGAGGACGTGATCCTAGCTCCCATAACCGTGGGAGAACTTCCATTAAATCCGTTGCGCACCTGTAACTGAGTAATATTTCCGGTTCCAGAGCCTAATACCTGACCAACAAAAATTTCTTGAGTCATGGTCGCCTTGGGGTTGACGGTGCTGCCCCTGAGCCTGCTTTGAGGGATTACCCCTAAGTCCCAAGCCACATTCTGAGGAGCGCTAGTTCTTATACTGATGATGTCTTCCTGGCCCATTGGCCTTTGAATATCATGAAATATAGCCTACATCCATGCGAGGAAGGTATTCATCGCTTCCTTTTGTCGCTCAAGTTGAGCGTTCAAATCTTTTGCTAAACCCTTAATGATTTCATCCACAACCTCTTGAGTAGAAAGTTCGGGGATTTCCAGTCGATGAGAGCTCTTGACTTCCTTTATTACCAGTTCCTTGAGCCTCGTCAATAGCGTCGAGCTTCATCATTCAACTATGTTGAAAAGTGAGCGAAATATGTTTTCGAAGTAAAGCCAAAATCAAAATATGAAACCAAAGTCGAGATCCGAAACCAAATCCGGAAACGAAAACCAAAACCAAAGTTGAAATTGGCGCGCCCCTATCTTGTGACGCCAAAGTGTTGACATGGAAAATTGGCAACTCTCGCACGCAAACCCCATATGTAAGTTAAGTAATAAATTCGCAATCCAGATATCCAAAGTACGAGAAATGTAAAGGTACGCACAACTTTTATAGTGATTTGGCTCTAACGCCTACGTCCACTTCATAGTAATCATTCATTGTAGTTTTGTTGATTACAAAGTTTATCCAAGTTTGGACAATTTGAATGTACAAGGTTTACAATGGAATAACAAATATCTTGTTAATTCAAACATTTGACCAAAATGTCCTTCTTCTTCGTTGAGCCAAAGTGTGCCAGAGTGAACAACAATGGACAAGGAAAAACTTCAATGTCCAAGAATGTCCAAAATGTCCAAATATGCTCCAAAAGTTCAAGTGAATGCCAATAAGTTATAGGAAAACTTATATTAGAAGTTCACAAGTCCAAGAGATGCCTAAAAGCCATGGAAATGACCATGGAAGCCATTAATGAGCTCCAAAGATAGCTCCCACGTATCCAAGGTCCAAAAATACCAAGCCAAGCCAATCCCTTTGAATGCCAAGAGAGGGGGTATATATAGGTGAATTTCCCATGCATCAGCGCGAATTTCATATCCTGAGGGAATGCAAAATTCGCATCTCAAAAACTTAGCCAAAATTCGAATCCTAAGTCAAAAAATCGCATCCTAGAAAAAAGCTGAAAAAACAGTGATTACCACGAGGGTGGTTACCCTAAAACAGCTGATCCTCTCATGATTTGGAGAATTCCAAATATGCCTGGCCATTTCGCCTCCTAGCTTTATGCCAAATCGCATCACGAGAGTGTGGAATCCATACATGCGGATCAAAAAAAATGCGTGATCCGCTTTGCCAAGCCACTAGCCAAATTTTATATCGCATCACGCTTGGTCCATGATTTCGCATCCCGATCCATGCAAGTTTTTTGCATCGCAACCTAATGTGATCAGGTGATTTCGAGTTGCCGTTCATGATCAGGGATTATGCATCTTGGGCTTGCTAAATGCCAGACTTCGAATTCCTGTGTTGCTCCAATCCTTTTCGCATCGCGACCCGTTGCGATCAGATATTCTAGCATCCCTGATCCAATGCGAAAAAATGGGATGAAAAACATCCTACGTCCAAGCCAGAATTCCTTTGCCAAAATAGCGATGTGTCTGGGCCAATGCGTACACGTGAAAACGTGTAATCACACTATGTCAATCATAAAATTTCATGATGCCTAACCGAGGTGCCAGATCTTTGCCAGATTGAGTTGTGCAGCTGGTTTTACTTGATCGTGTTATGTTGATTAGCACTTTTTGAGTGATGGTTTCCTTCGACAAGTTTTAGCTCTTCGCGACTTCGACCAAGCCGCTTTGCGAACTCCGACGAGCGTACTCAAGTCTTAAGCACGTCGTAAACCGTAAATTTAACGTGTGACTGCTTTGCCAAGAAACTGGTCAACATATATTAATTGATCATGTTGAATGGAATATAGACTAAATTAAGATGTATATTTGATTGAAAATTTATAAGCACAAATTAAATAAAGTATGCACTGTATCTGTAAGACTTTAATGATAACTAAAGAAAAATTAAAGTATAAGCTTTATAATTATATGAAGATGTGAATTCAAAAAGTGAAATAAAACTATAACTTGAGTAAAATCAAAATAAATGTTAAGAGAACACTATAAAACCTATATTGAGAGGATATTACTATTACTTATTGTATTATAAGTTAATTTTATTCTAAATTAATGCTAGGAGTAATTTAGGTTAGTAATTATAAAATAATTTATATAAAAAGTGATTTTTTATATATAGAGTTATTTTGTTTCCTCTTTCTTAAAAGGATTTTGATTAAGTTTTCAAATAATGGATTTTAATCACTTAAACAGCCAGTTTGCTAAATACAAGTACTAATGCTAATAATTGTTTTTAAATATTTTACACATATTTATAAAGACTATGTAGGAAATTTAAATTGTAGTTGTACACTAGTTTAAAAAAAATGTTGCATGGAATATTTGAAAACTTTGAATGTTTATTTTGAGAGAAAATGGTTTAAAATATTTCACTTGATGTTTAAACTGACTTATTGAGTATTTGGAGATTCTGGGCACGCGTCTTTCCAATGTATGAACTGAATTATTTAAGGAGATAGATATTATGAATTTCACTCTGGTCGCTTGAAAATAATTTTGGTGATGATTACAAAATCATCGACATTCATTTGCAAACTTTGAAAGTGAGAAATGCATAACATACTAATTAAGACTAGAATTGGAAAGTTTTACCGTATTACCATTTAACAACCATTACCAACCGCTACTAATTAAAATAGTACAGAAATTGGTAATCAATATTTTTGGCACGGTTTGCTAAACCTCAAGAAATTATGTGGTACGGTAATGGTAATTAACTAATAAATACGGTAATTAACATGCTTACCACATATCTTCAAACACATAAACCTACACTCAAATGTGTGTGCGCATATATATGTATATATATTTCTGTTATATGACATCACATTTAAAGTGCAATGATTTAATAGGAAATCAAAAAATACTTTTATGTCATCAAACTGAATGCAAATTCTTGTCTTGTATTTTTAAAAAAATAATATGATTATGTACATTGTTTTAGCTTCTTGCACCAAGTTTACTTATATTCCTGACTGAACAAAATAAAATTGGCAAATAATGATATAATAAAAAATAACGACTCTCGATAATTACTCGTTCATCATGAAATATTGTAAATAAATAGATATCATACTTACAAAGAGTAAAAACTAATTATCGACCCTCTATCAACCATTACCAAACAAAAACTGAATTATTGGTTTAAGGATCACTTTGGTTGGTAATGGTATGATTTTTCTATTAACATATATGTCGTTATGATAATAGTTTTGAATATGAATATTCTGTATCAACCCGAACCCAGCCATAGATAAGACTTCAAGTCTATAGCTTTGAAAAATCTTGAAAACATTAAAACTTTTGAATTTTTCTATTGTACAATAAAAATAAATATGAGGTTAAATTATATGAGGCAATTATTTTGGAAAAAAACTATAATTAAATTTCTAGATTCATGCTCAATTATTTTTCAAGGATAAAATGTTTTGAGTCGGGAGATTGTAATGACTCACAAGTTTACTGCTTATAATAGAACAAAATTCGATTTACTTAAATTCAAAGAAATCTTAAGAATTTAAAATTTGGATTCGAGATCTAAGTCGCGTTCATTTAGTTTGAATAAAAGAACATAAAACAATTGTTTAAAATGGAAATTTATTTGATTCTACAATTTTAGCATAAATTCAGTTGATAATAAAATGGTTGTTGAAATCAAAAATTGATCACAATACTCTAAGGTGTTTATGTAACACTTCACAAAAGTAAGATCTAAAAATATGGAGCCAATAAAATATAAAAGCAAGTAAAGACACGGGAATTCAGAGTGGTTCGGCCTAAAGTTGGCCTGTATCCATTATTGAAGCTATTTTCATTATCATTGTAGAATTTACAAGGTACATATCTTCACTCATTTCACTCTTTTGTGATATCTCTCTTTTCTCTCTTTTTGCTTTAGATTTCACTTGAATTCACGAAGGAATGGATGGGATCTCTCAATTGGTGATGGTTATTGTGTAGATTTTCCACCGTTAGAACAATTAGATGATCTTCATTGGTTCCATGATGATTTTGTGTTGAATCTAGGCTTGAGAGAGAATTAATGGAGGTTGGGGAGGTTTGGAGTGTGGAGAAATGAAAATGGCAGCCCTTTGGGGTCCAAAATTTGGTCCATTGAATGGTGCAAAAGTGGGGTATTTATAGGTGCAGTTTGGAGGGAGTGACAAAGCTAGAATTTATAGGTGCAGGTTATGGATCGGTCGTAAACCTAATTACAAAAATGCCACTGACCGGTCCATATGAAACAAGCCTGACCGATCCATATGAAACAAGCCCGACCGATCCATAAACACTTTACTACTGATCCATATATATTTTTCCGACTGACCCGTGTTTAATCAACCGCAGCCGCTTGTTTTTTAATGATCGATCCATATTATTACGTGATTTCGACTGCATTATCTAAGAGCACAACTAACAATGGCTTGTTCAGTTACTAAACAAGCCACGGAGCAACCAGGTGTGGCTTGTTCAGTCACCCGTGGCTAGTCTGTGGCCGCTCTGGAGCTCGTTGGTGGCTGGTGCACTGGACAAGGGTTGGTGGATATAACGTCAAAGTGTTTGCCGTTATAAGTTTATAACGACAAACACTTTGCCGTCATAAGTTTATAACGGCAAAGAGTTTGCCGTTATAAACTTATAACGGCAAACACTTTGCCGTTATATTTTATAGTCGTTGCACCCCAACGGCTAGTGCATTCCCTGCCCTATATACCAACCTACCTCCTTCTTCCTCCACACAACCACACCACCTTCTCAACTTCAACTTCTACAACCAAAAAAATGTCTACTTCGGCACCCAACCGAACCGGAGAAAACACTATAATCAAGAAGAAACCCAAGTCCCAACCGCACTCGTCATCATATGCCATGCAACGTTCAGTCCAACAGCAGCAATCGTTGCAGCCATCTCACGAATATGGCTACTCGCCGTATTCAAATTATCCATACCGGCCACCTTACCAACCGCGCACTCCTCCTAATTTTCCTCCCATCCATTCTACCGCCCCGCCACCGTTTTACCAACGACGGCCCGTGGTAGGCGTGTACGACGATCATTCGTCGTGTATGTCAATGGTGATGCTGACCGATCAAAGTCAACAACCTCACCTAACTCCGCAACAGACCGAGGTTCGTGACCGCGAATGTATGCAAAATCTGCAAAGACAGTTTTCATACGGGTATGTCTCTCCTACTAACGAAGAAAATGTTGAAACTTCAACAGAGGAGGCGGAAGAGGAAGATGCAAACGAGGATGCGAATGTTACAAATTCTGAAGAATGTAATCAAGAATACGTTGCACCTATCAGTCCCTAATATAACCAAAAGAAGACGAAGTGGATGTCTTTAAGCGGCATTTTCAGTAAATGACACCAAGCCGAAGTTGAATCGGAGGCGGATCCCAGATTAGAAGAAATTGAGGATGAACATGCTGAAGGGGAAGGAACAGCAGCGGATGGAAGAAAAAACAATGTAAGTTTACTTCCGAGCAGTACGTTTCACTTGCTAGATCGTGGATACGCATTTCACAGGACAACATTATTGGGAATAATATGAAAGGTCGGAAATTTTGGGAAAGAGTTGCAGAGTTTTACAATTCGTCAGAAGCGATGAGTAGAACATGGGGATCACTTAGAGGCAGTTATAGAGTTATGAATGCTGCATGTCAGAACTATCTGACAATACTGACAAGATTGCAGAATAGGTAGCAAAGCGGTGCTGCACCTTATGACGTTGTAAGTACCATAGATTATTTTAAAAAATATCATACTATACTATGATTACTTAGAAATGTCATACACTCATACAATTTCGACTTTGTGTTACAGACTAAGGAGTCACGAAAGGCCTACCAACAACAGTATGTACATCCATTTAAATTTGATGACTGCTTCCAGTTTCTATCTAGTTTGTCGGAGTGGAAGAACCGAAGCAACTTCATGTTTGAGCAGCAGAACAAAGCTAGAAGGATGAACTACTCTGATTCTAGTCCAGGAAGTGACCCAAGTTCGCAAGAAAGAAACCCTTTATTTGGAACTTGTGACAGACGACCTATTGGCAGAGCCAATTCAGTTCAGCTGGAGCAACGCAGTGCAGAGTTATCTAGATTTATGGAAACAATGGAGAATTCAGCTAAGGAGACAAGAGAGCATAGAGTTCAATTTTTGGTGCAAAGAAACCGCAGCAACGAAGAGTTTCAAAAGGCAGTTAGGGATGATCGAGAGCTCCGCAGACAAGCACAGACGGAGAAACAAGTCATGTTACGAGAGAAGCAGGAGGAGAAGAAAGCTATGCTATGAGAGAAACAGGAGGAGAAGAAATCTATGCTGCGAGAGAAGAATTATATTAAAATGATTACATGTGATTTTAGTAAGCTTTCCCTTCTACAGCAAGAACTATTAACCGAACAGCTTGGAGAGTACAGAAAAAAAGGAAGCGGAAGTGGTAGTAGTTCATATAAGGACTAGCTATGTATGTTGGGTTGAGTTGTAATATGATTGTGAACGGGTTGTAGTATTTATGTACTATTTGGTGTTTATGTACTAGCTATATACGTTGGGTTGAGTTGTAATATGATTGTGACCTGTTTGTAGTATTTATGTAGTAGTTGTTGGTTATGTACTAGCTATATATGTTGGGTTGAGTTGTAATATGATTGTGACCTGTTTGTAGTATTAATGTACTAGTTGTTGTAATAATGATACAATTAACAATATGATTGGAAACCAGATTTATTGACCCAATTACACACTGATACATAGTAATCTGATACATAGTACACGACTACACACTGATACATAGTACACGACTTGAATTGACCCAACACTGAGGAGATATTTAAGTTAATATTTAAGTTCTAGTACCAACTAATGATTCCGACTATTCCTTCCTTTATGCGCCTACAAATGTTCCACCAACTGGTCACGCAATTGGAAGTGCGCAGATTGATCTTCAATGTGTTGAACCATATCAACATATTCTCCCATTGAGTTTATATCTTTATGGGGTTTTGCATTTGATTCGGTAAACATGTCAGGATAATTAGACTTTTGATTTCTATATCCGCCAATTTCAGACTCCACAATCATGTTATGTATTATTATACAAGCATTCATGATTTCTGAAAGCACTCTTGCATCATGAAAACGAGTAGGATTTCATAAAATATGAAATCGGGCTTGTAAAACACCAAACGTACACTCGATGTCCTTTTTGTAGCTAGCTACTTTTTCAGTGAAATAACTTTCTTTGTCATTTTATGGTACTCTGTATCCTTGCATCAAAGTTCTCCACTTTGGATATATTCCATCCACTAGGTAGTATCCAGTTTTGTGTCCGATATTACCAACTTTATATGAAACATCTGTTGGCAGTCCGTTAGCAAGTTCTGTGAAAAGATATGATTATTTTAAAACATTTATATCATTCAATGAACCTGGGACTCCAAAAAAAACATGCCAAACCCATAAATCGTCTGCTGCTACTGCTTCAAGGATCATTGACGACACTTTTTTATGTCCGGTGAACATTCCTTTCCATCCCGTTGGGCAGTTTTTCCAAGGCCAATGCATGCAATCTAAACTTCCAATCATACCTGGAAATCCTCTAGCTTCTCCCCTACGTAGTATCCTGCTTATATCGTTTGGTCCAGGCATCCGCTGATACTCCTCCCCGAACTGTTCAACAATTGTTTTACAGAATTCTTTCAGACACTCTATTGCTGTTGATGCTGCGATTCCGAAATATTCATCCATTTGGTCACCAGATGTTCCATAGCTTAACATCCTCAATGCTGATGAAATTTTGATGTGGGGGTGAGTGGTCGATTTCTTGTGCTCCGTTCAGTCTATAAGTGAAATATGGGTTTGACCGATGAAGTTTAAGATAAATTTTTGAGAAAATTGCCGGACTCATACGATAACGACGGCGGAACAAAGTTATATCGTAGGTTGGATTGTCGATGAAGTAATCCCTCATTAGTCTTTCATGTCCATCCTTGTAGTCTCTCTTATACCGTTGGTCAATCCGGCCATGCATACTATCTCGACGGTTGTTCATTGAGCCTTCAGCAAAAAAATTGGAATACCCAACCATTGTGTGTTGTTCCAGCTCCTCCTTCGTCTCTTCCTCCATTTCTAGTTCGGCATCTTCAGATTGATTCATGACTTCGTAGTATTGGTATTATAAATTTGGATCCATTGCTTGCTTTTTTATAAATTTAGTTTTGTTGTTCTCCCGGAGTGTAGAGGTAGGAAATATATATATATATATATATATATATATATATATATATATATATATGCAAGAATGGTTGGGATAATATCTCTGTCATTTTCACCTATAGGTTAGGTAGCAGTATGTCCTTCAATATGGTCGTAAGCGTCTCCTTCATTCATAGAAGGGATTCCAATAAACGTCTCCATCATTCACAGACTGCATTGAGTAGTCAATTCCGAGATAAATGACAACAGTATACGAAATTAATAGTAAATGCCAACATTTATTGTGACGTGAACGGTCATTGCAGGGAATCTAACATAATATCACGAGATTAATAGTGAATGCCAACAGTTTTTGTGATGTGAAAGGTCAGTGTAGGGAATCTAACATAATATCATGAGATAATGGAGAATATAATATCTCTGTCATTTTCACATGTAGGTTAGGTAGCGGTATGTCCTTCAATATGGTCGTAAGCATCACCTTCAGTCATAGCTGGAATTCCAGTAACCGTCTCCATCATTCACAGACTGCATTGAGTAGTCAATTCCGAAATAAATGACAATAGTATACGAAATTAATAGTAAATACCAACATTTATTGTGACGTGTACGGTCATTGCAGGGAATCTAACATAATACCACGAGATTAATAGTGAATGCCAACAGTTGTTGTGATGTGAAAGGTAAGTGTAGGGAATCTAACATAATATCACGAGATAATGGAGAATATAATATCTCTGTAGGAATTATCAACTTCAGTAAACATAAAGATACAATAGTTTATAAAGATACAACGATAAGCATAAAGACACAATAGTTTATAAAGATACAACAACTGACAATAGTACATGCGAACTAGCTCAATCAAAGCATGAAGTAGGAATTATGAACTTCAGTAAACTACATTTTACGTTTAGTCTTAAGGGAGTCGCATAATGTTCAATCGCAACTGGTCATTATCACTTCGAACACGTTTATTCTCTCGTTCGAGTTCGTTAGCATATGTTATTCCCCAAGGACGCAAAGGTTGGTTTATCCATTCTGTGTAATTGCAAACATTTGGATAGGCTCGACATCGCTGCATGCGCCGACCTATATTGTTGCCCTCTGCTCGAAGCACAACTTCAACCGCATACCCGCAATAGCTACGAACTGGGTAGGAATCAACTACATGTTCATGCAGTGGTACACGAAAGAACTCTACTTCTTGCATTGACTGAGTGACCGCCTGTTCAGATGATACTTGAACAGGTGGTACTGGCGTTTCATGTGGAGGTTGAACGTTCACCTGTTCATACGGCGGTTCAGTTTGCGGTTTCATTTGGTTTAGGAACTGGAATTGTCTTCAAGCTCCTGTAGCCTCATTTGGTTTAGGAACTGGAATTCGTCTTCAATCTCCTCTGGAAGATTGCGAAAGTTGGATAGCATAGGAAGCTTCGCGGCACTGAGGTTCGGATCCATACAACCATCGAGATCGGCCTGTCTAGCGGAAACCGATCCCACATCCCTACGCGACCTGCCCGCTCGTCCGCCCCTACGTCCGCCGCGTCCACGACGGCTGCCTTCCTCTTGCGCCCCTACTTCTTGGTTCTCTATGTTTTCGGTGGCTGCAAGCAAGTCTTCTATTCCGGGCACTTACGGTGCAACTGGTTGTTCGCCACTACCCCCTGTACCATTCCCGCCTGCGCCACTACCCCCGGTGCCACCATCTTCGCCGTGCATGAATTTTTTGGCGATTTTTTTTAGTAATCTAGCCATATTTTTGAACGAATATCTCAAATACGGTAGTTAATTTGGTTAAAAGCTTACGGATTGGTGAATTGGTAGAAAAATTTGGGTGAAAAATGGAGGATGATATGGTTTTTTCGGGTTTGGAAATTGGGGAAGGAGAATGAAGAGGAGGGGGCGGCGGCCGGGGGTTTGGGGTTATAACGGCAATCACTTTGCCGTTATAACTTTATAACGGCAAAGTGTTTGCCGTTATAATGTTACAACGGCAAAGAGTTGCCGTTGTAATCTTATAACGGCAGACTCTTTGCCGTTGTAAACCCTGCTGTGGCTAGCCCGCGGCTGTTTCCGCCCTTCTGGTTGCTCGGTTCATTGGACCAGTTGCAAAACAAGAATGAGAATAACTGAACAGAATAGATTGTTGGTTATGGTTAAAATCTTACGAACGAACTGCCGATCCATACTCTTGCCATTTTACATGCAGATCCATACTCTCTCAATTTCCTACCACGTCAGCCTTTTTGATGGAAAGATACGAACCGACATCCATTGTTTTTGCATTTACCCTTGCATGGACCGTACAACTTATTACCCAGCTATGCCACGTGTCCTGGAATAGAGGCGATGAGCCATATATCTGTATAACAATATTTGGTGTTCATGCAGGCTATGCCTTCCCAAATCGCCAGTTGTCTTTCTGTTTTTCATTCTTTGCTATTTACAATATTAATTCAGTGCATTATAACTGCTCTCTATACTTGCCAGTACAAGCTTTTTAAATGGTGCATGTCCATACTAACTTGTATTAACCAAAACGTACTGACCCATACCCCATCATGGTTCATTCTCGTAACTTGTTATTTACACTATATTATTATGGCCGAACCAACCATACCACAATCTTGACACTGTGCGTTACAACAGCCGACCCATGATTCTTTAACCATGCTGATCATACTTCTTGGTATGAGACCGATCCAGTTAGCAACTTTATAAACTGACCGATACATCTGGGTTAATGCTGACCGATCCATACAAAGAAGTGTTTGTGGCCGATCCATGGAATGAGCACACTGCTGTCACATGTTTTGGAACTTTTATGCTTCATGTTTTTGTGCAATCCATGCTTTATACAGTTGCTAACCAATCCAATAAAATAGTATTGCCTTGCACTTTACAACATATTTCATGTTGTACATACGTACGCTCCTCGTATATAATTATACATGATATACGCTTTCGATGCATGTACTGATCAGTGCACTTGAGCTTCATGCAGTATTCCCATGACCGGTCCAAATATTTTATGTTATACATCTAGTATACCAAAATAGATAATAATCAATTATAAACTTGTCGCACAAGTTTATAACTCGAATTTCCACTATACTGGAAATTAATACTATTTAATAATAGCAATAAAAATGTTGTAATCAAGTTACAACAACAATGTTATACTATTTTAAGAAATAACACAACGTACAAAACGGAAAGATTATATAATAATGTATATAAATATACAAATAAATTAAAACCTAACCGTATAATGTCGTTTGAGGCTTGTCGTAACAATTTCCTTAAGAATTTTATTTCAAAATTCTCCCAAGATACAACAGACGTATTCTGCATGAGATTGTAATGAGTATGTCACTCTGTGATTAATTATTAGAGTATTATAGAAGAGAAAAGGAAGTTCGGATTGGAATGAGTTAGTGAGCAAAGTGATCGGTTTTCCTCCTTATTTATAGTTATCCACATTCCTTCGAATGGTTGCACCCGTATCTCTTCGTACAGTCACATCTCTTCTGAACGGTCGCACCCATACCTCTTCGTACAGTTGCATCTCTTTCGAACAGTCGTGCTCGTACCTCTTCGTACAGACGCATCTCTTTCAGTGAAAGGAGTGCTCGTACCTCTTCGTACAGACGCAACTCTTTCAGTGAAATGAAATGTCTTTTCGCGAAGTGTCTTTTCGCCGAAATGTGACCGTTTGACGAAAGGAAGTGTCTTTTCGTGAAGTGTCTTTTCGCTAAAATCTGACCGTTGGAAAAAATGACCGTTGGTGAAAGGAAGTATCTTTTCGCGAAGTGTCTTTTCATGAGGTGACTTTTTACGAAGTGTCTTTTCACGAAGTGTCTCTTCGCGAAAAACCATGCTTCTAATAGTCATGCCCCTTCACTAAACAGTTGCACCTGTTCGCTTACATTATGTGGGACAATAGGCAAAGTATATTTCATTCAATACTTACGAATTTCAACAATCCCCCACATGAATGATAATATTTTTTCCCCCACACAAAGCGAAATATCACAGAGTACATATGGAATAATGCTTTATCATGGATAAGTAGATATTTCACTTTGAACTTTCCCTAGTTAAAACTTATCGGATCTACTGGGCTAACCTTTGAATTATTTCATCTTGAACCTTCAGCCGTTATTGTATATCCAGACAATAAGCTTTACGAAGCATTGATTCCTTTCTCATCCAATCTCTTGGTTGTGTTCATTTTGGTCCTGAACACTTCTTGGTTCTGCGAGTGTTATAGAGAATTTAAGCCTTAAAAATTCTCATAGAGCCGACCCAACTCACACTAACATAGGTGATCGCAACCATTAAGAGTATCCTACATATACCCTACTTGTAATTTACAAGATATGACCATCATTAAAAATCATAGTTTTAACCTGTCAATACTTCTGTAGGCATGCATTTATATTATGCACCATAGGAATGGAATAGGACTACGTCCAATTAAATGCATTACGTCTTGAGTTATTCATAACTGGTTTGCCTATTGATCCTAGTCCGTGGGATCTCCATTCGCTAGGGTAGGTTTCCGTATAAGATAACTCTTGTTGGTTTAGGCTTTTAAACCCGTTCCCCTCGATGCGCAGTCAATTTTCTCTCTTGATAAACCTTTAGTAAACGGATCCACTAGGTTATCATTTGTTCTCACATAATCTATGGAAATAGTTCCATTCGAGAGTAACTGCCGAACTGTGTTATGGCGTCTACGAATATGTCGTGACTTTCCATTATACACAAAGTTTTGTGCTCTTAATTATAGTTATCCGCATTTCTTCGAATGGTCGCACCCGTATCTCTTTGTACAGTCGCATCTCTTCTGAACGGTCACACCCGTACCTCTTCGTACAGTTGCATCTCTTTCGAATGGTCGTGCTCGTACCTCTTCGTACAGATGTATCTCTTTCAGTGAAAGGAAGTGTCTTTTCGCGAAGTGTCTTTTCGATGAAATGTGACCGTTTGACGAAAGGAAGTGTCTTCTCGCGAAGTGTATTTTCGCTAAAATATGACCGTTGGAAAAAATGACCGTTGGTAAAAGGAAGTGTCTTTTCGCAAATTGTCTTTTCGCGAGGTGTCTTTTCGAGTAGTGTCTTTTCACGAAGTGTCTCTTCGCGAAAAACCATGCTTCTAATAGTCATGCCCTTTCACTCAACAGTTGCACCTGTTCGCTTACATTATGTGGGACAATAGGCAAAGTATATTTCATTCAATACTTATGAATTTCAACATTTTATTCATATTGTAAGTCGCTTCGTGACCAATTCATGTGTAATGCATGTGTCCGACTTGATCACTTCATTAGACAGTTGATGTATTAATTTATGAACCGTGTAATAATGGGGTTAACAATGGTTCATTATTGATTTCCAAATATTTTACATGATATTTTTCTAGAAAATTTTTTAATTAAAAAGTCGACGTTTGTTTCGTTGAATTTCAACTTCAGTAGCTCCGTTTATATCGATTTAATAATTGGTTAACAGCTATCGACAACGTATATAACAAAATAATAAAATTTTACATGAAAAATGAAATATATGTTCTCTGTATATTATTCGATTAGTATATACACACTGTACATAACGATATTTTATTTCGTGTGTTTGGATTCTCGGGCTGGATTGTTAAATAGTTTGAATTTTGTTTTCGATGTACTTGTTATTTGGTCTACCGTTTTAACGAGAACTGGGGGGCAACGAAAATTATAATTTAATTTTAAAATAACCTACTTGATATTGTATTAGAGCATCTCCAGCAGTGTGAAGATGCACTAAAATAGGAACGATCCTCATTTTATTCCTTCCCCCCACGCTCCAACATTGACAGTTCGAGCATGGAGAAGGGAATAAAATGGGGCTTTGCCCCTTTTTTGAAGTGTTGATCTGTAAATGGGAAAAAGTTTCCCATTTATAAATTACACGAATTTTCTATGTCATTTATGCTATAAATGGTAATTTGTTTACCATTACATATTTCCCATCTATGTTTAAAAAATAAATCCGCTAAATGGTTTTCTGAAACCCATTTAGCACTAAATGGGTTTCTAAAAACCGTGTAGCACTAAAACGGGTTTCACAAACCTGTTTAGCTTGAAAAAAATCTTATCCGAGAGAGTAGAAAAAAACGAAAAAAAAACGCCGCTTGTTACTGGAGGAGTGTGGATTCTTGATACTTTATTTTCCTCTCACCACGTCCAAAATCGAATTTGGTGCTGAAGATACTATTAGTGACCAATCTTTCGAATTCTACGTTTAACTTTTATTTAGGTATTTATTTATTTTTCCTTTCTTTGCTCGAATAGAAACTATAGCCTCGCCTGTTCATATCTCCCTTCGTCATTTTATCTCATATTCCATTTCTATCTTCAAAACTGAATCCTCCTTTCTCTTTGTGAATAAAAATTGTCACAACTCAATTTCACACATGAATCCGATCATCCACTTCCCTCTGCACCAGTCGCCTCCACCGACCCACCAATATACCTATAACCGCCCGAGTGCTAGAATTCTTTGCCACAACGCTCACTCTCTCTGGCAACTGTTAACGCCTCATCGACCTACCCTCCTACTATCACTCCAACCGTCGCTACATCCTCATCGCACGGGGTCGTGGCTTCCTCGCGACCATGGTTTCATGCCTGCCTAGGCTGACCAAATTTTCCAAGTTGCACCTCTTCCATGCCTCGGCTCACCCTCTTTTATGATAGTGACTAGACACTTCAAACCAGATTAGTTGTTTTATGCACATGCAGAATTCCCATTTCCTTGCTATGTCAAAAAAAAATACATGTATGAAGTTATTTATTGAGAGATGTACCAAGGAAAAGTAAAATCAACTGCAAAATCTAGACTATGCTCTGGTAGAAGGAGGCTGTGAGCTTGACAGAAGTATTTATAAACATGCAAATAGACAACAAAGAGAGAATCGAATGTAAAATTAACACGAGGGAGCCAATATAGTGTGGCCCAGTGGAAAGGCATGCTCCTACCTGATAAGAGGTCACTAGTTCGAGGCCTATACAGAACACTACGTTTGCATATTAACCAATTTTCAAAAAAAAAACACGAGGAAGAGAGAAGAATAGTAGAGTTAAAAAATCAGCAAATATGGGTTACGAGTTTTGTTATTTACAACAGAAAGATATGGTATTGCATGCTGACGTGTTTTGTTTATAGTGGTTCAGAGATTTTTTAATTTTTTAATTTTAAATGTTAAATCAAAACCTTCTAACGTTAATCTGTTGTGTACGGGGTCCGATTAACGTGCTTTTTCTCATTGGACTCGTATCGAAATTCTAGACAAGATGCGACTATTTTGATTGACAAAGTATGTTGTTTGAAATTTCGCCTTCGTTCCGATTTTAAATTAGACTTAAAATAAAAAAGAGTGTTTAAACCCGCTCATGGCGTAACAACATTTTCATTGCAAGTTAAATTACATTTATGATATTACATGATTTATTTAATTGTTATTTGAGAAGTAAAGTTGATATTGAGATATAACTGCTAATTCACATTCAACAAGTGATAACTAATAATGATGTGATATTTGTTTTGATTGTCTACATTAAATTTTAAACATACGTTTTGACTGGATTTGAATGATTTGAATTTGAATTAACATCGATTCGAATCAACATTTAATTTATCATTGAAATTGAATTGCTAGTTGAAACATCTACATTTGGTTACTAGTGACAGTTGTGATGTATTAGTCATTTTGGATGATGATCGCAATTATATACTTACTGGTTGATGTGATGATTGGTTGGGTATTATTTATAATATTTATTGACTATGTATTTCCCTAATTTCACCCTGTATATCATTAAGATGATATAAGTTGTTAAATGCATCATTTGGATATTGAGTATTCAAGTCGACGAATAGGTTGAAATGATATACACACACACACAAACGCGCATAACCTTTGATATGAATCAAAATGATATATACTCATGTCATTGAAACATGAATCAAAATAGTACATGGCCATAAGGCAGAATATTTAATTATAAACATTAAATTTGGGCTAACAAAATTTCTTCAAATTTATAAATTTGAATTTGTTAAGTGAAATTGGTAAATAAATTTGGAATTAAAGTTATTGTGTTTAAATCTCAAAGTTTTGAATAGAAGTATTTCAAGTGTTGAATTCATTGAAAAGCTGAACTAAGATTTAATTTGAACTTATCGAAATTGAATTATTTCAAGTGTTGAGTAAGAAAATTTAAATTTTAAGTTTTGGAACTAATTCTACATAATATGTTTAAATTAGAAATTATGATTTGAATAGTTTAAATTGAAGTTGATTTCAAATTGAAAATTGAAAATTGAAAATTGAAAATTGAAAATTGAAAATTGAAAATTGAAAATTGAATTGATGATAAATTTAATTTTTTAATGGTTTGAAATTTATTTCCAATTGAAATATGAGATTTTTAACGATTTAAAGTGGAACTTTGAAACCTGGAATTGAGTTTAAATGGTTTAAGAGGAGATAAATTATTTTATTTCAAACTATTATAATAAAAACTACATTCAGATTAGTACTATCTTATTTAAACTAGTTATATTAAAATTATTTTGCATATATTATTTCATTTCAAACTATCTCCATCAAAAACTATTTTCAATCCAATTATTTGAAATAAAACTATTTCTTCTAATTCAATTATTATATATACAAGACAATTTAAACTAAAAACTTATTTCCAAACTAAGTATTAGTGATAAAAGTTGTTAACACTCGGTGCTACGTTAATGGATGTCGAATCTAGAAGTGAAGAATTCTGTCTCGCTTTCTGCTATACATAATTAAATAAAAATAGATGATAGCCATTGATATCTTTCTTCTAAGGAAGCCTTTCGTGGTCATCCCTTTATCTTCCTTTTTTTAGTGGATAACTTTGAAGAGTTTCAGTCGATAGCATCTTTTATTTCATTGTGTTAAAGATGTCTTCTGAAAGCCTTCCACTTCCAAAGGACCTACTGATAAAACTATATTCTATGTATTAAATCAAAATAGTTAAAAGCTTGATCGTGTGCAATTGGAAGTTAGGCTAGCTAATAGCCGAAATAATATATTCAATTATCCCCAAATTTATTAATTTAAGACATAAATGATCAATTCTCCTTCTAAAACTAACTATTGCTTAAATAGGTTACAAGTGATAAGAAATCCCCAAATCAATTGCAAATCTAAGGTTTGCACTTCGCAAATGTGATTATGATTTTCGGAATAAAAAGGTTTCTCTAATTCTGAAACCCTGGGATCGTATTTATGGACGCAAGTTGACCTCTCCTCCCCTTTAGCGCCTTCGTCTTAATTCTTTCCAGAGTGGACTCGAAGGCCTAGTCGATGCGGATCCAATGATGTGTAGGTTGTGCTTTTGATGTAGAATGAAGCAACATATGAACTAGGGTAGAGGTGAGTCCTTGCGGTTGTTTTCTGGTAAATAATCAGCGTAAACCCTTCGGATCTTCCGAAAGCAACCTTCTGGACAGTAGACTCAACAATTGTGAGAAGAAGAAACTTCTGCGGGCTTTTGGTTTTGATGTTTTCGAAAGGATATTTTCCCTCCAAATAAGATCTTCTTTTTCATGATGGTGATCCCGGTTAAGATTGAGATACCAAAACACACCCTTTGAATGAGTCAAAGGGTGCATAATCGTTTAACTCCTTTTCTTGATTGATTTGAAGGTTGCTTACCCCCGCAGGTTAAAAAATCATGCTTTTAGGCATAGCCGAAAGGGTTGAACTTGCCTAGAAAGGTGTGTTTTTTCTCCTTTTGAGTTCAATAAAGATATATCATGTAATTAAATATCTTTAATTGCACTGACGGCCTCATGTTTCCTCGTTGTCTTATTCTCTATGTTGACACTAGGAGGCATATTTTCCCAAATCTCCTAGAAAGTCTGTATATTTTTTATTTCCATCGGCCTTCTTTCATCTTCCCTAGCCTTGGAGGATATATTTCGCTAACATTAAGTCGCTCTCCTAGTATGAAAGAATTTTTTTTGTTCTTTAGGACAAAAATCCAAATGATTTACTTTATTCACCTACAAAAATTTATGACTCAAAGCGACCATGTTAGTTTATTCATTTATTAAACATAGGAGGACCTTCTAATATGTGAAATTGGAAAGCAAGTCGAAAACGTAAACCATATAACTTGTTATGCAAAGTTTAGAGACTTCTCTCGGAGACTTTTGGGGAATTCTTGGAGTCTAAATCTGAAGACCTGTTATATGCATTCATTTTCCCTTTAATTTGTGTGTTGCCTTTCCTGCATGTGAATTCATGATACTAAAATTAGTTAAATATATGAGGTTATGCTCAAGCTTTTAGCATGCGAGTATATTCAAATAAAATTTAGCAAACTGTAACCCAGTTGGACACCCAAATCTCTTTTGTTGTCGATAAGAAGACTTAGAACCCAGTTTCAGGTACTTAAATAGTTAAGTTTCAGAAATCCCATTCTGGAAATAGTAGAAGATTTGAACCTACCCAGATTCGAATATTAAACAATTAGAGTCTAGAAATCCACTTTTTCAAATAATAGAAGATCTAAAACCACTTCGGCAATTAGAAGGCCCAAAATTGAGATTCAGATATTAAACAATTAGAATCCGGAAATCCACCTTCGGAAATGATAGAAGTTCCAAAACCACTTTCACCAATTAGAAGACCTGAAACCCATAGTCGGATACTATATAAACAGAGACTAGAAATCCAGTTCTGGAAATAATAGGAGATCCAATACCACTTTCAGTAATTATAAGACCCAAAACCAAGATTTGGGTATTAAATAATTGGTGTTCAGAAATCCACTTCTGAAAATAATGGAAGATCTAAAAACACTTCGGATAATTAGAAGATCAGTAATCCAGATTCAGTTATTAAATAATTGAAGTACAAAAATCCACTTCTAGAAATAACAGAAATTTGAAAACACTTTCGCTAATAGAAGCCCTAAAACCCGTATTTGGGTATTAAATAATTGAAGTCTAAAAATCCACCTCTGGAAACAATAGAAGATTTGAAACCACTATCGGAAATTAGAAGGCCCAAAATGCAGATTTGGGTATTAAATAATTAGAGTCTAAAAACCCACTTTTGGAATTTTAAAATCTGGTGCCCATTCTAGGCTTGTCTTGAAGCAGATGAATGGCATGTTTTTAATTCGAACGGAGGAAGGACATGCTCTAAGTGATCACTTTGTGATTTCATTCCTTTATATAGGATGGGGCATAAGCAGAGGCGGAGCGTACACATTTCTAGAGTGGTGATAGGGATTTATTAGCCGAAGCAAATGCATGGCTTTTCTTAAAAAAACAGAGGCAAAGCTTGCTTCATTCGAAACCTTGGCCAGACCACTTTTATGATGGGACAAAGTAATTACCCATCCCTTCTCCACATGGCTCTTAAAACGGGCCATATTGGTGATCTAAACAAGGGCTTATGGGTGCATCAGCCAGGCCTTACCGGCGAGATTAACGGCTTACCCCTCCTCCCTCAACGAGGCGCCTTGACTTGACTATTTCGATGGGATAAAGGGGCATGTGAGTGTCAAGCGCATGTCCCTAGGCTTACCCCTCTTCCCTTTTGGAAACGCCTTGACTACTTCAGGATATTTTTCCAAAATTAAAGAGCATTTCACCAGCGCCCATGTAGAATTTCTTTTCAAGTCTTGATTAGAATCCTTGATTGATTCACTTAACCATGTAGGATTCTTCTTAAGTTTTCTGAGTTTGAGTTCCTTTACTTGCTGTTTTAGTAGAGTCCGTCATTTCTCTAGTTACAAAGGACACGTTTTTCTTGAAGAACTTGTTTATCCGATTATGGTGGGAAAATATGGTTTCGGATGTTCTGCATTCCAAGGTCTTAGGACCGTGTTATCATCTGGGTGGCATATGCAGTAAGATCCTAATGGGATTACCGTGTGTATAATTTGGGGCCCCTCCCAATTTGGTCCTAACAGTCCATCTACCGGATTCTTAATGTTTGTCATTACTCTTCAAAGTACTAGGTCTCCTTCTCTTGAAGCTCTCGATTTCACTTAAATTATAATATTTTTCCATTTTTCTTTTATATTCGGTTGTTCATATGGCAACTTCATCTCTTAATTCGGGAATCAGATCAAAAGAACCCTTTCTTACTTCCTGATTTGAATCAAATGCAATTGCAACTCTACGATTTGATGGTATCTCGGTTTCAATGGGAAGCATTACTATGCATCCATAAGTCATGGACTAAGGTGTATGACCTGTAGTTGTTTTAGTAGAGGTGCGGTAGACCCAAAGTACTAACGGTAGTTACTTTTCCCAGTTTCCTTTAGCTTAGCTTAGTCTTTTCTTTAGCATGGTGTTTATAGTTTTGTTCGTGGCCTCAACGGAACTATTAGCTTTCAGATTTGCTAACAAAGAAAAACTTTTAATAATTCAATTCTTGTAACAAAACTACGAGAACTCCTCGCTTTCAAATTATGTTACGTTGTCGGATATTATCTTATAAGATATTCCAAATCTTGTGATAATATTCTTAATAACAAACCTTAATATCTTCCCCAATGCAGTTTATGGAAGTGGTTCCGCTTCCATCAATTTGGTAAAATAATCCATAGCTACTACCGCATACTTCGCTCCTCCTATAGAAATTGGTACCAGTCCTATAAGGTCAGTTCCCTATACATGAAGCCCATGGCCTTGTTATCGAGGTTAATTAGCTTGGTCGTAATCTAGGAATTGTATAATACTTTTGGCACTTATCATATCTTTTTACCAATACTATTGCTTGTTTGGTCATTTATGGCCAAAAGAACCCTTGACTTGTTTTCCTCTTAGCTAAATTTATTCCATTTAAGTAGTCCCCATAGAACCCTTTGTGTGCTTATTGTAGCGATCTCAATCCATCATGTAAATTTACTAATCTTTAATATGGAAGAGCATATCACTTCTTATATAGGATTCCATCCAAGATTACAAAATTTAAGGCTTGTCTTTTAACCTTTCATGCCTCAGTTTTGTTTGTCAGTAAGGTTTCATTAATCAGATGTTCCAAAATGGAAGTCATCCAATTGTTCCAGTCATGCCCACTTACTTTGAAAAGGTTTGGTTGTTTAGTCGTAATTCCTTGATTTGTTTCTCTTTCTTTTTCTTCTTGAGCTAATGTTTGGGGTTTGGTTAGGACCAATGTAACAACCCGAAAAATCAGAACCAATTTAAAATTTTTATTTTGGCAATTTTAATGAATTTTGAATATTTAAAATGAATTATTTTAAATAATAATGACAAGAAATTTATTTTGAATAGAATTAGAACGTATAAATTTATTTAAATTGAAGTTAGAATATAAATATTTATTTTAATTATAAAAGGATTTGGAAATGGCACGGTAGTTTGAAAATTCGATTTCGAATTTTAAATCAACGTACAGGATTCAAAATAAACCGGATTTTGGTGAAACTAGAAATATTAGAATCTATTTGAAAATATCTTTCCAAGAATCTGAAAAATTGAAATTTCATAATGGGAATAAAAAGTTATGCCCAGTTGAAAATTCAAAATAGTCGTTATGGAAATATAGCCCTTAAAAATAACGATTTTGCAAACAACCTCCGTTTTTGATGAAACCACTTTTGTTGGATCCGGTATGTCAAATTATTGCTAGATTCCAATTTTCATAATTTTTGGGATCAATATGTGAGCGTTGCAAAGGAAAACGTGTTTTGGCAGTTTCAGTCAATTTGGATTGACCAGAAAATGGCCATTTTTCAAACGGTCACCAAATTGGACGAAATTAGTTTTGTTAGGAGCGTATCATCAAAACATAGCCAGAATATTTTTTCTGTAATTTTTGGTGTTAGTATGTAGCCCCGTTAATTTAAAATGTACGTTTAAATTAAATATATACTGATTTATATTGTAATTTAAAGAAAAACTGATCGTAACGGCCGAATTGGGTTACGAAACATATCCCATTGCGTTTGGAATGGGGGTAATTGGCTAGGGGCGTCACTTGTTGGGTTTTATTTGAAGTTCGACCGGTTAAACTTTTATTTTCTCAAATAAATGAATTAAAGTTAATAAAATATTATATATATATATATATATATGTATATGTATATGTGGACTCTCTCAAAACCCTATTCCTAATTTACATAACCCGCCTCCCTTTTCAACAGAAGAATTTCAAAATCGATTCTCCCTCAAATCGCACCCGTCATTGACCGCGCCTCCACCATTTCCGTCGCCCCCTCCTCCGCTTCTTCCTCCTTCTCCTCCTCCAATTCGCGAAGACCACCACGCGAGGACATCCATGCCACCGCGAACTCTACAGGCGCCGACGTCGTAGCAAATTCTGGAGCTCAAAGGACCGCCAATCTTCAAGCTGCGACCGTCGTGGGTGAGAGCATGGAGGCGTAGCGAATGGCGTGTTCAGATCGGCCTCCAACGCCTTGGAAACTCGTGCGTCATGAAGATTTGAGGGGCATGCGAGTACGGGTTTTCTTTGACCTAGAAATACGACAATGAAGGGAGAAGATTCAATGGCCTTTGGATCCGTTTTTGAGCAACAGCGAACCCCCCCTCCCTCCAACAATCGAAAAATGTGAGTTTTCTAATTCTTTTTTTTTTTAAAAGACTGATTTTTTTATTAGGTTAAAATTTTGAAATATATATATAGTTAAAAAAAGAGAAAGATTATATATTTTTTTTTAAAAGAGAAAGATTATATTTTTTAAAGAGAAAGGTTATATTTTTAAAATAGAAAGTTTATATTTTAAAATAGAAAGAATAGATTTTCAAAAGTAAAAGACAGATTTTTATAGATAGAAAAGATTTGATTTTTAAAATGTTAAAGGTATGACTTTTATTCGTAGAAAGATTAGACTTTTATCAATATAAAATTTCGATTTTTACATATATGAAGTAGCGATAAAAATTCGACTTTTACATATATGAAGTAGCGATAAAAATTCGATTTTTATATATATGAAGTAGAAATAAAAATATGATTTTTATTTATATAATAGCGATATAAAAATGTGATTTTAAATATATAATTATCATGATAAAAATGTAATTTTTACCGTGAACTGCGTGAAAAGGATTGTGTGGGAAATTCGGGTAAATCTGAACCGTACAGAATACAGAATGGCAGAGTGGATCCCAAAGGTGAGAACTCCTCACCATATTTTCTTATACATTTATTTATTTTATAACTACCTATATGAATTGCTCCCCGTCGTCCATAAACCATGAACGACTTGTTTGATTGTTTGAATTGGTTGATTCGTTGTGTGAATTTGGTTTGTGATGTGAAATGGAATAAAATAAAATATTCATGTGTTGAATAAAATAATATTCATATGTTAAAATAAAATAAATATTCATTTACAAATCGGACGATTTGTTTATGTACACTCATTTTACTGATATGGATTGGGACGATAAATATTGCACATCGTCCAACTGCACAAATAAAATACGTGTTTGTTGATTGAAACCCCATATGGGTATTGGGATGATAATTGACGTACACTAATCCCAATTATTTAGTTGTATATCAATCGATTGGTTGACAGATTGTGTAAGAGTTAATTATTTATATTTAATGCTTATGCAGTTGTGTAATGCACTCTGGATGATGGCTAATTGTTATTAAATACATGTGTTGTATGGAATCCATATAAATAACATTATATGGTAATGGATTGGGTCTCATTCCAATTTGGAAAATAAAGAATATTTTAAAATAATATTCAGAAAAGGAATAAATATTCATGTGTTGAATAAAATAAGATGTTCATGTGTTGAATAAAAATATCATTTTTTTGAATAAAAACCATATAAATTATTCATGTGTTGAAGAATATATTCATGTGTTGAATAAAATAAAATAACGAATATTTCAAAATAATATTCAGTAAAAGATCAAAATCTGATTTTGATGTCCGATTTGGGATGGACACGAATATATTTAAATATATAAAGCCGTGTTGATTAGATTAATGCCATTTTGACGTGAACGATATTTATATCGATTTATTCATTTTTATAATGAATATCGAAAAAGAAATGATTTCAAAATCTAATGTTTTGAAAATATTATCATTTATATATTAGTGATATGGAATATTCAATTTTGATTTGAAATTGAATATGAAGTTGAAATCGTTTTGAAAACGAATTTAAAACGATTTAATGATTCTCTCTCCTTTTCAATCGTTATCCCATCAATGCTGGGATTTTCTTGATATCTGACTGGAATAATTTGAGTTTCGGGGACCCCTTAAAACTGGCTAGCTTAGCCAAGGAATCAGCCTGAGAATTCTCCCCTCTTGGGACCTGATGAATAGGGAAATCTTCAAATCACATAAGCATTCATAATATTTTCTTTACATATTAGGATAACATGGGATCTTTTATTCTGATAGATCTATTTCAACATATTTGCCAGTAATTTTGAATCACTTAAGAACTGAGTCCATAGGGTATATAAATTTGTATTGCAAAAGTTAAGCCGGCAACCATGGATTTGTATTATGCTACATTATTTATTGTTGGAAAAATTAATTGCATATCATAATGTACACATGGAGTGCTCCCTCTCTTTTTTCATTGGATGCTTCATCAACATATAATTACCACTTTGGCTCTTGGTCCTTTTCTTCTACTAATTGTTTCTCAATGAATCATGTACATTCATTCAGAAAATTAACTAAGGCTTGTCCTTTTATAGCCCCTCTCGGCTTATATTCTATGTCACATTGCCTTAGCTCAATCCCTCATTTTACTAGGCTTCTTGAAGTTTTTGGTTTTCTAAACACTTCATTGAAAGGGAAGTTGGTTAAGACAAGAAGTATGACCTTAGCTTCCGAGTAGTTAATATAAAACCATAAGATAATTTCTCTATGATATTATATAGGGATTTGACATCTTTCAACTATCCTCTCACATAATAAATAGGAAGCCATGTTATGTTTTCTTTGGAGGTCAGTAGACTCAGTACTAAGCTTACAACATGCTCTGAGACTGCCATATACAAACAAAATGTTTTCCCATCATTCATGCTAGATAATGGGGGGTGTCCAAATGATCCTTCAATTCTCGGAATGCCTTTCGACAATCTTCTCCCCACTTGAAACTTTTCTTTTCTTTTTTCGGCAAGGACAACCAGTTTTTAAAGTGGTGCATAACACTATTTTCATTACAAAAAATCATGAGTAAAGAAATATACATGACGTAAGAAGTTTTCTTACTTGCTATAAGCATTTTACAAATCTAAGACACAACAGAAACAACCTAGTAAATACTATTCATTCACCACATAGGGTGCAACTTAAAAAAAGAAAATGCAACAGACATACCTAGAACAGATTCGACATCAATTTGCCAAAGCACTCACTCTCACTAAAAAGGTGAATAAAAAACCTACGAAGGTCAGAACAACACTTTCAACCACTGCTCACTATGCTCAGTTGCAAGGCAGTCACTTAATCTTCATAAGATCAAACATCCATGAACATTTGCATTCCTCGGGAAGGAGATATCACTAATTTCTCACTACCACAACAAGCAAATTACACTCTGGATACTCCAGCAAGATATACACAAGCAACTTCTCACCAATCAAATTTCAGTGTACCCTACCTCCAGCGAACTACATTGAAATCCAAATGCAACTAGCAATACCACAATGCCTACTACCTATAACAAATCAGGTGGAGACACTGAAGCACACAGCTCATGACCAAACCAAGCAAAAAGGACAAAACCAAAACTATGTTAGAAGTTTTTTGTCAACACACGATTATATTACAAATTTAGATCTTTTTGTCAATACATGATTGTATTACAAAGTTAGATCTTTTTATCAATACACGATTGTATCACAAATAAACAGTAAAAAATATCAATTTACTCAATAATGTCACAATTGTCGAGTCAAACTGTGATTACAGCAAAGACAGTAAGCAAGACCGATTGTGCACTGGATTGGAGCGGTACAGAACCATCACCAACCGTAATTTCTGAGTCCAGAAATAATTATGTTTCCTTAAAACAATATTGCCGTCGTATGCACTGATTGACGTGATAGCAATTTGTTTCCCAGGATAAAACGGACCAGCCCCGTAGTGCAGTGCCAACAAACGGAGCCCCGACGAACTGAAGTAGATTATAGAAACTTGAACACAGGATTACTTTGAAGAGGGAGTAGCAATTGAGAAGAATAACTAATATTTATTCTATCTCATTTTGGGCTATGTAATTACAGGCTGGAGGAAATGCCTATACGAACATTAATGACCATTGGAAAGGTTGCGACCCTTTAACCAAGCGTTGCATAAAGGTGCGTGCGCATTTATGATGAAAACGGTTGTATCCCTTCAATAGAAGGGACATGCCAGATCAAAAATGATCAAAATAACTCGTTTCAGCACAATAGGCCCAAACTGAAATCAGCAGCCTGTTTAACCATGAGACCCCAAAAGTCCTAAGGCCCGACGCCCAATTTTTGACACTAATATCGTGTCATGGACTCCAAGAGTCCCAAAGCACTAAGCCCACATTTGACATCAATATAATATTGTGTCATGGACTCCAAGAGTCTCAAGGCACTAAGCCCAATTTGACATCAATATAATATTGTGTCATGGACTCCAAGAGTCCCAAGGCACTAAGCCCAAGTTGACATCAATATAATATTGTGTCATGGACTTCAAGAGTCCCAAGGCATTAGGCCTAAGTTGACATCAATATAATATTATGTCTTGGCTTAGCCACACATTCACAATCCCTCTTCTCCTTTATTTATATAGGCTTATAGAGAAGTAGGTACTCATATTTCATAATGTGGGACTTAGATTGCTTTCCCCTCTTCTTTCAATATTCCTCTTGCTCATTCATTTCCAACAATCCCCCACATGAATGAGCAGTCGTTCTTAGTTTCACGAATCATTTATCGCATCGGTTAAAGTAGCACATGGGCCTTGAACTTTCCTTGTGATTACCTATTTGAATCACAGACAAATCAGTGGACATAGAATGTCCTTGAACTGTAAGCCTTTTGTGTAATTCCAAAGTAGATAACACACGATAAATGTTTCTTATAATCCTTAGTTCTCTGTATGTGTTCGTTTTTTCCTTGAACACCTTCCTGGTCTCATAAGTGCTTAGAGAATTTGGCTTCATAATTCTCTTTGAAGCGGCGCCTTCGCACTTACGTTGGTGATTTTGTAAAGGTTATTATCTAATTCCTCAAATACAAACATCATTAGAAGTACTAATACTTATCCTTTTCAACACGTAATGCACTGACTTATCATAGGAATGGTTTATATGTAACAGTGCCATCAAGTTTCTCTTAAACTTCGTTGTCCCTTTGAACCTAGATCTTGGGATCCCCAGTCAACTAGGTGGGGTTTTCATTTTAGAAAAACTTTTTTTATAAGCCTTTTGTAAGTGGATCCGCTAAGTTATCTTTAGATTGAATGTAATCTAATGAGATAACCCCGTTAGAGAGAAGTTGTCCTATCGTTTTAAGATTATTAGAAGTTTTTTGTCAATACACGATTATATTACAAAGTTAGATCTTTTTGTCAATACACGATTGTATTACAAAATTAGGTCTTTTTGTCAATACACGATTGTATCGCAAATAAACAGTAACAAATATTAATGTTACTCAATAATGTCACACTTGTCGAGTCAAACTGTGATTACAGCAAAGACAGTATGCAAGACCGATTGTGCACTGGATTGGAGCGGTACAGAAATGTCACCAACCGTAATGTCTGAGTCCAAAAATAATTATGTTTCCTTAAAACAATAAAGCCATCGTATGCACTGATTGACGTGATAGCAATTTGTTTCCCAGATAAAACGGACCAGCCCCGTAGTGCAGTGCCAACAAACGGAGCTCCAAAGAACTAAAGTAGATTATAGAAACTTAAACACAGGATTGCTTTGAAGAGGGAGTAAAAATTGAGAAGAATAACTAATATTCATTCTATCTCGTTTTGTGCTATGTAATTATAGGCTGGAGGAAATGCCTATACGAACATTAATGACATTTGGAAAGGTTGCGACCCTTTAACCAAGCGGTGCATAAATGTGCGTGCGCATTTATGATGAAAACGGTTGTATCCCTTCAATAGAAGGGACATGCCAGATCAAAAATGATCAAAATAACTCGTTTCAGCATAATAGGCCCAAACTGAAATCAGCGGCCTGTTTAACCATGAGACCCCAAAAGTCTTAAGGCCCGACGCCTAATTTTTGACACTAATATCGTGTCATGGACTTCAAGAGTCCCATAGCACTAAGCCCACATTTGACATCAATATAATATTGTGTCATGGACTCCAAGAGTCTCCAGGCACTAAGCCCAATTTGACATCAATATAATATTGTGTCATGGACTCCAAGAGTCCCAAGGCACTAAGCCCAAGTTGACATCAATATAATACTGTGTCATGGACTCCAAGAGTCCCAAGGCATTAGGCCCAAGTTGACATCAATATAATATTGTGTCTTGGCTTAGCCACACATTCACAATCCCTCTTCTCCTTTATTTATATATGCTTATAGAGAAGTATGTACTCATATTTCATAATGTGGGACTTAGATTGCTTTCCCCTCGTCTTCCAAAATTCCTCTTCTTTCAATATTCCTCTTGCTCATTCATTTCCAACAAACTAACCATTGATAGTTCAATTCCGACCCTAACACCAGAAGAAAAAAAATACTCACCAGTACGTGGTGAAACCGATCCATAACTCTAAGGGTCTGGTGAACCCAAATAGATCTAGCGCAGCGAAGTGAAGTTGAACTAAGGTTCATGATTCGACTTTAAATATTTTCTAGAGAAATACTGTAGATGACCGAAAGGACCACCGCGAGTTGGAGTGAAGTAAGGTATGGAATTACAAGACGTTCAAATGAGACAGACGGGAAAAGAAAGTTAGATTTGAATGGAATTAGGGTTAAAATTAAGAGGGTTATACCACAGTCGCGAAAAGTGGATAGGGATAGGAGAGGTAGGAAAATGAGATAGTGAGAGGGTTAGGAAACGTGAAGGAGAGGCAATAAGAATAAGTAGGAGGAAGAAACGAAGAAAAGGGAGGGCGGTTAGCCAGTCTACATTGGAGAGATAGCCGACTCGATTTTTTTTAATCACATTCAAGAGTAAAACGCATTAGTTTGTCGCCTTTGAAATAAATCTACTCAAAGTTGCCACCTTTTTGTTTGGGCTCATTACATCCTTGTTAGTTTTTGGTTTTGCCATATGGCCCATATCCCATATCCTCCTATGTGTGAGGGACTAGTTTCTATTCCGTTCTCACTTGTAATATATCTCAACAACTTTCCTGAGTGGACTCCAATGTGACATTTTTAAGGATTCAAATTCTGGTGATACTTTCACATGACCTCAAACATTTTCTCAAGATCTTTCATAAAATCTTCTGAACTTCAGGATTTACTAACATATCATCCACGTAAACATCTACGTTCCTTTTGATTTGTTCACTAAACATTTTATTGACCAATCTTTGGTATGTTACTCTAGCGTTATTCAATCCAAGGGGAGCAACTTTGTAAGAAAAGGTTACGCCATCAGTAATAAAACTTGTATGTCCTTAATACGGTTTAAATGTCAGTATTGTGTTATATCCTGAATAAGCATCGATAAGAGACCATAACTTGTGTCCACTTGTAGCATCCATGAATTGATTTATTCCAGGCAACGAGTAACTATACTTATGACATGCTTTATTCAAACAAGTATAATTAACACATGTCCTCCATTTTCCTTAGATTTCTTTACAAATATCATATTCACAAGCCATCTTAGATATGAAAAAAAAAACTTCTTGAATAAGCTCATTTTTAGGCAATCTTTCAACCTTTGTTTCAAGGCTTCGGGCCACACTTTGTCGAATTCTCTTTTCTTTTGTGCGACAGGGGGTCACATTCTGATCAATATTAAGAGAATAGCATAGAATCAATGGATCTATTCCAATCATATCTAAGTGGTACCATGTGAAGATGTCTATACTTTCTTTAAGGAAAAGGATTAGACTAACTTTTAAGGCTTGATTTTAACAATTTTTCCTATTTTAATAGTTTTATCCAAGTCATCCAGATCTAAATATACCTCTTCAAGTTTTTCAGTGTGTTCAATTCTCTCTATTTTTCCCCGTTAATCTAGATCAATTACGATTTCACCTTCCTCTATATCATTCATGACTTTTATTTTCTCTTCTTATCTTCTGACCTTTAATTTGCTTACTAGATTGATTAGTTCTTACCTTGGACACAAATGTGGGGTGACGAAACCCATTATCCAAGGGCTGAAATTCAGTATAAGGATTGAAATAAGCAAAATACTTACTTTTGCATTGGTCTAGAATTGCAAAATACATTTCCCTTGAGCTACACTGTTCTCCCTTTATAGTCCTACATCCTTTCTTAGTTAGCTGTTTGACCATCAACTTCTTTGGAGAGACGAAAGCATCCACTTAATCAAGAGCAGGTGGTCCAAAAAAAGCATTATAGAAAGACGGCTGGTCCATGATTACGAAGACGGATTCAAAGGTTTGATAGCAAGGTGGAAGACCCATCTGCACTTTCAGCTTTATTTATCCTATTGGTGTTGATCCTTTATTGTTGAATCCAAAGATTGGCTCCGAACTAGGCTCTAACTTCCCTCAGGTGATATTCATTTAAACAAAAACATGCTTAAAGATGACATTGATCGTGCTTCCAATATCCATAAGTATATCTATTACCATTGATAACCCAATTCAGGTAGCAATCATTAATGGATCATTGTGGGTGTGATGGATCCCTTTCTACAGCACTTGAGGCGTCACCACCAATGTATGCATCTGAAGACCTTTCAGATGGTTGTTATATTGTAGCTTTTCCTATATTAAGAATATTCCTCCTTTTCCTCCTTAATGTAGCGATTTTTAGCTTATCGACTATCTCCAACAATATGAGGGCCTCCATGAATCGTATCTTTGTGACTGACAAGTGGGCTCATATCTAGAATATCCTCATCTTCAATATCGTTTACGGTTCCCCGGATTGATTTTGCTGTCCAATGTTGTCTTGGGATACACTTTGATTATTTGAACAAATTCCTACAACTATCCTTTCTCGAATGAGTTTCTGAGTGATTCCAGCCAGAATCTTGCATATATTTGTTTTGTGGTCATTCACTTTATGATAGATGCCGTAAGTATCTCCCTTCTTGGCTTTCAGACTGATTTGGGCTCTGTGCTGGGTCAGAAAATTTACCTTTACTTTCATTTCCGTGTAGATGAAAGATATCGGTTTGCTTACGACCAATGTATTAATGTCGGTTTCTTCCTATCACATCCTTTTGTAGTTTTTTGTCATAGCTAGGTCTTCGGCCATCTTTCTATAAAGGGGTCTTCTTTTTGGCATGGAACATTTCGTCTATGCGGATACTTTTATCAGCTCAGAAGTGGAATACTTGCAAATCATCACATTAATTTACAAAAAGATCATTCTAGAACGGAGTATTTACGAGGAGCCCAGCATGAAAAATTATTAGTTTGGCATGATCGTTCATCCCTTTTGCTTTTAGAGATTTGTCATTAAATCTCTTTAAGTAATTGCCCGGGGGCTCTTCTAACTGCTACTTAATGTTTTGCCACCATAGTAATTGGACAGTAGGCTCCTTCCGTACGCAAAAGTAAGCTGAAAACTGCTTCCTTGAATAAATGATCTTCTCTCGATATTGTCGATACCACTTCGCAGCATTCCTTTGAAGCATTATTGGAAACAATCTACATCGTACCGTTTCGGATGCGTTATACATTTCTATCTGGCTGTCAAAGGCCCTTAAGCGGTCATCTGGGTCAATAGTTCCTTGATACTTCTTGATTGGTATTTTTACATGCGAAGGGATCACTGATGCCATTATTGCATCAATGAAAGATGTCACCCGCTCTTTGTCATTGACTTATTCATCAAGTGTTATTTTCCATCTTGTATTAAGTAAATCTTTAACGGCTTTCTCCGCTAAGTCTTTCACATAAGACACTTCGTTCGAGTAATTCTTTAGGTTTGGACCATACCCTTTGATAGTCGATGTTAACACCAAAATTTGCACCAGCCAAATACAAAGAAGCAAAAGGTCTGAATCAATAAGAGAAAAGGGTTTCAGGCAGCAAAACCTGAAGCATGGAGGAAAGGACCATGTAGGAAGCTAAGGCGCTAGAGAGGGCAAAGTTCGAAAGTCAAAACCGACAGAGAAAAGGATCAAATTGTGGTCAAGCCTTAACATCAAGTATCATTAGAGGATACCGAAAGGAAGGACATATCCGCAACAAAAGGGGAGGCTCAAGAATCATAAATATGGAACCCATGTACAAGGGTGTCGGTCCGACATAGACAACAGGAGAGTAGAAGAAGAAACAACAATACCGTTAAAGCAGAAGGAAGGATTTACCGATAGGGCAGTACCATTACCCAAGGAAATTAGCAAGGGTACAATTTCGAAAGCATACCATATAACACCATATGCAAGTAGAAATGGGCGACCAAAGGCTTATAAACCGAAAGCTTAAAGCCACTAAAGGGAAGTGCTACATCAGGCAAGAGAAGGAAAAGGGATGCCGACACTACTTAACTCAATAACCGACACTAACATTAGAAGAAAGTTTATAAGTCATCCGAAAGGGGTCATTGATAAAGTTGTCACGAGATCAAGACCGAAACCAAGGGTTTTCGGAAGAAGAAAGGAGGCATATATACACTCTAACGTACGTACTTCCAATACCTTCACTGAAAAGTGAAAGCTACAGAGCTGAGAGCTAAGTTAAGAGGAAGCAAAGAGCTATATAAACCGTCACCAGGAAGCAACTATAAAGTCACCGAGAGGTATACTGGAGGCATGTTGTCACAAAGCCAAGTTCTCAAATACCGGAAACCAAGACTAAAAGGTATAGATGCAAAATGAGACCAGTGGTCTTGAAACCGAGAGCCACCAAAGTCAAGCTCTCAGATTCCGAGATCAAACTACCGAAAGGCATGTCAGCAGAACCACTCCCGAAAGCTTGAGATTAATATTCCGAAGGCAAAGAAGACATCAATGAAGACAATTGATAAGAAGAAAGGCAACCGAAACCATTATGCCGGAACCGAAAGTCACAAAAGCGGCTGAAACCTTGTTTCTGCATCCGAAAGAGGCTTCTGCTGAGTTCACACCAAAAGGGAGCCCATTTTGCCTATAATAAGACCTAGGGGTCTCAATTGAGAGAACTTTTTCCTCATTCCACAATCTTGCACTCATTTCTTAGAGAGCTAACTCTAATTTGTAAATCAAATTGGGGATTTCTTATGTAACCTCCTCTATGAATAAAATCATCAAAGCCCTTAAAGTGGACGTAGGTTCAATCCGAACTGAACCACTATAAATTGCCGTGTTCTTTACTATTCCGCATATTATGTGATGCATTATTGTGTTGTTCGATGCTTCTCAATCCAACCCTTTCAGCGGGTACTTAACTACCCTAATACTTTCCACCCAACAAAGGCTTCATACGCAAGCCTTTCCCTTTCCCTTTCCCTTTCCCTTTCCATTTCCCTTAGTCTATCAAAATACCCTTTTAACAAGCCATTTAGCTTCCTATCTTGCAACGAGCTTACGAAACCCTTATCCCAAGGTAACTATTGGTCTTTGAGTCGCATAAGCGTGATACTCACACCTTGAGGAAAGAGTAACTAATCTTTCGGAATTTAGACCTTGATATCTAAGGAACGGTGAACTAACTCAAGCTTGCAAGAGTTAAATAGCCCCATTTTTTCCTTAGGACCACTTCTATAGACCTACTCCGGTGTTGACGAAAAATATCATTAACAATCGATCTTTCGAACTATTCTTCTATAGCTTTTAGTTTTCCCTAACAAACAACTTGGATATCTGTAACGACCCAGAAAATCTGAACCAATTTAAATATTTTAAATTGGCTAAAATAATGGATTTTAAATATTTAAAATAAATATTTTAAATAATGGCGATGAAAACTGAGTTTGAATCGATAATTGAAAACGAATATAATTAATTATAATTATAAACAAGGCCTGAAATGGCGCTGTAGTTTCGAAAATTGAATTCAAACTTTGTCGGACTGTACCGGGTGAAAAACAATCCGGATTTTAGTGAAACCAAAAAACATTAGGATCTAATTGGTAATATCTTTCTAACGAATCCGACCAATCGAAATTTGATAGCGGGAATCAAAAGATATGTCCAGTTGAAAATTCTGAATAGTCGCTATGGAATTCAGGCCCTTAAAAATGGACATTTTGCAAACGACCTCGGATTTCGACGAAACCACTTTTGTTGGGTCCGGGATGTGAATTTATTGCTAGGTTTTAAATTTCATAATTTTTCGAATCAATATGTGAGCGTGGCAAAGGAAAACGCGTTTGACCAGTTTCAGTTGATTTTAATCGACTGGAAATTGGCCATTTTTCAAATGGTCTCAGAATTCGACGAAACTAGTTTTGTTAGGACCGTATCGTCAATACGAAGCTAGAAAATATTTTTCTGGAATTTTTCTAGTTAGTATGTGACCCCGGTAATTTGAAATGTACGTTTAAAATTCAATATAAGGATTTAAATTTTAATTTGAATGAAAACTGATCGTAACAATCGAATTGGCTTGTGAAACATGTTCCATTGTGTTCGGAATGGGGGTAATTAGCTAGGGGCGACGGTCGTTGGGATTCGATAGGAGTTTGTGGTGTTAAACAATTAAATGATGAATTAAAATATTATTAAACTATGAAATTTGGTCAACTCATATCCCACTCTCTCTCCCCTCTTTATTCATAACAGTTAGAAATAAAAAAAAATCGCGATTCCTCCCAGTCGCCGCTCGATGTCGCGCCTCCGGAGCTAGGGCACCCCGCCGCCCACGCTAGCCGCACATCCCCCTTCTTCCTCCCTCCTCCATAGATCGAAGTCCCGAACCAAACCCCCATTCAATCGAACAAAACCCGACGCCGCCACCAGAAGGCCGTCGCCTACTCCGCCTGCCACCACCGGCGAACCCCGAGCGCCCACCCTCGAGCCGCCTCCCCTCCGACGAACTGCGGAACCCCCCCCCCCTCTCTGTAAGTCTATTCTTTTTTTATTTTATTTTTTATTTTATATAAACAGGAAAAAAACTGATTTTTTTTGTAAAAAAGATTTAAAAACTGATTTTTTTTGTAAAAAAGATTTAAAACTGATTTTATTTTAAGATTTAAAATAGAAAAAGATTTGAACTTTAAAAAGAAAAAGATCATATTTTTTTTGAATAGAAAAGATCATATTTTTAAAATAGAAAAGACGGAATTTTTATTAAGTAGAAGAAGTAAGATATGATTCTTATATTTTTTAAAGCAATAAAAATATAATTTTTACATCATAGGAATATTAAAAATATAATCTTTATTTTTAAAATATGATCTTTATATATTGAATAGCGAAGTCAAAATTAGATTTTTATATATTGAATAACATAGTAAAAATTCGATTTTTACATATGTAGAGAATACGGGCAACGAAGCGACAAAAGGCGAGATTGGCGAAGATTTCTATAAAGGAAGAGTCGTAGTTGGATAGCTATTGGTGAGATTTCTGATTTAAAAATTATAAACGTGTGAGAATTTCTCACTCTTCAATTCCTTTTACTATATATATATACACGTGTGTTGAAATAAAAGTGAATTGCTATATATAAATATATATATATATATATATATACACCCCTCGTCCACAAACCATGGACGATATTTATTGGTTGAAATTGTTGTGAAAATTGATTGATAGCGAATGATTGTTTGGGATTGTTTGTGGTTGATATTGGTTGATTGTGGTTGAAAAATACCCATTTGTGGTTGAGAAATATTTGGTTGAAACCACATAGGATTAGTTTGTGGAAATGAAATAAATATATACATGCCGCCTGCGTGCGAACTAGATGCATGATCCCCATTGTCAAAAACCGCGAGGTTTTAAGGTAGAGCGAGGAGCCGTACTAGGGATGGTCCCGGTTTTAACTACCCTGCCGTTATGCTGCCGAAATTTTGAATAATATTCGTGTGTTTGAATTATTTTCATATGCTTAAACTATATTTATTCATTTAATAGAAAACCTTCATGTGTTGAATTGATATTCATTCGTTGATTAGAAATTCATGTGTTGAATGGTATTCATATTTTGAAATAAATTGTTTGATAATAAAAATCACATTTTTATCTATATATAGAAACTATAGAAAACATTCATGTGTTGAATTGATATTCATTCGTTGATTAGAGATTCATGTGTTGAATGGTATTCATATTTTGAAATAAATTGTTTGATAATAAAAATCACATTTTATCTATATATAGAAACTATAGAAAACCTTCATGTGTTGAATTGATATTCATTCGTTGATTAGAAATTCATGTGTTGAATGGTATTCATATTTTGAAATAAATTGTTTGATAATAAAAATCACATTTTTATCTATATATAGAAACTATAGAAAACATTCATGTGTTGAATTGATATTCATTCGTTGATTAGAAATTCATGTGTTGAATGGTATTCATATTTTGAAATAAATTGTTTGATAATAAAAATCACATTTTATCTATATATAGAAACTATAGAAAACATTCATGTGTTGAATTGATATTCATTCGTTGATTAGAAATTCATGTGTTGAATGGTATTCATATTTTGAAATAAATTGTTTGATAATAAAAATCACATTTTTATCTATATATAAAATCCTATTTTGTCACCTATATGAACTATATAGAAAAATAGTGTTTTGAAATGAATTGTTTTACAATAAGAATCACATTTTTATTGTATGCAAAAATCGTTGAAATGTGAAGTGTTAAAAATAGCCACTTGTTCAAAATAAACATATATGAGTTGAAATATTCATTAATTAGCTAATGAAATGATTTGCACCTATGTATGTAACATTAGGATAAATGGTGTTTTTAAACCAAATAGAAATCAAATATGAAGTTGAATAGGAAATGATAAATGATAAGAACTGTATATATATGTACATGCATACTCATTGAACAGGTTATAGCAAAGGGGCTAGAGAAGAGGAATAAAATTTTGTGCCCGACAAATAGGTACACATTTACTGCTTTGTTTGGGTGATGATTTTATGAGCCTGTTGGCTAGCCGCTTGGCTTTTTCTTTTTCTTTTTGAGATTAGAAGGACCGGGAAAGCTATTTGCGATTTCCCGATGCTCCCGGTGCAGGGGAGGTTATGGCGAAATTTTCCAAAATTTTAAGGCGTTAGTGAAATATTTGAAGTGAAAACGATATTGAAATCATTGAATGAACTATATTTATATAAATATATAAATATAAATAAAATTAAAACGAAACGAGGCCGTGCAGTTCGTATTTTGAAACCGTGATTTCAAACGACTAGTGCGGGAAATCCGACCATTGGATTTTCCCGAAACCTCAACCGTCGGGTTCGCCTTGGAAATATCTTTCCAACGGCACCAACCTTGTAAAAATCCAACGGTTGAATTGTCTGGAATGTTTAATTCAAATCTGAAGAAAAACAGCGCCAGAAGCGATTATATTTATATATATAAATATAATTATATATTTAATCGAATAACGACGCTGCAGTTCGTATTTTGAAATCGAAATTTCAAACGATTGTACCGGGAGATCCGACCGTCGGAATTTCCCGAAACTGGGACCGTTGGATTCGTTTTGAAAAGACCTTTCTAATGATGTAAATTTTTTGAAGATCCAACGGTTAGATTTTAAGATAAGTGTAAATCAAATCTGAAGAAAAACAGCGCCACGGCCGCGTTATGGCCCGAAGCGTCGTTTTGAATAAATGGGCTATCTTAAAATAAATAAAAATAGCGATAAATCATTATAAAGTACCATAAACAATATGGAGTGGAAATAAACTGAATTTGCTTGATTTATGTAGTATTTGATGGTTGAATGTGTTTGGTGTGAAAATTACATTAAAGAACAATATTGGTGTTGTCGAATAATTTAACCATCGAAATAAATTGATTTGAAATTCTAAATATACGTGAATTATTTGAAAAGGCCGAGTTAATTCTCATTTCGAATAATTGACCGACGATTGAAAGTCGAAGATGAAGACGATGGTCGAAGACCGGAGATCTTCACCTCGTTTGGATGGTAACCGAGGCCCTGATTGGGAGGCATCCCGAAATATGGATAATGAGTGGTGATCGTCCAGACGTACGTGGTGATCGAAGGGTTTGCGAGGTATTTAGTGCCTCCGGTTTCGTTCAGACCCAGAACGGACTTGTAAATGGACTATGTGTCTGACATTGGAGTTTATTCTGTGTTGATTGATTTCTGTTAAATATACATCTGTTTGGCGGCGGAGAATTTATTCTTTTGCTTAACGCCCTTCTCTGAAACGCACGAGCTCAGAGGTTGTATATCGATGGACATCAGTCGTATGGCATGAATTGCCTGTGTGACATGCTAAGATGCAGTGATCAGGACTTCTGCTGAAAAGCAAAGTCTTGTGGTGATGATCAAAGCACCGCCTGTGTGGCGTAGCTTTGTGTATAACGTGAATTCGCGAGCCTCACACCCCGGTATGAACCTAAAACGGGAGAAGGACCTCAGGGAGGGCATGCGTTTCTTTCTAGCTATCGTGGTGTCAGTGACCTACCAGCCCTGACATTTATATACTTTTCACCTATGTGGTTGTTGCTGTTGCGAGGCGCCTCGGTTTGATCGGACGATCCGGGTCCGATGGAGTCATTCGTTGGCTCGTTTACGCCCCAAAGGGCGGGGAAACGTATTGTTCAGGCATAATAATCAACATCGGTGGACCGGCCCTGACGATCCAAGGGGCAGTTGCGGCTGTTCCTGAGGGGCGGGCTAGAGCGTCTCGAATTCGGTAAGGACTATCTTTTGCCTTGGTTCAAGACGGAAACCCCATTTCCAAATACGTGACTGTGCGGTTTCGATTGTATAGATATTTGGCGACATAGTGGCATGGGACGCTCATGTCGTCTATGATTGATAGTTATGATTTGAAATTGTTTTCAAAACATATAAACACTAGCAATAATATCAAATGCCTTTGTTTTATTCGTATCAAGCATATTTTGGCTGTCATAAGGTAAAAACTCTATCCTCCGGTTTGCGTTGCATTGTGTGATGGGAACTGAGTCTTATAATGGCTTCATTTTTATAAAAAGCATAGCGATGTTTAAAAGAAAGATTTGTTTTAAAGCACTGGCAATCCAATGGAGTAAACCCGTTCCACGAAAGTGGCGTGGTCCTGTGATTAGCCAATTATATATGTGTTGAGTGGATTTCTCATACCAGTCCCATAATTGACTCGTAGTTTGTTTCACTTTCAAACTCGGGTGCCCCCTTTTTCTACACGGGCAGCCTTGTATTCAGGTTTAGCTAGTTCTTTTTCTGGATAGCTGGAGCTGAAGATGGATTCTATCATTATTTCTTTTTATGCTGTTCAGCTCCTATTGTACATATTTTGTTTATTTCCGCTGTAGACATTTATGTATAGCTGAACTGTATTTGTACTAAGTAAGATCCTGTATACTGTGTAACTCTGATGATTACTTTTATCCAGTATATTCTATTGTTCATTATCTGGTGTATTTATTTAATTCTGTTCTGCTATTATCTGTTTCTGTGTTATATTCCAAAGATAACCCTTGTTTCCGTGAGAACGGGATTTCGGGTCGTCTCAATATCCACCTGTTTTGGTTTCTTAAATTTGGGGGGCGAAGGATCAACTTTGCTCTTGCTACCAGGTAGGCAAATCTCGGACCCTCTCTTGAGGGAAGCTACCTCTTTGTTTTCTTTTGTCTTGGTGTTTCCGATACTTTTGTAGGGTTTTTGAGCAAGGACCTCATGGATCAACCCTCGCATTTCTTCTATCTATCGCTCTAATCGTACGATATTTTCATCGCTTGTCTCTAGTGGTTCCAACTTAGATGGTTATCCTATGCAACATTCTCCAAACTGAAGGATGGCGTTATTCCTTCTTCTAAGGAAGTAATGTGTACCACATCTTGATTTATTTTGTTTAACCTCTTTATTTTTTACTTAATATTTCCTACGTGTATCTAAATGAAAAATTTATTCATAGAATCTTAACAACAAAAGAGGAGGTTCAAGTCCTCCTTTTAGCACCAAAATGTTAGTGATAAAATTCGTTAACATCCAGTGCCACGTTAATGGAAGTCAAATCCAGAAGTGAAGACTCGCTTTCTGCTATACTTAAATAAAAATTAATGACAAGTAAAGGTCATTGATATCTTACTCTGCACTAAGTGTTTTATGGTTATCCCTTTTATAGTGGATAACTTTGAAGAGTTTTAGTCAAAAGTATCTTTCGTTTCACAAGGTTAAAATGCCTTTTAAAACCCTTCCACCCACAGAGGAACTCTTGATCAAATTTTATTATGTGTATTAATCAGAAATGATAGAATCATATACAATTGGATATTAGTCTAGCTGATAGTTGAAATGATTGATTCCCTTATCCCCGAAATTTACCAATCTAAGACATAGATGATCAATTCTATTTCGTAAATTAACTATTGCTTAAATAGGTTACAAATGATAAGAAATCCCCAAATCGATTGCAAATCTAGGGTTTATATTCCGCATGTGTGATTATAATTTTTGGAATGAAAATGTTGTTCCGATTCTGGACTCCTAGAGTCGTATTTATAGGTGCGGGTTGACCCCTTTTCCACCTTAGTGCCTTCGTCTTTATTCTTTCGAGGGTGTACCCGAAGGTCTAATCAAGGCGACTTCAATTTTGTGCAACTGGTGCTTCAATTGTAGCCTAAAGCAGCATAGGAACTGGGTAGACGTGAGTCTTTCCGAGTGTTTATGATATGTAATCAGCATAGAGTCTTCGGATCTTCCGAAAGGAACCATTTGGATAGTAGACCCAACAATTATGAGAAGAACAAACTTTTGCTAGCTTCTGGACTCTATATTTCCAAAAGGATATTTTTTCCTCTAAATAAGATCTTCTTTTTCATTATGGTGATCCTAGTTAAGATTGAGCTACCGAAACATCCCATTCAAATGAATCGAAGTGTGCATTATTGTTGAACTCATTTTCTTGATTAATTTGAAGGTTGCTACCCCCAAGGCATGCCCTTTCGACATTGCCGAAAGGGATTGTACTTGCCTAGAAAGGTGTGCTTTACACTTTTTTTATTTCTATAAGGACATAGCATGTAATGGAATATCTTCACTTGCTCCGACAACCTTCTGTTTCCTCCTTGTCTTATTCTCTATGTTGACTCTAGGAGGTTAATTTTTCTAAATCTCCTTGAAAACTGTATATATTGGTTTCCATTAAGGGTCAGTTAGCCATACATCTGTGAAAAGTTTGGAAATGTAAATGGCATCCTACCCAATGTTTACATGCAAAGCGGGTCCGTATTTTGAGACTTACGTGTTTTCAACCCAAAAAAATGTGTTGCAAATTTTTTTTTTTAAAACATAAATATTCCCAAAAGCAACCTGAAAAAAAAGTGGCATACATCTCTGCATTAATACTCAATATATGCATACATGTATGCATATATTCATCCAGGGTTTATATTGAAAATTTGGATGAATATATGCATACATGTATGCATATATTGGTAATGGTTGCAGAGATGTATGCATATAAAGATGAACTAATCTACATGGGCTACAAATTGTTGCATAAATGTATGCATTTATTCCATATAAGTGCAAAAATGTAAGCAACAAAGTTAAAACAGATGAAGGCTTATGAATATGTGCAGAAATGTATGCATTTATTAATTATAAATGCAGAAATGTATGCAACAATGATTAAAAACTGTGTATGCTTGAAAAACAGACCGGGATTGAATTAATGCATCAAACGATGCATTTATTGTAGTAGTAGTGCATACATTTCTGCATTTATACTGCAATTTGATGCATAACTGAAATATATGCAGAAATGTTTGCAATTATTAGAAATAAGTGCATCGTTTGATGCATAGTACTGGTGATTCGCTGTTTTTTTTTTTTTTGTTATTTTGGTTTTTGAGTTGTTTTTTGGTAGTTTTAACGCCTGAATTTTATGATGATTAGTTGTTGTGCTTAATTATGAATTTACGTGAGTTTTACTTATTTTTTTGATGATTTACGAAAAATAGGGACCTAATTTATAAAAAATTAAGTGAGGGATAAGAGCCTAATTTCGAAACTTATTAGGGACCTAAGACTTATTTTCACTTCTATTAGCCTTCTTTCATCTTCTCTAGCCTTGGAGGTTGTTCTTGGCTAACACCATGCTTTTTGACCCCAAGATTGTTTTGATTGTAAAGTATCATATTTGAATAGTGTAACACCCCACATCCGTTAAGGTCACCCACAAAGGGAATGCCTTAACTTCGGTGGAGAGTTATAGGTAAAAGATACAGATAAATTACAAGACAGACAAAATTAAAAAAAGCGAAAAATAGAACTTTACTTTATTGATAAAATAGTTTGTACAACAATTGTTTTCCCATACCAGAATATTTGTCTTACAAAATAAAGAAGCATAAAATAACATTTATATTCCCCAATGTAGCTTGAGCCAGCCATAGCTATGGAAAAGAGAATCCAAGCAAAACTTCGACTAATCTTCAGCTTGGAAAGAAAACTGGGCTAAGTAGTAACATTCCCTCCCTGCGAACCGGGGGGGAGGGGGGAAACGGAAGAGAAGAAAGCGAAAGAAAACAGAGTCAGACATAAAGTCTGGTAAGTTCAGTAACTTTCAGCATGTGAACAGGTAAAAGCAACATGTCATGAATTTAACTGAATATAAGACAACACCATGATGACGGGAATCATAAGGTTAGCACAAGATATGATAAGGTTAGATAAACTGGATGCACTTCTATACTTTCTCTGCTTCTCTACTACCTTGTTATCCTAATTTCTATATCTCTGCACCACCTAACTAGTGACCCAACTAGTAATCTTTCAAAAAATGATAACGTGCTCCCAATCCCTGTAATTGTGGTTACCTTCAGGCGTACATCTATTATTTATTACCTAGATCTAATCTAGGGTTTTTCTATCGAGTGCTTCCTAGATTCAACTAGGGTTTACGCGACTTATCTAATGCTTCTCGGATTTTACGGTTTACGCGACCTAGGTCCAACTAGGGATTATGCTACCTATCGAACGACGCCCCTAATCTAGGACACACTACCCAGAGTGGTATATGTTCCTAGACTTTCCCCACGTATGTGTCATGGATCGTTATCGCTGTCTAGATGCACATGTCCTCTAAATGTGCGACCCGAGTCTCGTGGCAGGGAAAAATCAAGAAACACGGAACTCGGTCAGAAGCTTTTAGATACCTGGCGATGCAGATGCTAAGGTCTGTTTTTCCAGTGGCTATGGTCCCACTTGACCCCTCCCTCAACTAATGAAAGGCACACCTTGAAAAATGAGAACTATACGCAGGCCTCCTATGCCCCTCTAACCTATGGCCATCCGTAACCATAACTAGATAGCAAGTATATGGTCTTTTGGAGTTCTCCGCCTTTCCACTTCACGTGTCTCGATTGACTCAAGATGGTAGGTAGATGACGAGTTGCTATCACAGGGCTACTGGTCTCACCGAATCACGCTGGTCCATCCTAGTCTTTAGGTTGCCTTATATTGCAACCAAGGCATACCCTTGGTTCTTCTAACGCAGACCTTAACCTCTGTGAGCCCAGGAGGATCATCTACAGCCTCACAGAGGGATACCAAGAGTACCCTCACGTCCCCTCGAAGCCGCGTGCTTCGTAACCCAGTTGTTGGAGCCTTCTTTATGATCAGATGGACGTTCGCTCCTTCTCGTGTTCTACTAAGGTTTACTACTTAGTCCTTTTAACTAAGGTTTACTACTTAGCTCTCTTAACTAAGGTTTACTACTTAGTTCTCCATCTCGTCAAGTTGGATTGGTTAAGTGTCATTAGTCAATTCAAGTTAACTTAACCCATTCGTTTGTCATGTTAAAATGGTTAAGTGTTATCAATAGTTCACGTTGACTTAACCCTACCACAAATCAAGTTATATTGGTTAAGTATTTCTTATTACTTAACCCCACCCCTTCATCTTGTATTGGTTAAGTGTCCCCTTTAACTTAACCCTGCCCATCTGTGTAGCTAACATGTTATAACGGTTAAGTGTTCTCTTAGTTAACTTAACCCTAACATACGTTTAATTCACATGTTCTAATGGTTAAGTATTGTCCCTTCATGTTTTAACCTAACCTTGTTCATTTGTCACACTATGATGGCTAAGTGTTCTAAGTTTACTCAGCTCCACCTTCTAGTCTAGTTAACATGTTAAATTGGCTAAGTGTATTTTACTTAACCCCACCTTCTAGTCTAGTTAACATGTTATAATGGTTAAACCTTTTCTTAACCTCACCCACTTGTCTAGTCAACATGTTATAACGGTTATTTAACCCCTACAAGTCTTGTCTTGTTAACATGTTAAGTTGGTTAAGTGTTCCTATGGACTTAACCCTCCCATTCAAGCTTAACTGTTTCTTAGCTTTAAATTATTCATTTAAAGCACCAACCACTCACATTAGACAGATATTGTTGCGGTCACTGGATGTGCCGGTCGGTTCCGGGCATATTTACACTGCAACTCAGTCTAACCTCGGGTCCTTTTGGGCTCAATGCTCTAACCACCCACATTAGATAGGTATTGTTACGGTTGTTGGATTTGCCGGGCAGTTCCGAGCAGTCTTATACCGTAACTCAATCTAACCTCGAGTTAGGCATATTCGTCTTTCCTAGATTTACATATTTATCCTTTTTGTCTATATGTAAATTGCTAACAACTCTTTTAAACAAATTTAGCCTATATCATATTCATTTGTCATGCCAACTAACATACCTATATTATAGGCCCAAATCTTGATTTACCTATCATTTAACCCAACTTGCAGTTTATGCCAAATTAGATCAGTTCATGTTAAAACTAGATTCAATATTCGAGTTTACAGTTTATGCCCAAAACTTGGTTTACATGCCAATTACATACTTTGCGGCCAATTAACAATTTACCATTATACGCCCAAGTCTAATATGCATGTAATATTTACTATTATAGCCAATTCAGATTATGCCAACATATTTGTTATGCAAAATTATATAAATTAAGCTATGCCCAAATTCCCCCTAGTCGTACGTATAACATGATTTCACAAGTTTCTAGGTACTCATGAAATGAAACTAACAAAAGGAACAGGGGATAAGCACGAGAATTGACATAAGAGAATAGGCATGAAAAAGCGAACCAAAATACACAAATACAAAGATAATGGATCCAATGGGTTTGGTGTACATAATAGCGAACCGGAATAAACTAAGCAAATTACACCCTAAGTATGAGATCCAACATAACCAAGGGAGACATAGGTGATTTGATCCAACATAATGCTAGTTGGGTATACAATCATGATTTGTAACTATAATGTTATGGGCATAAGCAACTAACCATAATAGTCATAGGCAATTAACCACAATAGTCCTCGGCAATTAACCACAAAATAGTCCTAGGTAATTAACCACAATAGTCATAGTCATGGTCTCATAGTTATGAATCTTAGTCATAGGCAATAGTCTTATGTTCACAGTCATAGGCATAGTCTTATGTTCATAATCATAGGCAATAGTCTTATGTTCATAGTCATAGGCAATAATCTTATGTTCATAGTCATAGGCAATAATCCCATAGTCATGAATAATGGTCATAGGAAATAGTCTTATGTTCATAGTCATAATTTTAGGCCATTAACAATAGTTTCAACGTCATAGGCATAGGCACAGTCTCATCGGTAATTAATCACAATAGTTCTTAATTAGATCCAAAGGCGTATACAAGCACATATTCAATTGAAAGGATTAGGCATACTCTTATATCCATTTAATTTCATGCCACAAATAGATCTAGACGTTCAAATCTAAAAAGTAACTGACTTACATCGATCGGTTTTAGAAAAGGATAATAAGATAACGTTGAGGTGATTTGCTATGATTCGCGCGACGTTGCTCGAAGCCGTTGAATTAGCCTTTGCTTCCCTTCTTGAAGCTTTAACTTGATTTGAATCTCCAATTTGCAATTCCTAGTCGTAGTCTTCAAGAAATAATCTTCGCATTTTATTTTAATTAATTTATTTATTTCAATTATTCCAGAGGCAGCATAAGGAGAGAATAGAATGGTGTAAAGAGAATGGGGCAAGGGAGCTGTTTATATAGGATTAGGCGGACGAATCTAGACTGAAAACGTGTCCAAAAACATCGCAATGCACCCAGTTCAAAAACTGGGTTTCGTCACCAGGTCGACCCCCAGGTCGACCATAGTGTCGACCTGGTCCCTGGGAGGTTGACCATAGTGTCGACCTGGTCCCTGGGAGGTCGACCATAGTGTCGACCCCCAGGTCGACCTGGTCTTGGGCGGGAAATTCCCGCCCAGTCTGCGCTGGGGGTTGAATTCGAATTTCGTGCTGTTTTCGATTATGAAAATCCTTGAAACTTCGGAGGGTCATTCTCCCTTATACGGACTCCGTTTCTCGAAAACTCGGACTCGTTTCCAAGCATAATTTCGAGACGAACGCAATGGCGTAACCCGTTTCCCTTAATTATTGTTCTAAAATTTAATTATACTTTAATTTGTGAAACTTAATGTTACCGAATTACGGGGTGTTACAGTCTCCCCCTCTTAAAAGGATTTCGTCCCCGAAATCTTCAAGTTAGGAAGAATGTATCCTACCATCCAATCACCCATCTACTCAATCATTCAATCACAGGCATTCATTTTCCTTAAAAAGATTTCTAATGCTTTCATGTTCATATGCATAGTGTGTGTATATGTCTTTATCTAATGCAAAATCAGGCGGTCTACTGATTCAGTTGACCTCCTTAATGTGAATTATGTCAGTGTCATGCGTCCTATCATGTATGCAAGCATCCCTAGTTATGTAAATACTACATGTGTGCATAGCCATTCATCCATATGCAACATCCATATGATAACATATCAAGTTAAATCCATTAAGCAAATACATATATGCGAATGTAATATGAAAGTGACTGAGTCGTTCTACGCCTATGGTGTGTATATGCATCCACGAGCAACCATTTGCAACCATAAATCATAACATGTTTCAAATACATGTTTACATCCATTGGCTTCTACCTAAGGATTGATGATACGCCTTAGAGGATATACCTTAAAAGCTAGAAAGTATGCATAAAATTCCTAGAAAAAGAGATTAAGGATGTCCCCTTAAGAAAAAGGGTATGATGTGTGTATCTAGTCTTTAGTCTTCTAAGTCGCATCTTATTGAGCTTCACTATTATGTACCTTATCTAATTAATCTTCACGATTGCGAAGCTTCTTGACCTCCATTTCCAAAACTGTCGTTGATCGGATAGCTGGCTTTTCATTGTCAACTGGATACATGCAGAAGTCTATCCCGCGTTTTAGGGGTAAACTCCTAACCTAATCAAAAACATCTGCGTACTCATGGACTACCCTAACTTATTGCAAATCGTCGATAAATTCATTAAGCGATTCTAGCTAGCTAAGCCTAACTGATTATTTACACGGAATCTCGAGGGTATTTCTAAGGCAAGTCAAAAGTCTAGCTACCCTCCTTTCAGAATTACTAGCCAACCAACCCATGCCTAGAATCAACTCATAGCCCATGGAACCAAAAACATAAGCATTACGCTCAAACTCCACACCTAATATAGTTATTCTCAAATCCTTACAAACCAAAGGTAAACGGGCCGAACCACCAATTGGATTTGAGACACTAATGGGATCTTCAACTATACAAGTACTAAGGTGCAAAGACTCAACTATGGAAGTAGATATGAACAAATGCGAAGCGCTAAGATCAAAAGAGTACTAACTGGTGGATCAAAACGAAAAGCTAAACTTTTCCAACAGAGACTTTTACTATCTCTCTCAGGTATTCTGGTGGTGGAAGCATGCACTCGCCCTTCAGAAAATCCTGTCCCTCGTCCTTGCCCTTTAATTATATGCCCTATTATACCATGGAAAAGATACTTCCTCTCGTCTTAGGTTTTATAATTCCTTCTTTCTTCGTGAGTCGAGTTTTTATCCATGAATTTCTCATCCTTGCGTTGAGCTCCCTAGCCAAACTACCTCATCCTCATCTTTTACCATCCCTGTGTAATCATATTGACATGTTTCTCAAAAGCTACCTCCATCGCACGGAAAACCCTTCAAAGCTTGAAAGAAAACCAGTTGTAGGTGAAACTACTATGGCTATAGATGGAAGTCGGGCACTACTTTTCCCTTCGATAGGTATCATAGTCTTATCAATCCTACGGAACCGTGTCGCGATGAGGTTACCTCCCAGAAAGCCAGGAGCCCCGAAGACTCAAGAAAGAAGGGGACAGGAATTCAAACAGAGGATCAGAAGATAGTGCGTATGGCTTTGGGGAATATGCCTTTAAAACAAAACTTTTATTTTTGAAAATTCTTCTTTTAAAACCGTTGAAAAATAATTTTTTTTCAAATCTTTTATCTGATCCGATAACCTTCAGCTCTAATACGACGTGTAACACCCCACATCCGTTAAGGTCACTCACAAAGGGATTGCCTTAACTTCGGTGGAGAGTTATAGGTAAAAGATACAGATAAATTACAAGACAGACAAAATTAAAAACAGCGGAAAATAGAACTTTACTTTACTGATAAAATAGTTTGTACAACAATTATTTTCCCATACCAGAATATCTGTCTTACAAAATAAAGAAGCATAAAATAACATTTATATTCCCCAATGTAGCTTGAGCCAACCATAGCAATGGAAAAGAGAATCCAAGCAAAACTTTGACTAATCTTCAGCTTGGAAAGAAAACTGGGTTAAGTAGTAATATTCCCTCCCTACGAACCTGGGGGGGGGGGGGGGGGGGACGGAAGACAAGAAAGCGAAAGAAAACAGAGTCAGACATAAAGTCTAGTAAGTTCAGTAACTTTCAACATGTGAACAGGTAAAAGCAACATGTCATGAATTTAACTGAATATAAGACAACATCATGATGACGGGAATCATAAGGTTAGCACAAGATATGATAAGGTAAGATAAACTGGATGCACTTCTATACTTTGTCTGCTTCGCTACTACCTTGTTATCCTAATTTCTATATCTCTGCACCACCTAACTAGTGACCCAACTAGTAATCTTTAAAAAAAATGATAACGTGCTCCCAATCCCTGTAATTGTGGTTGCCTTCAGGCGTACATCTATTATTTATTACCTAGATCTAATCTAGGGTTTTTCTATTGAGTGCTTCATAGATTCAACTAGGGTTTACGCGACTTATCTAATGCTTCTCGGATTTTAGGGTTTACGCAACCTAGGTCCAACTAGGGATTATGCTACCTATCGAACAACGCCCCTAATCTAGGACACACTACCCAGAGTGGTATATGTTCCTAGACTTTCCCCACGTATGTGTCGTGGATCGTCATTGCTGTCTAGATGCACATGTCCTCTATATGTGCGACCCGAGTCTCGTGGCAGGGCAAAATCAAGAAACACGGAACTCGGTCGGGAGCTTTCAGATACCTACCGATGCATATGCTAAGGTCTATTTTTCTAGTGGCTATGGTCCCACTTGACCCCTCCCTCAACTAATGAAAGGCACACCTTGAAAAATGAGAATTATACGTAGGCCCCCTTATGCCCCCACTAACCTATGGCCATCCGCAACCATAACTAGATAGCAAGTATATGGTCTTTTGGAGTTCTCCGCCTTTCCGCTTCACGTATCTCGATTGACTCAAGATGGTAGGTAGACGACGAGTTGCTATCCCAGGGCTACTGGTCTCGCCGAATCACGATGGTACATCCTAGTCTTTAGGTTGCCTTATATTGCAACCAAGACATGCCCTTGGTTCTTCTAACGCAGACCTTAACCTCAGTGAGCCCAGGAGGATCATTTGCAGCCTCACAGCGGGATACCAAGAGTACCCTCACGTCCCCTCGAAGCCGCGTGCTTCGTAACCCAGTTGTTGGAGCCTTCTTTATGATCAGATGGACGTTCGCTCCTTCTCGTGTTCTACTAAGGTTTACTACTTAGTCCTTTTAACTAAGGTTTACTACTTAGCTCTCTTAACTAAGGTTTACTACTTAGTTCTCCATCTCATCAAGTTGGATTGGTTAAGTGTCATTAGTCAATTCAAGTTTACTTAACCCATTCGTTTGTCATGTTAAACGGGTTAAGTGTTATCAATAGTTCGCGTTGACTTAACCCTACCACAAATCAAGTTATACTGGTTAAGTATTTCTTATTACTTAACCCCACCCCTTCATCTTGTATTGGTTAAGTGTCCCCTTTAACTTAACCCTTCCCATCTGTTTAGCTAACATGTTATAACGGTTAAGTGTTCTCTTAGTTAACTTAACCCTAACATCTGTTTAATTCACATGTTCTAATGGTTAAGTATTGTCCCTTCATGTTTTAACTTAACCTTGTTCATTTGTCACACTATGATGCCTAAGTGTTCTAAGTTTACTAAGCTCCACCTTCTAGTCTAGTTAACATGTCAAAATTGGCTAAGTGTATTTTACTTAACCCCACCTTCTAGTCTAGTTAACATGTTATAACGGTTAAACCTTTTCTTAACCTCACCCACTTGTCTAGTCAACATGTTATAACGGTTATTTAACCCCTAAAAGTCTTGTCTTGTTAACATGTTAAGTTGGTTAAGTGTTCCTATGGACTTAACCCTCCCATGCTAGCTTAACTATTTCTTAGCTTTAAATTATTCATTTAAAGCACCAACCACTCACATTAGACAGATATTGTTGCGGTCACTGGATGTGCCGGTCGTTTCCGGGCAGATTTACACCGCAACTCAGTCTAACCTCGTGTCCTTTTGGGCTCAATGCTCTAACCACCCACATTAGATAGGTATTGTTACGGTTGTTGGATTTGCCGGGCGGTTCCGGGCAGTCTTATACCGTAACTCAATCTAACCTCGGGTTAGGCATATTCGTCTTTCCTAGATTTACATATTTATCCTTTTTGTCTATATGTAAATTGCTAACAACTCTTTTAAACAAATTTGGCCTATATCATATTCATTTGTCATGCCCACTAACATACCTATATTCTAGGCCCAAATCTTGATTTACTTATCATTTAACCCAACTTGCAGTTTATGCCAAATTAGATCACTTCATGTTAAAACTAGATTCAATATTCTAGTTTACAGTTTGTGCCCAAAACTTGGTTTACATGCCAATTACATACTTTGCGGCCAATTAACAATTTACCATTATACGCCCAAGTCTAATCTGAATGTAATATTTACTATTATAGCCAATTCAGTTTATGCCAACATATTTGTTATGCAAAATTATATAAATTAAGCTATGCCCAAATTCCCACGACGTAGTCGTACGTATAACATGATTTCACAAGTTTCTAGGTACTCATGAAATGAAACTAAGAAAAGGAACAGGGGATAAGCACGAGAATTAACATAAGAGAATAGGCATGAAAAAGCGAACCAAAATACACAAATACAAAGATAATGGATCCAGTGGGTTTGGTGTACATAATAGCGAACCGGAATAAACTAAGCAAATTACACCCTAAGTATGAGATCCAACATAACCAAGGAAGACATAGGTGATTTGATCCAACATAATGCCAGTTTGGTATACAATCATGATTTGTAACTATAATGTTATGGGCAAAAGCAACTAACCATAATAGTCGTAGGCAATTAACCACAATAGTCCTAGGCAATTAACCACAAAATAGTCCTAGGCAATTAATCACAATAGTCATGGTCTCATAGTTATGAATCTTAGTCATAGGCAATAGTCTTATGTTCACAGTCATAAGCAAAGTCTTATGTTCATAGTCATAGGCAATAGTCTTATGTTCATAGTCATAGGCAATAATCTTATGTTCATAGTCATAGGCAATAATCTCATAGTCATGAATCATGGTCATAGGAAATAGTCTTATGTTCATAGTCATAATCTTAGGCCATTAACAATAGTTTCAACGTCATAGGCATAGGCACAGTCTCATCGGTAATTAATCACAATAGTTCTTAATTAGATCCAAAGGCATATACAAGCACAGATTCAATTGAAAGGATCAGGTATACTCTTATATCCATTTAATTTCATGCCACAAATAGATCTAGACGTTCAAATCTAAAAAGTAACTGACTTACATCGATCGGTTTTAGAAAAGGATAATAAGATAACGTTGAGGTGATTTGCTATGATTCGCGCGACGTTGCTCAAAGCCGTTGAATTAGCCTTTGCTTCCCTTCTTGAAGCTTTAACTTGATTTGAATCTCCAATTTGCAATTCCTAGCCGTAGTCTTCAAGAAATAATATTCGTGTTTTATTTTAATTAATTTATTTATTTCAATTATTCCAGAGGCAGCATAAGGAGAGAATAGAATGGTGTAAAGAGAATGGGGCTAGGGGCTGTTTATATAGGATTAGGCGGACGAATCTAGACTGAAAACGTGTCCAAAAACATCGCAATGCACCCAGTTCAAAAACTGGGTTTCGTCACCAGGTCGACCCCCAGGTCGACCATAGTGTCGACCTGGTCCTTGGGAGGTCGACCATAGTGTCGACCCCCAGGTCGACCTGGTCTTGGGCAGGAAAATTCCCGCCCAGTCTGCGTTGGGGTTTGAATTTGAATTCGAATTTCGTGCTGTTTTCGATTCTGAAAATCCTTGAAACTTCGGAGGGTCATATCTCCCTCATACAGACTCCGTTTCTCGAAAACTCAAACTCGTTTCCAAGCAGAATTTCGAGACGAACGCAATGGCGTAACCCGTTTCCCTTAATTCTTCGTCTAAAATGTAATTATACTTTAATTTGTGAAACTTAATGTTACCGAATTACGGGGTGTTACAAATAATGAACTTTAAGACATGGAAGTCTATAATTGAAATTTGTATCTGGTATGAAAATATGGGATTGAAACTTGAATCCAATATTGAATTGATTTGGGAATTGATAATGTGGAATTGAAATTTGGAACTAATATTAAACTGATTTATGGCTCGGAATATGGTGTTTTTTCCAAATATAAAATGACCACGGTGTGTGAAATGATGGTGATTTGATAAAGAGACCGGGGCAGGATATTGTCATATTCTCCGTTAATACCGGAACCACTTTAACAACTATGTACATGGAGGATGCTCCAAAATGAAGTGGTTGAATTGGCGAAGGTTTTCTAGAATGAAGTGAGTGAACAATGATGAATAAGCTTGATATTTGTGTCATAATTAAAATGACTAAAATAGAAGTCTATGTTTAGCTAACGAGGTTAGCAACTTCTATCGAACACACCTCTTTTCATTACTCACTTGACTTGTGATTGAGTTGGCGTACATTGATTTGATTTGGGATGTTGTGTGAGGTCAGCCAACTAGAAAGGGCAAACCAGTAGAATACAACCCTGGGCATTGCCTCATTACTTTATCATATTTATCGTTATGCGAGACCACTACGATTATGAGTTGTACTTATAGAAGACCCTCTGACGGCTATCAGCTTATTGTTGTTTTACGATACATACATAGACTACGTGCATATAAAATGTGTTAAGGGAGGTTATGGATAACGCTTCAACGTTGTTTTCAATATTATACTTTATTGATAGACATTATATATCTAGCGTGTTCTACTATGTATAAATAGTTCAAAGGATCCTTTATGGAATGGAAATTCTTGTAACATTTTTAAAGTTCTTGTACCCTTATTTATGCCTTTGATTTGACTTACATGAGAAATTTTAGTTTTGCCTCAAGTTTGTTGTTTTCATTATTCTCGGGTCAGTCTGAGTTATTTCAGTTTTGCCGAAGACATTGATCTAAAGAAGAAGATGAAGATTGACATTTGTATTTAATAGTATTATTTCACTGCATTACATGGCATATCTGTTGATTGTTCAACTCCGATATTCTAAAATGTATAACGTAAACAACTTTATGATTTATTTAGGGACAGTTTGTGTTAACCCTGTTAAAAACACTTGGTCAATCACTACATCGGGTCGGTCAGTTGCAAGGCACAAAGTACCGGGTCGGTCGCAAATATGGATCGGCCTTAACAATGCGGATCGATCGGTAACATACATGCTAACGGGTCGATCAGTATCAATAGGTCGGGTCGGTCAGTTTTAACGGACCGGGTCGTTCAGTACCAAGGAATTGGGTCGGCCGCTATCTCATATAAGTGATCGGTCGGTTCTTAAATATGGAGCCAAGCAATGCATGAAGGCTTGTAGTTGATTACTTAAAAGCATAATATAAATAAATGGTTCGATATGTGTGTTTGCACCTTGGATCAACTATGTTAAACCACGTTAGTGTTGCCCGGTTCTTAAAGAATCCACGTGGCCTTTCATATGGACAAGTTATTGATACTTGGAATGTAACGAGCAATGAAGAACACAAAATTCAACATTGAAGCATGCATACAAAATAGTGCATTAATGCCATTATGGGTCGGACACATTCTATATGTTAAGTAATGTGTTCATCAAAGTTAAAGCTGCACATATACACACATGGCATAGCAATAAGCACATTCATGGATCATGACCTGTCCATGCGTAGGCATGAAGACGTGGTAAACTATGGATCTCCTCCTTACAAAGATGGATCAACAGCTTATTTAGAGATGGATCGGATTAATATATTCATCACATAAAGATGTATGCTATATGTAACGTGTGACACAAGTCATGGTGGAACACTTGAAGCTAGCACAGCATATCATCGGGGCATAAATTGGTTTCGTGAATAACTTGGTTGGTCAGCATCTTGAATAATTCATGAACTGGCATGTTTACCCTACATGAATCCGTAGTATTAAACAACAATGGATCGTGAGCAGCGGTTTATACACATGGAACGGTCTGCAAAACAATGGTAGCCTTACTCACATAAATCCTATAATGACGTGGAGCTTCCCCAAATGGTGAGATGATGTTTGCATATTAGCACAGACAGTATTGGTTGGATACAATGAAACAAAGTGAATCGATCATTTATAGTACACATGAATGCATGCTTCAAAGTAAAAAGCGGTGGCATTTATGTTATTTAACTGGGTCGGCTATAAAGAAAAGGCGGAGGCTTCAGTAATCAGACAAATGGATCGGTCCTAAAAGGAATGAAGTGGATCAGTACATTAAAATAAAGTGAATCAGTACATTGGAATAGAGCGGGACGGTCTGCAAACAATTGGGTTGGTACATTTAATTAATTAAATTCTGGTCGGTCCAAAACAATGAAGCGGTGACAGAACCATAAATATGGGACACGACAACTGTTGACAACTGTAAAGTGGACCTGTGGAATTTCTGTAAAAAAGTTTTAGGCCGACCCAAGTTTATGGCCGACCCAAATTATGTACATCATAATTACAAGACTACCACTACCCCTAAATTACACCTATAATTAGCCCCTTTCTCCACTATTCATAGGACCGATTCCACGACCCCGAAGGGCTTCCAAAATCATTCCCCCATCATTCTAAAGCTTCTCAAACTCCATTATTGGTCGCCAATGCTCTTTCCTTCTTCCTCCTACATGAAATGAATCTCATCTTCTCCGAACACTAATAATTCGCACTCTAATTCACTCCAAGTGATCTCCAACCGTTCCAAAGTGAATGCTCGAAAGGTCACTAATCCTGTCATGGGGGCACCTCCTCTTCGAGAACGCAAAGGGCCAAAGCTCTCTAATCGAGATCGTATGCCTAGACAGACATTTGGTAAAGATCACGGCTTCGCAGAGGGACATAACATTGAAGAATACATCTTGGATATGATAGAACAAATCATGAAAAGAAATCAAGCTAGCAAAGACGATGAAAGAGAATGGGACTTCTCTCCTAATAGGACTCCGTTCACTGAAAGAATCCTTGAAGCAGAATGTCCAAAGAAATACAATCCTCCTACTTTGCCTCCGTACAATGGCCTTGTTGATCCTAACTACTTCCTATTCAAATACGAGTGGCATATGAGTGCGGCTAAGGCGACTGATGAAATGAGATGCACATATTTTCGTCTCTATTTAGAAGGTGCTGCGTCATTATGGTTCACAAAGTTGCCACCTAAATCCATAGACCGGTTCTCTGACCTAACCAAAAAGTTCAATGAGCAATTCCGCTTGTATGCTACCAAAGCCAAGGATGCTATAACGCTCTCGGCAATGAAACAGAAGCCAGGGGAAATTGTCAAAGCCTCCCTAAGTCTGTTCAATATCGCCTTGTCTGAAGTAAGGAATCTGGAACCACGCATAGTCCTAATGGCTCTACTCGATGCTATAGACAAAACAAGTGAATTCGGAAGATGGATAAAAATGAAGGAACCGACTACCCTTGACACGTTCTATAAGAAAGAAGAGGAGTATATGAGAGTGGACAATAATGCTATACCTCTTTAGATCATTAGTGGTAACCAACTCCTTGAAGCTCCTAAAAGTGCGGTTGTTTAATCCAATCAGAAGAATACTCAGAGGCAGAAGCGAGCCAACAACGGAAACAACAACAAAGCTAACAAAAAGTTTCGTCTTCTTGACTCGTCTGAACTAACTCCTCTGAATGACACTCCTGAGAATATCTACCTTGCCATAAAGGATGCAGAAGATTACCCAGAGCCTCGGCCAATAAAGATAAATGATCATCTGACCAAATGTGGGAAGTTCTGTAGGTTTCATAATCCGTGAGGCCACAATACCAATGAGTGTAGGCATCTGAGATCATTGATTGAAGAGTTGATTAAGAAGAACTGTCTGCAACAGTATGTAAAGAATTCCCAAGACGCTAATCCTTCTGCAACTCCCCAGGGGAAAGGGTGTCATATGACCAATCTGGTCCAAGCAACGTAGCTTCTGCTCACACTATTCCAAGGCTGATAATCAACTGGCAAACGTTGATGATGATCTAATATCTGCGGCTCATAATAAGCAATCACTATCACCTTTACTTTACTTCTTACATTACTTTACTCTTCGGTATGTTCTACTTTCTTGTAAATAGTCTGTAATGATTTACATGCATTGTACTGAGCAATAGCACTATGAGTGAAGTCTGTATAAATCTCTGATTGCCAAATTTACGTGAAAATTTGCTAATAGACTATTTTTCATTACAGGCTATCCAATGAGCATCTTCTCTCTCAAGGCTTGGCGAAGTGAGACAGTCCGACGAACACAATTCAAATGTCGAATGCTATAACCATCGATATGCATGATGCAAGGATGAAGAGCACCGCTTCGACGAGTTAATAGGAAAGGTCCCAATGAGTCAGACGGCAAAGAGGGAAGCGAACAACCATGAATCTGAAATTCCAAAGGTTCGCGGGAATCTGTAATCGCGAAACAAAGAGCGGGAGTTCACTATACGTGAAACGAAGCGTGGGAGTTCGTAAGCGCTGAGCGATGCAACCCACCAAAGGTTAGTTGGAATCCGTAAGTGTTAAACGAAGCGCGAGAGTTCACTATACGTGAAACAAAGCGTGGGAGTTCATAAGCACGGAGCGATGCAACCCACCAAAGATTCGCGGGAATCCGTAAGCGCGAAACAAAGCGCGAGAGTTCACTATACGTGAACCGAAGCGTGGGAGTTCGTAAGCGCGGAGCGATGCAACCCATTAAAGGTTCGCTAGAATTCGTTGCGCGAAACGAAGCGCGGGAGTTCACTATACATGAAACGAATCGTGGGAGTTCGTAAGCGCGAAGCGATGCAACCCACCAAAGGTTCGCTGGAATCCGTAAGCGCGAAACGAAGCACGGGAGTTTACTATACGTGAAACGAAGCATAGGAGTTCATAAGGGCGGAGCGATGCAACCCACCAAAGGTACGCGGTAATTCATAAGCACGAAACAAAGTGCGGGAGTTCACTATACGTGAAACGAAGCATGGGAGTTCGTAAGCACGGAGCGATGCAACCCACCAAAGATTCGCTGGAATTCGTTACACGAAACGAAGCGATGGAGTTCACTATAAGTGAAACGAAGCGTGGGAATTCATGGCACGAAGTGATGCAACCCTCACCACAAAGATCGTTGGAGTACGCACTGCGAAACAATACGACAACCAAAAATCATTTCCATAGAGAAAGCAACTTCTCCAGAGGAAAAATCAACAATGCAAGATGAACTAGATAATGTTGATTCAGTCAACAGGAGAGGACGAACGTTGGATTATAACACCCCCTCCAAAACACGGGGCATACAATAAAGTCTTCGACATCAAAACTGATCGACAAAGCATACAAACATTGAGCAGTATTCCCATAATGGAGAATAGAATGACCTTTTAAGCCTGGGCATGAATATCAAAGACTTCCCTAAAAAGAAGCAGATAATAAATTAAAAATATGTATTTCGCAAATGTGAAATATCGTCCACCATCACATAAGTCATTAAAATGATATCGTTTGGAATCCACAGTCGACCTTAGTCGATTAGTTGATTTCAAGCGTTAATGCGAATTCGAATTCGAATATCGTAGTTGTGCGAATAATACTCAATGCGTTTTAAACCATTGAGTAAAACAATCCGGTACAATTTCATTGTTTGATTCAAAATAAAATTCGCTATAAGACATTTTTAATGATTAACTAATCCACCATCGGTATGGACAGTCGATGGTGAGTATAAGTATAAAATTGTACAACCACTTGTTTTAATTAGTTACAGAACTGGTGACACGAGGCACATGAATTCCGAGTATGGTCTACCATAGCGGACAAAAAGCTATAACTGGATTTCAATGCAAAATATATCAACAGAAATGATCATTTCGAAGCCCGCATTTCTCGCAAGCAAAAAATACAAGTTTCGAAGGGCAAATGTTAACCTTGTTAAAAACAATGGGTCGGCTACTACATCGGGTCAGTCAGTTGCAAGGCACCGGGTCAGTCAGTTTCAAAGCACCGGGTCGGTCGCAAATACGGATCGGCCTTAACAATGTGGATCTGTCGGTTACATACATGCTAATGGGTTGGTCAGTATCAATGGGTCGGGACGGTCAGTATTAACGGACCGGGTCGGTCAGTACCAAGGAATTAGGTCGGCCGGTATCTCATATAAGTGATCGGTCGGTTCTTAAATATGGAGCCAAGCAATACATGAAGGCTTGTTGTTGATTACTTGAAAGATAATATTAATAAATGGTTCGATTTGTGTGTTTGCACCTTGGATCAGCTATGTTAAAACACGTCAGTGTTGCCCAGTTCTTAAAGAAGCCATGTGGCCTTTCATATGGATAAGCTATTGATACTTGCAATGTAACAAGAAATGAAGAACATGGAATTCAACATTAGTGTAGATGTGTTACGTGAAGCATGCGTACAAAATAGTGCATTGTTACTGTTACGGATCGAACACGTTCTATGTGTTAAGTAATGTGTTCATCAAAGTCAAAGCTGCACATATACACACATGGCATAGCAATAAACTCGTTCATGGATCATGACATGTCCATGCATAGGCATGCAGACATGGTAAACTAAGGATCGTCTCCTTACAAAGATGGATCAAGAGCTTATTTAGAGATGGATCAGATTAATATATTCAGTACATAAAGATGCATGCTATATGAAACGTGTGACACAAGTCATGAACTGGCATGTTCACCTTGCATGAATCCATAGTATTAAACAACAATGGATCATGAGCAGCGATTTATACACATGGAACGGTCTGCAAAACAATGGTAGATGTATTCACATAAATCCTATAATGACATGGTGTTTCCCCAAATGGTGAGATGATGTTGGCATATTAGCACAGACAGTATTGGTTGGATTCAATTAAACAAAGTGGGTCGGTCATTTATAGTACACGTGAATGCATGCTTCAAAGTAAAAAGCGGGGGCATTTCTGTTATTTAACTTGGTCGACTATAAAGAAAAGGCGGAGGCTTCAGTAATGAGACAAATGGATCAGTCCTAAAAGGAATGAAGTGGATCAGTACATTAAAATAAAGTGGATCGGTACATTAGAATAGAACGGGACGGTCTGCAAACAACAATTGGGTCGGTACATTTAAGTAATTAAATTCTGGTCGGTCCAAAACAATGAAGCGGCGGCAGGACCGTAAATATGGGACATGACAACTGTTGACAACTGTAAAGTGGACCAGTGACATTTCTGTAAATAAGTTTTAGACTGGCCCAAGTTTATGGCCGACCCAAATTCTGTACATCGTAATTACAAGGCTGCCACTACCCCCAAATTACACCTATAAACAACCCCTTTCTCCATAATTCACGGGACCAATTCCACGACCCCAAAGGGCTGCCAAAATCATTCCTCTACCATTCTAAAGCTTCTCAAACTCAATTAATGGCCGTCAAAGCTCTTTCCTTCTTCCTCTTACATGAAGTGGATCTCATCTTCTCTGAGCACTATTAATTCGCACTCTAATTCACTCCAAGTGATCTCCAACCGCCATTGCTCCTCTCGAATGCACGGTTCTAACACCATTTTCGTTATGGAATCAAGGAGAATAATATAACCGCAAGACCTAAGCCGTTCCTTCTCAAATTCAAGTGAGATCTAAAGCGGAAAGAGAGCAAAAAGTGGGGAATCATTGTAAAAAGTGATCAAGTGTAATAAATGTGATGTATGAGATGACGCTATATGTAATTCTCTCCATGATAGTGAAAAATACATCAAAAGTGGATGTAGATCTTTCTTAAGATCGAACCACTATAAAAATTTCCCATGTCTTTTACTTTTTTATTTTCATTTGTATTTGTGGCCCCATTTTCATTTTACATACCATTTGGTGAAGTGTGATTTCACACTTTTGGTGTTTGAACCATTTTTGATTCAAATAGTTTGGCTCACGTCCCTATTATGTTTTGAAATACAGAAAAAAATCCCTATCTAAAAACTTTATAAATTAGGTCCATGCTTTTTTGGAAATCACCAAAAAAACTAAGAAAATTCAAAATTAAATTCAACACATAATTATCATCATATTCATGCATTAAAAAGACAAAAAACGAATCAAAAACAAAAAACAAAAAAATCTGCACGCTCCAGTAAATTGAAGCAAATTACCCAACTATTTGCAATAGTTGCTGATATTGCTGCAACTTTTGTAATTATTTGCATCAAATGCAAAACAATTGTTGATATATCAGCAATTTATAGTAATAATTGCAGAATTTGCTGCAATTTTTCATATGCCTGTTATTAATTCAGTTTTACATCAAGTAAAAAATACTTGCTGCTATATCAACAATTATATCCAATACTTGCTGATATATCAGCAAGTATTTGTAAGCTTCCATCGCCTTTAACATTCTTGCTGATATATCAGCAATTATATACAATAATTGCTGATATATCAACAATAATTCATAAGTCTTGCAAAATAATTAAGTATAATTATTGATATATCAAAAAGTATATATGAATAATTACTGATATATTAGAAAATTATTCATCCGGTTTCACCTAAAATTGTGGGTGAATAATTGCTGATATATCAGCAATTATTCACATTAACTACTGATTTTGCTTCTTTTTTTGGTAGATTTTTCCATGAATATTTGCAGTTTTTTGAAAATTATACAGCAGTGCCAAAAAATGATGAAAACACGTTGCTACGTAAAAACAAGGACCCGCTTTACATCAAACTTGAGGGAAGGAGCCGCTTTACCTTAAGTTTCAAAAGAATGATGCGATCCTAATTTCTACATTTCATTTATTTATGAGATAACTATATTTTGTCCTTCCATTATGAGATTATGTGTTTTGTTTATTTCTCATCTCTTTTATTCTTACATTTTAAATCTCTATTAACAATTCGCTTTTTTATAAAACTAGGGTCAGACACGTATGGTTTAATGTCAATCTGAATCATTCGCAACGGCGGGTCCTTACATTTACCTAACATGTTAATTTGATTTGTTATAGCTTTTTTATCCCTCTTATCTCATGGTCAAAGTTTAAGCATACTTTCATTTAGTCTATTTACTTGTTTATCATTTGGTACCTTGTCGTTTTATGCATTGGAACGGATGTTAATTTTATGGTTAACCTTATGCACAATATAAAGCGATTGAATTTATATATGCTACATGTGCCTTAAATTTATATGTTAAGTATGTGTATCATCAAAATTAAGCAAATAAGCAACATGACCAACGACCAATATTTGATTTTCGTGTTATGCATGCTTCATGTATTGAAAATAAACATAGAAAGAAAATAGCAATTTGAATTATTTATTTCTTCTTATCATTCAATAAATAGCTGAGTCATCCAAGTTGGCCCAAGAATTTTGATGTTCATTTAGCTAATTTATGTGCAAAAAGAATTCCTTTTACATAAAAGTTCAAAGAAAATATTGAAATTAAATATTTATAAGCCTTAGCACATTGAAACAAATATCCAATAATATGTAACTACAGCCCATCCACCTAGACAACCTCAAACTATTTTATTTCGTTAGTCGAATATTGTGTGTATATTTCAATATTGTTTGTATATATCAGCATCCGATGTGCAATTTATATATAAGTGGTAAGTGTAATATAGTTTCCTACATTGCCTTTATTTCATTAGTCGAATACTGTGAGTGTGTATCAGCATTCAATGTGCAATTTATATAAAAACGGTAAGTATAATACAGTTTCCCACATTGTCGTAAGCCAAGGGGTTGTCCCACCCAAGTGCTTGGTGGGATGTCATTTGGGCTAGACCTAAAATCAACTACGACAAATCTACTTAATTTAAATCCTAGTAATGCTAAAAACTCACTATCGTAATTCAACTTTCCGCTTTTTTATCCAATTTGTATAATGACATAAAATAAAATCAGATTTATTTGTTTTTTGTGTTTTGAGAAATAAGGAAAAAAGGAGTAATTCATTATTTCCATCACTGTTTCATCCTCTCTGTCGTAACATTCATCTATGTTCTAATAATTCCAAAATTTAAGGCGGTGCTCAGTTTAACCTTTTTACTTGTTTTTTGTCCATATGAATGTACGCAAAAGACGGATCTTGTGGAATACGACTATATTAGAAAATGAAGTTAACATAAAAAATAGAAAAGAACTTTTTTCTTCTTATATGTTTTGAGAAATGATGAATGCAATTCATTATTTTATCTCTTTATTTTCTCGTTGTACACTTCATTTTCCTTATATTCATTCCGTCATCACTTCTCTTTTATCTTATTTCACAATTAGCATTGAAAATTCAAAAAAACAAAAAAAAAACATACAGATCCTAAATTTCTCTCTCGTTGCGAACGTAGAAATTGCAAAAGCACAACCAAACATGCCCTTTGGTTTTCGTTTTATACAGAACTTAGTAACGAAACGTCTATATATAAACTTGTTACAGATTGCGCTATGGTTACGGGTGCGAAGCATTCAAAGGAAAGGCGGAGCATATTAGACAAATATTTGTTTCAAAAGTTGTTCATTCTTGAAGATAAATCGAACTTTCACAAGAATCACTTGCAATTATTAAGTGATCTACACATAGGAAAAAATATGCATAAAAAGTGTAAACTTGTGTCAGCAAGTTTGCTGATATGCAAGTAATTATGGGCATACTACAATGATATAGCGTACTAACGCATTTGCTTTGATGAACTACTATGGCAGAATTCTGAGAATATACAAACTAAAAATCAAAATTTATAATAGAATGAGTGAAACTATAAGCTTTACGATCCTATGGAGAGGAGCAAAGAAGTTTAGTATGATAATAAGTAATATTGTCCAGCTAGATATAATAAAGAGTAAATTAGGCTCAAGGATAAAGTTATTTAAAAATTAATTCTCTGGGCCGCAACTTCTGTTAGTTGGGCTGGAGGACCCGCGAACTTCTGTTAATCCAATCCCACGTCTTACCATTTTGTTACTTCATTCAGTTATCTTTCAATTAGGTTAGGGTTTTCCATCAAATTTCAAATCGAGAAAACATGAGATAGATCGTAATCAAAAGCAAGTGTATTCCTATAATGCAAACTCATTGCTTAAGGTCATCTTCGTTGTCAGATCAATCGCCCATGCAAACTCGTCACTTAAGGTCATCGTCATCGTCAGATCAATCGCCAAATTCACCACCAAAAACAGAAACTAGGGTTGTTTCTTCGAGATTATCACTATCAGCTATAAAGGCGAAAAAGACGATGGAGAAGGAGAAGGATAAACGAGATCAGGTAAAACAGACAAAATTAAACGCAAATGGTTAAATTGACTATATATGTAGTTTTAAATTATGTGCTGTTTATTTGGGCAAAATTAACACAAATATATTATAAAACGATTCATTAATTATGCATTGATTTGTAGTGCAAAATATACTAGATTAATTAAGTGCAGAATATTCTAGATAAGTTTAAAACACAAAATGCCAGGTTAACCTAGCACTACAGTGAGTGGCCGAGCCCTTGAAAATTTTACAAAAATACTAGGCTAACCTGCCATTACAGGGTATGACCGAGCCCTTAACCGACATATGAAATTGTCAGGTTAACATAGCACTACAGTGAGTGGCCGATCCCTTGAAAATTTTATGAAAATGCTAGGTTAACCTGCCATTACATGGCATGACCGAGTCCTTAACCGACATATGAAAATGTCAGGTTAGCCTAGCACTACAGCGAGTGGCCGAGCCGTTGAAAATTTTACGAAAATGCTAGGTTAACCTGTCATTACATGGCATGATCGAGCCGTTAACTGACATATGAAAATGTCAGGTTAACCTAGCACTACAGCGAGTGGCCGAGCCCTTGAAAATTTTACGAAAATGCAAGGTTAACCTGCCATTACATGGCATGACCGAGCCCTTAACCGATATATGAAAATGTCAGGTTAACCTAGCACTAAAGCAGTGGTCGAGCCCTTGAAAATTTTATTAAAAATGCCAGGTTAACCTGCAATTACATGGTATGACTGAGCCCTTAACCGACATATGAAAATGTCAGGTTAACCTAGCACTACAACGAGTGGCCGAGCCCTTGAAAATTTTACGAAAATGTTAGGTTAACCTGACATTACATGGCATAATCGAACCCTTAACCGACATATGAAAATGTCAGGTTAACCTAGAACTAAAGCGAGTGGCCAAGCCCTTGAAAATTTTATTAAAAATACTAGGTTAACCTGCTATTACATGGCACGACCGAGCCCTTAACTGACATATGAAAATATTAGGTTAACCTAGCACTCTAATGAGTGGCCGGGCCCTTGAAAATTTTACGAAAATGCTAGGTTAACCTGCCATTACATGGCATGACCAAGCCCTTAACCGACATATGAAAATGTCAGGTTAACCTATCACTACAGCGAGTGGTCGAGCCCTTGAAAATTTTATGAAAATGCTAGGTTAACCTGCCATTACATGGCATGACCGAGCCCTTAACCGACATATGAAAATGTTAGGTAAACCTAGCACTACAGCGAGCGACCGAGCCCTTGAAAATTTTACGAAAATGCTAGGTTAACTTATCATTACATCGCATGACCAAGCCGTTAACCGTCATATAAAAATGTTAGGTTAACCTAGCACTAAAGCGAGTGGCCGAGCCCTTGAAAATTTTATTATAAATGCTAGGTTAACCTGTCATTACATGGCATGACCGAGCCTTTAACCAACATATGAAAATGTCAGGTTAACCTAGCACTACAGCGAGTGGCCGAGCCCTTGAAAATTTTACAAAAATGCTAGTTTAACCTGCCATTACATGGCATGACCGAGCCCTTAACTGACATATGAAAATGTCAGGTTAACCTAGTACTACAGCGAGTGGCCGAGCCCTTGAAAATTTTATGAAAATGCTAGGTTAACCTGTCATTATATGGCATGACCGAACCCTTAACCGACATATGAAAATGACAGGTTAACATAGCACTACAGCGAGTGGCCGAGCCCTTGAAAATTGTATGAAAATGCTAAGTTAAACTATCATTATAGGGCATTACACAGTCTTAACCAGTATATGAAAATGCCAGTTTAACCTAGCATTATAATGTATGAAAATGCTAGATTAATCTAACATTATATTACACAAAATGATTTCTTTAATATTGTATTATAATACAGTTCTATATTTTAATACAATTTTATATTGTTTTGTTATTTCTGTCTTGCAGGAAATATCGGATTCTTCTCCAGACAATAAAAAAAGTGAAAAGCGAAAAAAAGATTCGAGCCAAAAAAAGAAAAACAGACTGTCCAATACCGATGTAGTCTGGTATCATTGGATAAAATTCTTGAATTTTTTTTAAAAAAATGGTTTTTCAATTAATCAATTAAAATTTTTAAAACAGACTCCTTTTTATGAATTTATAAATGCTTTTTTTTCAAGTAACATTAGCAAAGCAAATTAGAAAATCTTCTAAAATTTTAGATGATTTAATCAGTTGTTATTCAATTGAGGAGGAATGTTTTTCTATTGTGGGGAAAAAATTAAAATTATCAATGAAGGATGTTTCATTAATTTTTGGTTTGCCTGTGAATGGGAGAAATATTTTTCCATTACCTAAAGTGTCTTTATCATGCACCCGTGAAAATTGTCAAAGGTTTGTTACAAGAAATTTTATTAACATAGATCATATAACCAAATATCTTGCTATTAAACCAATATAAATATAAATTGAAAAATAAATTCCAAAAGAGGAAAATGATTTGCCAAGATTTATTCTTATTCTTCTCTTTATAACATTTCTTTTCCCTGAAAATCAAAGAATGCTTAACTGGGGTTATCTTCATTACACCGTTGATCCCAAAAAATGAATCAAATTTCTTGGCCATTAAGTATTCATTATAATTTAACTAAATCATTAAAAAAAATCAACGATAAACCAAGAAATATGTCTGGCTGTTCCATTCTTCCGCTGGTAAGAAAAAATCAATGATAATTTATTCTTCATAATATTACATTTTAATATAGTATGGTAAGACGTATGATAATTTATTCTAAATAATATTTTGTTCCCTTTTTTAGTATTTTCTATGTGAACATGTTGATATACTTAAGGCAAAAAAAAGAGTGGATAAGCGGGTCTCCAAGATTTGCAAAATGGTCGCTAAATTTAATGAAAAACATTGTGTCAAAGGAAATCCTAGCCAATATGGATGATAAAAAGGTATGATGATATTTTATGTTGTTAGACTTTTAATAATGCAATTGCTTTTGTAATTTCCTGTTTAATACTGGAAACATAGTAATTAACAGTGATTAATGTAAATTATTTTATCTGTACAGAAAACACAGTAGTTACCTGTGATTAATATAAATAATTTTATGTTTATTTATGTGTAGTTAGTAATATGCTAGAGTATCATAGCATTATAAAATAGTAGAAAAGATAACGTCTGAAATGAAGCAGACAAAAAAAATGCTATAACATGTTATTATTTTAAAATAATAAAACTGAAAACAATAGTTTGCTTGTTTTAAGTTTAACATTGTTGAAAATTGATTTTTTGCTATAAAGTTTGTATAGCAAAGAAGTCATATTGATTAACTAAAAAAAAGTGAACTTAACCTCTTTGTCAGTTTTTAGGTTATTTGTTAATATGCTATAACATCCTAGCATTATAAAATAGTAAAATGATAACTTGAGTAAAAAAAATGCTAGAACATGCTATCATTATAATTAATAAAACTGATAACATCAGTATGCTTGTTTTGCATTTAACATTATGATCATAAATGATATATGACATTCGGATTTAATTGATGCATTATGTTATGAAGTCATAATTCAGTAGACATATAATGCTAAATGATATTAGCATTATAAACAAGTGTTAATATTTTTTGTTGTTAATATAAATTTATCACTAAAAAGCTTCTTATGTTCGCCGATTACATATTTCACTTGGAATTAAGAAAATAACATCTAAAGAGAAGATGTTGCTTGATGAATCGGGGAAAAAAGCACTTATGCAAATAAAAGAGATCACAGGTGCAGGTGAAGATGAAGGATTAGAAATGGATGAAAAAGACAGACAAATTGAAATGCAAAATTTTCAAATTAGACAATTAGAGAATGAATTGAAGGATGTGAAAATAAAGTTGGAGAAAGAAAAGGTGCTAAGGAAAAAAAGAGAAGAAGAATTTATTCAGAAAGAACAAGAAATTCGCATGCTAAAATCAATGCTCCAGGAATCTGATAAGGAACAACAAAATCTGATTATTCAGAAGTTTATAGAGCAACTTACCCCTCCTTCTTTCGACCTTCTAAGCACACCAGATAATGAGACTCGGGAAGAGTACAAAAAAGTAGAAAGCCAAGAAGAGAAGGGTGTGAGAAGAAGAAGAAAGTGGCTTAAAAAAGTAACACCAAGTTTAATGATTGAAAGATTAAAAGAGAAAAAGAGGAAGCCAAAAGTTGATTCTCAATTTCAGTATAAAGTAGTATACCACGAAAAAACCAAAAACGAGGAAAAAGATTGTGGAATGGTGGAGGAACAAAATGATGAAATAAAAAATGAGAATGAAGAAGAAAGTGAAGAGAATAAAAGAGAAGATAAAACACATGATGGAGAGAATGAAGATGAAGGTGAAGAAGAGGAGAATATAAAAGAAGATGAAACCGATAGTGAAGTAGATATTGAAAAAATAAGCAATGAAGATGAGGATGAATATGAGGATGAAGATGGAAGTGACAAAAGTGATACAAAAGTCGAAGAAACTGAAGAAGAGAAAGAACTGGTCGAAGAAGAGAAAGAAGAAGCCAGTACAGATGATGAAGTTCAAGATGAACAGCCTATGGATGTTGACAGATATTCTCCAAGAAGGAAAGTACATCGCCAAAGAAATATTGTAAAGAGTCCAATATTACAACTCCTAGATTCACACAAACAGAACATAATCAGGGCATTCTTTGCATGCGGAGACAAAACAAAGTAAGTTTTTTGTACTTGTTAAAATCTGAATTTTTTAAAATGAATCTGTGTTATTTTAATATTTTTAAATTAAAATATTAATATAGCACAATAGCATGACAAAATGATGATACTAAAAGAGGAGGGATAACGATTGTACAGTCCATGCTAGAAGCACTACTATTTGAAGAATTTACAGATGGTCAGGTAAATGTAAATTGTAATAGGTATTTTTTGTAATTATTAAACAATATTCTGTTCCTAAGATGCTAACTTGTAGCATTGTGATTGTTATTATATAAAATGCTAGCCTTCACTAGCATTTTAATATATTTTTTATAAACCAGCAAGTTGTTCCCAAAAAAGACTTTTTTCTGCTACCATTATGATAACTTTTTAAATAAAAAGCACATTGTTCGTGAAATGCTAATTCTCCTAGCATTATGATTTTTGTTAATAACATGGTTATTGAAAAATACTAAATTCTGCTAGCATTATAATAATGTTTTTGATAATACAAAATGCCGTTCAAAAAAAGTTAGCTTCTACCACCATTTTGATTTTTAATTGGGTAGTCAACATGCTATTACAAAAATGCTAAACTCTCTTATCATTTTGATTTTTATATTTAAGAAATTTGCTGTTAATAAAATGCTAAAGTATCATAGCATTACGATGTTTTTTTAATTAAACAACATACTGGTAATAAAATGCTATCTCCTCCTAGCATTATTTATATACAATGGAACATACTGGTAACAAATTTATATACAAGCAAATTCCATGTTAAAATAATATACTAAGCTAACATTATTCTTATAATGCAGGTTATTGACTAGTTTACTTCAAATGCAAATACATACAAACACAACTACATATAAAGTACAATCATGACGATAAAGAAAACTTTTACTTTAAAATTGTAAATATCGGGAGAAAAATAATATTTTGCATGTTTATTTGCAGCATGCCATACAAACAGGTGTCGAAAATGTTTCTCAAACATTGGTTAACCCAATGATCCAAAAAATTGTCACAGACGAATATGCAGAAACCGTATTCTTTCCCTTGCATTACATCAACCATTGGACTTTACTAACTTTGGACTATGTTAAAATGCAATGGAACCACTATGATTCATTGAGGCCCAGAAGATCAACCTCTGTATCAAATAAACACTATAAGGAAGCTCTGACGGTGGTAAGATTGTTATTATCATATATAAATATATATTTGGTTGTATATTGGAAAAAGGCTATGTATTATTTTTTCTGATACAGAGAAAAAAGATTGAAATAATCATCTTTCAAAAACTGGCTGAAAACAACATCATAAAAAAAAAAAAAAAAAAAAAAAAAAATTGGAACAAAGCAGATGAAATTTCCACCATGCCCACAAGATTTTGACTCGTAAGTAAGCATTAGCAGTTTTTTTAAAAAGATACTAAATGCTCAAACCATTATATGTTTGTACCACTACTGCCTTTTACCATAATACAGTGAAAACACCTTCATATTGTCCTTTACATGCGCAACTTCAACTGTTAATATAAATGCTAAACTGTAATATCATTTTTGTTTTATTCTTAAGGTAGGAACCTTATTATTACTTAAATATCCATACAACACCTTGCATTTTTCGTATCTTTATACCACTACCGCCTGCCTTTTATTATAATAAAGTGAAAACACCTTCATATTGTACTTTACATGTGCAACTTCAACCGTGAATATAAATGCTAAACTGTAATATCATTTTTGTTTTATTCTTAAGATAGGAACCTTATTATTATTTAAATATCCATACAACACCTTGCATTTTTCATATCTTTGTACCACTACTGCCTGCCTTTTACCATAATACAGTGAAAATACCTTCATATTGTCCTTTACATGCGCAACTTCAACTGTTAATATAAATGCTAAACTGTAATATCATTTTTGTTTTATTCTTAAGGTAGGAAGCTTATTATTATTTAAATATCCATACAACACCTTACATTTTTCGTATCTTTGTACCACAACTACCTTTTACCATGTGTAACGACCCAGAAAATCTGAACCAATTTAAAAAGTTTAAATTGGCTAAAATAATGGATTTTAAATATTTAAAATAAATATTTTAAATAATGGCAATGAAAACTGAGTTTGAATCGACAATTGAAAACGAATATAATTAATTATAATTATAAACAAGGCCTGAAATGGCGTGGTGGTTTCAAAAATTGAATTCAAACTTTGTCGGACTGTACCGGGTGCAAAACAATCCGGATTTTAGTGAAACTAAAAATAATGGAAACTAATTGATAATATCTTTCCAACGAATCTGACAAATCGAAATTTGATAGCGGGAATCAAAAGATATGTCCAGTTGAAAATTCTGAATAGTCGCTATGGAATTCAGGCCCTTAAAAATGGACATTTTGCAAATGACCTCGGATTTCGACGAAACCACTTTTGTTGGATCCGCAGTGTCAAGTTATTGTTAGGTTTCAAATTTCATAATTTTTCGAATCAATATGTGAGCGTGGCAAAGGAAAACGCATTTGACCGGTTTCAGTTGATTTTAATCGACTTGAAATTGGCCATTTTTCAAACGGTCTCAGAATTTGACGAAACTAGTTTTGTTAGGACCGTATCGTCAATACGAAGCTAGAAAATATTTTTCGAGAATTTTTCTAGTTAGTATGTGACCTCGGTAATTTGAAATGTACGTTTAAAATTCAATATAGTGATTTAAATGTAAATTTAACGGAAACTGATCGAAACGATCGAATCAGCCTACGATACATATCCCATTGGGTTCGGGATGGGGGTAAAACGCTATAGACGACAGGCGGTGGGTCTCGTTTCGAAGTCGAAATTAAAGGTGGCTTTATAAAGGAAAATTTAAAATAAAATAATAAATATATTATTATATACACTCACCTCCACTCTCTCTCCTCAGAACCGTTGACTCAGAAGAAAAAAAAAGCGCTCGAGCCCCTTCAAGAATCGCCGACGCCCATCGCGGCGGCGCCACCACCCACGAGCCCACCACCCCGTTCGCTCCTCCCTCCTCCATTCAATTCTCTCCCTCCATCCTGTTAGCCGCTCGAAACCGAACCCACCCACGCCCTAACCTAGAACCTCCGACGTCGAGCCACCCCGCCTCCGTCGCCCCCCTCAAAGCCAGCTCCTCCCTGACGACCTCCTGCCGCCGACCCTGACATCGCCCCCCTTCTTCGCAGATACAGTAAGTATTGTTATTTTATTTTTATTTTAATTAGGAAAATTCTGATTTTAAAAGGAAAAAAACTGATTTTTAAAAGGAAAAAACTGATTTTTAAAAGGTTTAAAAACTGATTTTATTTTAAGATATAAAAAGAAAAAGATTTGAACTTTAAAAAGAAAAAGATTTGAACTTTAAAAAGAAAAAGATTTGAACTTGGATAGAAAGATCAGATTTTTAGAATAGAATAGATCAGATCTTTAAAATAGAAAAGACGGAATTTTTATTAAGTAGAAGATGTAAGATATGATTTTTATATATTGAATAACATAGTAAAAATTCGATTTTTACATATGTAGAGAATACGGGCAACGAAAGCGACAAAAGGCAAGAACGGTGAAGATTTATGCAAAGAAGAGTCGTGGGATTGAATTAGCTATTCGGTGAGAATTTCTCACTCTTCAATTTCTTTTTCTAGCTATATATATATATGTGTGGAAATAAAAGTGAATTGCTATATATAAATATATATATATACGCCCCTCGTCCACAAACCATGGACGATATTTATTGATTGAAATTGGTGTGAAAATTGATTGATAGGGAATGGTTGTTTGGGATTGTTTGTGGTTGATATTGGTTGATTGTGGTTGAAAAATACCCGTTTGTGGTTGAGAAATATTTGGTTGAAACCACATAGGATTAGTTTGTGGAAATGAAATAAATATATACATGCCGCCTGCATGCGAACTAGATGCATGATCCCCATTGTCAAAAACCGCGAGGTTTTAAGGTAGAGCGAGGAGCCGTACTAGGGACGGTCCCGGTTTTAACTACCCTGCCGTTATGCTACCGAAATTTTGAATAATATTCGTGTGTTTGAATTATTTTCATTTGCTTAAACTATATTTATTCATTGTATAGAAAACCTTCATGGGTTGAATTGATATTCATTCATTGATTAGAAATTCATGTGTTGAATGGTATTCGCGTTTTAAATATAAAAATCACATTTTTATCTATATATAGAAACTATAGAAAACCTTCATGTGTTGAATCGATATTCATTCGTTGAATTGAAATTCATGTGTTGAATGGTATTCATATTTTGAAATAAATTGTTTTAAATATAGAAATCACCTTTTATCGACTATATGAATTGTGTAAATTAATCTCGTTTTAAAAGAAATTGTTTTATGATAAAAATCCTATTTTTATCACCTATGTGCACCATATAGAAAAATAGTGTTTTGAAATGAATTGTTTTACAATAAAAATCACATTTTTATTGTATGCATGAATCGTTGAAATGTGAAGTGTTAAAAATAGCCACTTGTTCAAAATAAACATATATGAGTTGAAATATTCATTAATTAGCTAATGAAATGATTTGCACCTATGTATGTAACATTAGAATGAATGGTGTTTTTAAACCAAATAGAAATCAAATATGAAGTTGAATAGAAAATGATAAATGATAAGAACTGTATATATATGTACATGCATATTCATTGAACAGGTTATAGCAAAGGGGCTAGAGAAGAGGAATAAAATTTTGTGCCCGACAAATAGGTACACATTTACTGTTTTGTTTGGGTGATGATTTTATGAGCCTGTTGGCTAGCCGCTTGGCTTTTTCCTTTTCTTTTTGAGATTAGAAGGACCGGGAAAGCTATTTGCGACATCCCGATGCTCCCGGTGCAGGGGAGGTTATGGGGAAATTTTCCAAAATTTTAAGGCGTTAGTGAAATATTTGAAGTGAAAACGATATTGAAAATGTTGAATGAACTATATTTATATAATTATATAAATATAAATAAAATTAAAACGAAACGAGGCCGTGCAGTTCGCATTTTGAAACCGTGATTTCAAACAACTAGTGCGGGAAATCCGACCATTCGATTTTCCCGAAACCGCAACCGTCGGGTTCGCCTTGGAAATATCTTTCCAACGGCACCAACCTTGTAAAAATCCAACGGTTGGATTGTCTGGAATGTTTAATTCAATTCTGAAGAAAAACAGCGCCAGAAACGATTATATTTATATAGAAATATAAATATAATTTTATTTAATCGAATAACGACGCTGCAGTTCGTATTTTGAAATCGAAACTTCAAACGATTGTACCGGGAGATCCGACCGTCGGATTTTCCCGAAACTGGAACCGTTGGATTCGTTTTGAAAAGACCTTTCTAATGATGTAAATTTGGTGAAGATCCAACGGTTAGATTTTCAGATATGTGTAAATCAAATCTGAAGAAAAACAGCGCCATGACCGCGTTATGGCCCGAAACGTCGTTTTGAATAAATTGGCTATTTTAAAATAAATAAAAATAGCGATAAATCGTTATAAAATATCATAAACAATATGGAATGAAAATAAACTGAATTTGCTTGATTTATGGGGCTTTTGATGGTTGAATGTGTTTGGTGTGAAAATTACTCTAAAGAACACAATTGGTGTTGTCGAATAATTTTACCATTGAAATAAATTGATTTGAAATTCTAAATATACGTGAATTATTTGAAAAGGCTGAGTTAAATCTCATTTCAAATAATTGACCGACGATTGAAATTCGAAGATGAAGACGACGGTCGAAGACCGGAGATCTTCACCTCGTTTGGATGGTAATCGAGGTCCTGATTGGGAGGCATCCCGAAATATGGATAATGAGTGGTGATCGTCCAGACGTACGTGGTGATCGATGGGTTTGCGAGGTATTTAGTGCCTCTGGTTTCGTTCAGACCCAGAACGGACTTGTAAATGGACTGTGTGTCTGACATTGGATTTTATTCTGTGTTGATTGATCTCTATTAAATATACATCTGTTTGGCGGCGGAGAATTTATTCTTTTGCTTAACGCCCTTCTCTGAAACGCACGAGCTCAGAGGTTGTATATCGATGGACATCAGTCGCATGGCATGAATTGCCTGCGTGGCATGCTAAGATGCAGTGATCAGGGCTTCTGTTGAAAAGCAAAGTCTTGTGGTGATGATCAAAGCATCGCCTGTGTGGCGTAGCTTTGTGTGTAACGTGAATTCGCGAGCCTCACACCCCGGTATGAACCAGAAATGGGAGAAGGACCTCAGGGAGGACATGCGTTTCTTTCTAGCTAGGGTGGTGTCAGTGACCTACCAGCCCTGACATTTATATACTTTTCACCTATGTGGTTGTTGCTGTTGCGAGGCGCCTCGGTTTGATCGGACGATCCGGGTCCGATGGAGTCATTCGTTGGCTCGTTTACGCCCCAAAGGGCGGAGGAACGTATTGTTCAGGCACTATAATCCACTCCGTGTGGACCGGCCCTGTCGCTCCAAGGGGCAGTTGCGGCTGTTCCGGAGACATGGGCTAGATTGTCTCGAATTCGGTAAGGACTATCTTTTGCCTTGGTTCATGACGGAAATCCAATTTCCAGATACGTGATCGTGCGGTTTTGATTGTATACCTATATATGGCGACATAGTGGTATGGGGCATTAATGCCATCTATGATTGATAGTTATGATTTGAAATTGTTTTTCAAAACATATAAACACTAGCAATAATATCAAATGCCTTTGTTTTATTCGTATCAAGCATATTTGGCCGTTATAAGGTAAAAACTCTATCCTCCTGTTTGCGTTGCAATATGTGATGGGAACTGAGTCTTATAACGGCTTCATTTTTACAAAAAGCATATCGATGTTTAAAAGAAAGATTTGTTTTAAAGCACTGGCAATCCAATGGAGTAAACCCGTTCCACGAAAGTGGCGTGGTCCTGTGATTGGCCATATTATATATGTGTTGAATGGATTTCTCATACCAGTCCCATGACTGACTCGTAGTTTGTTTCACTCTCAAACTCGGGTGCCCCTTTTTCTACATGGGCAGCCTTGTATTCAGGTTTAGCTGGTTCTTTTTCTGGATAGCTGGAGCTGAAGATGGATTCTATCATTTATCTCTTTTTATGCTGTTCAGCTCCTATTGTACATATTTTGTTTATTTCCGCTGTAGACATTTATGTATAGCTGAACTGTATTTGTTCTAAGTAAGATCCTGTATACTGTGTAACTCTGATGATTACTTTTATCCAGTATATTCTATTGTTCTTTATCTGGTGTATGTATTTATTTCAGTTCTGCTATTATATGTTTCTGTCTTATATTCCAAAGATAGCCCTTGTCTCCGTCTGAGCGGGATTTCGGGTCGTCTCAACGTGGTATCAGAGCTTTGGTTAAGCTTAGTTCTGGAATATAACATATTAACGAACTCGTCAGAAATAGAACCAGTAGTGTTCTAGGACGGGTAACTCTATACAGATAGGATCAGTAATATCCTAGTATGAGTAAAGCAGAGTGAAATTACACCTCGATAGACACATTTACATTCAAGTATTTGTCTCTATATTTTGAAATATCTTTTCTGTTGACCTGACACTTGATCTGCTATTTGCAGAAGAACTAGAAAATGAGTGCCAGAGACAGAAGAAGTAATACAGACCCGGATATTGAAGCCCTATATATGAAATATAGAAATCTGAGTGGAAAGCCGTTCTCGGGCGAAGAATCTATTATGAGAACACAAGCTTGGATTCGTTCGGCTGAGAAAATCTTCGAAGCATTAAAGCTTAGGGATGACCAGAAAAGATTACTGACCTCTTGGGCACTCAAAGATGAAGCTTTGTTCTGGTAGGATTCTGTTATTAAGGATAATCCAGAAGGTGATATATCACCTGGGATATATTCAAAGTGATTTTCCAAGAAAGATTTACTCCTCCCGAAGCGACAGAGCGGTTATGCGTTGAATTTTCTTATCTGATACAAGGAGACATGACAATCCCAGAATATCATAAGAAATTCAACGAACTTGCTCATTTTGCTCCTCATCTAATTCAAGACCCAAAGAGGAAAAATCTGAGATTTATTCATGGCCTTCAAAGGAAATACCAGAATAAAGTATTGGGGCATGTGAAGCTTCCTTTCTCTGAAATGATTTATATGGCTTATCAGTATGAAGATCTCCATAAGAAAGGGATGTTGCGCGACGAAGAAGAAGTCTGTTCTAGTGACAAAGAAGAGTCGGAAACTGATATTCCAGAAGCCAGTAAGAGGTCCGAGGTCAGTAAGAAGCCCAAGGCAAACCGAAAAAGGGCCAGATCCGAAAAGGAACTAGTAACGACCGCCACATGCAATAATTGCCATAAGCAAGGGCATTTGCAAGGAAAATGCAGATCTTTAAAGAAACTAAAGAAGAGTGAACCGAAGTCAAAGAAAAAGTTTCAAGAGACCAGAGAATGCAGCATTTGCCATCGGTTTGGCCATATAAAGCAGGATTGCCGGCTGTTAAGGGCAACCAAGGAGGCTCAGGTAAATGAAGTAGCAGAAACCTCAGCACCCTCAGATAGTCAGGGAAGGTCTGATGTTTTAGAAGGCATGCTCAATGTCAAAAACATTCCAGTTAAAGTACTGTTTGACACAGGCGCGTCACAAAGCTTTATTGCAAAGAGTGCAGTCAAGAAACTGGATTTGAATTTGAAGAAGCTCAAAGAGCCAATGACTGTCCAAAATCCGGTTGGAGGTTCCATCAATCTCAGTTGGATTTGTGCAGTACCTGTCTCTTTTTCTTGCTATAAATTCCCTATTATCTCTATCGTCATGAATTTTAATGAATTCGATCTTATCCCGGGATTGGATTGGCTAACTAGATATGAAGCTGAAGTTAAATGCGCCGAGAGAGTGGTTAAAGCAAAGGCCCAATCGGTAAATTATATAACCATACCATGTGAGGGCCCGACTTCAAATAGAAAAGATTTCTGGGCAGCTTTGGATGTTTCTCCAGCTCAAATAGAAAATACCCCAGAAGCCACAGAGAATATTCCTGACCTCATTAAAGACATTCCTGTCGTAAAGAACTATGCGGATGTGTTCGAGGAAGTTGTTCGCTTACCTCCGCAGAGAGAAATAGATTTCAAGATTGCTTTGATTCCAAATGCAAGGCCGGTAGTTCACGCTATTCGAAGAATGTCCTTGAAAGAGAAGGAGGAATTATACAATCAAACACGACAGCTAGTATGGAAAGGTCTGATCAGGCCTAGTTTCTCTGATTGGGGAGCAGCAGTGGTGTTTGTCCCAAAATCTGACGGTACTCTACGTCTATGTGTGGATTATCGTGATCTGAACAAACAGACAATAAAGAACAAATATCCATTGCCGCGGATTGATGATTTGTTGGATCGATTAAATGGCGCACAAGTATTTTCACGAATGGACCTAGCTACAGGCTTCCATCAACTTTGAATTGCCGAAGAGTGTGTTCCAATGACAGCGTTCAGAGGCCCCGACTTATTCTACGAGTGGTTAGTAATGTCGTTCGGCTTATGTAACGCTCCAGCTTACTTCGTCGATCTGATGAATATAGTGTTCAGAGGGGTTTTGAATAAATTTGTTCTGGTTTTCATTGACGATATTCTAATCTTCTCTAAATCAAAGGCCGAACATGAAAAACATTTGGAACAAGTGTAAGAAATTCTCAGAAAGAATGTGTTGAAAGCGAAGTTTTCCAAATGTATCTTCTGGCAAGATGAAGTGAAATTTCTGGGCCACGTTGTATCGAAAGAAGGAATTGTTGTGGATCCAAGCAAAATCACAACTATTCAGAACTGGAAACAGCCCAGCACCCCCACTGAAGTCCGCAGTTTTCTCGGATTGGCTAGCTATTACCGGAAGTTCGTTAAAAACTTTTCGAAGATATCTGGTCACTTAACGAAGCTTACAAAGAAGCATTCTAAATTCAAATGGACTCCAGAAAGTGAGGAGGCTTTTGAAGAGCTGAAGTTGAGATTAACGACAGCTCCAGTGTTAACCATCATCGATGGCAACCAGGATTTAAAAGTATGGACTGATGCTTCTAGAGAAGGCCTTGGCGCAGTGTTAATGCAAAGAGGTCAAGTGATTGCTTATGCTAGCCGTCAACTGAAGCCGCACGAGAAAAACTATGTAACTCATGATCTTGAGTTATTGGCTATCATATTCTCTTTGAAAATCTGGAGACACTATCTTCTGGGCGAGAGATTTGAACTGTTTACAGATCACCAGTCGTTAAAGTATCTGTTCACTCAGAAGGACTTGAACTTGAGGCAGCAACGTTGGCTGGAGTTTCTTGCAGCATATGACTTTGAAATTATATACACTCCAGGAAAAGCCAATGTCGTGGCTGATGCGTTAAGCAGAAAGAATGTAATGATCGCCAGCTTTATTATCACAATATCCTTGATTGACAAAATATCTATTCTTCAGAAGGAGGATAACTTTATTAAGGATATGTTCAAAAGGATTCAAAAAGGCGAACCCTCGTGTTTCCAAATAGATAACGACGAGACCTTGAGGTTAAAAGGAAGGATTTGTGTTCCTGACGTTGCTGAGCTAAAAAGGGAAGTGTTAGACGAGTGTCACAAGTCCAAGCTGAGTATCCATCCTGGTGTGGCCAAAATGTACAACGATCTCAAACGAACATTCTGGTGGAAGGCTATGAAAAGGGACGTTTCAATATACGTTAGCCGATGCCCTACTTACCAGCTAGTCAAGAGTGACCAACAGAAATTAGCTGGATTGTTACAACCGCTAGAAGTTCCTGGTTGGAAGTGGGAACATATTTCTATGGATTTCATCGATAGTCTGCCCAGAACCAGAAAAGGGAATGACAGTATTTGGGTGATCGTAGATCGCTTCACGAAGACCGCCCATTTTATACCTGTCAGATCAAACAGAACTGCTCAGAGTCTGGCGCAGATTTACTTCAGGGAAATAGTTAGACTACATGGAGTGCCGCTCAGTATAGTCAGTGATAGAGATACAATATTCACTAGCAAATTCTGGGAAGCATTTCAAGTCGAGCTGGGAACGAAGTTAAACTTGAGCACCGCTTATCATCCCCAGACAGACGGTCAGACTGAGAGGGTGAATCGCATTTTAGAAGATCTATTGCGGGCTTGTGTTCTAGATTTCGGTGGATCATGGGAAGACCATCTGCATTTGGCTGAATTCTCTTATAATAACAGCTACCAGGCGAGTCTGACAATGTCGCCATTCAAAGCATTGTACGGTAGACCGTGCCGATCTCCTGCTTGTTGGGTCGAGCCTGGAAATAGACTTGTGTTAGGGCCTGATATGATCCGAGAAGCTGCCGTCAAAGTCGATTTTATTAAGAAGCGATTACTCGCCGCTCAAAGCCGACAAAAGAGCTATGCCGATAGAAGAAGAAGAGATATATCCTTTGAAGTTGGCGACTATGTATATTTGAAAGTATCGCCGATGAGAGGAGTTATCAGGTTCGGTAAAACTGGAAAGTTGGCGCCCAAATTTATTGGTCCGTTTCCTATTCTGGCACGGATCGGAACGCTCGCTTATAGGGTAAAACTGCCTAATTGGTTGCCTGAAATTCATGATGTATTTCACATATCTCAACTTCGAAAGCACGTTCATGATCCAGACTTGATCGTGGAAGAAGCAGCTCAACATGACATTGAAATAACCCTAGAATTATCTGTGAGAAGAGAGTCGCTAAAGATTATAGGCAAAGAAACCAAAGAGCTGAGGAACAAGAAGGTTCGCTTAGTCAAAGTGCAATGGAGTGGAGATCCGCGAGATTGTACTTGGGAAACTGAGGAGAGCATTCAGAAAGCTTATCTAGATGCCGAGTAGATATCTCTGATTGACTCTGGTGCAAGGTACATTTACCCTACTTTGCACTACCATTCAATTCTCTACTCTATTGTTATTTTCTTTTCATAAGATGTGCACTTTTAATTATACGGTCTGAATGATTTTTAAGGGGTATAGGATTTGATTAGTAAATTTTTGAAGGTTAAAATAATTGGATTGGTTGTTGTGTTGTGTGATTGTAGATTTATCAAACCACTTTCGACTTTGTTCCTTTTCGGGGACGAAAAGTTTTAAGTGGGGGAGATTGTAACGACCCAGAAAATCTGAACCAATTTAAAATTTTTAAATTGGCTAAAATAATGGATTTTAAATATTTAAAATAAATATTTTAAATAATGGCAATGAAAACTGAGTTTGAATCGACAATTGAAAACGAATATAATTAATAATAATTATAAACAAGGCCTGAAATGGCGTGGCGGTTTCAAAAATTGAATTCAAACTTTTTCGGACTGTACCGGGTGCAAAACAATCCGGATTTTAGTGAAACCAAAAATAATGGAATCTAATTGATAATATCTTTCCAACGAATCTGACAAATCGAAATTTGATAGCGGGAATCAAAAGATATGTCCAGTTGAAAATTCTGAATAGTCGCTATGGAATTCAGGCCCTTAAAAATGGACATTTTGCAAATGACCTCGGATTTCGACGAAACCACTTTTGCTGGATCCGCAGTGTCAAGTTATTGTTAGGTTTCAAATTTCATAATTTTTCAAATCAATATGTGAGCGTGGCAAAGGAAAACGCGTTTGACCGGTTTTAGTTGATTTTAATCGACTGGAAATTGGCCATTTTTCAAACGGTCTCAGAATTTGATGAAACTAGTTTTGTTAGGACCGTATCGTCAATACGAAGCTAAAAAATATTTTTCGAGAATTTTTCTAGTTAGTATGTGACCCCGGTAATTTTAAATGTACGTTTAAAATTCAATATAGTGATTTAAATGTAAATTTAATGGAAACTGATCGAAACGATTGAATCAGCCTATGATACATATCACATTGGGTTCGGGATGGGGGTAAAACGCTATAGACGACAGGCGGTGGGTCTCGTTTCGAAGTCGAAATTAAAGGTGGCTTTATAAAGGAAAATGTAAAATAAAATAATAAATATATTATTATATACACTCACCTCCACTCTCTCTCCTCAGAACCGTTGACTCAGAAAAAAAAAAAAAAGCGCTCGAGCCCCTTCAAGAATCGCCGACGCCCATCGCGGCGGCGCCACCACCCACGAGCCCACCACCCCGTTCGCTTCTCCCTCCTCCATTCAATTCTCTCCCTCCATCCTGTTAGCCGCTCGAAACCGAACCCACCCACGCCCTAACCTAGAACCTCCGACGTCGAGCCACCCCGCCTTCGCCGCCCCCCTCGAAGCCAGCTCTGCCCTGACGACCTCCTGCCGCCGACCCTGACATCGCCCCCCTTCTTCGCAGATACAGTAAGTGTTGTTATTTTATTTTTATTTTAATTTGGAAAATTCTTATTTTAAAAGGAAAAAAACTGATTTTTAAAAGGTTTAAAAACTGATTTTATTTTAAGATATATAAAGAAAAAGATTTGAACTTTAAAAAGAAAAAGATTTGAAAATTAAAAAGAAAAAGATTTGAACTTTGAAAAGAAAAAGATTTGAACTTTAAAAAGAAAAAGATTTAAATTTTAAAAAGAAAAAGATTTGAACTTTAAAAAGAAAAAGATTTGAACTTGGATAGAAAGATCAGATTTTTAGAATAGAATAGATCAGATCTTTAAAATAGAAAAGACGGAATTTTTATTAAGTAGAAGATGTAAGATATGATTTTTATATATTGAATAACATAGTAAAAATTCGATTTTTACATATGTAGAGAATACGGGCAATGAAAGCGACAAAAGGCAAGAACGGTGAAGATTTATGCAAAGAAGAGTCGTGGGATTGAATTAGCTATTCGGTGAGAATTTCTCACTCTTCAATTTCTTTTTCTAGCTATATATATATGTGTGTGGAAATTAAAGTGAATTGCTATATATAAAAATATATATATATATATATATACGCCCCTCTTCCACAAACCATGGACGATATTTATTGATTGAAATTGGTGTGAAAATTGATTGATAGCGAATGGTTGTTTGGGATTGTTTGTGGTTGATATTGGTTGATTGTGGTTGAAAAATACCCGTTTGTGGTTGAGAAATATTTGGTTGAAACCACATAGGGTTAGTTTGTGGAAATGAAAGAAATATATACATGCCGCCTGCGTGCGAACTAGATGCATGATCCCCATTGTCAAAAACCGCGAGGTTTTAAGGTAGAGCGAGGAGCCGTACTAGGGACGGTCCCGGTTTTAACTACCCTGCCGTTATGCTGCCGAAATTTTGAATAATATTCGTGTGTTTGAATTATTTTCATTTGCTTAAACTATATTTGTTCATTGTATAGAAAACCTTCATGTGTTGAATTGATATTCATTCGTTGATTAGAAATTCATGTGTTGAATGGTATTCGCGTTTTAAATATAAAAATCACATTTTTATCTATATATAGAAACTATAGAAAACCTTCATGTGTTGAATCGATATTCATTCGTTGAATTGAAATTCATGTGTTGAATGGTATTCATATTTTGAAATAAATTGTTTTAAATATAGAAATCACCTTTTATCGACTATATGAATTGTGTAAATTAATCTCGTTTTAAAAGAAATTGTTTTATGATAAAAATCCTATTTTTATCACCTATATGAACCATATAGAAAAATAGTGTTTTGAAATGAATTGTTTTACAATAAAAATCACATTTTTATTGTATGCATGAATCGTTGAAATGTGAAGTGTTAAAAATAGCCACTTGTTCAAAATAAACATATATGAGTTGAAATATTCATTAATTAGCTAATGAAATGATTTGCACCTATGTATGTAACATTAGAATGAATGGTGTTTTTAAACCAAATAGAAATCAAATATGAAGTTGAATAGAAAATGATAAATGATAAGAACTGTATATATATGTACATGCATATTCATTGAACAGGTTATAGCAAACGGGCTAGAGAAGAGGAATAAAATTTTGTGCCCGACAAATAGGTACACATTTACTGTTTTGTTTGGGTGATGATTTTATGAGCCTGTTGGCTAGCCGCTTGGCTTTTTCCTTTTCTTTTTGAGATTAGAAGGACCGGGAAAGCTATTTGCGATTTCCCGATGCTCCCGGTGCAGGGGAGGTTATGGCGAAATTTTCCAAAATTTTAAGGCGTTAGTGAAATATTTGAATTGAAAACGATATTGAAATTGTTGAATGAACTATATTTATATAATTATATAAATATAAATAAAATTAAAACGAAACGAGGCCGTGCAGTTCGCATTTTGAAACCGTGATTTCAAACAACTAGTGCGAGAAATCCGACCATTCGATTTTCCCGAAACCGCAACCGTCGGGTTCGCCTTGGAAATATCTTTCCAACGGCACCAACCTTGTAAAAATCCAATGGTTGGATTGTCTGGAATGTTTAATTCAATTCTGAAGAAAAACAGCGCCAGAAACGATTATATTTATATAGAAATATAAATATAATTTTATTTAATCGAATAACGACGCTGCAGTTCGTATTTTGAAATCGAAACTTCAAACGATTGTACCGGGAGATCCGACCGTCGGATTTTCCCGAAACTGGAACCGTTGGATTCGTTTTGAAAAGACCTTTCTAATGATATAAATTTGGTGAAGATCCAACGGTTAGATTTTCAGATATGTGTAAATCAAATCTGAAGAAAAACAGCGCCACGGCCGCGTTATGGCCCGAAGCGTCGTTTTGAATAAATTGGCTATTTTAAAATAAATAAAAATAGCGATAAATCGTTATAAAATATCATAAACAATATGGAATGAAAATAAACTGAATTTGCTTGATTTATGGGGCTTTTGATGGTTGAATGTGTTTGGTGTGAAAATTACATTAAAGAACACAATTGGTGTTGTCGAATAATTTAACCATTGAAATAAATTGATTTGAAATTCTAAATATACGTGAATTATTTGAAAAGGCCGAGTTAATTCTCATTTCAAATAATTGACCGGCGATTGAAATTCGAAGATGAAGACGACGGTCGAAGACTGGAGATCTTCACCTCGTTTGGATGGTAACCGAGGTCCTGATTGGGAGGCATCCCGAAATATGGATAATGAGTGGTGATCGTCCAGACGTACGTGGTGATCGATGGGTTTGCGAGGTATTTAGTGCCTCCGGTTTCGTTCAGACCCAGAACGGACTTGTAAATGGACTGTGTGTCTGACATTGGATTTTATTCTATGTTGATTGATCTCTATTAAATATAAATCTGTTTGGCGGCGGAGAATTTATTCTTTTGCTTAACGCCCTTCTCTGAAACGCACGAGCTCAGAGGTTGTATATCGATGGACATCAGTCGCATGGCATGAATTGCCTGTATGGCATGCTAAGATGCAGTGATCAGGGCTTCTGTTGAAAAGCAAAGTCTTTTGGTGATGATCAAAGCACCGCCTGTGTGGCGTAGCTTTGTGTATAACGTGAATCCGCGAGCCTCACACCGCGGTATGAACCAGAAACGGGAGAAGGACCTCAGGGAGGACATGCGTTTCTTTCTAGCTAGGGTGGTGTCAGTGACCTACCAGCCCTGACATTTATATACTTTTCACCTATGTGGTTGTTGCTGTTGCGAGGCGCCTCGGTTTGATCGGACGATCCGGGTCCGATGGAGTCATTCGTTGGCTCGTTTACGCCCCAAAGGGCGGAGGAACGTATTGTTCAAGCACTATAATCCACTCCGTGTGGACCGGCCCTGTCGCTCCAAGGGGCAGTTGCGGCTGTTCCGGAGGCATGGGCTAGATTGTCTCGAATTCGGTAAGGACTATCTTTTGCCTTGGTTCATGACGGAAATCCAATTTCCAGATACGTGATCGTGCGGTTTTGATTGTATACCTATATATGGCGACATAGTGGTATGGGGCATTAATGTCGTCTATGATTGATAGTTATGATTTGAAATTGTTTTTCAAAACATATAAACACTAGCAATAATATCAGATGCCTTTGTTTTATTCGTATCAAGCATATTTGGCCGTTATAAGGTAAAAACTCTATCCTCCGGTTTGCGTTGCATTGTGTGATGGGAACTGAGTCTTATAACGGCTTCATTTTTACAAAAAGCATATCGATGTTTAAAAGAAAGATTTGTTTTAAAGCACTGGCAATCCAATGGAGTAAACCCGTTCCATGAAAGTGGCGTGGTCCTGTGATTGGCCATATTATATATGTGTTGAATGGATTTCTCATACCAGTCCCATGACTGACTCGTAGTTTGTTTCACTCTCAAACTCGGGTGCCCCTTTTTCTACATGGGCAGCCTTGTATTCAGGTTTAGCTGGTTCTTTTTCTGGATAGCTGGAGCTGAAGATGGATTCTATCATTTATCTCTTTTTATGCTGTTCAGCTCCTATTGTACATATTTTGTTTATTTCCGCTGTAGACATTTATGTATAGCTGAACTGTATTTGTTCTAAGTAAGATCCTGTATACTGTGTAACTCTGATGATTACTTTTATCCAGTATATTCTATTGTTCTTTATCTGGTGTATGTATTTATTTCAGTTCTGCTATTATATGTTTCTGTGTTATATTCCAAAGATAGCCCTTGTCTCCGTCTGAGCGGGATTTCGGGTCGTCTCACCATGTTAGAGTGAAATCTTTATAACGTCAATTTCAATTGTAAATATAAATGCTAAACTGTAATAGCATTTTTGTTTTATTCTTAAGGTAGTAATCTTAGTACTATTATAATAGGAAAAAACCAATATACATTTTTCCTCCTACTACTTATCATCGAAACAATAATCTTATGCTGAATGCTTTCTGCCACGAACGCAGTACATGGTTTTTGCCAAATAATCTGTTGGCAAAAAGCTAAATGATCATAGCATTGCATTTCTTATATCAATCCTTATTTATAAATTTGCAGTTTCGACTGTGCATTATTTGTGGTGAAATTCATCGAAAAATTGGATAGAGACAAAAATCTACCAGAGGAATATAAAAAGGAAGATATCAATCTTGTCCATGCTGACACAGTGTTCAACTGTAACGTCCCGCATTTTTATTGGTTTGTATTTGAATATTTGAATCAGTTTAAAATATTGATTTCGTAATATAAGTGGATTTATATATTATTTAAATGACAGTTTGAACGTATTAATTATAATATAATTTAAATCGAGCCCATAATGTCGCGACAATTCGTAATTTAATGTTCTGAACTTCAACTGAGAGTATTGGATTCATTATAAATCGGATTTCTGCGAAACAAGAAATGTTGGAATCCTTTCAACTGTATTTTTCTAATGTAAGTGAAAACCAAGATTTTGTGTTACAGACTGTAAGTTATGTCCAAATCAAATTTCCAAATAGTCGTTATAGGATCGTTTATCGACCATAACGGTTTATTTGATGTAACTAGATACTGGTTTCGATTTTGGATAAGCCATTTGAGACGTAGCGATAATTTAATTTTTAGAATTTTACTGTAATTTTTAATTAATTAAATACACAACTTTTTATTTGGAGTATTTTGCACCCTATATCAATATTTTAAGATTTCACAATATAAGTTAACCTACCGATATTATTATATTTTTGGGATCGAGGCACCTCGCTGGACACGACGGTATTTTTATTTTTGTCCATAGCAGTCAATAGAATATAAAGTCATTTGTAACCGGTACTACATTTATGTGTCCATTCGTGGTACTTCAAAATGTCATATACATATATTGACATACGTTAGTAACTAAGCAAGTTCTACGGTACATTTAAAAATATGAAAACCAGTTATATGTTCAAATCAAGTGCCAAGCTACCCTAGAATAGTACAACGTTAGGGCATGCTCTCCCTGCATTCTTTAATGCTTAAGAAACCTATGATGACAAGAAAATACATTGTGAAAACGTGCTACTGCTTCATACACAGGGATCTTTAATATATAAAAAAAGGACATATCTAATGAACCACAACAGTTGTAATACATCACTTACTCATTATGATGTGAAGTCGTTCACAGTGAGATTTAAATGCGGAAATCAAGCAAATCAAAACATCAAAGCCACAGCTACCCTTGCATGTTACCTTCCAACATTTGGATGTGACTGTAACACCATTCGTTCTTTATCTGGTTTGCAAACTCCTTAGCAACGAAGTAAATTTTAAATGAGTACAAACCTAGTATGTACCCTATAGTCTATACGTTCTCTGATACTTATGGCGCCCTACCCTTCTTTCAAATAAAGAGACTGTACCCACATGTAATAAGTGGATATTTTTCTTAACAGTGAAGTCACCATATCTGCACCCAGCACACCTAAGAACAAGATCGCCAGCTACCTCGTGTATTGTCATCCATCCAACAAATCGTACAGTGCATACCTATGTCTTGGCATATCACCAATTTAATGAAATACTTCATCCTTAAGTTTTGATCAAAGCTTCAAGTGGAAGACTTCGTGGCTATAAATACGCATCACGCCAATATTTTTTTCATGCTTTCTGAAATCCATTTCTTCAAGTTTCCTACGGCTTGTAAATCAAAAATAAAAAAAATAAAAAAAATTATACTCTACATTAAAATCTAAGACCAGTTTGTTTGGAAACATGGAAGGCTGTCTGTCCTTTCCATACGTATTACTGGGTTCGAACCCAAATGCGTTTGCATTACTTTCACCCATCGGCCCGAGATGCAAGTTGCATCATAGTTCGTAGGCAGTAGGGAATATATATATATATAAAGAAGCGTCACGGTCTATGGTTGTAACATGTATGTAAGGAGGAGTTTAAGTGTGAGCCACTCTAGATTGAAAAGGACTGAAGTCATGAAGCTTGGTGTTGTAGTACGAGTTTAAGGAGTTGCAAATGCTTATAGCTCGCGGGTTTACTGTAGCATAGTACATGCCCCATGGAGGCACGCGGAACCGGATGTTGCGAGCCCTGACGGATGCTGGTGGCGAGGAGATGACCGGATGGTGGCTGTAGGAGTGGAAGGCACGGTTTGAGGAGCTGCAGCGTGCTTGTTTTGAGCAGATAAGTGAAGATGGCGGTTTGTAATATAGGAGAAGTGTGCGCTGATGGTTAGGCGCATGAAATGAGTACGTGGAGTTTGCATGGAAAAAGACAGTGAAGTGGTGCAGCTCAACAAATGAAGAGGGGGAGCGGTAGTTAGGGTCGAGTAACGTCAGTACATGCTTTTTGTTCCTTTTTGTGTGCAGGCACATGAATGAAAAGGGGTGGAATCGGTTTAGCCTTTTGTTAAATAGTGGGAAGAAGCATATAAAGGAGTTTATGGGTATAGACTTTATGTACAGGCAGGAAGTAGTGGATGTGTTTTAAATGGTGGTTAGTAGTGTTTATTTTGGGTTAAAGTGTGTGAAGGGAAGTAAAATTCCGTAATGGCCATTTTAGAGAAAAGAAAGGAAGCACCAGTGAGTATTCTAATAGTCAGTGTGCATAACATGGTGATACTCCATATGCAGGTCAAAAATTTAACGGTGGATGGATAAAAATCAGGATCATTTTGGGTTATGTTAGATGAATTGTTCCCTTGTTTTGAGTGGAAAAGGTGAAGTGGTCAATTTCAGAAAGGGCAGTTCAAATTGAACTTGGGCGTTGCGACGTCTGAGTATTCACGGAGGAGCATGTATGACGGTGACCGTGATGGTGTAGAGAAGCGGTCATGTTAAGTTTTTGGGAAAGGAAGGGGGTGAACCAAAAGCAATCGGGCTGGTTTAAGTCGAGTGGGCCAATTTTAGAAAGCAAGGCTACCCAATGGAACTAGTCTAGAGTGATTTGGAGCACGTTACAGTTTTAGGCAATTAAAGCGCCGGGTATAATCAACTGACGCAAATCGTTATTTAACGGTTAACGCGCCAAGGTGAGTAAATTCACTAACTCTGTTCTATTTTAAAATATTATAATTATATTTTAATACTGATAAATAATGGTTGAATGTTGTGTGATGGTCGTTTAGGTAGATTACAATTTAATTGGTTGAAATATATATATCGTTGCATATATATATACATCATTGGTTGGATACTGATTTCATCGATCATAATATTCCCTAGTATGGAATCAGTGTTAATTGTGTTAGCTTACATCTGTAGATGCAGGAAACCGGTTGGAGGAATCCAACTGGATCCCTCAATATTTATATGTACTGTTTGTTTTATACTATTTATATATGTAGTGTTTGAACCCAAATGACATTGAAACACTGTGTGAATATTGATGTTGAATGGAAATTCAACGTTATTTTGATAAACGATATCGATTATGAAAGTGGCAACAGTCTACCACAAACCCATCTTTAAGTTAAGAAGTTGATTGGCCGTCAGGCAAATCAATGAAGTTAAGTTATAAAAATTATATTTTTATATTTAAAGCAATATTTTTAGATTAATTTTATTAATCTTATGGCAAGGAGTAATTACGCTCAATTAACAAACTAACTGATGATTTGAAGTTGATTAAATCAACTGTTTTGTTAGAAATTGATTATTTGATTAATTAATCTTCAATTAATCAAATAATAATGGTTTTAGAAATTGATTGTTTAAATAAGTAGGATTCCTTAATTATTAGTTACCCTTTTTAATTAATGAAGTATTAAATAATTATTGGACTAATCTAATTAGTTATTGTAAAGTAAGCAACCAATCTATTTTAGATTAATGATGAAGTAAACTGTTTACTTCAGCAATGATAAAGTAAATATTATTTAATTATTTTAAATTGAATAATTGTTTCTTAAATGGATTTCATTTAAGAGGATATTGAGTTTATAATAAGATGTTACTTGAATTAAGTAGTGATTCAAATAAAAGTAAAACGTCAGAAGACAAAGAACGTTAATGGATCTTGGTAAAGAAGTTATAAATAAAACTGTGGATTAAAGTTAAAGAGAAGAGTTAATGTTTAATATAAATAGTCATAAACAACAGAGATTTCAAAGTATGAATATGGTGTTATAAAACCATATTCCAAATAAAACAAGAAATACAGTTTGAGGGATACTATAAGTAATAAGGAGTTTAGAGTTACGGACTTATATCTATTCTAAGATAAGAACGTTGTCGATCAAGGTCTGAGAGGCAAATAAAATACCCCAACTTGAATGACTTCACTATAATCGAGGAATGGTATTGGTTTTGTAATGGAAAGAGATGTCCAAATTAGTTATAAAGTGAGATATAGTAGTGTATTGCAAGTTTTTGAACTATAACAATAAAATAACGTTGTTAAACAGGCTTAAGCGTGACTATGATGTCGAGATTAGTTATAAAAGAGAATATTACAGCGTATTGCAAGCTTTTACTATAACGATAAATTAACATTGTTAACCAAGCTTAAATGTGATTATTATATATATATAACACTATTCACCAGAAAGGTTTGGAATTCACTTATCCTAAGTGATAAGAGAATAATTATGTTTTTCCCCAAAGAAGTGTAAATGAATTATTCGAAGTTGGAAGTAGAAGTAAATAATTGAGATCTGATATATATTACCCGTACTGAAGTGAACTCTTTAAAATATGGGAATGTGATAAAAAATAACTGAGTTTATATAACATGTCATTCGACATTGTTCTGGATCATATAAGAAATGGAAATTTAATATTGAACAAATAATATATATTGTTATTTCCGAACTAAAGGAAGGCTAAACGAGTTTTAATCAAATAAGAGGTCGAAATTAAGTTATAATGGTATTTATTATCTACATAAAGAATTATTTGATAACGAAATCAGATTCCTATAAGTAATAAATGTTCACATTTCAAAGTGAATAAGGTTTTAAAAACAAATGTTTGCAGATTAAGTAGTTAAAATGGAAATAGGAATTGTTTTCCAATGTAAATAAAATATATTTTCTAATATACCGGAAATAAGAAATGTAAAAAGATGAGATTTTTTTTCAAACATTAACAATATATATATCTGGAATATGAGAGAATAAAAGTTTATAATAACTGGAAATGTTTTCCAAGAAATGTGAAGGGCTAAACGAGTTTTGGAAAATATCTGGGAAGATATGGAAAATTGGGAAAGTAATGTTAAATAAAAGGGCCAGTGTAAATTTGAATGGATGTTTGTTTTACTTCGATAGTTAAATAACCGACTATCGAAGTGTTTTGTCCATCGTTGTCAATACGGAGAGACCGGTTGGATATATTATCTGAAAACCACTCCGTATAGGCATAGGCGCTGCGAATTAGATTATGCTGAAGACAATTGAAGACGAAGTGAAATGCAAGGGTCGTTCTGTTCCAGGATTGTGCTTTCTGTTTGTCCAATCCTAGGACAACTTGTATGGACAAGTGTCTCACAAAGTGTACCTAACAAATCACGTACAATTGATCTCTTAAAGGTATTACGTCTGGTGGCGGAGGAATTCGTTCCTCTTGACTTTTTATACCCGTGATATTTTTGGAAATCGATTAGTGAATTGATGGGTTTGACGATGTGGCATTCAAAGTGAATGGTGATCAGATGTTCTGGAGCGATTATAACCTCAAGCCTCACAACTGGGAAATGAAAAAAATCGGGCAGGCAGCATGGCTATGTAGGTCATTCCCATTAGGGTGTATTGTCACCATCTAGAGAAAATTTGTAATTATTCTTCTTTCGTTTCTGTATCTTCAGATAACGGTTATGTGGGCCCAACCGTAGGTGGCAATATATTCGATACACTCAAGAGAAATGAGTGGTCGGTCATGTGTGGGCCGGGTTGCAAGACGTTCTTGTTGAACCCAGTGTATCCCCTCTAGAGTACACTGATCGGGAGGTGGTCCCATACCTTGTCATAGTTGGAACCCAATCTCCAATAAGCGTTCTGCGGTTTTTGATTTTATACTATGTATGTAGAGCGTGAGATGCAAGCGTTCTACTATTTCGTTATTTATTTGATTAGACATTATTATAATAACACTGGATTTTGATATCAAAAATGTTTTGGGTTATAGTAAGGTAAAAAACGTCCATGTTTATGTGTGGGCTGGTCTTACTATTATCCTTTTGTTTCAAAAGGATTTTCAAAGTTAAACGATATGGTTGGTATTTACTCACACCAGTCCCACGACTAACCCAGAGTTTATTTTGTTTGTTTTCCCTGAACTCTTGGGTGACCAAATTTGTTCGGACAATCAAGTGTTTCAGGCTTTTACAGATACACTTGGAGGAGCTCAAAGAAGGAGAATTCACTGTTAGTTATTTAGAGATTATTTTCGCTGTGATGTATATGAGTTAGACTCTGATATGGTATGTATATACAAATTCAGTTTTGTATTTTAAAGATATGTTGTATAATAAATTTTATTCGTTCCGCTGTGAGATTCGTGTTTACTCTGATTCTGTTCAATGGTGTTTTTCCTCTTCTTCTATTCTATTAGTTCCATCTTATCTTTATCATCCTCTTATTTCTTTGTATTAAAGATCTGTATTTTCGTGCACTTTGAGTTGAATGTGTAGGATATTAGTCAGCTCAAATTGTTACGGATTTACGGGTCGTTACACTTGGTATCAGAGCTAAAGGTTAAGTGATTACCTTTGCTCTGTGGCGTGACTCAATAGAGATGAGGTCAGTAGTACCTTAGATTGAGTTTGAGTGTATATATATGAGCGCGTATTTGCATATTTGCATAAAAACTGTTTTATATTGTGTTGATTGATCTGTTGAGTGGTATATAAATTTGAGATTGACGCGTTTAGCTGACGTGGTCGATAAGGATTTATAAACGATTGGATAGAGAAATTCGACATAGTGCTGTTTTAAAAAGCTGGGTAAATGAAAATAATTTTACCCAAAATATATTTTGATATAAAAGAAGTATATATCTTGAGATTATTACAGTATGTTTTGATCATTATTATGATCGAATAAGATTTATAATTGAGTTGGTTACATAAATAACAAATCGAAATTCGTATAAGTATAATATACAAAATCAGATGAACAAAATCTGAATTTTAAACCAGAATTGAAATAAAACTCTAGTAACTTGGAAAGGTGTTGTAAATGAATATTTGGATTAAATATATGGGAATTTTGAAATCCTGGGAGATTTGAAATTGTTTTCCAAGTGCTGTGAAAGATATTTTTGAAGTAAATTTCAAGATAAAAGTGTTTGAAAAATAAGTTTTGAATGTGATATAGTATTGAACTCACTTCGGCAACCGGAAAATAATACCGATGATGGATGGCCACATCATCAGTACTCATTTTCGAAGTTCTAAAGTGATGGATTACCACCAAAAGATATTGTTTTGAAATTGTTTTAAGAAAACAAATTATTTTGAATTCTGAAAAGGAATATTTATTCTAGAAAGGTAAAGTTTTTAAAAACTCCCGGGACGATTTTGTTTTGAATTAAAACAAGTATACAAGATGAAATTGTAATGATGGAAATAAAATTTACTTAAGAAGTTAAGTAAAGATTGTTAAATCAAATAGAGATTAACAAAAACAGTTAAGAAGAAATTAAATTTGATGGAAAATGGTACTGAGGTAAAATTGGAATTAAATGGAAGTCGATAAAGTGGAAATCAAGATGGAATAGGATTTAACTTGGCAAAGAAATTGAACTTGTGAGATAAGATTTTTGGAATGGAACTGAATATGGTTATGGGATTGAATTGTTGAGTAAGAATTTGGAATTGGAGTTTGAACTGGAATTTGGCTTGGGTACTAGAGAATGATTGGATATGGGTAAGTGGATTGGAGATCAATATTGGAATGCATGGGTATATGCTGATAGAAAATCAAATGAAGAGTTAGGATTGAATGCCCGACAAAAAGGTACAAGTTTAAATAATATGGAGTACGAGAATTTTGCGTTCTTTTAGCAAGTCACTTGGCTGTTTGTTTTTGATTGGAGATGGCTCGGGGAGGCGAGTTGTAGTAGTACTGATTGAGCCATGCCGAGGAGATGCAAACGAAATTTTTCGAAAATTAAAGGTGTTAGAATTTTGAAAATATTCATTAATAGAAATAAAGTAATATTTTAACTGAAATTAATTGGCTTGGTTGAAACAAAAGATTTTTAACCTAGTTGCGATGGAGTTCGTAGCATTTTTCTACCTTAGTAATTTCGGGGACGAAATTCTTTTAAGGGGGAAGGAATGTAACGTCCCGCATTTTTATTGGTTTGTTTTTGAATATTTGAATCATTTTAAAATATTGAATTCGTAATATAAGTGGATTTATATATTATTTAAACGACAGTTTGAACGTATTAATTATAATATAATTTAAATCGAGCCCGTAATGTCGCGACAGTTCGTAATTTAAATTTCTGAACTTCAACTGAGTGTATAGGATTCATTATAAATCGGATTTCTGTGAAACAAGAAATGTTGGAATCCTTTTAACTGTATTTTTCTAATGGAAGTGAAAAACTAAGATTTCGTGTTATAGATTGTAAGTTATGTCCAAATCAAATTTCCAAATAGTCGCTATAGGATCGTTTATCGACAATAACGGTTTATTTGATATAACTAGATACTGGTTTTGATTTTGGACAAGACCTTTGAGACGTAGTGATAATTTAATTTTTAGAATTTTACTGTAATTTTTAATTAATTAAATACACAACTTTTTATTTGGAGTATTTTGCACCCTATATCAATATTTTGGGATCTCACAATATAAGTTAACCTACCGATATTACTATATTTTTTGGATCGAGGCACCTCGCTGGACATGACGGTATTTTTATTTTTGTCCATAGCAGTCAATAGAATATAAAGTCCTTTGTAACCGGTATTGCATTTATGTGTCCATTCGTGGTACTTCAAAATGTCATATACATATATTAACATACGTTAGTAACTAAGCAAGTTCTACGGTACATTTAAAAATATGAAAACCAGCTATATGTTCAAATCAAGTGCCAAGCTACCCTAGAATAGTACAACGTTAGGCCATGCTCTCCCTGCATTCTTTAATGCTTAAGAAACCTATGATGACAGAAAATACATAGTGAAAACGTGCTACTGCTTCATACGGGTGCGGATCACCTGGACCCATTTTCCCCTGGTCCGGTGGTCCGCACCAATTAAATCACCCCATTTGGGGTGATTTACACATAGCCCCCTGAAATTCGGGTGTAATTCAGGGGGGCTATGTGTAAATCACCCCAAAATGGGGTGATTTAATTGGTTGGGACCACCGGACCAGGGGAAAATGGGTCCAGGTGATCCCAACCCGCTTCATACATAGGGATCTTTAATATATATATAAAAGGACATATCTCATGAACCACAACAGTTGTAATACTTACTCATTAAGATGTGAAGTTGTGCACAGTGAGATTTAAGTGCGGAAATCAAGCAAATCAAAACATCAAAGCCACAGCTACCCTTGCATGTTACCTTCCTACATTTGCATGTGACTGTAACACCATTCGTTCTTTGTCTGGTGTGCAAACTCCTTAGCAACGAAGTAAAATTTAGATGAGTACAAACCTAGTATCTACCATATAGTCTATACGTTCTTTGATACTTATGGCGCCCTACCCTTCTTTCAAATAAAGAGACTGTACCCACATGTAGTAAGTGGATATTTTTCTTAACAGTGAAGTCACCATATCTGCGCACAGCGCACTTAAGAACTAGATCGCCAGCTACCTCGTGTATTGTCATCCATCCAAGAAATCGTACAGTCCATACCTATGTCTTGGCATATCACCAACTTAATGAAATACTTCATCCTTAAGTTTTGATCAAAGCTTCAAGTGGAGCCTTCGTGGCTATAAATACGCATCACGCCAATATTTTTTTCATGCTTTCTGAAATCCATTTCTTCAAGTTTCCTGCGGCTTCTAAATCAAAAATAAAAAAATAAAATAAAATTTATACTCTACGTTAAAATCTAAGACCAGTTTGTTTTGAAACATGGAAGGCTGTCTGTCCTTTCCATACGTATTACTGGGTTCGAACCTAAATGCGTTCGCACTACTTTCACCCAGCGGTGCGAGATGCAGGTTGCATCATAGTTCATAGGAAGTAGGGAATATATATATAAAGAAGCATCACGGTCTATGGTTGTAACGTGTATGTAAGGAGGAGTTTAAGTGCGAGCCACTCTAGTTGAAAGGGACCGAAGTCATGAAGCTATGTGTGGTAGTACGAGTTTAAGGGGTAGCAAATGCCTATGTTCGCGGGTTTACTGTAGTGAAGTACGTGCCCTATGGAGGCGCACGAAACCGGATGTAGCGAGCCCTGACGGATGCTGGTGGCGAGGAGATGACCAGACGGTGGTTGTAGGAGGAGTGGAAGGCACGGTTTGAGGAGCTGCAGCGTGCTTGTTTTGATCAGATAAGTGAAGATGGCAGTTTGTAATATAGGGGAAGTGTGCGCTGGTGGTTAGGCGCATGAAATGAGTACGTGGAGTTTGCATGGAAATAGACAGTGAAGTGGTGCAGCTCAACAAATGAAGAGGGAGCATTGTAGTTAGGGTCGAGTAACGTTAGTACATGCTTTTTGTTCCTTTTCATGTGCAGGCACATGAATGAAAAGGGGTGGAATCGGTTTAGCCTTTTGTTAAATAGTGGGAAGAAGCATATAAAGAAGGAGTTTGTGGGTATAGACTTTATGTACAGGCAGGAAGTAGTGGATATGTTTTAAATGGTGGTTAGTAGTGTTTGTTTTGGGTTAACGTGTGTGAAGGGAAGTAAAATTCCGTAATGGCCATTTTAGAGAAAAGAAAGGAAGCACCAGTGAGTATTCTAATAGTCAGCGTGCATAACATGGTGATACTCCAGATGCAGGTTAAAAATTTAATGGTGGATGGTTAGAAATCAGGATCATTTTGGGTTATGTTACATGAATTATTCCCTTGTTTTGAGTGGAAAAGGTGAAGTGGTCAATTTCAGAAAGTGCAGTTGAAATTGAACTTGGGCATTGCGAGGTCCGAGTATTCAAGGAGGAGCGTGTATGACGGTGACCGTGATGGTGTAGAGAAGCAGTCATGTTAAGTTTTTTGGAAAGAAAGGGGGTGAACCAAAAGCAATCGGGCTGGTTTAAGTCGAGTGGGCCAGTTTTAGAAAGCAAGGCTACCTAATGGAACTAGTCTAGAGTGATTTGGAGCATGTTACAGTTTTAGGCAATTAAAGCGCCGGGTATAATCAACTGACGCAAATTGTTATTTAACGGTTAACGCGCCAAGGTGAGTAAATTCACTAACTCTGTTCTATTTTAAAATATTATAATTATATTTTAATAATGATAAATAATGGTTGAATGTTGTGTGATGGTCATTTAGGTAGATTACAATTTAATTGATTGAAATATATATCGTTGCATATGTATACATCATTGGTTGGATACTGATTTCATCGATCATAATATTCCCTAGGATGGAATTAGTGTTAATTATGTTGGCTGACATCTGTAGATGCAGGAAACCGGTTGGAGGAATCCAACCGGATCGATCAATATTTATATGTACTGTTTGTTTTATACTATTTATATATGCACTGTTTGAACCCAAATGACATTGAAACCCTATGTGAATATTGATGTTGAATGGAAATTCAATGTTATTTTGATAAACGATATCGATTATGAAAGTGGCAACAGTCAACCATAAACCCATCTTTAAGTTAAGAAGTTGATTGGCCATCAGGGAAATCAATGAAGTTAAGTTAAAAAAATTATATTTTTATATTTAAAGCAATACTTTTAGGTTAATTTTATTAATCTAATGGCAAGATGTAATTACGATCAGTTAACAAACTAACTGATGATTTGAAGTTGATTAAATCAACTGTTTTGTTAGAAATTGATTATTTGATTAATTAATCTTCAATTAATCAAATAATAATGGTTTTAGAAATTGATTGTTTAAATAAATATGATTCCTTAATTATTAGTTAGCCTTTTTAATTAATGAAGTATTAAATAATTATTGAAATAATCTAATTAGTTATTGTAAAGTAAGCAACCAATCTATTTTAGATTAATGATGAAGTAAACTGTTTACTTCAGTAATGATAAAGTAAATATTATTTGATTATTTTAAATTGAATAATTTTTTCTTAAATGGACATCATTTAAGAGGATATTGAGTTTATAATTAGATGTTACTTGAACTAAGTAATGATTCAAATAAAAGTAAAACGTCAGAAGACAAAGAACATTAATGGATCTTGGTAAAGAAGTTATAAATAAAACTGTGGAATGAAGTTAAAGAGAAGAATTAATGTTTAATATAAATAGTCATAAACAACAGAGATTTCGAAGTATGAATATGGTGTTATAAAACCGTATTTCAAATAAAACAAAAAATACAGTTTGAGGGATACTATAAGTAATAAGGAGTTTAGAGTTACGGACTTATATCTATTCTAAGATAAGAACGTTGTCGATCAAGGTCTGAGAGGTAAATAAAATACCCCAACTTGAACGACTTCACTATTATCGAGGAATGGTATTGGTTTTGTAATGGAAAGAGATGTCCAAATTAGTTATAAAGTGAGATATAGCAGCGTATTGCAAGTTTTTGAACTATAATGATAAAATAACATTGTTAACCAGGCTTAAGCATGACTATGATGTCTAGATTAGTTATAAAAGGGAATATTACAGCGTATTGCAAGCTTTACTATAACGATAAATTGACATTGTTAACCAAGCTTAAGCGTGATTATTATATATATAACACTATTCACCAGAAAGGTTTGGAATTCACTTATCCCAAGTGATAAGAGAATAATTATGTTTTTCCCCAAAGAAGTATAAATGAATTATACGAAGTTGGAAGTAGAAGTAAATAATTAAGATCTGATATATATTACCCGTACTGAAGGGAATCTCTTTAATATATGGGAATGTGATAAAAAACAACTGAGTTTATATAACATATCATTCGACATTGTTCTGGATCATATAAGAAATGGAAATTTAATATTGAACAAATAATATATATTGTCATTTCCAAACTAAAAGAAGGCTAAACGAGTTTTAATCAAATAAGAGGTTGACATTAAGTTATAATGGTATTTATTATCTACATAAAGAATTATTTGATAAACGAAATCAGATTCCTATAAGAAATAAATGTTCACATTTCAAAGTGAATAAGGTTTTAAAAACAAATGTTTGCAGATTAAGTAGATAAAATGGAAATTGGAAATGTTTTCCAATGTAAATAACGTATATTTTACCGGAAATAAGAAATGTGAAAGGGTGAGAATTTTTTTCGAGCATTAAAAATATATATCTGGAATATGAGAGAATAAAAGTTTATAATAACTGGAAATGTTTTCGAAGAAATGTGAAGGGCTAAACGGGTTTTGGAAAATAATGGGGAAGATATGGAAAATTGGGAAAGTAATGTTAAATAAAAGGGCCAGTGATTTGTTTCATGCTTAGTGTAAATTTGAATGGATGTTTGTTTTACTTCGATAATTAAATAACCGACTATCATAGTGTTTTGACCATCGTTGTCAATACGGAGAGACCGGTTGGATATATTATCTGAAAACCACTCCGTATAGGCATAGGCGTTGTGAATTAGATTATGCTGAAGACAATTGAAGACGGAGTGAAATGCAAGGGTCGTTCTGTTCCACAATTGTGCTTTCTGTTTGTCCAGTCCCAGGACAACTTGTATGGACGAGTGTCTGACAGAGTATACCTAACAAATCACGTACAATTGATCTCTTAAAGGTATTACGTCTGGTGGCGGAGGAATTCGTTCCTCTTAGCTTTTTATATCCGTGATATTTTTGGAAATCGATTAGTGAATTGATGGGTTTGACGATGTGGCATTCAATGTGAATGGTGATCAGATGTTCTGGAGCGATTATAACCTCATGCCTCACAACCGGAAATGACAAAAATCGGGCAGGTAGCATGGCTATGTGGGTCATTCCCATTAGGGTGTATTGTCACCATCTAGAGAAAATTCGTATTTGTTCTTCTTTCGTTTCCGTATCTTCGGATAACGGTTATGTGGGCCCAACCGTAGGTGGAAATATATTCGATACACTCAAGAGAAATGAGTGGTCGGTCATGTGTGGGCCGGGTTGCAAGACGTTCTTGTTGAACCCAGTGTATCCCCTCTAGAGTACGCTGATCGGGAGGTGGTCCGATACCTTGTCATAGTTGGAATCCAATCTCCAATAAGCGTCCTGCGGTTTTTGATTTTATACTATGTATGTAGAGCGTGAGATGCAAGCGTTCTACTATTTTGTTATTTATTTGATTAGACATTATTATAATATCACTGGATTTTGATATCAAAAATGTTTTGGGTTATAGTAAGGTAAAAGTCGTCCATGTTTGTGTGTGGGCTGGTCTTACTATTATCCTTTTGTTTCAAAAGGATTTTCAAAGTTAAACGATATGGTTGAAATTTACTCACACCAGTCCCATGACTAACCCAGAGTTTATTTTGTTTGTTTTCCCTAAACTCTTGGGTGCCAAAATTTGTACGGGCAGTCAAGTGTTTCAGGCTTTTACAGATACACTTGGAGGAGCTTAAAGCAGGACACTTCACTGTTAGTTATTTAGAGATTATTTCCGCTGTGATGTATATGAGTTAGACTCTGATATGGAATGTATATACAAATTCAGTTTTGTATTTTAAAGATATGTTGTATAATAAATTTTATTTGTTCCGCTGTGAGATTCGTGTTTAATCTGATTCTGTTCAGTGGTGTTCTTCTTCTTCTTCTATTCTATTAGTTCTATCTTATCTTTATCATCCTCTTATTTCTTTCTATTAAAGATCTGTATTTTCGTGCACTTTGAGTTGAATGTGTAGGATATTAGTCAGCTCAAATTGGTACGGGTTTATGGGCCGTTACATCAACATACTGAATGACCCACCAAGAAGTTGGGATATTATGAGTTACTTTGCAAACTCGTCCCCAGAAGAAATTGAAAACGCTGTAAAGAAGAAAGAATGTGAACGAAGGAAACACTGAATTGTTGATGTAGCGCCTGTTTTAATTCAATTTTAATTTGTTGTTTATATATTTAGTTGCTAATTGTAATTGAGTTTTTGTAATTTGAATTGATGTTAAAGTAATGGTCGGACCTGGATGAAAAAATTGTGGTACAGACAGAATTGTACCTGTACAAATTTCATACCTACATGTTGTAAATTACTTTGTTTTAATTTCTATATAGTAGTTGAAGCTGAATTGATTGTGACTTGCTGTTTTAATGAAAATTCAGGTTGTGGCTTGTTGTTCATATTGGGTTATGTCTGATGCTTTTGTACAATAAGAATTTCGGGAGAATTGTTAGTTTATGGCAACTGTATAGTGGCTGTTTGAGATCTTTGTGATGGTTTGGTGGTTACTGTTATGTGTATGGGTTGGGTTATGCGTATGTCTTTGAGATTGTGATGGTTTGTGAGTATTGTTATGTGTATGGATTAGGTTATGTCTGATGTTATGTGATGAAATGTATAAATTAAAATGCTATAAACAAATAGCATTATTATAAAGAATTGTTTAGGCATACCAATCTAAAATAAAAATGAATTATTTAATTAAAATAACGATAAATGAATCTACTGTATCCTAAATTAAAAATGCTATAACAAATAACATTTTTATAACTAATTGTTTATGCATATTAATCTAAAATAAAAATAAATTATTTAAACTAAATAACCATAAATGAGTCTATAACCAAAATATTTCATTCAACCGACCAAACCCAGAAACACAAACGACATTCAGACTCCAAGTTCAATCGGGTACGTATGGATATAAAAGAAAACAATATTCAAAACCTAATCAGATACCCATGCAAATGAATATACACCAAACAATATAAACGATTGTAAAGGACAACAAAATTCAAACCTAAGCTAGTACATAAGAGATTCAAATGACAGCAGGACTCAACCCTAAGCGAGCACCTTTAAAAACCAATTTATACCGAGAACATATTAGTTAATCGAACAATAAAAATGATTGTAAAGGACGACCAGATTCAAACCTAAGCAAGTACATACGAAACTCAAAGGACGGTCGGACTCAACCCTAAGCAGAAACCTCTAAAAACCAATTTATACCGAAGACATATTGGTTAATCGAACAATATAAACAATTGTAAAGGACATCCAGATTTAAACCTAAGCAGGTACTTACGAGACTCAAAGGACGGTCAGAGTCAAGCATGGTCATCTACTTTTGAAAACGAAACTATACTGGAAACAAATTGGTTAACCGAACAGTTTAGATGACTGTAAAGGACATCCGGACTCAAACCTAAGCGAGTATTTACGACATTCAAAGGACGGCTGAACTCAAGCTTGGTTGGGTACCTTTGATAACCAATCTATACCGGAAATATATTGGTTGATCGAACAATATAATTAATTTTAAAGCACGACTAGATTCAAACCTAAGCGAGTACTTAAGAGATTCAAAAGATTGCTGGACTTAAGCCTAAACTGGTACCTTTGGCATATCTAGACGCAAGGCCTAATCGGGTCGTTCAACAACGATTCTACACCCAGTAAGAATTGTTTAACCAAGTGTGTACCAATGACACGTAAAATACATCCGGACACAAGGCCTAATCGGGTACCTATGACACATAAAAGACCTCTGGAAGCAAGGCTTAATTGGGTACTCCAGCAACGATTCTGCACCCAGTAAGGATTGCTTAACTGAGCGGGTACATATGACATGTACAAGACATTCGGACACAAGGCATAATCGGGTACCTATGACACGTAAAAAGCTTCTGGACGCAAGGCCTAATTAGGTCGTTCAGCAACAATTCTGCATCCAGTAAGGATTGTTTAATCGAGCGGGTACTAATGACACGTAAAACACATCTGAACACAAGGCCTAATCGGGTACCTATGACACGTAAAAGGCTTGTGGACGCAAGGCTTAATCGGGTACTCCAGCAATGATTCTGCACCTAGTAGGGATTGTTTAACCGAGCGGGTACCCATGACACGTAAAATATATTCGAACACAAGGCCTAATCGGGTACCAATGACACGTAAAAGATATTAGGACACAAGGCCTAATCGGGTACCTATGACACGTAAAAAGCTTCCAAACGCAAGGCCTAATCGGGTCGTTCAGCAACGATTCTGCATCATTAAGGATTGCTTAACCGAATGGGTATAATGACACGTAAAACGATCCAGACACAAGGCCTAATCAGATACCTTTGATACGTAAAATACTTTTTGGATGCAAGGCTTAATCGGGTTCTACAGCAATGATTCTACACCCAGTAGGGATTGTTTAACCGAGCAGGTACCCATGACACGTAAAAGACATTTAGACACAAGGCCTAATTGGGTACATATGACGCATAAAAACTTCCGAACGCGAGGCCTAATCGGGTCGTTTAGCAATGATTCTGCACCCAGTATGGATTGTTTAACCGAGCAGGAATCAATGACATGTAAAACACATCCGGACACAAGGATTAATCGTGTAACTATGACATGTAAAAGACTTCTAGACGCAAGGCTTAATCGGGTCATCCAGCAACAATTCTGCACCCAGTAGGGATTGCTTAACCGAGCTGGTATGTATGACACTTAAAAGACATTAGGACACAAGGACTAATCGGATACCTATGACACGTAAAAAGCTTTTGGATGCAAAGCCTAATCGGGTCGTTCAGCAACAATTCTCCATCCAGTAAGGACTGTTTAACCGAGCGGTTACCAATGACACGTAAAACTCATCCGAACACAAGACCTAATCGGTTATCTATGACACGTAAAAGACTTCTGGATCAAGGTTTAATCGGATACTCAAGCAATGATTCTGCACCCAATAGGGATTGTTTAACCCAGCGGGTACCCATGACACGTAAAACATATTCGGATACAAGGCCTAATCGGGTACCTATGACACGTAAAAAGCTTCCAGAGCAAGGCCTAATTGGGTCGTTCAGCAATGATTCTGCACCCAGTAAGGATTGTTTAACCGAGCAGGTACCATGACACATAAAACACATCCGAACACAAGGCCTAATCGGGTAAAAGACTTCTGGATGCAAGGCTTAATTAGGTAATCCAACAATGATTCTGCACCTAGTAGGGATTGTTTAACCGAGCGAGTACCCATGACACATAAAACATATTCCGACACAAGGCCTAATTGGGTACCTATGACACAAAAAAAACATCCGGATGCAAGGCCTAATCAGGTCGTTCAGCAACGATTCTGCACCTAGTATGGATTGTTTCACCATGCAGTAAATCAATGACATATAAAACAAATCCGGACACAAGCCCTAATCGCGTACCTATGACACGTAAAAGGCTTCTAGATGCAAGGCTCAGTCGGGTACTTCAGCAATGATTCTGCACCCAGTAAGGATTACTTAACCGAGCAGGTATATATGACACGTAAAAGACATTCGAACACAAGGCCTAATCAGGTACCTATGACACGTAAAAAGCTTCCGTACGCATGGTCTAATCGGGTCGTTCAGCAACAATTCTGCATCCAGTAAGGATTGTTTAACCGAGCAGGTGCCAATGACACGTAAAACACATCTGAACACAAGGCCTAATCGAGTACCTATGACTCGTAAAAGACTTCTGGATGCAAGGCTTAATCGGGTACTCTAGCAACGATTCTGCACCCAATAGGGATTGTTTAACCGAGCGGGTACCCATGACACGTAAAGCAAATTCGGGCACAAGACCTAATCGGGAACCAATGACACGTAAAAAGCTTCCAGACGCAAGGCCTAATCGGGTCGTTCAGCAACGATTCTGCACCCAGTAAGGATTGTTTAACCGAGCGGGTACAATGACACATAAAACACATCCAGACACAAGGCCTAATCGGGTACCTATGACACGCAAAAGACTTCTGGATGCAAGGCTTAATCGGGTACTCCAGCAACGATTCTGCACCTAGTAGGGATTGTTTAACCGAGCAGGTACCCATGACACGTAATAGACGTTCAGACATAAGGCCTAATTGGGTACATATGACATGTAAAAAACTTCAGAATGCAAGGCCTAATCGAGTCGTTCAACAATGATTCTGCACCCATTATGGATTGTTTAACCGAGCAGGAATCAATGACACATAAAACTCATCCGGACACAAGGCTTAATCGGGTACCTATGACACGTAAAAGACTTCCGGATGCAAGGCTTAACCGGGTACTCCATCAATGATTCTGCACCCAATAGGGATTGCTTAACCGAGCAAGTATATATAACATGTAAAAGACATTCGGACACAAGGCTTAATCGAGTACCTATGACACGTAAAAAGCTTCCGGACACAAAGCCTAATCGGGTCGTTCAGCAACAATTCTTCATCCAGTAAGGATTGTTTAACCGAGCGGGCACCAATGACACGTAAAAAAACATCCGAAAACAGGACCTAATTGGGTACCTATGACACGTAAAAGACTTTTGGATGAAAAGCTTAATCGGGCACTCAAGCAACGATTCTGCACCCAATAGGGATTGTTTAACCGAGTGGGACGCGTAAAACATATTCAGACACAAGGCTTAATCGGGTACCTATGACACATAAAAAGCTTCAGTCGCAAGGCCTTATCGGGTCGTTCAACAACGATTCTGCACCCAGTAAGGATTGTTTAACCGAGCAGGTACAATGACACGTAAAACACATTCGGACACAAGGCCTAATCGGGTATATATGACATGTAAAAGACTTCTGGATGCAAGTCTTAATCAGGTACTCCAGCAATGATTCTGCACCGAGTAGGGATTGTTTAACTGAGAGGGTATCCATGACACATAAAAGACATTAAGACAAAAGGTCTAACTGGGTACATATGACACATAAAAAACTTTCGGATGTAAGGACTAATCGGGTCGTTCAGCAACGATTCCGCACCCAGTATGGATTTTTTAACCGAGCAAGAATCAATGATACGTAAAACACATCCGGACACAAGGATTAATCAGGTACCTCTGACACGTAAAAGACTTCTGGATGAGAGGCATAATCGGGTACTCCAGCAATGATTCTGCACCCAGTAAGGATTGCTCAACCGAGCAGGTATATATGACACGCAAAAGACATTCAGATACAAGGCCGAATCGGGTACCTATGACACGTACAAAGCTTTCGGACGCAAGGTCTAATCGAGTCATTCAGCAACAATTCTGCATCCAGCAAGGATTATTTAACCGAGCGGGTACCAATGACACATAAAACACATCTGAACACAAGGCCTAATCGGGTACCTATGACACATAAAAGACTTCTGGATGCAAGGCTTAATCAGGTACTCCAGCAACGATTTTGCATCCAGTAGGGATTGCTTAACCGAGCAGGTAAATATGACATGTAAAAGAAATTCGGACACAAGGCATAATCAGGTACCTATGACACATAAAAAGCTTCCGGAAGAAAGACCTAATCGGGTCATTCAGCAACAATTCTGCACCCAGTAAGGATTGTTTAACCGAGCGGGTACCAATGACACGTAAAACACATCCGAACACAAGGCCTAATCGGGTACGTATGACACGTAAAAGACTTCTGGATGCAAGGCCTAATCGGGTACTTCAGCAATGATTCTGCACTAAGTAGGGATTGTTTAACTGAGCGGGTACCCTTGACACGTAAAAGACATTCAGACACAAGGCCTAATCAGGTATCTATGACACGTAAAAAGCTTCCGGACGCAAGGCTACTCGGTTCATTTAGTAACGATTCTGCACCCATTATGGATTGTTTAACTGAGCAGGTATCTATGACACGTAAAACACATTCGAACACAAGGCCTAATCGAGCACCTATGACACGTAAAAGACTTCTAGATGCAAGGCTTAATCGGGAACTCCAACAACGATTCTGCACCTAGTAGGGATTGTTTAACCGAGCGGGTACCCATGACACGTAAAAGACATTCGGACACAAGTCCAAATTAGGCACCTATGACATGTAAAATACTTCCGGACTTGGGTACCGATGACACATAAACGACATTCGGACGCAGGGCCTAATCGGATACTCCAGCAACGATTCTGCATGCAGTACGGATTGTTTAACTGAGCGGGTACCAATGATACATAAAACACATCCACACACAAGGCCTAATTGGGTCCTATGACACGTAAAAGACTTCCGAACGCAAGGCCTTATTGGGTACTCTAGCAACAATTGTACAACCAATAGGGATTGTTTAACCGAGTAGGTACCATTGACACGTAAAACACATTCGGGCATAAGGCCTAACTGTGTACCTATGACATGTAAAAGGCTTACGAACACAAGGCTTAATCGGGTAGTCCAGCAACGATTCTGCACTCAGTAGGGACTGTTTATGTAACAACCCGGAAAATCAAAACCAATTTAAAAATTTTATTTTGGCTATTTTAGTGAATTTTGATTATTTAAAATGATTTATTTTAAACAATAATGACTAGAAATTTATTTTGAATAGAATTAGAACGTATAAATTTATTTAAATCGAAGTGTGAATATAAATATTTATTTTAATTATGAAAGGTATTGGAAATGGTGCGGTAGTTTGAAATTTTGATTTCAAAGTACAAACGAATGTACAGGATTCAAAATAAACCGGATTTTAGTAAAACCAGAAATATTTTAATCTGTTTGAAAATATCTTTCCAACGATGTGAAAAAATCATATTTCATAATGAGAATAAAAAGTTATGTCCAGTTGAAAATTCAGAAAAGTCGCTATGGAATTTATATATCTATATATAGCCCTTAAAAAAGCCATTTTGCAAACGACCTCCATTTTCGATGAGGCCACTTTTGTTGGATCCGGAATGTCAAATTATTGCTAGATTCCAATTTTCATAATTTTTGGAATTAATATGTGAGCGTGGTAAATTTAAACGTGTTTGCTCAATTTAGTTTGAATTTAATCGACTCGAAAATGACCATTTTTCAAACGTTCTCCAAATTCGACGAAACCAGTTTTGTTAGCACCGTATCATCTAAACATAGCCAGATTTATTTTTCTGGAATTTTTGGAGTCAGTATGTGGTCCTGGTAAATTAAAATGTACGTTTAAATTAAATATACACTGATTTATATTTTAATTTAAACGAAAAATGATCGAAATAGTTGAATTGGCTTACGAAACATATCCCATTGTGTTTTGAATATGGGTAATTAGCTAGAGGCGACAGTCGTTGGGTTCGATTTGGAGTTTGAATGGAGAATTCACTTTTTAGAAGAAAAAAATTAATTAAATAATATATATATATGCCCTAACCCTAGAATTCATTCAGAAAATAAAATGCGCACCTTTCTCAGATAGACCCATCGCCCCCTTCTCAACAGCCGCTCCATGTCGTTCAGCCTCCACCGTCGCCCTAGTCCGACGCGCCGCCACCCAGAAGCCAGCCGCCACCCCTCCTAACCCCCTCCTCCTTCCTCCGCTCCTCCTGTAGTAACCCTAGAACATCACCCTAAAAATAATATTAGGCAATGATGATTTTTATTTGTGAATGAGCATGAAGCACATATAAAAATGAGTATATACATGTGCAAGCGGTGTAGGGCACACAAAGAGTAACATGTACACATGAATTATAAAATAGGAAAACTAGTTGCTTATAATTGCCATTTGAATTGCTTATTGAGTTTAATAAATTTGTGAAACCTGCATATGTATGAATGGCCTTTTATGCTTTAATTATACATATAGAACAACGGCCAAATAAATCTTCACATACCTAATTATGGAAATGGATAAGACACACCCTTGAAAGGCATGACAAAAATAAATCATGCAGGAAACATGACAAAAGGGGTAAGGGTAGGAATTTAAATTAATTGATTTAACCAAAAAGTAAAAGGTATGGAGCCGTAGGGTATGGTTTATTTCTAGGGGAATAAAAAGTAAAATGGGTATAACATTGGGTGCTTTATTATGAGCAGCCTGTAAATTTCCATAAGCGGGCAAAAATGACATTTAAATAGTGTAGAAACCGTAGTTTATCTGCTATAAAATCCTTAGGCTTGGTAGCTACCCAACCTTGCTGAATAAAAGAAAACTCTAAGCAAATAGTAGCAGCAAGGATCTAGGAGCTCGAGCCATCATCAAGTATTTAAAAAGGAAACATTTTTGTGAGTATACACTATTTTTATGGCATTAAGCCCTTCAAGGCAGCATTTCTATTTTTATGAAAATGCATAGTAATATTTAAGAAAGGATTTTTGCATGGTTTTATGTTATTGTTGAAATACACATAACTATTTATATGAAAGTGATACAAAACAGATTGTTGAGAGGTAGGATTTGATGGGGGTGTAAGGCAGTATGGACAAGGGGGTCTCATGCTTGTGTTTGCACCTATATTCAAAATAAAGAAGAACAGAGTGTTGAGACTATTGCTTATCTTCTTTATTGATTTTCTCTGGTAACTTATTTGCATAAAAAAAGAGTTATCCAGAGATTATAAGGTCTGAAGGTACCCAAAACCTTTAATCATATGCTCTCAACAATATATGGTCAAGAAATAGATTTTATAAAAAGAATTTATGACCTCTGTAAATTTATTTGAGTGATTATATGATGATTGTATGAGTGATGTATGAAGTCCAAATTATATTGGGCATGGATGATTTATACTGTATTCATGAGACGCTTATTGTTGAAAGATTTTTGTTACATATATATCTTGAAAGTATATTAATCTGTGGGTGACCCTGAGTAGAAAAAGGGGGTAACATGATAAAAAGGAGACAACAGATTAATAATAAAATGATTCAATAAATTAATGGAGCTGGTATGGTTAGTATGATCACAAGTTACACTGATATGTCTGGTTTGCAAGTGGGTAAATCCAGGCATACACATGGCATGTTTATGCCCTGAGGCCTTTGTGTGAAGGGTTAACAGGTAGGAGGTCCCCCACAGTGTGTACATTAGTGTTCAGTGTAAGGGAAAAGCTCAAGACAAGAAAAACATAAAAATCTGGTTAAGAAAATGGTGATTGGGGGTAGAGGGAATACTATTTGATGATGTTAAAAAAAATGTTTTAACATATAAACAGAGGTAACTGCCTATGTTTTTATACAGGGATTGAATGAACACTACTTATGAATAGTTAAGTTGCATGTATGTGTGATTTATAAGAAAGGGATTTCATAAGAGAAATTATATCAATTTTGGAATAATAATGGGTAAAAGCATATTGAGATTTATGTATATACAGACATTAGTTTTCATATGTATTTACTTACTAAATATAGTATCAGATTCACATGATTATAAGTATCTGTTTATATAAAAATAGTTATATTCATACCAAACATTATGTTTGACCTTGTTTGCTTATTTGCAAATGGGGGTGTCCCAATTCAATGGGGCAGTCTCTGTTGCGTCTGCAGGTAATGTGGAGGGTAATTAGAGGAAGTTAGAAAGAATTCTGGACTCCTGAAGTGCTTTGCTAATTTTACCTATGAAGTTTGATTTAAGAAAGTACTAAGTTAGAAGCAATATTTAGTTTAAGTGTTTGCATCTTTTATTAATGTATTTGCTACTTGTAATAGCTGAACTTAAGTAGCTATCAGGTTAAATCTGTGTGGAAGTGAACTGTTTGGGTTATATTAGCTTAGTTGAATTTGTTATAACTGAATGTGAATAAATATATGTAGCAAGCATATAGATGTTATTCTTGAATTTGTATAATATGGCAAGGCATGAACCAGAATTGCTAAGAGTACTTGTTTAAAGAGAGGCCAAAGCAAAAAGCCATAGTGCACCATGTATTGTTGCTGATACATGTATTGAATAATTTCATGTATGAGTGAAATCATGGAAATGCACAAGGTAATATGGCTGTGTGTTTGCTTCCTTTAAATGGTCTAGCACCCAGCACATAAACAATAAAAGGTCATGCTTTGAAATATTAATGATGTTCAGTGAAAACATCTTGTTTAGAAACAAGAGATGGTAGGCATACACAAAGAATTCACACTAGTTATTGGGTAAAACCCAAAACCTGTACATACATAAGTTAAAGGTAGAAACACATTCATTGGACATGTATGACAACCAGTTTAACTTGAGCATGTATGCACATCAAATTATATATATCTGGTTACCTTGACTATACAACCAAAATGTGCCTGTGTATATATATCATTTAACTGATTATTAGAATTTTCTTTACTGATTATAAGTGAATGAATGTCTTACTTGTTTGCTTGAATGTCCCGTCCATTTTGTTAGCTGTATTAATATAAAGGAGACATATGTGGTATTTATTCTCCTTTATGTTGAACATCTAAATCTCTGATATCTTTAATAAGGAATTTTATTTTGAAAAAAAAATACCTTAAGCATACACTGATATGTATATATCAGTAATTGATGGATCCTGGAATGGAAAAAAAAATCAGAAATCCCCAAATAAAGAAACCCTAGCCAGAGAAGAACCCCAGGATCTATTTGATTTTATATGAAATTGATAGAGGGGTTCTCTCAGTTGGTATCAGAGCTGTGTTGAGAAATGATACAGCTGCATGTATTTGAGTAATAATGTGAGGAATTGAAGAATTGTCTGAATAGAATAAATAACAAACTTAAATAAGAACCACTAAAAAAAACCTTTTGCTAATCTATTAATGATTGTTCATAGACCACCATGGTAGGACCAAGACCTCCAGCTCCTGCACCTCAGATGGTGAATATGCAAGACTTTGTGCAGGCATTGAGAGAGGGAGTGAATCCAAGACACAATAATCCACATGAAGAATTGTCCAAGCTGTTAAAAACCTACACCCACCTTGGAGGCAAAAGCTTTGAAGGAACTGAAGGGGTTATGGGGGTTCATACTTGGATAAGAACATTGGAAAGGATTTTCAATGATATGCAGGTAGATGATCAAAGAAAGAGGCAAATTGCTTCCAGGCAGTTAAGAGGAGCAGCCTTGGATTGGTGGGAAGTAATTATAGCAGGAAGACCAGAAAATGAGATAACATGGGATCAATTCAAGGAGATGCTGGAGGCAAGATTTGTACCTGCATCAGCAAAAGCATTTTTGCTAGAAGAATTTATTAGACTGAGGCAAGGGGGCATGAGTGTCACAGAATACACTCAAAAGTTTGAAAGCTTGTCTAAGTACGGACAAATGCTAGTTGCTGATGAAACTTCCAAGAATGGTAGGTACATACAAGGATTGAATGCAGGCTTGAGTAGAGCAATGCTGCCCTATATTGAGAAAACTTTTGACCAAGTACTGAATTTGACTCTAAGTTTTGAACAACATGATAATACCAGAGAGAAATATAGGAGCATGAAGAATAACAAAAAGGGGAATAACAGATTTCAACCATATGACAAGAAGAAAACTGAAGCAACAGATAAAAAGAAATCTGAGACTCATACTGCAACAGAAGGTAAGAAGAAACTCATATGTTATAACTGTGGCAAAGAGGGACATATTAAATCCAAGTGCCAAGCAGGACAAGTTGCGCCTTTCACGTGTTTTACTTGTGGAAAGGAAGGACATATGAGGAGGAACTGCCTTGAGAACAAACAGGGAAGGGTAGGGGCCATAGATGGAAAAGGCAAATCAGTGGTTAGCTCAAACAATGAAGTGCAAGGACAAGTGGAAGGTATACTATTTATTAAACAAATACCAGTAAATGTGATATATAACACTGGAGCCACACATTCACTAATTTCCTCTGATGTAGTACAACAATTAAAATTTACTTGTATAATAGTTAATAAAACCCTATATATAACAAGTCCAGTGGGTAGCTCATGTGAGCTAGAAATGATGTGCCAACAAGTAGAGTTAAAAATTGGTGAAAGCCTTTTTACTGCTGATTTATTTGTGTTGAATTACCCGGGTATAGGGGTCATACTTAGGGTAGATTGGTTGAAAAAGTATAAGGCTATCATCAATTTAGAAAATTCTATTATTTCTTTAAAAATTACTGGGGGTAAAAGGGTGTCAATTTGGTGTGAAACAAGTAAAGAAAAGGGGTTTAAATGTGTTGATGCATTGGGAATAAAGGAACCATAGGTACTATTAGAACAAGTGCCTGTAGCCAATGAATACCCAGATGTGTTTGATGAAGTAAAGGGGTACGTCACCACAGGCCAGTTGTATTTCAAATAAGGTTGGTCCCTGGTGCAAGCCCTATAATAAAGAAACCCACAAGGATGGGGCCTAAGGAGTTAACTGAGTTGAAAAAGCAATTGCAGGAATTAGAGAATAAAGGGTTTATAAGGCCAAGCTGCTCATGTTGGGGGTCACCTGTAGTCTTTGTTAGGAAGCATGATGGTACACTGAGAATGTGTATAGATTATAGAGAACTTAACAAAGTCACAATAAAGAACAAATACCCATTACCAAGAATAGATGACCTTTTTGATCAATTAAGTGGTGATAAAATATTTTCTAGATTGGACTTAGCATCTGGTTTCCATCAAATGAAGGTGGAAGAGGAGAGCATAAAGTATACAGCTTTTAATACAAGGTATGGGCTATATGAGTTTTTGGTTATACCTTTTGGACTTACAAATGCTCCCTCATATTTTTTAGATTTAATGAATAGAATGTTTAAAGATTATTTAGATATATTTGTGTTGATTTTTATAGATGATATCCTAATATACTCTAAGACAAAAGAGGAGCATAGTCAACACTTACATTTAGTGTTGGGTAGATTGAGAAAATTTGATCTTAAAGCAAAATTTTCCAAATGTACTTTTTGGAAAGAGGAGGTTAGTTTCTTAGGTCACATTGTCTCTAGGCAAGGGATTTCAGTGGACCCAAGTAAAGTAATGGCGGTGCAAGCTTGGAAGAGGCCTAGGACAGTGACTGATGTGAGATCATTCATGGGCATGGCTGGATATTATAGAAGATTTATAAAGGATTTTGCAAAGATTGCCATTCCTCTCACCCAATTAACCAGGAAAGACTATCTATTCATTTGGACAGAGAAGTGTGAAGAAGCATTCATGAAATTGAAGGAAGCTGTAATGACCCGGTATTTACACGGATCACTGACACAAATTTGATTGATCGTGAGTATGTATTTTCAAATACGATTTAAAATTTAGACTTTGAAATTACAGAACTTGTTAACATATGTATAATAGCATTTATATGTGCATATATTACAGCATTTATCAAAACTCATTTTGATACATTCAGGTATGATAGCATGAAATTAATAGTGTTTGTTTAATTTTATTTTACACATGTATATGTGATAGCATGTATTTGATAACACTTATTTAAAATTCATTTTTTTTATGTATAATAAACAACACTTATGCACAGCTAATTTTAAAAGTGCCATTCTTTTGCAAATATTTTGTTCATGTTTTCAAAAGCTTTAAAACCTTAGTATTGGCAAACCCTTTGTTTTTAAAACTTAAAACCCCTTGCTTAAGACATGTTAATCACTCTCTTTATGTTCTCAAACAATGCAAGTAAAATATTTGAATTTTCGTATGCATTTAAAAACATGTGTGGTCTAATCCTCCTTCATGATCATGATCTCATCACCATAGACATGATAGCAAATAAAATCTCATGTGCATATGCATTGAAACAAGAACATGTATTGTCAAGTCTTCTTGCAAACTCATGAGCTCATTTAACCTATAGATCTTGCTATCAACTAGGATCCTTAAGGCAAAGATTTTGCACATGATAAAATCATTCTAGAATGAAAACATTTTCAGTTTTTAAATCTTTTATTTCCTTTCACTTGATTTCTGAAAATACCTCTCTTGTTTATTTTTCAAGACCTTGGCCAATTTGTCAAATATAAATATGCATCAAAAGATTTATAAAATCACACCTAGGCATCATCATCTTGTCTACACAAGTTGATTTTCAATCATAGATATTGTTAAGTATTTTCTTATGTGTTTTCACCTCATAACATAGATTTCTATGGTACAACATTTTCATATTTCACTCATCCTTGCAAGGCAAGTTTATTTTTTAAATAATTTTTTGTTAAATCAAATAAGACATGTGAGAAATATGGTTTGAAAGGGCTATATTTTCTGAGCATGAATGGTACTAAGATGATCTCAACATTTTGTAACAACCAAGGGAAAAGATTGGTAGAAAGGTGGTTGCACATAGAACACTTAATGTGATGTTCTTTCAAAGCCAATGAGAAGTATTTAGTACATTGCTTAGGGGTTTTAGGAGGTGGTATCTAGGCTGTGTATGCCATGTGAATATAGGGAAGTTGGCAAAGATTTTGAGAGAGAAAATGGTTGTTTATTTGATCTTTCATTTGTCAAGGAAAAAGCTGATTTGCTGTTTTCAAATCAAGCATTCAATGCACCATTATTTTACCATTTTCTCACCACTATATAAGGACCTAAACATGCACCACTTTCACTCACACAAACACACAGCAAGCTCAAAGAGTTTTGCAAAGAAAAGCAAGGGTTTTCTAAGCATCAAAAAGGTGAGTAAACCTGCAGTTTTAAATTCTATTTTAAAACCTGCAGTTTTCTGTTTTGAACCATGATTTAGTTTGGCTTCTTTTGTGCTTCTGGTTGAAGTAACATGTCTTGTATGTTTGCATGTTGACATGTAGTAAGGATCACTTGATTTGCTACTAAAACCCTTAAGCATCATAATGTGAAATGTATATTTCCTGTTGATGTTCCTAACATGTTAAGTTTGTGAAAAACTTGATCAAATCTGATAGATCAATGGATCTAGGCTAAGGAATCAAAACTGATAGGTTCTACCATGTTTTGAACATCCATCTAGTCAATTCAGGTATTCGAATTTAAGTGTACTCGGCCAAAAACTCTTATGTCATGTTAAAACAGAAACAACTGGAAACAGCAGTAGCTCTCTGTTTCAAGTTTTCAAAATGGATTTTCAAACTGAATAAAAACAAGTTTTGATTGTATAATCATAACAGGGGAACTTAACGATGATTTTTAAAACGAAAATCTAGATTTTTAAGCATGTGAATTAAGAGAAATAAGGAGGTGGCCAAAAAATTAGATTTGGGTGAATTTGTGGCAAAGCACTTGATTAGGGATGATGGCGCTCGACCTGAAGGGGTAGAAGGAGGCGTGGATCATAGGAAAAATACAAGTTTAATTTTTAATTGTTTTAATTTTGAGAAATCAAAGGAAATAGGGTTTTATTGGGTTTATGGGTTCGGTTGGAAAACGTGGTGGCTGCTCTTCGCCTGGGGGGTTAGGGACGTGCGGTCAGGAGGGAGTAGGGGCGTCATGGTCTGGTGATGGCGTGGCAGCGAGGTGGTGGCGACCGGTGGTCGAGGGAAGAAGGGGCGAGGTGTTTCTTTGATGATGTCTTCGTTCTGGAAGAAGGAAGTGCACGGCAAAATCAGGGTTCAGGCCAAGGGAGGTCGTTTGGAGGTGGTGGCGTGCTCAGGTGGTGGCGAGCGACGTGTGGCGACGGCCTTTGGTGGTAGGTGGCATCTTTGGTGGCTGTGCACATGCACAGCCATGGCACGAGAATGGAGAAGAAGAAGCACGAGTGGCCACACTGAAAATGAGTGATCGGGCAGTGTTTTCCGCATGTGGTACTTTGGTTTGAGCAAACCTGGTACTTTGCCAAAACAAAAATGTGGTAATACCAAGGAAAGTGGTACTTTAGGATTTCACGGGGACTAGGGGTGATCGGGCGGCAAATTCATGAGAACCAGGGGCCTGGTACTTTGGCCAGAAATCAACCAAGTGGTATTTTCCCTAAATCATGAGAACTGGCCGAGATTTCACGTGTGCGCACTAGGATTTTGAAAATTGGTACTTTGCAATATTGGTACTTTGTTGTTTTAGTTTGAAAGCAATAGTTTTTGGACATGTTTTAAATTTAAATTAATTTTAAATTTAATATTGGATTAAATAAAATAGAGAAAATAAATATTTAAATAAAAATAATATTTTTATTTAATTAAATGGGAAAAGTGAATCAAGATATTTTTATCAGAAGATGAAATTTAATATACAGAACCTGTGTATTTTATTAAAATTATAAATTTAGTTTATAATTAAATTAGAATTTATTTTCAAATAAATATTTAGTTTTTGAACATACAAGGGACAAGAAACGAATATAACACATATGATAGAATTGACCGTTTAAACTGAAATTTCAAAGTACAAGGAACCGGTCAAGTACAGTCCAGTATTTGATGAGAAAAAAACTGCAAAGTATATTTTTAACCATTTTAGATGGATAAATAAAGAGGATAAACTTTATGAATATAAAAAGAAGAAAGAGTAAATCGAGTATAAGAGATCAAAAAGGGAGATTTGACGAAACGATACAGAGTGTAACTGCTGAAAATAGACTACAGATCATAAATTTTACTCATTTATGAATCATTAAATTAAAGGGTGATTATGAGTAATAAATTTCTGAAAGAATAATGTAAGTATTCATTTTCAAAAGTGACGGGCAAGATGGAAAGAAAAACCCGTGCAGCGCGCACACTAAAATTTGTCTAATTCTAAGATATGATCAAAATGCCGGATATAAGCAAGATGATCGTATACTATTTGATTTAACTATATATGTAATTGATTTTAATCATGTTAGATTAATAATTTAGAAGAAAAATTTTCGAAATCATTTCAAGGAGGCCGGATAAATTTTCCACTTTGATTTGATTATACGCCGCGCGTCAGAGATTTTCAAATTGAAGACGATGATTGTAAATAATATCTTTGGTCTTTTCAGTCCCAGAACAAACCAGAATGGACGAGTGTCTGACAACGTATATCAGTCAGATTCTTAACATCGAATTTACGTAAGTATATTACGTTGGTGGTAGAGAAATTCGTTTCTCTTAGCTTTATTGCCCGTGATATATTTGGGAAATCGAATGAGTATTTCTGACGGGTAGGACGATTTGGCATTCAAAGGAAATGAACCAGTGATGATGAAACGTAAGTCTAGCCTCAAGACTCACACCCAGGAAATGACAAAAATTGGGCAGGCAGCATGGCAATGTGGGTCGCTCCCATTAGGGTGTAGCATCACCTATCTAGAGAAATTCCTTTTGTTTCTTAATCTATCGATTCTGCCCATTCGGGGTTGGTTTCCGTACACAACCATCGGTGATATACACTCGATACACTGAAGAGAAATGAGTGGTCGGTCATGTGAGGGACGGGTTGCAAGATGTTCTTGTTGAACCCAGGTGTATTTGCCTCTAGAGATACATCGTCGGAAGGTGGTCCCATACCTTGTCATAGTGGGAAATCCAATTTCCATAAGTGCTAAGCAGTTTTTATTTGTATACTATATAGGAGAATGTGAGATGCAAGCATTCTTCTATATTCTAATTTATTTGTGAAAACACCTAGATACTATGATAATATCTGATTTCAAGTATACAAAGTGTTTTGATCTCATAAGGTGAAAACCCATTCCATACTTACGGCGTGGTCTTATGAGATATTTTTATTTGTTTTAAAACTGTTTACTCATACCAGTCCCCTGACTGACCCGGAGTTTATTTTTCTGTGTTTCCCTTAAACTCTTGGGTATTCATAACGCTTGTTATGAATAGACAAGTGAATCAGGATTTGGATAAACTTGTGAAGCTGGAATGAAGATTTTGTTATGTGCTGGTCCATCTATCTACTGTATAATTAAGTCTGTCAGTTGATCATCTATGATATGTACTGATGTACTATAAATGGGTTGTATCACTAGTTCAGTATGTTCTGATGTAATATATTCCGCTGTGTATTATTATAAAGTATTATCTTTTTGTGAAAATTCCGCTGTGAGATTATGATGTTTCTGTGATTTATCTTCTATCTATTCTCATTTCTTATTAATGGCACGACCTCCGATGTGTTCGAAAGTTGGGTTGTTACAGAAGCCTTGATTGAAGCACATGTATTGAAGGTTCCATAAGACAATGAAGGATTGATAGTATACACTGATGCAAGTGGAAGTGGGCTAGGAGCTATTATAATGCAAGGCAAATAGGTGATAGCATATGCCTCTAGACAGTTGAAAGTAAATGAAATGAGGTATGCTACACATGATTTAGAACTAGTTGCATTAGTGTATGCTCTAAAATTATGGAGACATTATTTATTAGGAGCAAATTTTGAATTATATACTGATCACAAGTCAGTAAAATATTTGTTTTCTCAAAAGGATTTAAATATGAGACAGCATAGATGGGTAGAATTCTTGGCAGCATATGATCTTGATATATTATATACACCTGGAAAAGCTAACAAAGTGGCTGATGCATTAAGTAGACAACATGCCAAAGTTGCAGCTTTGATGATGGATGAGTTCAAGACATTGTCATTACTCTCTGAAATGGATGTAATTAATACTGAAGAGATGATGATGGATGTAGCAAGTGAAATAGGGAGTCAAGGAAAATTAAGCATCATTATACTCCAATCTGATTTGGTAAAAAGAATAGGAGATTTGCAGGATCAAGATCCCTTTTTAAGAGAAAAGAAAATGCTTCTAAAACAAGGGAAGGAGATAGAAGGTTTTCATGTAGATGACCAAGGGTATTTGAGAAATAAAAAGAGGTTATGTGTCCCTTTAGATGCAGAATTGAAGAAAGAGATATTACACATGTATCATAGAAGCAAATATACAATTCACCTAGGGGGAACAAAGATGTATAACAATTTAAAAAGAAATTTTTGGTGGAAAGGCATGAAAGGGGATGTGGGAAAACATGTGGCTGAATGTATTGTTTGCCAACAGGTAAAAGCTGAATATCAAAAACCATCTGGAATGTTACAGCCCTTGAGTGTCCCTGAATGGAAATGGGAAGAAATTTCTATGGACTTTGTGGATCGATTACCAAAGTCCAAAAGAGGTAATGATAGTGTTTGGGTAGTTGTTGATAGGTTAACAAAAGTAGCTCACTTTATACCCATAAAGTCAGAAAGAAGTGCCCCAAAATTAGCTCAATTGTTCATGAAAGAAATAGTGAGACTGCATGGCATTCCTAAATCTACTGTGAGTGATAGAGACACATTGTTTACTTCAAAATTCTGGAGTAGCTTTCAAGAGGCCATGGGTACAGAATTGTGCATGAGCACAGCATACCACCCCCAATCTGATGGACAAACTGAAATAGTAAATAAAATACTGGAGGATATGTTGAGGGCCTGTATATTATACTGGGGAGGTAGTTGGGAGGATCATATCCATTTGGCAGAATTTGCTTATAATAATAGCCATCAAAGGACAATAGGGATGGCACCCTTTGAAGCTCTATATGGAAGATCTTTTTTATCACCTGCCAACTGGATAGAGCTGGAGACAAAGTGGTGTTAGGCCCTGAATATGTGAAAAAACTTCTGAGAAAATTTCCTTAATTAGAAAAAGGATGGTTGCTGCACAGAGCAGGCAAAAAGTTTATGCTGATCAAAAGAGGAAACAGGTGGAGTATATGGTGGGTGATTATGTGTTTCTAAAGGTGTCTCCAATGAAAAGAATTTTTAGATTCGGAAAACAGGGCAAATTAACCCCTAGGTATATAGGGCCATACAAAGTATTGAAGAGAGTGGGAGCAGTGGCATATAAATTGGAGTTGCCTGAGGAAATGGGAGCAATACATGATGTGTTTCATGTATCTCAATTAAGAAGGTGGGTGCATAATGAAAAAGATATATTGAAGGCACCTACTAAACTGAAAATTAATCCTAATTTGGTGTATGAGAGAGAACCGGTAGGAATTGTAAGCAAAGAAGAAAAGAAATTAAGAAATAAAATAATAAAGCTAGAGAAAGTTCAATGGAGTCTTGATGCTAATGATTGTACCTGGGAGATAGAGGAGGAGATCAAGACTAAATATCCTAAAGTGTTTGCTAAATGGGAAAAAGGTAATTAATTATTTAATTATTTCTATGTATGTTAATAGATGTAGTAAAAATATGAAGGAGAAACTTTAAAGGTTAAAGAGATTTGAGAATAATAAAACATGCTTAATTGTGGGACACAATTCCTAAAAGGAAGGGAAACAGTAGTAACCCTAGAACATCACCCTAAAAATAATATTAGGCAATGATGATTTTTATATGTGAATGAGCATGAAGCACATATAAGAATGAGTATATACATGTGCAAGCGGTGCAGGGCACACAAAGAGTAACATGTACACATGAATTATAAAATAGGAAAACTAGTTGCTTATAATTGCCATTTGAATTGCTTATTGAGTTTAATAAATTTGTGAAACCTGCAAATGTATGAATGGCCTTTTATGCTTTAATTATACATATAGAACAACAGCCAAATAAATCTTCACATACCTAATTATGGAAATGGATAAGACACACCCTTGAAAGGCATGACAAAAATAAATCATGCAGGAAGCATGACAAAAGGGGTAAGGGTAGGAATTGAAATTAATTGATTTAACCAAAAAGTAAAAGGTATGGAGCCGTAGGGTATGGTTTATTTCTAGGGGAATAAAAAGTAAAATGGGTATAACATTGGGTGCTTTATTATGAGCAGCCTGTAAATTTCCATAAGTGGGCAAAAATGACATTTAAATAGTGTAGAAACCCTAGTTTATCTGCTATAAAATCCCTAGGCTTGGTAGCTACCCTACCTTGCTGAATAAAAGAAAACTCTAAGAAAATAGTAGCAGCAAGGATCTAGGAGCTCGAGCCATCATAAAGTATTTAAAAAGGAAACATTTTTGTGAGTATACACTATTTTTATGGCATTAAGTCCTTCAAGGCAGCCTTTCTATTTTTATGAAAATGCATAGTATTATTTAAGAAAGGATTTTTGCATGGTTTTATGTTACTGTTGAAATACAAATAACTATTTATATGAAAGTGATACAAAACAGATTGTTGAGAGGTAGGATTTGATGGGGGTGTAAGGCAGTATGGACAAGGTGGTCTCATGCTTATGTCTGCACCTATATTCAAAATAAAGAAGGGCAGAGTGTTGAGACTATTGCTTATCTTCTTTATTGATTTTCTCTGGTAACTTATTTGCATAAAAAAAGAGTTATCCGGAGATTATAAGGTCTGAAGGTACCCAAAACCTTTAATCGTATGCTCTCAACAATATATGGTCAAGAAATAGATTTTATAGAAAGAAGTTATGACCTCTGTAAATTTATTTGAGTGATTATATGATGATTGTATGAGTGATGTGTGAAGTCCTAATTATATTGGGCATGGATGATTTATACTGTATTTATGAGATGCTTATTGTTGAAAGATTTTTGTTACATATATATCTTGAAAGTATATTAATCTGTGGGTGACCCTGGGTAGAAAAAGGGGGTAACATGTTAAAAAGGAGACAACAGATTAATAATAAAATGATTCAATAAATTAATGGAGCTGGTGTGGTTAGTATGATCACAAGTTACACAGATCTGTCTGGTTTGCAAGTGGGTAAATCCAGGCATACACATGGCATGTTTATGCCCTGAGGCCTTTGTGTGAAGGGTTAACAGGTAGGAGGTCCCTCACAGTGTGTACATTAGTGTTCAGTGTAAGGGAAAAGCTCAAGACAAGAAAAACATAAAAATCTGGTTTAAAAAATGGTGATTGGGGGTAGAGGGAATACTGTTTGATGATGTTAAAAAAATGTTTTAACATATAAACAGAGGTAACTGCCTATGTTTTTATACAGGGATTGAATGAACACTACTTATGAATAGTTAAGTTGCATGTATGTGTGATTTATAAGAAAGGGATTTCATAAGAGAAATGATATCAATTTTGGAATAATAATGGGTAAAAGCATATTGAGATTTATGTATATACAGACATTAGTTTTCATATGTATTTACTTACTAAATATAGTATCAGATTCACATGATTATAAGTATCAGTTTATATAAAAATAGTTATATTCATACCAAACATTATGTTTGACCTTGTTTGCTTATTTGCAAATGGGGGTGTCCCAATTCAATGGGGCAGTCTCTGTTGCGTCTGCAGGTAATGTGGAGGGTAATTAGAGGAAGTTAGAAAGAATTCTGGACTCCTGAAGTGCTTTGCTAATTTTACCTATGAAGTTTGATTTAAGAAAGAACTAAGTTAGAAGCAATATTTAGTTTAAGTGTTTGCATCTTTTATTAATGTATTTGCTGCTTGTAATAGCTGAACTTAAGTAGCTATCAGGTTAAATCTGTGTGGAAGTGAACTATTTGGGTTATATTAGCTTAGTTGAATTTGTTATAACTGAATGTGAATAAATATATGTAGCAAGCATATAGATGTTATTCTTGAATTTGTATAATATGGCAAGGCATGAACCAGAATTGCTAAGAGTACTTGTTTAAAGAGAGGCCAAAGCAAAAAGCCATAGTGCACCATGTATTGTTGCTGATACATGTATTGAATAATTTCATGTATGAGTGAAATCATGGAAATGCACAAGGTAATATGGTTGTGTGTTTGCTTCCTTTAAATGGTCTAGCACCCAGCACATAAACAATAAAAGGTCATGCTTTGAAATATTAATGATGTTAAGTGAAAACATCTTGTTTAGAAACAAGAGATGGTAGGCATACACAAAGAACTCACACTAGTTATTGGGTAAAACCCAAAACCTGTACATACATAAGTTAAAGGTAGAAACACATTCATTGGACATGTATGACAACCAGTTTAACTTGAGCATGTATGCACATCAAATTATATATATCTGGTTACCTTGACTATACAACCAAAATGTGCCTGTGTATGTATATCATTTAACTGATTATTAGAATTTTCTTTACTGATTATAAGTGAATGAATGTCTTACTTGTTTGCTTGAATGTCCCGTCCATTTTGTTAGCTGTATTAATATAAAAGAGACACATGTGGTATTTATTCTCCTTTATGTTGAACATCTAAATCTCTGATATCTTTAATAAGGAATTTTATTTTGAAAAAAAAAATACCTTAAACATACACTGATATGTATATATCAGTAATTGATGGATCCTGGAATGGATATATATGTATATATATATATATATATATATATATATATATTCAGAAATCCCCAAATAAAGAAACCCTAGCCAGAGATGAACCCTAGGATCTATTTGATTTTATATGAAATTGATAGAGGGGTTCTCTCACCTCCTTCCCCTTCTCTGAACCTCCACAGCTTCAAATCGATCCCAATTCGCTGCTGGACCCCACTGCACCGCCAGCGCCGCCTCCTACACCCTTCCCCGACCTTCCAGCCCTCCGATGAACCCCAAACACCCCCTTCGCTCGAAATCAGTAAGTGTTTATATATTTTTCTATTTATTTGATATATTTTTATGCTATTGTTTTAAATAAAATCAGTTTTTAATATATAATCGAATTTATGAAATCAGTTCTATTATATATGTAATAGAAATAGAAAAGATCGGATTTTTAACATAGAAAAGATCGGATTTTTAACATAGAAAAGGTATGATTTTTAACTCGCATATGACATGGAATTATTTTTAGAAAGGAAAAAATATGATTTTTATCGTATGTTAATAATATTTTTAGTAATAACATAAAAAATTGATTTTTATAATGAAGTAGCGAATATAAAAATATGATTTTTATATATTTGAAGAAGCGGTATAAAAATATGATTTTTATATAGGTTGTAGCGAAATTAAAATTTTATTTTCATATATATGATAGCTAGATAAAAATGTGATTTATATATATATATATGAGCAATATAAAATGTGATTTTTAAAATATAAATATCGTTGATTAAAAATATGATTTTTAATGTATAAACATCATATTAAAAATGTGAATTTTACTATGAACAGCATGGAAAAGTTTGCGTTGGAATTTCGGGCAAATCCAATCGGTTCAGAAATTCAGAAATAGAACTGGAGGAGTGGATCCCAAAGGTGAAAACTTCTCACTTTAATTTATTTTCTAGTTAAATATATATATACTAGGATGTAGACGGTGCTTAGTAGCATCCGACACCTTTGTTTGAAACCATGTTTGTTTGGTTGATTAGATTATTTGTTTGAATGTGGTTTGGGAAGTGAAATGAATTGATTAGAATTTGGTTTGTATATGGCGCGAGCCATTATTAGGCGAGGGATAAGGCTTAGACCTTATTCCGGTTCCAGCATCGCGACATTATGCTGCCGAAATTTTCTAAAAATGTTAGAACAATAAAAATATCATTTTTTTTATATAAATAAACTGTATAAAATATTCATGTGTTGAAATAAATATTTTATCGTTAAAAATATAATTTTTAATGGGTATATGAATGATAATAAATATTCATTTACAAATCGGACGATTTGTTTATACACACACATTTGACTGATATTGATTGGGACGATATATTTTGTACATCGCCCAACTTCACAAATAATAATCAGTGTTTGTTGTTTGAAAACCCCACACAGGTATTGGGATGATATTGGACATACACTAATCCCAATATTTAGTTGTATGTCAATCGATGGGTCGACGGACTGTTGTAAGCGTTAATTATCTATATTTAACGCTTATGCAGTTGTGTAATGCACTCTGGATGATGGTTGACTGTGTTTGATTATTGTTGTGTACAAGTGTGTATGAAATCCATATAAATAAAATTATATGGTAACTGACTGTGTCTGATTCCAATTCAGAAAGAACGAATATTTTAAAATGACGAATAATGAATAATTTAAAATAAATAATATTTTAAAATAATATTCGGTAATGGATCAAAATATGATTTTGATGTTCGATTTGGGATTGACACGAAAATATTTAAATATATAAAGTCGTGTTGATTAAATTAACGCCATTTTGACGTGAATGATATTTATATCGATTTTATTCATTTTTATAATGAATATCGAAAAGGAAGAGATTTCAAAATCTAATGTTTTGAAAGTCTTATCATTTAAGATATGGAATATTCAGTTTTGGTTTAAAATTGAATATGAAGTTGAAATTGTTTTTAAAATGAATTTAAAATGACTTATAAAATACGTTTTAAATGGAAATCGATGAAATATATATTATATATATTATATATACCCAATGGCCTGAATAGAACGCGCCACGCCGCGACAGTTCGCGAATTCCGACCATTGACTTCGAATTGATAGTACGGGAGATCCGACCGTCGGATTTTCCTAAAACTAGAATCGTTAGGCTCGTATCGAAAAGAGCTTTCCAACGAATACAAGAGATTTGAAATCTAACGGTTGGATTTGGAATTATGTCCAAATCAAATTTGGACAAGGTCGTTGTAAGTGCAGTTCGATGACCGTTTATGGAAATCGACTGAAAGGGCCTTAATAAAATTATTAAAAATATTGATTTGGAAAGAATTAGGATGAAAAATTCCATATTTGAAAAGATAAAAATATATTTTTATCAAAATGAACTAGTTATGAGCTAGAATTATAATCCAATATTTTTAAACAAATAAATTGGATTTGAAATGGTTTTAAAAATAACTATAATTTCCAATATATGAATTGGAATGGATTTGAATTAAATTATCTTCGGAATATTTCGATGTTGGATTTCGTGATTATACAGATATTGTTAAGTAAATTTGAAAGATATATTTATAACGTTATTTCCAATATGATATTTGTTGGTTGCAGAATTTGATATTGAATATAAGCTGATATATTTTCAATTCAGAGCCTTGTATTTAATATCAAATGGGATTTTGGGTTTGTCGTGAACGGTGTCTTAAATAACGCTGTTCTTAAACCCAGTTGAGGAAAGAATAAATCTTTTTATTAAGATTTAGTGAAATTTTCCAATTAATTAATATTTAATTGGAATTGAATAAAAGAATTGGATTTTGGGTTGTCGTGAACGGTGTCTTCGAGTAACACTGTTCTCAAAACCCCGTTTGAAAAGAATAAATCTTTTAATTAAGATTATTAGAGTTTCCAGTTACATTTAGTAATTGGAATAAAATGGAAGGTGATTCGGGTTTATCGCAAACTGTGTTTTTTTTACGACATTCGTTCTTTAACCCGATGAACAGTGAAATTTGATTTGGAATTTATAAATCTTTTAATTAAGATTTAAGGGAATTTCCAAAGTAAAGTTTTCCAATTCAATATATTAAATTGGAATTGAATGGAATTTGATTTGATAATAATCGAAGTGAACTTCTGTGGAGGAAGACTGTTAATATATATGGAATTTAACAGACTTTGTCGTTATTCCATTTATATTATCAGTCGGATACAGAAATTGATATCGATTATATATATTGATCTATTTTCCGTGAAGATTCCATAATTAATGGAATGGGATTTTGGGTTTATCGTGAACTGATTTTTAAATGACGTTAGTTCTTTAAACCAGTTAAAGATAAGATTAATTTCTTAACTTTGAATAATCATTAAGAAATGATTTTTGAGATTAAAGCTGAATTAGAGTTTTAATGAATCTTTAATTAGATTGGAATGTGAATGAGATAATTAAATTTATCGAATTCATGAAATGATCGAGAATGGAGTATCCCCAATTTTGCTCCAAGCGATAGTTAAATCTTTTAATTAGATTTGAACGTGAAATGGTAAATAATTTTACCGATAACACTGTGGTGTTAGATATGGAGTATTACCAGTTTTTCTCCATGGGATGAATAGGTGGGGATTGGGAAAAATAATAAATGACTACTTCGGTGAGGTTCGCTAATCCCGACTAGTTTGGATAAACCTTAATTTGGTTTGAATTGATATTCAATGGAAAATTAAAGAATAAATTTAAAGAATTTATCTTTGATAAAATTAATGGGAACCTTTCCCAAATGATATGAATACTTAAATAAAGGAATATTCAGAATTGGAATGAGGCGTATGTTGTGTTTTAATAGCACTTGTTTATAAGATACACGAGTTATTCAGAAAGACTGTGTTTATCCCATTCTGAATAACTGAATCGACGATAAGGCGACGATGAAGATGGTGGTTGATGTAACACCCCACATCCGTTAGTGTCACTCACAAAGGGAATGCACTAAGTTCTGTGGAGCATTATGGGTAAAAGATGCAGATAAATTACAAGACAGACAAACATTAAACAGCGGAAAATAAAACTTTGCTTTATTGACAAAATAATTTGTACAAGGTTCCTTTACAATATCAGAGTATCAACTGTCTTTACAAAATAAAGAAGCATAAAATACATTTATATTCCCCAATGTAACAAAAGCCAGCCATAGCAATCCAAAGCCGATGCATCCAAGATTCTCCAAGCTTGGAAAGAGAAATCATCCCAAAACAAATCTGAGCTATCCTATTTCCTCCTTAACAACCTGGGGGGGGGGAGAACGGAAGAAAGAAGACGAAAGAAAAACAGAGTCAGACATAAAGCCTGAGTAAGTTCAGTAACTTCTAGCATGTGAACATGGAAAACAAAACGACATGAATTAACTGAATACAAGATTACACCATGACGATAGGGTCAACAAGATTAGACAAGGTAGTCACAAGATATGCTAGGATAAACTGGATACGCTCTAATACTTTCGCTGCTTCGCTATTTACTTGTTATACTGGTTTCTATATCTCTGCACCGCCTAACTAGTGTTTCAACTAGTAACGATAACGTGATCCCAATCCCTGTATTTTCCATCGCCTTCAGGCATCCATTTATTAGTTGTTACCTAGATCTAATCTAGGGTTTTCTATCCACTGCTTTCTAGATTTAACTATAGTTTTACGCTATCTGCTGAACGCTTTTCGAGTTCAGGGTTTATGCCACCTAGTCCAACTAGGGATTACGCTACCTGTCGAACAATGCCCCCAAGTCTAAGACACACTACCTAGAGTGGTATATGTTCCTAGGCTTCCCCACGCATGTATCGCGAATCGTTATCGCTTGTCTAGATGCACATGTCCTGTAATGTGCGATCCGAGTCCTGTGACAGGGCAAATCAAGGAATACAGAACTCGGTCGGGAGCTTTCAGATATCTGCCGATGCAGATGCTAAGGTCTGTTTTAATTCCAGTGGCTATGGTCCCACTTGACCCCTCCCTCAGCTAATGAAAGGCACACCTTGTAAAATGAGAACTATACGCCGGCCCCCGGTGCCCCACTATCCTATGGCCATCCGCAACCATAACTAGATAGCAAGTATATGGTCTTTTGGAGTTCTCCGCCTTTTCGCTTCACGTATCTCGATTGACTCAAGATGGATGGTAAACGACGAGTTTCTATCACAGGGCTACCGTCTTCTCGCCGAATCACGCTGGTCCATCCTAGTCTTTAGGTTGCCACATATATATTGCAACCAAGGCATACCCTCGGTTCTTCTAACGCAGACCTTAACCTCTGTGAGCCCAGGATGATCATCTGCAGCCTCACAGAGGGATACCAAGAGTACCCTCACGTCCCCTCGAAGCCTCGGGCTTCGTAACCCAATTCGTTGGAGCCTTCTTAAAACCAGATGGATGTCTGCTCCTTCGTGTTATACTAAGAATTACTACTTAGTTCTACTAACTAAGGTTTACCACTTAGTTTCCAAATTCCTTGTTTTCTTAACTAAGTTTTACTACTTAGTCCCTTTTTCTACTGAGGTCTACTACTTAGTTTTCTTTCTCGCCAGGTTGGGTTGGTTAAGTGTCTTTAGTCGATTCAAGCTATCTTAACCCTCTTCCCTTATCCTATTACACTGGTTAAGTGTTATCCCTTCATGCTTTTTACTTAACCCTATTCATTTATCATATTCTGATGGTTAAGCGTTAAAGTTTACTTAACCCTATGGTCTAGTCCAGTTAACATATTAATTTGGCTAAGTGTAATACTTAACCCCAACCTCTAGTCTAATTAACATGTTAAATTGGCTAAGTGTATTAATTTTACTTAACCCCACCTTCTAGTCTAGTCAACATGTTAATTTGGCTAAGTATTCCCATGGACTTAACCCTCCCATTCTAGCTTTAACTGTGCTAAGTTGGTTAAGTGTTCCTTAACCTTCCCATTCTAGCTTAACCGTGTTAGGTTGGTTAAGTGTTCCTATGGACTTAACTCTCCCATTCTTGTTCTAGCTTTAATTAATAAATTAAAGCCGCAACCTCTCACATTAGACAGATATTGCTGTGGTTACTGGATGTGCCGGTCGGTTCCGGGCAGGTTTACACCGCAACTCAGTCTAACCTCGGGTTAGGCATATTCATGTTTTCTAAGTTCAAAGGGCTTTTGATTAATTTCCAAATCTGGTTTTGAAAACAACCATCCCGTCCTTCGGATCAGTTAGGGATAGCCAGGGAGGGCAGGAAACTTGTATTTTCCAAACCCAAGCCTAGACACTATCCTCTCTGTCACCCTAGAACCTTCTGGTCTATGTGTTATAAAAAGGGATGTTATCAAAATACTTTTCTTTTGTTTATAAATTGTTAACAATTTATTTCAAAAGCCCATTTCCCCTTTTTAGACAAATTTGGCATATATTTATTTGTCAAGCCTACTAGTATACTTATATTCTAGGCCCAAGTCCTAACCCAACATGCAGTTTAGGCCATTTCCTATTTCATTGCCGAAACTAGATTAAATATCCTAGTTTATAATTTATGGCCAAAACTTAACCAAGTTACATATTTTGTGGTAAATGAACAATTTAACATTTATGACGAATTCTATAAGTAAATTACTCCTAATTTACTTATTTCATTACTACTCTTTTAATGTACATTGTCACATTTATTATTATGGCCCATTCTCTCTTATATATCATATTTATACTTTTTGGTATGTAAATTATACCAAATTTAGTGTCGCTAACCATAATTTATTCTAAACATGACAATTGCTCACAATTATGAATAAATTCAAAATTGTGCTAATATACTTATTCCAAATCAACCTTAATTAACCCAATCTTGGTTTAACATCCTAATTCACAATTTATGGCAAAACTAGAATTATTTTTCTAGTTTACATTTTATGCCTAAAATTTAGCTTACTTACTAATGCTAAATTTAATATGTCAAAATCACATATTCCCTAATCCATGTCAATTTCCCCTTTTTCATTTTAATATGCATATCATAATACATATTCCAAATTATGCCAATTTCCAAGTTTACAATTACGTTCATATTCATTTCCATGTTTTTCCCCAAATCGCATTCCCACCGTTCGAATAATCGTGATTCAACCTAGATTATAAATAAATCTAGATTCGTAGATAAAAAGGGAATGAATCAAAATGACAAGAAGGAATAATTGGCATAAAAAGGTTTGGATAACAATGTAGGTTCAAGAATATGGGTAGACCTAACTAAATAGGTAAATTCCCACTGTCTTAAAACCAAAGAATGGGCAAAATAGGTTCAAGAACGTGGGTAGACCTAACTTAATAGGTAAATTCCCACTGTCTTAAAACCAAAGAAAAACCAAGGAACAGGTAGAATAAATAATTGGGTTTAGACCCAACTTCTCAATCACAAAACTAAAGCAATATTTTCCTAATCATAAATCATGGGTGTCAAAATCACATTTGTCCTCATTATGTCATAAGTAATAGTTTATGTCCAAATCAAAGGTATAGGCCTAGTCAAGGAAATAATCCTTGTTGTCACAGTCACAGTCATAGGAAATGTCCATAGTCATATGCGATGTTCATAGTCCAAAAGGGAAAATAATTCCCATAGTCATAAGTCATTGTCATAGGCAATGTTTATATGTCCCAAAATCAAAGGCTTATATCATAGTCCAAAGGCATATGCTTTCAAAGGCCACGGTTCTATAGTCATAGTCACGGTTACAGTCTTATTTGTCCTCGAATCATAACAGTTCTTAATTCAGTCCAATAGTATAAACACATATTCGAAGAGAGAGAGAGAGAGAGAGATTTGGCATATTCCTTTATTCCTTTAATTTCATGTCACAAATAAAACAAAATATTCAGATCTAGAAATAACCAACTTACAGAAAATAGATCTAGAAAAGAAGGAAAGCATGGCTATGATTCGTGCGTCGTTGCTTGAAACTTGTTTGAGCTAGCCTTTGAATTCTTCACTTGAAACTTTGATTTGAATCTTCTCTTGAACAGATTTGAGCAGCATCTCCATGTCTTGAATTTATATTTTATTTTAATTATTTAAGAAAATTTAGAGGAGGGGAAGAAGCCATGAATCTTAGCAGCATAAGGATAGAAGAGAATTGGTGCAAAGAGAATGAAGACTAGGGCTGTTTATATAGCTGCTCAAGACCTTATCGTACACGCAGTGCTGAGTCAGCATTGGGTCCCACAAGCTATTTTGGCGTAGAAATTTGAATTTCGAATGAATTGTTTTGGCGTAGAAGTTTGATTTTCGAACTTTTGAATTTCTAGAATTTATTTAACTGTTTTATTCACATGAAATATTCTTATATGTATACAATTCCTCTAACGACCATTTTACGCGTATATATATACGCACAACTTTCATTTTATTTTCAAAATTCAAATGATGTTGCCATATTTCATTGACTGTAGCCTTATCTTGAATTTTATCTTTCGTATACATATTTTTTTGCATATATATATATATATATTTATTTATTTATATTCTCATATATATATATATATTCTTTATTTCCTTATATGTACGTTCTTATCCTTTCAAATTTTGAATTTGTATACGTACATATATTTGCATGTTCAGTTGGCCCTCTCTAAAACAAAGATAAAAAATTATGCCGCCGCCGGGGTTCGAACCCCCGACCTCCATGCTACAAATCCAATGCCTTAACCAACTGAGCTACATAGGCTTTTGTTAATAAGTCTTAGAACAATAATAATTATTGTTCTCTCCTTACTTCTCTTTTTCATGTTAGTTACAATACTTAAATTAAACAACTGCATGGATCTTTTTCTTTTAATTTTTCTTTTAAAAATTAATTATACTTTAATTTGAGAATCTTAATGTCACAGAATTACGGGGTGTTACATTCTCCCCCACTTAAAAGGATTTCGTCCCCGAAATCTTCAAGTTAGGAAGAATGTGTCCTACCATCCAATCACCCATCTACTCAACCATTCAATCACAGGCATTCATTGTCCTTAAAAGATTTCTAATGCTTTCATGTTCATATGCATAGTGTGTGTATATGTCTCTATCTAATGCAAAATCAGGCGGTCTACTGATTCAGTTGACCTCCTTAATGCAAATCATGTTAGTGCCATGCGTCCAATCATGCATGCAAACATCCCTAGTCATGTAAATACTACATGCGTGCACAGCCATTCATCCATATGCAACGTCCATATGATATCATATCAAGTTCAACTTATAAACAAATGCATATATGTAAATGCAATATGAGAGCATCCGAACTTGATCTAGTGCCTAATACGTATACATATGCATCCACAAGCAACCATTTGCAACCACTTGCAACCATTCAACCATAACATGTTTCAAATACATGTTTACATCCATTGGCTTCTACCTAAGGATTGCAGATACGACCTAGAGGATATACTTTGGAAAGAGAGAAACAACTACGCGTAAAGTTCCTAAACAGAGAAATCAAGAATGCACCCTTAAGGAAAAAGGGCATGATGCTAGTATCTAGCCTTCTCGAGCTTTACTCCACTATATCTTAACCAATGCTTACTCCACGATTGCGAAGTTTCTAAGCTCCATCTCCAAAATGAACAAATGTCAACCAAGTGTATATACTAGGATGATCAGAGGTCTCTCCTCCTATCTTATCCATCATGCCATAATTATAAGGGTCAAAAGGTCACTACGCGCTTTTTAGAGCGCCTGCCACAACTATCCATCTCTCACGCAAACCATCCTAGTCGAACTTGACATTCCTCAAGTACAAGCCCCAAAGGCCTAAACCAATATTAGACATGCACCCAAGGAATATCTCCTTTAGACAATCTACGTGATATGATATAAGCAAACTCGATAGTTATTCAAACCCCTACTAACCAAAAATAAACGGGTCGAACCACCCACTTGGTTTGAGACTGATTGGGATCTTCTTACTATACAAGTACTAAGGTGCAGAGACTCAACTATGGAAGCAAATATGAACAAATGCGAAGCGCTAAATCCGAATAGAAAAACTAGATTCTTCCAACAGAAACTTTTACCACCTATCTCCTAGGTACGCTCAGCATGTACTTGCCCTTCTGAAAATCTTGTCCTTTGTCCTTAATTATATGCCCTATCATACCATAGTAAAGATACTTCCTCTTGTCTTAGGTTTTATAATCCCTTCCTCCTTCGTGAGCCAAGTCTACATCCATAATTTCCTCATCCTTGGGTCGTGCTCCTTTGCCAAACTTCCGCGTGTAACCATGTTGGCAAATCTCTCGAAAGTTGCCTCTATCGCACGGAAAAACCCTATAAACTTGAAAGAAGACTGGCCGTAAGTAAAAAAAACTACGGCTATAGATGGAAGTCGGGCACTACTTCGCCCTTCGATGAGGTTACCTCCCAGAAAGCCAGGAGCCCCAGAGAGTCAAGAAAGAAGGAGACAAGAATTCAAATAGAGGAAGAAAAGATAGTGCGTATGGCTTTGGGGAATATGCCTTTAAAACAAAACTTTAATTTTGAAAATGCTTCTTTAAAGACCGTTTTGAAAAATATTTTTTTAAAATCTTTTATCTGATCTGGTAACCTTCAGCTCTGATACCACGTGTAACACCCCACATCCGTTAGTGTCACTCACAAAGGGAATGCACTAAGTTCTGTGGAGCATTATGGGTAAAAGATGCAGATAAATTTCAAGACAGACAAACATTAAACAGCGGAAAATAAAACTTTGCTTTATTGACAAAATAATTTGTACAAGGTTCCTTTACAATATCAGAGTATCAACTGTCTTTACAAAATAAAGAAGCATAAAATACATTTATATTCCCCAATGTAACAAAAGCCAGCCATAGCAATCCAAAGCCGATGCATCCAAGATTCTCCAAGCTTGGAAAGAGAAATCATCCCAAAACAAATCTGAGCTATCCTATTTCCTCCTTAACAACCTGGGGGGGAGAACGGAAGAAAGAAGACGAAAGAAAAACAGAGTCAGACATAAAGCCTGAGTAAGTTCAGTAACTTCTAGCATGTGAACATGGAAAACAAAACGACATGAATTAACTGAATACAAGATTACACCATGACGATAGGGTCAATAAGATTAGACAAGGTAGTCACAAGATATGCTAAGATAAACTGGATACGCTCTAATACTTTCGCTGCTTCGCTATTTACTTGTTATACTGGTTTCTATATCTCTGCACCGCCTAACTAGTGTTTCAACTAGTAACGATAACGTGATCCCAATCCCTGTATTTTCCATCGCCTTCAGGCATCCATTTATTAGTTGTTACCTAGATCTAATCTAGGGTTTTCTATCCACTGCTTTCTAGATTTAACTATAGTTTTACGCTATCTGCTGAACGCTTTTCGAGTTCAGGGTTTATGCCACCTAGTCCAACTAGGGATTACGCTACCTGTCGAACAATGCCCCCAAGTCTAGGACACACTACCTAGAGTGGTATATGTTCCTAGGCTTCCCCACGCATGTATCGCGAATCGTTATCGCTTGTCTAGATGCACATGTCCTGTAATGTGCGATCCGAGTCCTGTGACAGGGCAAATCAAGGAATACAGAACTCGGTCGGGAGCTTTCAGATATCTGCCGATGCAGATGCTAAGGTCTGTTTTAATTCCAGTGGCTATGGTCCCACTTGACCCCTCCCTCAGCTAATGAAAGGCACACCTTGTAAAATGAGAACTATACGCCGGCCCCCGGTGCCCCACTATCCTATGGCCATCCGCAACCATAACTAGATAGCAAGTATATGGTCTTTTGGAGTTCTCCGCCTTTTCGCTTCACGTATCTCGATTGACTCAAGATGGATGGTAGACGACGAGTTGCTATCACAGGGCTACCGTCTTCTCGCCGAATCACGCTGGTCCATCCTAGTCTTTAGGTTGCCACATATATATTGCAACCAAGGCATACCCTCGGTTCTTCTAACGCAGACCTTAACCTCTGTGAGCCCAGGATGATCATCTGCAGCCTCACAGAGGGATACCAAGAGTACCCTCACGTCCCCTCGAAGCCTCGGGCTTCGTAACCCAATTCGTTGGAGCCTTCTTAAAACCAGATGGATGTCTGCTCCTTCGTGTTATACTAAGAATTACTACTTAGTTCTACTAACTAAGGTTTACCACTTAGTTTCCAAATTCCTTGTTTTCTTAACTAAGTTTTACTACTTAGTCCCTTTTTCTACTGAGGTCTACTACTTAGTTTTCTTTCTCGCCAGGTTGGGTTGGTTAAGTGTCTTTAGTCGATTCAATCTATCTTAACCCTCTTCCCTTATCTTATTACACTGGTTAAGTGTTATCCCTTCATGCTTTTTACTTAACCCTATTCATTTATCATATTCTGATGGTTAAGCGTTCAAGTTTACTTAACCCTATGGTCTAGTCCAGTTAACATATTAATTTGGCTAAGTGTATTACTTAACCCCAACCTCTAGTCTAATTAACATGTTAAATTGGCTAAGTGTATTAATTTTACTTAACCCCACCTTCTAGTCTAGTCAACATGTTAATTTGGCTAAGTATTCCCATGGACTTAACCCTCCCATTCTAGCTTTAACTGTGCTAAGTTGGTTAAGTGTTCCTTAACCTTCCCATTCTAGCTTAACCGTGTTAGGTTGGTTAAGTGTTCCTATGGACTTAACTCTCCCATTCTTGTTCTAGCTTTAATTAATAAATTAAAGCCGCAACCTCTCACATTAGACAGATATTGCTGCGGTTACTGGATGTGTCGGTCGGTTCCGGGCAGGTTTACACCGCAACTCAGTCTAACCTCGGGTTAGGCATATTCATGTTTTCTAAGTTCAAAGGGCTTTTGATTAATTTCCAAATCTGGTTTTGAAAACAACCATCCCGTCCTTCGGATCAGTTAGGGATAGCCAGGGAGGGCAGGAAACTTGTATTTTCCAAACCCAAGCCTAGACACTATCCTCTCTGTCACCCTAGAACCTTCTGGTCTATGTGTTATAAAAAGGGATGTTATCAAAATACTTTTCTTTTGTTTATAAATTGTTAACAATTTATTTCAAAAGCCCATTTCCCCTTTTTAGACAAATTTGGCCTATATTTATTTGTCAAGCCTACTAGTATACTTATATTCTAGGCCCAAGTCCTAACCCAACATGCAGTTTAGGCCATTTCCTATTTCATTGCCGAAACTAGATTAAATATCCTAGTTTATAATTTATGGCCAAAACTTAACCAAGTTACATATTTTGTGGTAAATGAACAATTTAACATTTATGACGAATTCTATAAGTAAATTACTCCTAATTTACTTATTTCATTACTACTCTTTTAATGTACATTGTCACATTTATTATTATGGCCCATTCTCTCTTATTTATCATATTTATACTTTGTGGTATGTAAATTATACCAAATTTAGTGTCGCTAACCATAATTTATTCTAAACATGACAATTGCTCACAATTATGAATAAATTCAAAATTGTGCTAATATACTTATTCCAAATCAACCTTAATTAACCCAATCTTGGTTTAACATCCTAATTCACAATTTATGGCAAAACTAGAATTATTTTTCTAGTTTACATTTTATGCCTAAAATTTAGCTTACTTACTAATGCTAAATTTAATATGTCAAAATCACATATTCCCTAATCCATGTCAATTTCCCCTTTTTCATTTTAATATGCATATCATAATACATATTCCAAATTATGCCAATTTCCAAGTTTACAATTACGTTCATATTCATTTCCATGTTTTTCCCCAAATCGCATTCCCACCGTTCGAATAATCGTGATTCAACCTAGATTATAAATAAATCTAGATTCGTAGATAAAAAGGGAATGAATCAAAATGACAAGAAGGAATAATTGGCATAAAAAGGTTTGGATAACAATGTAGGTTCAAGAATATGGGTAGACCTAACTAAATAGGTAAATTCCCACTGTCTTAAAACCAAAGAATGGGCAAAATAGGTTCAAGAACGTGGGTAGACCTAACTTAATAGGTAAATTCCCACTGTCTTAAAACCAAAGAAAAACCAAGGAACAGGTAGAATAAATAATTGGGTTTAGACCCAACTTCTCAATCATAAAACTAAAGCAATATTTTCCTAATCATAAATCATGGGTGTCAAAATCACATTTGTCCTCATTATGTCATAAGTAATAGTTTATGTCCAAATCAAAGGTATAGGCCTAGTCAAGGAAATAATCCTTGTAGTCACAGTCACAGTCATAGGAAATGTCCATAGTCATATGCGATGTTCATAGTCCAAAAGGGAAACTAATTCCCATAGTCATAAGTCATTGTCATAGGCAATGTTTATATGTCCCAAAATCAAAGGCTTATGTCATAGTCCAAAGGCATATGCTTTCAAAGGCCACAGTTCTATAGTCATAGTCACGGTTACAGTCTTATTTGTCCTCGAATCATAACAGTTCTTAATTCAGTCCAAGAGTATAAACACATATTCGAAGAGAGAGAGAGAGAGAGATTTGGCATATTCCTTTATTCCTTTAATTTCATGTCACAAATAAAACAAAATATTCAGATCTAGAAATAACCAACTTACAGAAAATAGATCTAGAAAAGAAGGAAAGCGTGGCTATGATTCGTGCGTCGTTGCTTGAAACTTGTTTGAGCTAGCCTTTGAATTCTTCACTTGAAACTTTGATTTGAATCTTCTCTTAAACAGATTTGAGCAGCATCTCCATGTCTTGAATTTATATTTTATTTTAATTATTTAAGAAAATTTAGAGGAGGGGAAGAAGCCATGAATCTTAGCAGCATAAGGATAGAAGAGAATTGGTGCAAAGAGAATGAAGACTAGGGCTGTTTATATAGCTGCTCAAGACCTTATCGTACACGCAGTGCTGAGTCAGCATTGGGTCCCATAAGCTATTTTGGCGTAGAAATTTGAATTTCGAATGAATTGTTTTGGGGTAGAAGTTTGATTTTCGAACTTTTGAATTTCTAGAATTTATTTAACTGTTTTATTCACATGAAATATTCTTATATGTATACAATTCCTCTAACGACCATTTTACGCGTATATATATATGCACAACTTTCATTTTATTTTCAAAATTCAAATGATGTTGCCATATTTCATTGACTGTAGCCTTATCTTGAATTTTATCTTTCGTATACATATTTTTTTGCATATATATATATATATATATATATTTATATTCTCATATATATATATATATTTTCTTTATTTCCTTATATGTACGTTCTTATCCTTTCAAATTTTGAATTTGTATACGTACATATATTTGCATGTTCAGTTGGCTCTCTCTAAAACAAAGATAAAAAATTATGCCGCCGCCGGGGTTCGAACCCCCGACCTCCATGCTACAAATCCAATGCCTTAACCAACTGAGCTACATAGGCTTTTGTTAATAAGTCTTAGAACAATAATAATTATTGTTCTCTCCTTACTTCTCTTTTTCATGTTAGTTACAATACTTAAATTAAACAACTGCATGGATCTTTTTCTTTTAATTTTTCTTTTAAAAATTAATTATACTTTAATTTGAGAATCTTAATGTCACAGAATTACGGGGTGTTACAGTTGAAGACCGGAGGTCTTCACATCGTTTAGATGATTACTGATGTCTTGATTGGGTTGTACACCCAAGACGAAGTAATAAGTGGTTATCGTCCAGACGTACTTGGAGATCGACCGGATATGCGAGGACCTCTATCATGTATTGGACATATGGGACGAGGAATATGGTGCCTCCGGTTTCGTTCAAACCCAGAACGAACTAGTAAATGAATGTGTGTCACATTCGATTTTATTCTGTGTTAATTGATCTCTATTAAATATGTATCTGTTTGGCGGCAGGGAATTTATTCTCTTGCTTAACGCCCTTCTCTGAGACGTACGAGCTCAGAGGTTATATATCGATTGACATCAGTTGCATGGCGTGAATTGCCAGTGTGGCATGCTGAGATGCAAATGGTCAAGGCTTCTGTTGAAAAGTAGAGTCTTGTGGTTGATGATCAAAGCACGACTTTAATATAGCATAGCTTTGTGTATAGCGTTAATTCGCGAGCCTCACACCCCGGTGTGAACCAGAAATGGGAGAGGACTTCAGGGAGGGCATGTGTTTCCTTCTAGATAGAAGTGGTGTCATGGTATGGAGCCAAGACATTTTTACTTATGTGGATGATGGAAAGCGAGGCGCCTCAGATATATCGGTCACTACGGGGCCGATGGATGGTTTGGTCGATATACTGACCAGTTTTACGCCCCATAGGGCGGGGAAACGTATTGTTCAGGCATTTTAATCCACTCCATGTCGACTGGCCCTGATGATCCAAGGGTCGATGCGTTCTGATCCTGAGACATGGCCTAGATTGTCTCGAAGCGGTAAGGACGACCCCTTGCTTTGGTTCACAGACGGAAATCCAACTTCCAATACGTGACATTTCGGTTTTAATTGTATAGCCTAGTATGGCGACATGATATATGGTACCCATGCCGTCTATGATTGATACATTTATATTTGAAGTTGTTTTAAACACTATGCACTTATAATAGTATCAAATGATTTGTTTTAAACGTACCAAGCATGTTTGGCTATTATAAGGGAAAACCCAATCCTCCGGCTTGCGTTGCATTGTGTGATGGGACCTGGGTCTAATAATAACTTCATTTTTCCAAAAAGAATTGCGCTGTTTGTTTTATGCATTGGTACTCTTGGGAGGAAACTCGTTCCGTGTTATACGGCGTGGTCCCTTGATTTACTCTATTTTTAACGTAAAATTTTAAATAACTGTTTTAGTTCTCACAACAGTCACATGACTGACCTGTAGTTTGTTGTTTTAACCTAAACTCTGGGTGCCCCTATTTTCCATACGGGCAGCTAGTAGTTTTGGTTTTGCAGATGTTATATTCACAGGATCCTGGTTTACAGCTGGAGATATATTCGGAATGCTCTGTATCCGTGTATTTCTTTCAGTTGTGTTTTGTATTATTTTCCACTACATTATAATTTGTAAATCTCTGATATTTATCAAATGTATATTATTTGTTCATATTCTATATATTCTTGTACTCTGATTTAAATTGTTTTAATAGCAATGAAATGTCTTCTTTATGCGTTTTGATTTGTCGTGTTTTCAGATAATTCGTTCTTTCTCTTCTCTTCGGAGACCGGGGTAGTTCGGGTCGTTATAGTTTAACCGAGCGAGAACCTATGACATGTAAAAGACATTCGTACGCAAGCCCTAAACGGATACATATGACACGTAAAAAAGTCTAAACGTAAGGCCTAATTGGGTACCTATAACATGAAAATGATAAAATACAAAATATCAATGATAATTGATTTATATTCAAGATATATTTTTTAGTCGAGTATAAAATATAAAGTATATACAAATGTAATTAGGCACTTATGCATGTATACAAAACAACAAATTTTGACAACAAAGTGTAGTCTAATAAAAGATTGATCAACAAATTTTATAATGTATGTAAGTGTATGCATTAGCTTCAAATACCATACTATAATTGTTTTAGAAAATAACTATATTCCAAAAATTAATTACCAGAAAATGCTATATTGAATTAGCATTCGGCATTACCCAAATACCACATAAAGTAGCATCACATAGTTTATTGTTACACAACTACTAATCAAGTCAGTCGATTAGTTTAACATCATACAAAACGAAACACCAAATCAATATAGCATTAGTATGTTGAATTAATGTAGAAAATAGCTGGTAAAAACATGCCACAAACAACAAACATAACTATGCATGCTTTAAAAATAAAATACATAAAACAAAAAAAATGAAAGCAAACACATAAATGTGGCATTAGTTTTTATAAATGACATAGAAAATAGCAGATAATAAAATACCAGCAGTCACAAACACAATAGTGCATATATTAAACAAAATATGCAAAAAAAACAAAATAAATGAAAGCAAACACATAAGTTTCACAAATACAAGTAAAATTTATATTAATAAAGTTACCTAACCACTTTTACTTTATACAGCTAATAAACTAATCAACCAATCACTTTTACAATATACAAAACAAAATGCTAAATTAATATAGCATTATCCTATTTAATTGATGTAAAAAATAACAGGTGATAAAATGCCAGCAATCACAAACACAGAACTTCATAATTAAAAAAAAACTCAAAACATAATAAATGAAAGCATAAATATAAAATTCAAAAATAAAAGTCAAATTTATATTAAAAATAACAACTCAACATGTAACATGTCCCAATAACCAATAAAAAATAACCACAACATACTAAGTATATAGCAACATATCCAATGGAAAAAAACTGAAAAATAAAAATTCAAATTTAAATCTTCTTTGAAGCTTGGAAATTCCTCTTGTTATGTCCAACTTGATTGCACTTGCTGCATTTATTCCGCTTATTCTGAGAATAAAAAAGCCACCATGTCTTTTAGTATAAGGTCTTCCAGCACCTCGAATTTCTTTAGGCGGTCTAATTACAATTTCATCTTCAGTAACAATTGGCTTACCGACAGTTGGAATTGGATTAATAACATGTGCATAACTAGCCCTAAAAGCATTAGCTGTAAAATAATATTCCACAAATTCATAAACCGATAGCCTTGATTTATTCATACACTTAACAGCATATGCACATGGAAAACCGGTAACTTTCCACTGATTACACCTACATAATATTTTTTCAAGATCAACATGATGTGAAATAGGAGAACTAACTTCAAAAATATTTTCAGTAGACCTATATGCATTCCATCCAAACCCACCTTCAACTAACTTTGACAGTCGTTGCTCCATGACTGGGCATAAAACAGTAGTCCACTTATGACATTCTTCCCTCCGCATACTAAAGAATTCAAAAACAAAATACTAAACAACTTAAAAAAATAAAAGACAAAGACTAAAACTCAAACCTTGGTTTCCATTTTTTGCAGTGGTTGCTAATAAAACTCCTGGTCTACCCTTTAAAAATGTTGCATCTAGAAATATAAGAGGACGGCAATGTCGAAAACCAACTAAGCAAGCATTAAATCCAATGCAAACTCTTTCAAATTGCTGACTCGACGGATCAACATCCAAAGCAACATAACTTCCTGGATTAGTTTTCTTCAAAATCTCCGAATACCAATTTAATTCATTATATGACATAGCATCATCTCCATAAATTTCCTTCAAAGCCAATTGTTTTCCGGAGTATGCATAATAATAAGAAAGATTAAAATTAAACTCTCTTCTAAATTCAGCCATAATATCTTTCGACTTCTTCATAGGGACATCTATAATTTGATCAATAATCAAAGATTTAATAAATCTGCTAGAAATATGAACTTTCTTAACATCCTTTAATCCCGCACCACACGAATGTTCAAAGTTATAAGTTCTAATAAAGAATTGAAGAGGCTTTCTAGGATCCGAAGAAGCATTTAAATTGAATTTACAACCTTCTTTATTCCAAGAGCATATGACAGATATTCTTTCAGTATAGTTTTTTACAAAAATCAATTCATGTCCTTCTTTTATTTGATAAGCCATTAAAAACTCCCTAAAATCTTCAGCGCCACTAAAACAATAATCAATAAAATCCTTCATATTCAGTTGACACCCTTTCTTCATAATATCTTTCAAATAAGAACTTGATTCACCACAAGACTTGATGCTATAAGAACCAGAACTAACTGAAATGCTCCGCTGATTAGAATTAACTGAAAAACTACTGTCAACATTGAGCTCCAAAGCATGATGGCACAAATTAATAGTGAAAACAAAAAAAGGACTCTTCTTGTAAATTTGTAAGCACAATATTGTATGCAAATCCGAATAAGTATCAACTTTGATAATCATACTTTCCAATGTATATGATATTTCAATAGAACTAGGAGTAAGATGTGTTCAATATTCACATATGTTATTCTAAATAGCAATTAAAGAACAACTCATGTCTAGTCGGATAGAGTAACTACACTTAACAAGTAAAAATAAAACCAAAATACTATTCCCAAGACTGCTCCTTCCAAAAATTATACAGATTCATATATAAATAACAAATGATATTATAAGATGTCAAAAAACCATGTACAGTCAAAATAAATATTAAACAACAAGAAAATGCTAAATGCACATAGCATTAAAATCTAAAAAAATCATAACAGCGTATCCAAAAAAACACCCTTGTTCTTCTCTACTGATTGAAACCAAATCAGACATGATGCAAATAACCTGTAAATTCATAAGAAAATAAGATCGACAAAACATAACAAAGAAACAATAAAAAATAGATCGAAAATACAAAAGTAAATTAGGGTAAAATTACCTGCTGAGATCGATTCAATAAAAGAATCGAAATAATCCAATTAATGATGTAAAATGCACGTAATCAATGAATGATTCGATTTTCCATTTGGATTGAAAGAAAATCGAAAGAGGAAAGGAGAAAATTTAAAACATAGCATTATTTACTTAGGCCTAAAAATAAACCGAAGTTTGGCCCTCACGAGAAATTATCTGAGCCGCGTTTTTTAAGCCAAAAAAATTTAAAACTTTGCCCTCCAGCTCATTTTCCACTATAATAAAATTAGAGTGAAGCTAAATTAAAATGCATTTATCAGGTAGTCAACTATGCATTTAGCTCCATTCTAAAAGTGTTTGAAGAATCAATACATTAGAATGTACAATGCAAAGTTTAGGAGAAAATGACAACATTTGAGTTTTGAATAATTAAGAAATAGGGATCAGATTGGTAAAGAATGGAGGGTGGCCCAACGTCGTAACAGGCTTTAGGCGAACACACCTCTCACAACTACTTTTTGTGAGCAGTTACCATTCATTACTTCCCCTTCTCTGCCTGAAGGATCATGCTCATCCCATCACCCCAACCTCATCCTTTATATATAGTTCCGCATTTAACTGAAACATTTTGGATGATGTGGGACTAAGCCCAGATTATCTATATTTTAAGTGGTTGGGTTAGAAAAAGATGTTATTAGCCGTATATACGCCTACGTAGATCATATTAGCAATGCCATTTTTGAAGTTATGCTTCTCGCTACAATCACTGTGTCTCACTGAAGGCTCGAGTTATTGTGAATAATTTGGGCACAACTTCTTCGATTGGTCCACTATGCATTAAAATTGACCAGTCTGATCCTAAAATTAAAAAGGAAACCAGTATGTGGCCTATTAAAGAAAAAACCAATGATACATGAAATAAATTGTTCAAGCGGCAATGTGGTGCCTAAGCAATTGAATACAGAATACACATTACTGAGTAGATCAACGGATGGATCCAGCATAATTTCGTCTAAACAATTTCTACATTTTTATAACAACATGTAAATCATTTGTTTTTAATGAACGAAAAAAATAATGCCTGAATGAAAGAAAAAAGTATCAATCTCATGCCTTTGTACATCAACATAAAGATGCGAGTAGTCTTTAGAAAAATCCATTATTGAGGGTGCAAAGCTCAATCTTTCAGGCGTCGACAACATGATACTGATGGTGGGACAAATTTCATTGAAATAGATAGATCCATGTAATGTAAATATGTGATGGGTTTGAGAAACTGCAGGAGGCTATAGGAGCTTCAGCAAGATCAGAAGATGTCATGTAAATATGTAATGGGTCGACTGAGGCAGAGGCGGTGGAGTTGGTGGCCTACACAGCTGTGCATTGTGTTAGTTTGGACGGAAATGAAAGGCTAAGTATGACTGATATTGTTTCTAACCAGTGGCGTAGCCAAGTAATTTATATGGGAGGGGAAAATAATAATTTAGGGTGTTCGGGGGCGGTAGCCCCAATTTTTCTTCTTCTTGTAGACTATATGTTTATCTCTACTAATAAAGAGAATCTTTTAAGGTGGTGAAGCTTTTTTTCGTTTCCACAAATACCCACTGTCCTCCCAACATAGATTCAGAAAATATTAGGGTTTCAGGACAAAACGGTCGTTGAACGTTCCACTATTTTTCTTCTATACCACGTTCTTCGAGTAGTCTAACGTTTCTACGCTTTTTTTTTTTCTTCCACTTCGCACCGTCTTCTTCGTGTTTCTTATTTTTTCCACCTATGTCTTCGTCTTTCTCAAACCCTAATCGAATGAATCTTAAACCTGCAGTCCACCAATATCCCTCCACCTGCTCGCCTCTTACACCCTTATCCTCTCAAGCTCCACCCAGAGCCGACCTTTCTTCGACCTTTGTTATTTTTTCTCCGACCTTCTACTTCAGTTCAGATCCGGTCCTCCAAGTTCAAGTACATTTCTTTACTTCTTACTAATTCCACGTATCTCTTACTAATTGCTTTCAATTTTCCAGATCTGCCTCTCCGCATAGTGTATTAACGGTTGTTTCCTTCTGATCTACTCAGGTATCTTTTTTTTACGATCAGTCTTGCTTATATTTGTCTGTTAACTTTACAAACGTAAAATGATATTTACCCAAATTCTTTCTTCTTCAACATCTGATTAATACAGTGGTTATGTTGCGGTTTCCATATGTTCATATATGTGACAACACAAACTGTAAAACCGGTTGTGTCCCTCGGATCTACTCAGTACATTAAATGTGCATAGCTTTCTTATGTTGATTTTGACCTACATGCTCGAAGAAGGGCGCTCTTTGATAAAAGAGCATTGCAACCGGCATTACAATAGGTAAAATAATTTTACTTTTATTTCAATGTTTTATATATTTCAAATTACCTTGCTTACATAAAACACGGTATATTAAATTTGTTTTACTATCAATGATTTTTTTTGTTCATGTTACTGTAATATACAGTTATCACTAAGATGCTTTTTGTGTTGAAAGATGTAATTAATTTATATGGAGATGGGTCGATGACAAAGATGAGTTAATGTAGTGCTTCGTTTAGTGAAGAATTAAATGAACACATACAGGTATTGTTTCTTCTTATTTTTGTGGTCAAACTTTCGTTATTTTTAGTTTTGTAGCAGATTTTCCTTTCATATAATTTTCTGAAAAGGTAATGCAGTTGCTGCTCATGTTTATCAGTAAAATAATGACTTAGATGCTTGGTGGGTTTTACTCAACGTTGAGTTGATGCTACTTACTGTTTATATATTTTTGTCCCCAAAATGCTTTCTGATGAAATTTAAATTCCTAAAATTTAGATTAGCCCTCCTTTTCTTTCTTTTGCTCGGGTACCACCATTACTCAATACTAAATTTACATAAATGTGTGAACATTAATTATTATTAATGGTATCATTTACTTTCTTATAACAAATTTATTCAATTTTACAGCGTGCTGAAAATTGTGTTTCATATCATGACCTCGAAACATATTAAACTATCTTTTGATGAATTAAGTAGAATTATAAGGTATGAACAATATTTAGAAATCTATTGGTTAAACTGTACTCCAATCAATATTTGATAATGGTACCTAAAATATTTAGTAAACATAGAGTAATAGTTAAGCAAAATCAAATTATTTAATAGTTGATAATATAATGCTTCCTAACTAAATTTGAAATATATGTTCGATCTATGCATTTACTTTTGTCATTTACAAATATAATTTAATGTTCTTATAAATCGAATAAGCTTGGAAGTAATATATGTTATCGGATCTCGACAAATCCAAAGTGCTTTTATGTCAGTCATAAATTCATTATTCATTGTGAGTGGAAAGAAGTAACTTTTTTTTTAGGAAATACTAAAAGATCAACAGAATGTCAATTATATTCTTGAATTTTCTATGAGTGTACAGTTTTCTACAAAGTGTAACTACTTAGGTTATATGTGAAAGGCACACATCGAGTAACGATGTTATTCTTAGTATGAGTTAAACATTAGAACGGTCTTTCTTTTGTATCTCATTTGGTTACAACCATATTTAGGATAATGTGGTTAAGCATTTAACTCATGTTTCGCCAATCTTTCCTTTTTTTGAATATCATGCTTCTTGCTAAATTTCAAATATATTTTTGATATTTGCATTAACTTTTGTCATTTATATATCAATTTTACTGCTTTATGAATGACACCAAATAAGCTATAATTCTTTGTACATATTCCTGAGTTTTCTACAAGTGTATAGTTTCTACAAAGTAAAATTACTTGACTTATTCATGAATGGCATACATTGAGTAATGCTATAATTCTTGGTATAAATTAAAAACATTGATAGTGATCTAAAGCAAGCGAATGGTGTTTCATGAGAGATACATCGGCTAGTGGAGGACCTGAAATGATCATATGGAGAGATACAGTTTCTGGTTCATGGCATTGCTACTTTGTAGAATGCACGCTGATTGTATTTGTTGACACTTGAAGGTGGTATGTGTTGGCACTTGTGTTATGTAGAATATTTGAATTTTACTTTTAAATTATGTATTTGATTGTATGTGTTATATTTGTAGAATTGGTATGGTATATAGAATATTTTGGATGGTTTGAATGTGATGATGAATGTAACGGATGTGTTTCTTCATGTACAAAACTGATATTGCAAAATTAATAATTAAAGCATTGTATTTGCCTTTTTTTACTATTGCATTTTCTTTTTTTCTGATGTTGTATTTCAAGATAATGGTGTTGCATTCCATAATACAGTGGTGTTGCATTACATAAAATAGTAGTAATTCCACATGGCACGTAGACCCCACGGCTGACGTGGCATGTGACACGTGTGCAGCTAACGTGGAGGGTTGACGTGTCGTGTGACACGTAGGCAGCTGACGTGGCCCCCACTATCGTGACCCGGTAGCCAAGATCTAACTAATGTTCAAGCAACGCTGAATATTGTTGCATTATGTCCAAATAGTGTTGCATTACTTCTATAATGCAACACTTTCTTTCCGTGGCAATAGATGGGAAAAAGCGTTGTTTTAGAGGGCTAAGGCAACGGCGGCAGATGCCACGCCCTTCTGGTGTTGCCTCTTTGAAAAAAGAGGAAAATGCAATGCTTTTTCGAACTAAGGCCACATAAAACTTGTGTCGAATTTGCCTACTTTTGTAATAGTGATAATTCCTGCATATTTGTGTCTGTGTGTGTGTGTATATATATATATAAATATATATATATATATATATATATATATTATAATCAATTAATATTGAAATAAGGTTGTTGTCATCAAAACTCTATTCTCCAACAAAGCAAACCACAAATGTCAAACATGGTACAAGCCTTCATTGTGATGCTGGTTCTCTTATTCGTAGCATAATTTTTTAAGTACACTATATTATGCTGGTGTTATATGATGCAACATGGTATATTGATGAAGATGCAACATGTGCAAGCATCTCAACAAGGCATTTTGTGTATTGATGAAGTTGGCAAGATCACCAAGAAGGTACAACATTGTTATCTTTTAAAAAATCCACATTTTGAGTAATAACATTATAATTGGAAAATAGTAAATCAAAATATCAGCAAAGATTTTTCTAGTGAGGATGACCAGCAAACATTGATGAAAATGCTAGGAATCGTAAGTCACTTGATACATTTAATTATCTTGTTATTATTTTCTGGTATTTTGAGGTAAATTTGCCTTGGACATCATGCCATTTTTATAATGCGTGGAATTATGCATAAAATTTTGCATTTACAGTTAACTATGGTCGTATAAAGATTTTTTATGTCAATAATTATGGTTATTTTCCTTCAATACTGGACTAAATGACAGCAATTGGCCTAGCTGAGGTTATTCAGAGTTTATCTTTGGGCATTTCTTTGCATTAACACATTTTTATCATGTTATTGGCAGTGATTCAGTTTCCTCATAGTTGTATTATTGATTAATTGTATAGCTATGTATTCACATGTGCTAATGACACTGAAAAATGCTCTATAAATAATACAAAAAAAATACTTAACATGAATGACATGAGGATGTTATCATGAAATATTTCATATATATTTATTGTAAAGTTCATCCAGTAATTAAATTGGATCAATAATTCAAGTTAAATTGCATTTAACAAAGCTGCACTGAGTATGATTGTCTGAAAAGCAATGGTTAAAGTACTAAAGCATGAGGTCTACGAGGTGTAGGTTAGTTGGATGAAGCTTACACATCCGCTCTTCGAAATATTACCCTTATTCTTACCAGTACAAAGGCACGTCCGATGGACGTGTGCGTAGACAACCGAAGCAAAGATTGGTTATGTGCAGAGACTGTTGGGAAATCAACAACATAGACCATCAAAACTGTTAGGAACATACAGATTGTAAAACTAAGCATAGGGAAAATGCAACTGTGTACAATTTCATGGGGGCTGAAGGCATGCCCAGGAACCCAAACGTAATATAAACTGGACAGATTCACGATGGTGGAACTTATATGCACTGGCCATTGGAGCAGTAATACATATTAAAATAATGTAGTGGGTACACAGAAAACATTGGAAGGTATGTTTATTTCAAGTACATGTTAAAAAGAATAGTTATTTATTATTTTCAAATACAGACATTATATTTATTGACTAGAGAGACTTATACGTTGATCGAGTGATTGAGGTAAGCATCTGAAATCGGGATCGGTATTAACTTGACTGTTTGGCCAGATACTCTACATCAAGATTATCACATTCTGCAATCTAAAAAAAAGAGAAATTATTAAATTAATTGGACATTGCACTTTATTATAAGTTGGCGGCAAAGAGGTAGTAGGATATCAAACTACTTACAGTTATATACTGTAGTTAATGATCCTGAATTTGGCATCCCATCCCAGTAGTCACCCACTGTTAGAATTATCATACATTTTTGTTAATTTTCATGAATATGATATATAGTTAGGTTAGGAAAAATGTATAGTTTTCATAAAAGAACAATAAAAAACACATACAATTCCATCAACCACTACAAGAAAAATACCCTATTGCAACTAGCTATTTGCAACAGGCGACGCAAGACAGTTGCAGTAAACGATATTTAGCAACAGACCTATTATAGCAGTTGCAATAGATGGGATTTAGCAACGGGCCTTTTCTATCTGTTGCGAGAAACATATTTTTAGCAACTACGCTTCTCAGCCTGTTGCAAAAACGTACTTTTCGCAACTGTGCTTCCATAACAGTTGCAAGAAACATATTATTTGCAACTGTGCTTCCAAGCCAGTTGCGCATAAATATCTTTCGCAACTTCTTTCACCACTTGCAATAACTCTATTTTTTTACAACTGGTAAAGCCAGTTGCGAAAAACATACTATTAACTTTTACTAATTAATTCTAAATAGTTTCCATTAAATAATTAACTATTAGTAATTATGTAAAAGTTTAATAATTATTAATTAAATACAATTTAATTATTATAAATTAATATTTATAATTGATAATTAAATAGTAATAATTAATAATGAACAATAATGATTAACAGTTAAAAATGATAAAATAAATAAATATTAAATAATAATAATAAAATAATGCATAAAAAATAATAATTAATTTGAAATATGAATATGTATAAATAATAAATAAATTAATAAATTCATGATCAACAAATAAATGATAGTTGATTAATATTATTATTAAAAAATAATTAATAATTAATAATAATTTTTGTATGAATTAATTATGATTCATGGTTGAAAGAGGTATTTTTATGAATTAATTAATTATTTATCATTAGTTATTGTGATGTTGTCGTTTTTAATTTTTTTAAGTATTTTTAAGTTTATATTAAATTAATATTTAAATAGATATAAAATTTCTTAAAAATTATGCTTTCATATTTTTTTTTTTAAAATAATATCTATTTATAAGATTTCAATAGCAACTTTTACGTACAAAGTTTGTTGGCTCCAAATTAAACTTTTGGCTCCTATGTCCAAAATTTGGCTCCAAGTCCAAAATTTAAACCAAAATATTCTCGCTTATCGAGGTCCAAATTGCGTGGCATCCTTCCCCAAATCTCGGTTAATTATTACTCAGCTATATCGGGAAAAAAAATAGCCTTCCCCTCAAAATTGTTTTGCCGTCATCCTTTCTGATCTAATTGCGCCGTTATCTTCTAATCAGCCGAAGCGATTCCTTGCTTTAATCTTTCCAAATTCTAAACGCAAATAGAATACTATCTCAACATTTATATCGAGGTCTCTCGATTCCTCTGCACAACTCTCGAATTCTAAAACCATAGCCAGATTTCTTCCTTCTTCGTTTCGCTTGACACGCTAACATCCTCTAGGAATATTGCAGTACCTCCATCTGAACCGATTAGCTTACCTACAGAGCCAGTCCAGCTTGGTTATGTCATCGTCGAGGAGTTGAAGGTATATGATGGGTCTGATCCTAAGCAGCCTTTGCTGATGACGATTAGAAGAAATATCTTTGATATTTCGAGTGGGAGGTATGGTGTTGAGTTTTTGTTCATTGATTCAGATTTTTTTATGATAATCGGCATTTTAATTATGATATGACAAACATAAATTATTTTCTTGGTTATTCTATCATTTTAATTGAGAGTGAAAATACTGAGATCTCTCGTATTCTTGGTATTAACTGTGAACCGATATTTCATCCTCAGTGTTTCAGATTTATGCAGAAAGTTGTAGGTGGCTATGAACTTTTTTTTGTGGAAAGTGAATAAAAGTGTGTCACAGGAGCGCTTTCTAGCTGATTTGTATTAGGCTGCATTAAATCTGGGTCAGAGATCAAAATTAGATGTTCGGTTCTCTGAATTTCTTTATTAATTAAGAGAATAATTTTTGATAGTATGTAATGTTTTTTTTAAATCTATTATGCATTGCATAATTTTTAGCTCAAGAGGACCAGTCTTATGAAAACTCAGTTAGTCATTGCAGGATCAATTGGTCGTGCCATTAAGGGATGCTGTCTAACTATGATTGTCGCTCTAAGCTGATTTGAAAAAGAAGGCGTGTCCCCTGTATAACTGTTCTTGTTTATTTTAATAATTGGTCCAAATTGTGCTCTTAAACATGCTTATTTAATTACTCTCATAATTTTGTCAGTTAAATCATCCATTTACGAGGTTTTGATTTCAAATCTCAAATCCAGGTTCAATGGATTTCTACTAGCGTCAATTGAGTTTGCTGTAGCAGGTAACCATGTCCTGATATGTTTGTTTAAAGTAACTGTGGCTAGGCATAGTTATGGATCCCAAAGCTAGTTCATCGGGCTAGGCCCATTCTTCTTTTCAAGGCTTCATTTGTCAAAGACTTGGGCATGCTCATGTGAATGAAAAATATCGGAAGTTTTTGTTATCCTTATCCTAGTAGATGGAACCATGTTATAATAGAAAGTAATATTAAGTGTTGTTCTTACTGCAGTTTTAAGGGTCTTTGGGTTTGTTTTCTGTACCTTTTTTTTGGTATCCTGACAAAGTTTAGTAGTAATTCAAACTTGCGCAGAGTCTCAGATTTGTAACTAGCAGAATTCACGATTCAACTGTTAGAAGCATGGGATTTGGATAAACTCTAATGCATGTACTATGTACACAGACAAACATCTTCCATTTTCCGGCTTCTGACTTCTAGTCGTCTTCTTTTGTGTGATGTGTACAGGTTCGTCTTCTACAAATCTAACTTCTCAGCATTAGGAACATCCCATTTTTTATCATTAGAAAGAGATGCTTTAGTTATATTTTGGAAATTTGTGCTAGCACTCATCTATACATTTTCCCTTTGCATGTTACAACTTTGTCGCATCATGCGTACCACTCATCGATGATTTAAGTACACTCATTCATTTTCCCTTTTTTTTCATCGTTGGTTACTTGATGCCAAATCTATACATATGGACCAACGATATAAAGCCTTTGTAAACTCATTCTTGTTCTAACTGAACCTTTGTTTTTATGGTTTCATTCATTTGCCTCTGAGTATTTATGTATTTACATTTTCCAAAGGCATGGCAACTACGCGAAGAAGGGAGATTGAAAGAGATAGTGGATTCAAGTCTAGAAGGATACCCAGAAGAAGTATTAAGATACGCAAAAGTTGCACTCTTTTGCGCACAAGCAGCAGCTCAAAGAAGGCCCTCAATGACCCAAATTTATTCTCTATTATAGTATATGTATGATAGGGTAGAAATATAAGTAGAAAATGCTCTATTTGAGAAAAATGTGTTGTGTGAGAGAAGAAATTGTTACACATGAATGGTGTATGAAAATTGTAGAAACTTTTATTGTAATTGTTTGTACTATTAAAATTTTGTTAAAATAAAAATTTTATTTGTTTATTTCATTCTGTGATATACGATATTACTAAAACAAATACATTTAATATGTAATATCTATAAGCTATATTTTTTTTTATAGATTTATGAATCTATTGCAACGGTCGTATATTGTTGCAAAATGGTCTGTTGCAACAACAAACGCCAGTTGCAAAAAAATATACTGCAACGTTTTATTGCAACAGGCAGAAAACGTTGCAGACTTTTAGCAACTTCGGCTATACCAACAGGCGCGGGCCTGTTGCAATTGGTCTACCGCAACAGATATTGCCTGTTGCGAAAAGTGTTTTTTGTTGTAGTGAACGGTCCTTGTAGTATTCATAGTATTTGAATTCTTGTAGGTTAGTTTGGAAAACATGTGTAAAAAAGAAAGCAGTGTCATTCTTATTTGACTATTTTTTGAAACAAATATCTAATTGCACATTGTACTGCTTTAATTGGTTAATATATTTGCTAGCAACATTCTTAACCTTTAAGTTTGTGATTATAAAAGCATAGTAATTAAATACAGAGCTAATAATTAGGTCATTTACAAAAAAGTTGATCTTCAAAACTGTGATTGAATTTGATAGTAGTTTTCTTTTACTGTTCGTACTAAGATGTTACCTACTAAAAACAGGAGCCAAAATATGATTATTAACACAATGGTGGAGAAATGATTATAAAAATAGACATTTGAAGTGCAAGCTAATAGCTCAGGAAAAAATGTACGTATATAGTTCCAAGAGTTTGAAACTAACCAGTTGCATATTAGAAGATAGTGGTAAACAATGTCACCTGTAAAGCCAACACATTACCTCCATTGTCCTCCACATGGAAATGAAGTAGCTGTGATAGCAACACAACTGAAGTAAGATTGTACGGTTACTTCTAGCTTAGGTTACAGTAAGAATTATTTTCCAATACCATTCCACTGAATCAAATATAATGCATGATAGCACTTAAAGCTAACAATAAGAACATATGTATATGGTTAAATTTTGTTCATATGATCAAATTTTAATAAATAGGATTCTGTAAATAATTTTTGCTAATTTAGTAACATTAAGTTTTAATCGAACAATGGATGATTTCATGGGAAACTATATCAGCACGGATGATTTCATTGGAAACTATATCACGTACCTGACATAGGAAGTGTAACATTTAGCGTACTTTAAAGCGTACGAAATCCTTGAAATGTACTGATGTTGGTTGAGAGAACTAAACCAACCTCACTAGTTTTTAAAACTAAAATATATGAATAGGTGCCCACCTTATGCATATTTATTTCACTTTCAACTGTGTTGGTTACTTATGAACGCACAAACAAAGCTATTTTAATCAAACTGACATAAGCTATTTTAATTTCCTTTACCATCACTTCTGTAATGACCCGGGTTTTTGACGACCTTGGTTATCCGATATACAACACATATCGAACATCCAAGGGTCGAAAACCGGATGATTAATGAAAGAAATTAGAGGGTGAGAATATATAAGATAGAAACTTAGAATAGAAGAAGAAGAAGAAGAACACAACATCAGAGTAACACGAACCTCACAGCGGAACGAATAACATATAATATGTAACATATCTTTGAAATAAAATCAGTATATGTATACAATAACATTATCGGAGTACAACACAGCAGAAATAACTATAGCTATATGATCTTGAAGCCTCCTGCTCCAGCTCTTCAAGTATCTGTAAATTCCTGACTACTTGACTGCCCATACAAATTTAGGCACCCAAGAGTTTAGGGAAAACAAAACAAAATAAACTCCGGGTCAGTCATGGGACGGGTATGAGTAAAACAGTTTAAACAGTTCAAGCAAGTAAATGATATCTCATAAGACCATGCCGTATAACGGAACGGGTTTTTCCCTCATGAGAATCCAAATATCTTTATATCAAAAACCTTTTGATATTATAATAATGTCTATCAACCACAATATAATAATCATCTAGCAGAAACGTTTTCATCTCACGTTCTACATATATAGAATACAATCAAAACCGCAAGCACGTATTGGGTAATGGATTTCCAACTATGACAAGGTATGGAACCACCTTTCTCTAGTGTACCTCTAGAGAGGAATACACTGGGTTCAACAAGAACATCTTGCAACCCGGCCACACATGACCGACCACTCATTTCGCTTGAGTGTATCGAATGTATATCACCAACGGTTGGGATCAGCAACCGTTTCCCGAATGGGACAGCATCGACAATAGATTTTTAGAAATAAATGAAACTCTAGATCAGGTGATTATACACCCTACTTCGGAGCGACCGACTTAGCCATGCTGCCTGCCCGATTTCTGTCATTTACCGGTTGATGAGGCTTGAGGTTACGCTTTATCATCACATCAGATTCATTTCGAATGTCACATCGTCAAATCCATCAAATCACCGATTGACGTCCTCAACAATACATTATGTGTTAGCTAAAGGAAGTTTCCTTCTCCGCTTCCACTCTTGGTACGGTTGGAGAAATCAATATACGTGATCGTCTGGAAATACTCTGTCAGACATCCATCCATACAAGTCATCCAGGAACAGGATGAACCGAAGGCACTATTCAGTATATCCATCTTAGACACTGTTATCTAAGATTTATACAACAACCCTTGCACCTTACTCCGTCTTCAATTATCTTTGGCATATATGATTCGCAACGCTTATTCCAACACAGAGTGGTTCTTTGGATAATAATCCAACCGATCTCTCCATATTAACAACGTTAAATGGTCAAAACTTTGATAGTTTGTGATTTAACTATCAAAGAAAAACACGTGTGCAAACAACGATATTATTTCCAAATGGAAATTATATCAATCAATCATCATTTAACATATATATATATATATATATATATTCACATTTCCTTATTTTCTATGTTTAGAAAATATATGTTATTAACACTGGAAAACATTTCCATAGCTTATTTACATATCACTATCATTTCACAACTATCAGTCCCTAACTGTAAACTAGTAGGAGAACAATTCTCTAAGTATAAACCCCGAAGGCCGAAACCAACATCAGACCGATACTCAGAAAACTATTCAACTTACTAATCTTTAGTCAGTTTCTAATTTTGCTTAACTCTATTTGATGAACCTAACTGGTTTACTCTGTTCGATTAACTTGATTCGATTAACTCTTCTATTTATTTTCTAAATGCCTTTACCCTTTATCATCTATTTGATTATGGTTTTACACTATTTTCTTTTCAATCCTATTTATAAATGGTTTACAAATATTTCCTTGTATATCTTTATTTATTCTACTCTAATTATTTCCTTTATAATACCTTATTTATTTCCTAAATGAATATTCTCTTTAATGTATCCTATTTATTTACTAAATAAGTAATTCATTTAATATCCCATTTATTATCCCAATAAACATAACCCTTTTATCTCATTCTATTTATTTAACAAATAAATATCTCCTTTAATATCTCTTATTTAATTAACAAATAAATAACTCATTTTCTTATCTTATTTATTTTCTAAGTAAGTAATCCACTTTATAAATATTCTATTTATAAAGATTTCCTTCATTTATAATTCCCACTTAAACGTATTTCCTATTTATAAATATTCTATTTATAAATATTCTCTTTTATAAAATCCTCTGATTTTATAAATATTCTCTTTTCAGTATTCACTTTGACAAATTCCCTTTTTCTCCAAATCCCGGTATGTTATGGTGTTTAACATATCAAATTACGATGTCCAATATCGTCCATACACACACAATCAACAACAGGTTATAATTCACATCATATATCAAAATATATGATAAACAATAAAATAACTGTTGAGGAATCCAGTCGGATTCCTCCAACCTGTTTCCCTGCATCACAGATGTTAGACAATATAATTAACATCGATAATATTTCACTTTGAAATATTCTGCTAAACAGAATCGATATTAGATTGACGATTTATATATAAACATTGTTATCTAATATTTTCAACTAACGCATAAGCCATTCAACCAAACAGTCAACACACAGCAATCAACAGATAATTATCAGTTCTAAGAATACGCTGTAAAAATAGAACTGTTCAGAGTTGGTGAGTTTTACTCACATTGGCAGTTCATCGTTAAAGAACGATAAACTGTTGTTTGATTTGAATCAAACAATTTATTTCGTCATAAATTCAAACGAGCCCCAATCCACTCCCAATCAGTTCCAGTGTATAGCCCTCGTCCCTATGATCCCATCGGATCCTGTTTTGTCCAATTCCGATATCATATGAGATACTTATTTAATTTACAAGCTAACAATCTATTTTAATTTAAATTAAACATGAATTTCTAAAAAAATATGGGCCTTACTATTTGAAACCGACCCACTGCCACATTAAAAAACACCGTATGCTTCCTTCTTCCCAAATCAACAAGCCCAGAAATCCGCTCGTCGGACCTTCACCCTTTTCCCCTTTTTTACCGTGCCTTTGACCTCTCCTCACCCCCACGTCGGCCACCAAACCAGAGCGCAAACACCACCAGTCACCTTAGCGCCTTACCCTCTTCCTATTCGCCACCCCTTCCCAACACTCGACGCCCTCAGGCGTTTTCCGATCTATAGGCTCGACTGAATATCCCAGGTGTCGCACCTGACCAGAGATTACCGGAGACCCTCAAAACCTGCTCACCCGATGCGCCCCCTCACTTGAAATCCAACGCCACACTTGCGGTGGTCCACCTCTTCACCATTTCCATGAAAATACAAACCCTAATTTTACTGTAAGCAAACGGCATCCACGAAATTCACTTCCGAGCTTCCTAAACCGATAGCAGATTGAAGGAGATGCTCACAGGGATTCAATTATATGTATATTAGGATTTATAGGATTTATTTCCTATTTCTTTTGGATTTTAATATCTCACGATTTTTTTTGGGACTAAGAACAGGATTTGTATGTGCGTCATTTATAAGAGATGATAATTGGTGGTTAGGTATTAGCATGTGGATTTGTTTGAACCATTCATTATAGGGTTGCAGAACTCTCCACGCTGGATGGATTTTAACCATACAGGCATGTTCATTATCAAGGTATGCGAACACTTTATTGAACATCAACGTGATAATGTTTATTTGGCTTTGAAATCTTCTTTCCGCTAGTCATGATAGTTTACAAACATACAAAATGGTCATGCTGGTAATCATCCCATCAATTGTTCCATGCGCTTTCGATAAAAATACGTTCTTAATATTTCATAACGTATTCATATAAACACTTCATGCCCGCCATACCCGTGTATATAACATGGACATAGAACACTTCATGCGTATATAGTATCATGAAAGAAAGGTACATTTATTTTATTAAAAAATACATACCCGCTACGTACCATTACATTCATACATGAGCGCAACAGACTGAAATAAAAATGCCGTTGAGATGAGCAATGTGCCATGACACCAAAAGTATAAAAATATCGGTCCGTTAACTTATTCTGTGAAATCCCGAAATGTTGATATAGGGTGTAAAATACTCCAAAATAAAAAGTGCTTATTTAATTAAATAAAAATTACAGTAAAATTCTAAAAATTAAATTATAACAACGCCTCAAAGGACTTGTCCAGATTCAATACCAATATTTACTTATATTGAAAACCTTTTTATAACGTAAATAAAGCGTTACAAATTATAAAGGAATTCCATAGCGACTTTTTCTAAAATTTGATTTGGACATAAATCAAAATCTACAAGATGAAATCCCGATTTTTCTCTTCCATTAGAAAAATATACTTTACCAGCTCCTAACGTTTCTTGTTTCACATAAATCCAACTTAAAACGGCTTCTGTATATTCAGTTGAAGTTCAAATCACCAATTAACGAACTGCCGCGCCATTTCAAGCTCGATTTTAATTATAATATAATTATACGTTCAAACTGTCGTTCAAATAATATATTTGTTATTCTAATTCAATTCTAAACTGAATTATATATTTTAAATAATCCAAATTACACAAGATCGTCATTTCAGCCAATTCTGATTATTTCAGAATTAAATATATTATTTAATTTATTATTTTAATTAAATATTCACCATTATTTAATTAAACCACCATTTAATTCACTATATCACTATTTATATAATTAAATAAATTAATTATAATACCTCTGCAAATGTGGGTCATTACAACTTCATTCAAATATAATTTTTATTTTAAACTTAGTCGTGTTAGTGCACACAAATGTTTAATCCTACAGTTATATTGTGAAAAGTATGGATAGATGCATAGATCTCAATAGCAGTCATTTAAAGGGAGACATCTTGCATAAAAATACATTAACTTATTGTTAATGTTTTGCAATTGAAAGGGAACAAATTAACAATGTAGTTAAAAAATTGACAATGAAATAGACATGTTAGTGTTTTGCAATTGAAAGAGAACAAATTGACAATGTAGTTAAAAAATTGACGAACAGCAAATAAAAATACAAAACTGCAATTGGAAAACAGTTAGTTCCATTTCACATTTAAGACATAGGATTACAGTGTAAGTAATTACATGGCCCATGCTCTGAATTGAGAGCTACGTGCTGTATATATAACCAAAACATGAAATCACATCCATAATTGTCGGGTTAAACTTCAAAATCAGCAAAAAAAAATCTTACCACATGCAAGTTTATATTATTTTTAGTTTAATATATAAACATCAAGCTTCTCACAAACTAAACTGAGATCTACGGGGTGCAGTTTTCGACCTCATTGTTAGCCTGTATAATTAATCTCAGTATTCTATTTGTATCAATCAAACCCATAATACTTTTAAGATAATCTCAAATTTTGTAAATTTTACATTGTTTGCCGCTGCTCCTTGGATGTTTGATGGAGAATGCATGTTTGTTGTGCTTGTGTAAAGATGAAAAATGCATGTTGTAAGAAAGGTTTCTGCACGTTATAAAATAAGATTCTAAAATAATGATTTTTTGGTGGACAAAGCTGTGTACCTTGTTAATAGGTTGGCCTGTCTTCTGGGCCAACTCCCCATAAAGTCTGATTTGAAGAAGCTCATTTGCTTAATTTTGAATATCATCAGCCTATTCAAGTGTTTATTAATAAACATTTATACTATATGAAATCAACATATATTCAATTGAACAGCTAAATTATAACCTGGCCACGTGCAAACCCTACAGGAGACTACAGGAAGAAAAGTGTGGAATTCGCAACTAAAATTTAATACCACCTTTCCGAAAGTATTCCCTTAAAATTGTTTAAACTTAAAACCTTAGGTTCAAGTTGAAGTACAATAGGAGATAACAACTTCATTCAGACCATAAATAACCAAGCAAAATAAGACTGTTATCACGCTGGGATGGTGTTGCAAGTTATAGAAGTTCACATGGGAAATCTTTCTAGTGGTGTATTAGTTATTTGGAGGAAACAATAGTAGTAAAACCTTCTCTCCAGCAGCAAGAAGAAATCCAGCTAAGTTATAAGCATAGCCTACACTCTTGGTAGCAACGACACTTTTTAAGCTTTGCATTGTATCATATATGCCCATGGTTGGTGTAAGCTGTAAATGAATTTAGGAAAACATGAGAAAGGTAAGCACAAATTACATTAAAGATTGAGCTTTACATAAAAATAATGGTTCTATCTTGTATGTCTATCTATTTGCTGTAATTCCAAAGGTAAAGGCTGTTTTTATACCGTCATGCATCCACTTTTGTTGTACAACAATATGAACCTATTTTGCCAGTTTTATATTTATATTTTGCCAATATTTAATTCTCTATTTTAACTCCCATCAACCAATGAATTATTCAACTATGTTGCTTTTGATTTTCACTATTCTCATAAATATGGCGTAGTAGGCATAAATGTATTTTTTTTATGATATGCAAATGTTTAAATTTACATGCTATCCTATCTCATCAAGAAAATAATAATGTGATTATATTCTATGATTAAATACAACAATTAATGATAGCATTAAAATAAATTTCTCTACTTGAATATAAATAACCCTTGTCACAAACAAATGGCACAAATAAAGTAATTTTAAAAATTGAATGCTTATTTTCCTATTTAACTCTCAGTAAGTACTGAACTATTACACTGCACTGCTTTTAATTTCTCATTTTGCTAGCATGATCGCTCATATAAAGCAGATGTGCTTTTTCTATGAATCTATATACATTTAATTCTATATCGAGGAAATAATCATGGGACTACATTCTATAATTAAATACAAATTCGCCTTTGGCCACAATTAATGATAGAAACAATTTATTTTCTCTAATTAGATACAGATAATATGACTGTTTCTTTCTTTACATGATTGATGATTCCTAAAATAACTCAATCTCAATCATATTTTTGTAAGTGGTTGATTTGTCCATATATATACATTAAAAAGGGCAACATTACGCATGTGTCAAAGTTATTTTATCTTATCATGAGTTAACTTGATATAATTCATGCTTCAATGAGTCGTTTCCAGTTACACCTATGAACAATAAACGATATAGCTTAATAAGTACATGAAAATAATAATTTTTAAATTTGAAACAAATTTATCTTTAAAGTTGAATCTCCAATCCCATTATTATGCTAATATCATTCCAATCCCATTATTATCTAAGTAGCCTGAGCACAGTATCAACATGGATGATTTCATTGGAAACTAAATTGTGTGTAATGTCCAAAAAATGTTAGCAGTCATGTGTTGTGTAGCAGTATGAATAAAAGATTCTGTAGCAAAGCCTTCCTGTAATGAAACTTGCTATGTAAAATGTTTGACAAATCCATTCTCCGGTGATTTGTAAAGACAACCGAATGATTAAGATTTTGCAATTTTATTTTTTTAGTCAAGTAAACATCATTATTAATTACTGTTTTCATACAAACACAATGTTTTTACATAAAAAATATCTAACATTGGCTCTCTCTAAGCATCTGCTAGTCAAAACATTAAAAGATTCCACAGTAGACCTATATCTAAGCATCTGCTTACTAAAACATTAAAGATTTCACAGTAGACATACCATTCAAGCTGTTCATAACCAACATGCAAGCTAGACCCACCAAAACCACAAAGTCATTGCGTATTTAGATGCCAAGGGTTCCTGTAAAAATAAGTTGTCACTTTAACCAAAATAAAGGGTTTAAAAAAGCATGGTAAAATAGTATATATTTGTAATAGTAAAGTTTACTTATATCAGGGTCCGCTGATGATGACCTCAACACTTCATATCTAAACAACAACTATTATATCGGTAAAGGTGATACATTTTGCTTGATTGAACGTGCAATGCTATTTCACTACATATAAATAAAAATTCCTTTTTATGTAACAATAACGTACCTTTTTTTGTCAACAAACCATGATCTGTATAGCAAAAAAAAAAATTAATCAAGCTTGCTTTGTGAGGCAATGACAATCACAGAAAAAGACCTTGTTTTCATATTGAAAAATGTAATCTTTCAAATTATTCAAGCCTGACATAACATAAAATGGCAACTAAATTCTAAATTGCCATCGACATGTAAAATTTATACTTAAATGGCATGATTAATATATCATTTGATATTATAATGAAGTATGGTGCATGTCATGTAACAATAACAATACCCTTTATACAATGCAGGCAATTAAGAATTAAATTAATTGTTACAATTTATGTCATGTAGAAACGAAGGAATTATAAACCGACACTACAAAAAAACACTGATTTTGCAGCAGACAAATCCGCCGCCGAATATGTATTAGCGACGGATTTGTGACGGATAGTACTGATCGGTAAATTTCACATCGGTATTTTAGTGACCATTTTGCGATGGAAGTTAACGTCAATTCTCCGACACTTTACCATCATTTATCAATATATTTAATTTTAATTTTAAAAAATTTTACCGACATTTTACTGATGGATATATATTTCTTTAATATGAAATTCCGTCGTCGGAGATCCCTTGCTAAACGGCGAGAGATTAAAAACGGATTATTTCTACTTTTGCTTCACCTTATACATCTGTCGGTAATTCATTGCAAATGTTAACATTTTAGCAAGATTATTGGTGAGAGTTGTTTTTATTTCCGTCGGCAATCACACGTAGATTTTGCAAAACCCACTCGTATTCCCTTTCTATTCCGTCGGTAAATGTTACTAAAATAAAATACTAATTTACAACTGATGGACGCCAATGTTAATTAAGATACCTAGCTAATATGAACTCAAAAATAATACCATTCATAATCAAATAACGATATAAATATCAATTAACATACAAGCACAATACATAATCAAGTTGCTAAATTCAATACATAATCAATAGTATACATAATACATATTACATTGACACAATACAGAACTACAGATACATTAATATTTTAATACACTGGCAATCAGTCAATCTCCACTTCCACCACTGCTCCTTTTCTCCTCAGTCCTCATATCAGCTTAAATCCTGAAACCTGAAATAGTAAAATGAAATCCTCATATAAAGCAAGACTATTATTGATCATAATAGAAAAATTACAAAATTAGTTCAGTACTAAGCAGTGTCCAACATGGTCTATCTACCAGGTGGCTCAAAGGATGGAAACAATCAGTTGTTGCTTGCCTTAATCCAGCAAGACGCTAAAATTTGAATAATAAAATAAGCTAAACTTGTGCTTTATGCTTCTGTACGCCAACAATTCTTTTACCGCAGGCTAGCTGATGCAAGTTAACAGAGCAGAGCCTTCTTTGAAGGTCGCTATCTCATCTTAATCCCTTTTTACTGTATCAGTGGATCTTTATTATATTTTTCTTTTGTAGTGCTCACCACTTGACATTATGCTCTTGTGCCTTATTTTAAAATTTAAATTTGTGTCTTTATTCGATCTTCAAACTCTGTCCTTAAAAAAAACAATAGCAATAATTAAGTTATTTACAGGTAGTTCATTCATTTATATATTCCATTACATAATTAAAGGCACATAGCATTTAAATTTAGACAAGGACAAAGCTTACCAAAAGTACAATCGGTTATGGGCAACTAATCATGTTATCTTATCGCAAAACAAAATTAGTCCGCACAGTAAAAGATTTTTATTATCAAAGCACGTGTCTAAGTGACTTGGAGGACCTTCTGTTAGAGCATCTCCAACAGTGTTACGGGCCGTAACGTTACGGCCCGTAACATTACGGGAGATATCTTTGATATCTCCCAACAGGCGCGAGCTGATTTTATCAGCTCGCAGCCTGCGAGCTGATTTTATCAGCTCGCGAGCTCGCGAGCTGATAAAATCAGCTCGCGCCTGTTCCCGAGCCTATATATGGCTCGGGGGGGTGTTTGGTTATATTCATTTAATTTTAATTTCCTCCTTTTTAATTTCTTTTTTAATCGTTCCAACGTCGGGATGCCGCCACGCGTGACGAAGAGCGGGAGACACACAGTTAGAGTTATGCCAAACGACATGTCTGGTCCAGTACACCTTCCTCCACCAGAGGGGACGACGATTGAGGACTTACGTATCCTTCACGAGATGCCACAGGGATTCACCCATCGATCAGTTACCGCGCTGGACACCGTTCAGGTATTAGTTTTACTTTATAGTTTTACGTTATAGTTTAGTGCATGTACGTTCTATGGTCTAGTAGTTTGAACGTCAATAGTCATTTAAATAGTATACATTATTGCACGTACTAGTTAAATATTGATTTAGCTGTTAAATAGTCTTTTAACTGTTAAAACTTTATCATGTAGTAGTTTGTTATACGTTAGTAGTACGAACTTTAATACTCATTTAACTGTTAAATAGTCATTTAGTGCATGCACGTTATCGTTTAGTGCATAGGCGTGCTTGGTTTTATAGTCGTTTAACTGGTATTATTTTAATAGACTCGGTATGTAAACGTTCGCGGGAGTTGGGCGAAGTTTGTAGCATCAGCCTTAGACATATTACCTCTGGATATTCGAGAGAGACTATTTGGCAGTCCATTTGGACGTTTTTTACGTATTATACCTCCCCAGTCCTTCGATCGACCTTTGGTCGAAGCCTTATCAGAGAGATGGTGGCCTACGACACACACCTTTCACTTCCCGGATTTTGAGCTAGGTATCACCCCAGCCGATTTTTACATGCTTTCGGGGATTGAGATAGGCCTTCCAGATAGAGTCATACCTCCATTTGATTCCCAGTTTGAGTCACCCGAGTCGTACATACAGTATTTGCCAGGTTTGGATGCGGCTCGTGTAGCTAATGGTGCCGTTCCCTGCACATATTTACTTGATTATATTACAGCGCATGTAGATGCGGTAGATTTCCACGACATACTGTACAGGGCTACCATTTTATACCTCCTTGGTTCGACGTTCTTTACGAACCAACAGAGTTCGATTAGGCTTGGCTACCTTGCAGCACTAGTCGATTTAGATCAGCTGCATATGTTTGATTGGGGCTCTGCCATACTGGGTTATCTATACACCGCTCTTGACTCCTATGCTTTTAGAGAGGTTCAGCAGATGTATGGTTTTTGGTACATGTTGCCGTGCTGGTACTACGAGTACACGGCCAACATAACTCCTTTTTTAACTCCTTTTTAACTCCTTCGGGTGCGTAAATGTTTAAATCCTTCAATAAACATACACTTAAACCAATAAAGAGACACACAAACCAATAAACATACACTTAAACCAATAAAGAGACACAAACCAATAAAGAGACACTCAGACCAATAAAGAGACACACAAACCAATAAAGAGACACTCAGACCAATAAAGAGACACTCAGTCCAATAAAGGAATCCAATAAAGAGACACTCAAATCAAACCTTATATATAACAGCAACATTGTCATACATATCTCAAATCAAAACTTACTAACAAATATAAATGGATTCCAGTTTTACAAAATGCTTGCTGGCTTTTGCTAGCGATTCAGAGGAAGATGAAATCCTTCAAGAGGAAGCAGAAGAAATACAAGAAATACGGGACCTATATCGTGAAGCGTACGGTTCATCGTCCACAACTAGAGGGGGATCGGTTCCTGGAAGGAGGTTTATACACCGAAATCATGCTAAATACTACAAGTCTTTGATGCAAGATTACTTCGATGAGGATTGCACTTACGGGCCTGATATGTTTCGTCGAAGATTCAGGATGCGGAGAAACCTATTTCTTCGGATATTGGCTGGTATTCAAGGTAACAATGATTACTTTAAGTACAAACATAATGCATCGAAGACACAGGGATTGTCCGGTGAACAAAAAATGACGGCAGCTATGAGAATGTTAGCTTATGCCACTCCAGCCGATGCTTTGGACGATGCATACCGCATAGCAGAGAGCACGGCACTAGAAACACTTGAAACTTTCTGTCAAGCAATTGTGGACGTCTACGGAGAAGAATACTTACGGTCTCCAAACGAAGCAGATGTAGTGCGAATCAGAGAGATGCACGAAAGCAGGGGTTGGCCGGGAATGTTAGGAAGTCTGGACTGTATGCACTGGGAATGGAAGAACTGTCCTAAGGGATTACAAGGTGCGTACAACGGCAAGGAAAGACGACCAACCATCATTTTGGAAGCTGTGGCATCGTACGATCTGTGGATATGGCACGCTTTCTTCGGAATGCCCGGGTCTAATAACGACTTAAATGTTGTGGAAAGATCTCATTTGTTCAATGATCTTGCTAAAGGCCAGGTACCTCCTTTAACATTTACCCTAGGCCAAAATACTTACAACCATGGCTATTACCTAGGTGACGGCATTTACCCGAAATGGAGCACCATTGTTAAAACATGTCCAAATCCATTAACTCCTAAACAAGTCATGTTCGCGGCGATGCAAGAGGGACAAAGGAAAGATGTGGAACGTGCTTTCGGTGTTTTACAATCTAGATTTGCAATGATAAGTAATCCATGTCGGCTATGGCGTAGGAGTAAGATGTCTACAATCATGTTTGCTTGCATCGTTCTTCACAACATGATTATAGAAGATGAAAGAGATATGGATAAAGATCAACGTCACTGCGATTACGAGGGTGCTTCGCTACCACCTCCAGTATTCCGACAAAACCAACCACTAACAGAGGAGGACTTCAACGTTCATTTGAGCCGTCAAGTTATCTACAGAGATGCAGAACTCCATAACAAGCTACAGAAGGATCTTATGACTCATTTATGGAACCACCACGGCGATACCTAGTTATGAAGAACCATTACCTGAATGTGTTTTATTTTATGTTTGTCTGAACTTATCGATTATGTATGCAGTAAAGATGTTCCTAAGTTATTAATCATCTATTGTACGAACTCCTTTTCTACTATTACTTCTCTTGTACGAACTCCTAAGTTATTAATCATCGATTATGTTTCATTTCCTAAGATGTTCCTAAGTTATTAATCATCGATTGTGTTTCATTTTCTATTATACAAACTCCTTTTCTTGTATTCGTACGAGTTATTAATCATCTATTATTATGTTCCTAAGTTTATTTTACAAATTACATATCGGTTATGTTTTTGTATACGACAAACTAGGGTAAAACGTTAAAAAAAAAAATTGGTTTTGCTCTTAGTAATCAAACATTATTATTATGTTTCGAAGTTTATTTTACAAAAAAATTAATGCATTTGGTATTGTATATGGTAAAAATAGTTGGGAAAAAAAAAAGGCCACGAGCTGATTTTATCAGCTCCTGAAGTCGCGAGTTGATAAAATCAGCTCGCGACATCACGAGCTGATAAAATCAGCTCGCGCGCCCTATTCCGAACTCTGAATCCAGCCCGTAACATTTGCCTTCATATTACACCGTGTAACAACTGTTGGGTGCAAAAATAAGGGATATTACACCCCTTAACATGAATTTCCTCCACTGTTGGAGATGCTCTTATAAGAATGATAACTGTATCATATAACGGAAGCTCATTAACTAATTCAGCATCATAAATGTATGTTTTAAGGTAAATGGCTGAAAAAATAAGTAAGGAAAGAATATGTTACCAAAGAAAATATAGTAATTGCTTTTTTGGTTGATGAATCTGTTGAAGAAGTTGAGCTGCCAGCTGCAAAGTAGCCTAAAGAAATTTTTGTGATTCTGAGTCTTGCTCCGCTGCATTCATGTTACTTCTTGCTGACTACACACCTGCACTTGATCACCAACCGACTGTTGTACTTGATAGCCATCCGACTTTTGCGTTGCAGCAGCGTTAGATACCTCAGGGTGCGAGTACATCGAGAAATGCAAGCTTGGGTCTTGAGGCGGAACAGACTGTTTTAGTTTCTGAACGTGATTGAAAGTTTGCAAATTGTTTTTTTTTTTCCTAATGATATATACATTGGCTTAGCTTCCTATTTCCGAAACTAGGACTGAATTACACTTAATCTTCTAGAAGTATATAAACAAAACAAAAAAAAAAACTGCCTATTTTTATACGCAACTATAATTGTCTTTGTCTTGAAAGACTAGAAATATACTAAAAGGTAACTTATACTACATTAAACAGTCTAGTTTGGTAAAGCATTCGAACAAAAAAATTACGACAATACGAACAGGAAGAAATCAACGTTAAGTAATCAATATTGTAATGAATACCCAGTATACTGGTAGTGATTACATTAATAATGATACAAACTCTTACACTGACTGCCACTGATACAATCTTGAATATATTTGCGTACAAGGCAGCAAATAAACAGAGGCATAGTATTGAAAATCCAAAACATTACTAGAATAAAAACAGAGGCAAAAAAAGTAGTGAATGCATACATGCAACCTCCCATTCGCCGATGGAGGCAGCTACTTATGTTCTATAGCAAACAAATGGAGTAACTGAGAAACGTCTGGTCCCACACAGACAACAATCAATTTAATGTATTCATCTAATAAAGAATCTGTTCATGCACCATTATGGAGGGCATTTAACATTATAAAATAAATTTATTGGCTCATATGTTACCTTACCTTAGTGTTAGCCCACTTTGTGAATTGGGCAACACAAAGTCAAGATGTGAAATATTGAAGAGCTTGAAAAACACTGAAGTGGGTCGGATCGGAGCAGTGTAGCGGTTCGGATCGGATAAAATCTGCTGTTCGGATCGGTGAGATATTGTTGTTGGAATTAGAGAGGCACGTCTGTTCGGTTCGGAGAGCAACCTATTTTCAGCTGGAGCGGAGAGCAATAGATCTGAGCGGAGCGGAGTAAACACAGGAATTAGTCCTAAGTCAATCCGGGTCGGATCGGGTACTCCGATCCGAACCCCTTGTGCATACCCCTCCGACCCGAGTCTGTCTTCCACGTCACTCTCCTGCATGAGCGCCTGGTTATTCGGATCGGCTGTGACCAGTTCCTACCCTCAACGTCCACTACTCTGATGCGTTGTCAACATAGAAATTCATCCGAACCCGAGGCTGATGGGATGGATGACACGTGGCTCCGATCCGGATCGGGCTCTGAGCAAATTCTCACCTATAAATACCCCGTCTGGAGGCAAAGAAAAGGATCTTTTTTCTGGCACTTTGAGAGTTCAACCACCTTCATAACCTGAATTCCAGCACTCCCGGAAAATCCAAATCTTCTTTCATTATTTGTTTTTAGACAATTGAGTGATTGTAAGTGAGTTGTGAGAGAAATCAAGTGAATATTTCATTGTACTTGCAACTAAATCAGTGAAAATAGTGAAAGACAAGTGGACGTAGGCATTTCTTCGCCGAACCACTATAAATCCTGTGTGTTCATTTTTATTTTTGATCTCATTTCATTCTGCTTTTAATCAATTTGGGTGTTAGAACCACTTTTTGGTCTAACATTTTGGTGCTTTCACTGAGAACTCATCTGAATTCTTTGTTTTTCGGGATTATCGTTCTACTTTTTGGACCGTTGAGTTCAAAGAAGTTAATATTCAAGTTTCAACGCCTTTGGATATTTGTTGAAGTGATTGTCGAAGAATCATGGCCAAAGGAAAAGGCAAAGAAGTTCAATCTGGTCGAGGAAATGGAGCTGGCGAAGATCAGCAAAATGCAGTTGTAACAAGGTCTCGTGGGCAGAGTTCAGCAGCAGGACGAACCGATGCAGGAAACCCGAACCGCCTTTAGGGGGAGAGCTCCGATCCGATCCTGGTAGGAGATTCTGAAGCAGTGCATTCCTCCAACCTGAACCGACCCGAGCAGCTTGCCATGTACCGACCCGATCAGGCTCCCCAGCTCCGAACCGACCCGATCTCCCATCTCCGATCCGACCCGACACTTGGTTATGTTGGAACCTCTACTCGAGTCCCTACGAATGCTCCAATTCCAGCCACCAGGGTCAATGATCAGGTCAATCCATCTGCGTCCATTACTCAAGGAGATTTCTCGCGCCTACTTGACATGCTTGAGAGTACTAGGGAGGCTATGAAAGTCCACAAGCGCACCAATCTCATGATGCAGGAAAATATGAGGCTCATGAGCAGGAAGATTAGCGAACTCCGTCGACAGAGGACCCCATCACTGGTTCGTCACACACCGGTGGATCAGTCTTCTTCTTCCGAGGAAGAGCGGCCCCGTGAACGAAGGCCGCTCGAACGACCTCAGAATGTGGAGCAGCTGACATTCGGATCTTTAGGGTCTCGCGAGGATATTGCACGAGCACTAGGAAACAATGATCCCATTCGGGGGCAAAGGCTCCAGTCCCCTCCTCCCGAGATCGACCGGGAGCGTAGGGAACGGAATAGAGCAGAAGCAGCTCGAAGAAGAAGGGCATCTCCTGAACAAGAGCCCAGAAGGAACCCAGATACCGGGGCCAGGGAACCTGAACGGCCCCTAACTAATGCTGATGTACATGCAATGGTGCGCCAGATTATGTCCAAGAGCTGGAACTATACCAACGAAGATTATGGCATTGAGCGAAGCCATACTCCTTTCACTGACGATATCCTTGACTTCCAGTTTCCCCGACGTTTTAACCTGCCACAGATGGACAAGTACAACGGGAGAACTGATCCGGGACAGCATTTGATGCGATACTCGTGGCTCATGAATGCTGCTGCCCCAGATGCAGTGAAGTGTAAAGCATTCCCGATCTATTTAAAAGATGTGGCGTTGTTCTGGTTTACCTGACTTCCCCCTCGTTCGGTTTCGAATTATAGGGAATTGAGCGAGCGTTTTATGAATCAGTTTCGACTCCATACCCGAAAGTCCAAAAGTGTTATTGAATTATCAAGAATTAAGCAGGCGCCAGGAGAGTCTTTAAGGTCATATCTTGACCGTTTTAACTTGGCTGTGACTGAAGTTAGTGACCCGCATGAGCCCACCATCTTGATGGCATTAAAGGAAGGAGTCGATCCTGAATCTGAGTTTGGAGATTACCTTTCTGGAAAGACACCCTCCACGAGAGAGATATTCTATGAAAAGGTCGATATTTAAGACGAGAGGAGGCCAGGGCAAACCGAAAGAGAAAGTCTGAAGCGGCATCAAAAGAAAATGTTCAGAGTAACGTCGCCGTGAAGCAGTCTGGGGAAAGTTCCGGAAAAGTTGAAGTAAATGTGGGAAACAAGGGTGGCAACAACAATTCTGGAAACGGGGGCAACAACAATAACCGTAATGCGAACGGTAACAGAAGAAATAGAAATAGGGGAAATGACCCTAACAAAAGACCCCGATTCCAAACTTATGAGGATTATACACCGTTGAACGATACTCTAGAGAACATTTACCTGGATACGTACAACGTGTTGCAATATAAAAGACCGCCACCTCGTGACTCGACAGAGAAAGAAATGGCAACTGGAAAGTTTTGTTTGTTTCATGGAACTCATGGGCATTCAACTAATGAATGTCGGCATTTGAGAGATGTGATTGAGAAGCTGCTGCGCGAAGGGAAACTGGATGAATATAAGGTTGCCCCGAGGGACAGGGGGCAAGGAGAGCAGGCTCCAAAACAGATTCTACCTGCTCCCAAGCCTACAGCGCAGCAGAAAGGCAAGGGAATTGTTATCAACTCCATAGTGGGTGGACCTCACCCAGCAATCCGTAGCTTTAGAGCAATGGATCAATATGTAAATGCTGCCAAGCACGTAGATGTGAATGAAGGTGGTGATTTGGAAGATATCGCCCCCATAAAACAACAGAAGACAATGTTTGACGATGTGATATTCTGCAGCAGAGATAATACTGGGATCCAATCGCCCACTGATGATCCATTGGTTATTACTACCACCATTGGGTCGGCCTTTGTTCATAAGGTGTTAGTAGACAACGGAAGTTCTGTCAATATTTTATTTAAAAGGTCATTCGATCAGATGAAGCTTGAATCTGAAGATTTGAAGTCATGTGAAGGATGGATAAGAGGCTTCAACGGGGCGTCAACAGCTCCCATGGGATACATAGAATTGCCCGTGACCTTGGGGCAAGGAGAACGCAGAAGAGTGCGGATGCTTCAGTTCGTAGTGTTGGACGTAGATTCGCCTTATAATGCATTTTTAGGGAGGCCTGCCTTTGCTGAGTTCAGAGCTTGTATCACCCCTTGGTGTTTATTGCTTAAGTTCCCAACAGAAGCCGGAACTGGAGTAATGAGAGGGGATCAAGTTTCCGGACGGGCCTGCTATGTTGCCGAATTAAAGATGTTGATGAAAGGACTTAACATCGAGAGTAAAGATGCCTCGCCTCCCCCAAGGGGGGGCTCGGCATAGCAATTAGAGAAATCGACCCCGAAGGAGTTGCCCAAAGGAACGCATGAAGACCTGGATCCCAAAAAAAGACGAGGAACCAGAGACTAGAAATGCAACTCCTAACGAAGCGACAATGGAAATTCCCATTGATGAAGCTGATCCGACAAAAGTTTTGAAGATTGGTTCTCAATTGGATCCACGTCGAGCCAAAGAACTAACGGACTTCTTGAAGGCAAACTTGGACGTGTTTGCCTGGACCCACGCTGGCATGTGTGGGATATCACCATCCATTATAAGTCACAAATTAAATGTAAACCCGAAACACCCTCCTGTGAAGCAAAAGAGACGTATGCTAGGCCTAGAGAGGTCGGCTGCTCTCAAAGAGGAAGTGGAGAAGCTGAAGCAGAACGGATTTATTCGAGATTCGACATATCCCGACTGGATATCGAATCCCGTCTTGGTAAAGAAGCCGAATGGAAAGTGACGGACTTGCATTGATTTTTCAGATTTGAACAAAGCTTGCCCAAAAGATAGTTTCCCACTTCCCAGGATTAACTAGCTTGTGGATTCGACAGCAGGTCATGAACTTCTCTCTTTCATGGACGCATATTCCGAATATAATCAAATTCCTATGCACGTGCCAGATCAAGAGCATACGAGCTTCATTACGAATTTGGGGTTATATTGTTATGTTGTAATGCCATTCGGATTGAAAAACGCCGGAGCCACTTATCAGCGCTTGGTGAACAGAATGTTTTATAATCAAATAGGAAAGACTATGGAAGTTTATGTGGATGATATGCTTGTCAAATCGAAACAGTCCTCCAGCCATACGCAAGACTTGGCGGAAATGTTTGGAATCCTGCGAAAGTATCGGATGAAGTTGAATCCTTTGAAATGCTCATTTGGAGTGGCATCGGGAAAGTTCCTAAGCTTCATTGTGAGCTCCCGAGGAATTGAAATCAATCCTAGCCAAATAGCAGCGATTAGAAACATTGAAGAGCCGAGGAGAATTAAAGACGTCCAAAGTCTCGCAGGGAAAGTAGTCGCGTCGAGTAGATTCATCTCCAAAGCCACAGACAAGTGCGTTCCGTTTTTTGATTTGATTAAAAGAGGAAAGAAGAACTTCGAGTGGACTCCGGACTGTGTTGAGGCCTTTCGAAATTTACTGGAACTGCTAGAGAAACCGCCGATTTTGTCAAAGCTAGTGGATCACGAAGAATTGTTTGTTTACTTGGCAGTCTCGGCTCACGCCGTTAGCACAGCCCTGGTTCGGGAGGAAGACAAAATACAAAGGCCAGTATATTATGTAAGCAAGAAATTAGCAGCGGCAGAGCGCAACTACCCAAAGATTGAGAAGCTCGCTTACAGCCTCCTAATCGCATCCCGAAAACTTCGTCACTATTTCCAAGCTCATCCAATAACCATATACACTGACCAGCCCTTGAGGCAGGTGTTGCAGAGACCCGAAACATCGGGAAGGTTGATCAAATGGAATATTAAATTAAGCCAATTTGATTTAAATTTTCAACCACGAAAGTCGATCAGGGGGCAAGCTCTGGCAGACTTTATTGCGGAGTTCACCATCCCAGAGGAGGAAGTAATCGATGACAGAATGGTTAAGTCCGAGGATGAGTTGAAGATAGATCCATGGAAGCTATACACAGACGGAGCTAAGAACGACCGAAGGTCTGGAGCTGGAATCGTCTTAGTCACTCCTGAAGGACGGTCGTTATATTACGCTCTACGATTAGAATTCTCGGCGACTAACAACGACTCCGAATACGAAGCCCTGATTGTCGGGCTGAAGCTTGCTAAAGACCTCGGAATAAAAATGTTGGACATATTCTGTGACTCTAAAATCGTTGTTTGCCAAGTGCGAGAGGAATTTGTGGTTCGGGGACCTCGACTTATCGCCTACCTCAGGAAAGTGAGAGAGCTATTGAGTAGCTTGGAGCAGTATAATATAACACACTCCCAAGAGCCGAAAACCAGAAGGCGGATAGGCTGGCAAAGCTGGCTAGTTCCGACAATCCAGAAGAGGCTGAAATAATGCCAATTGAAACGTTGGAATCGCCAAGCTTTGAGTCGATGGAAGTTGAGTTCGCTTTCGAAGCGGAACCGGAGAAGGAGTCGTGGATGACCCCAATTAAGAACTTCCTTAAGAATGGGACACTCCCATCAAAGAAGAGTGAGAAAAGGGTTGTAGTTCGCAAGGCTACCAGATATGTCATGCAAGATGATACTCTTTATAGGCAAGGATTTTCTATGCCCCTGTTACGATGTATAGCACACGACGACATCAAGCGTGTACTAAGAGAAGTGCACGAAGGTGAGTGTGGAGATCATACATGAGGTCAGACTTTAGCAAAAAAGATATTGCGATATGGATACTTCTGGCCCACAATTAATAAAGATGCAGTTGATTATTCACGACGCTGCGATAAGTGCCAGAGATTCGCCAAAATCCCCAGAGCACCTTCGACCCAACTCAAATCAATGGTGAGTCCTTGGCCATTTGCCACGTAGGGAATTGATATCATTGAAGTTTTACCAATTGCTAAAGGAGGAGCAAAATATGCAATAGTCGCTGTGGACTATTTTACGAAGTGGGTGGAAGCTGAGGCCTTGACCAAAATCACGGCAAGAAAGGTGATAAGTTTCGTGGTTAGAAATATTATATGCCGGTTCGGGATCCCAAGGACCATTATAACTGACAACGGAACCCAGTTTGATGGAACTGAATTCCGAAATTTCTGCCAGAAGTATAAGATCGACAAGCGATACACTGCGGTTGCTTATCCGCGGTCGAATGGGCAAGTTGAGGCAATAAACAAAGTAATAAAATCCATCCTCAAGAAACGGTTAGAGCGCGCAAAGGCAAAATGGGTTGACGAATTGCCCCTAGCTTTGTGGGCATATCGGACAACATTTAAGACGGCTACTGGTCACACCCCTTTCTCTCTCTCCTTTGGCTCAGAAGCAGTAATTCCAGTTGAGCTGGAAGTTCCTTCCCACAGGGTGACGTATTATGACCCGATGACGAATCGGGCACTCTTACTTGAGTCTCTTGATGAAGTCGAAGAAAAAAGGGACGAACCAGATTTGCGTGCGGCAAGACATCGACGTCAGATGGCACGCTATTACAACAAAAAAGTTCGCCTCAGGACTTTTGAACCAGGAGATTTGGTGCTAAAGAGAGTCTTTCCATCCCTTCCTCACCTCGGTCCAAAGTGGGAAGGACCCTTTGTCATCCAACGGAAACTTGAAAAAGGAACCTTCAAGTTAACGACCGTAGATGGCAAAGAAGTCCTTAGAGCATGGAATGCCCAACACTTAATGCGATATTTGGATTAGAAATGTTGTACTCTTTGTTATTTTCCTTATGAATTCTGTAATAAGGCACGACTTGCCTTGAGAAAATCTGACGATATAAATAAAGGACTATAAAGTGGATGTAGGCTACGACTTAGCCGAACCACTATAAAAATATCGTGTGTTATTTACTTTTATGCATTATATATACATTCATCGATTATTTTGTTGTGATTACGGAATACAGGATGATTCAAAACCTGAAAAGGTTGAAGACAGTTTAAACATAAGAAAAAGCACAACGACTATTTGTGCGACAAGACATAAAAGAATGAGAAAACGACATTCTTAACTCTAACTCTCCAGAGAGAGAGAGAGTATAAAAGCGTCTCCGACTGAGCGCTGAGAAAGAGATTCTTCCCCGCTGAAGGATCGGAGGATGATAAAACGACATTCTTAACTCTAACTCTCCAGAGAGAGAGAGTATAAAAGCGTCTCCAACTGAGCGCTGAGAAAGAGATCCTTCCCCGCTGAAGGATCGGGGAGTGAATAGATTGCTGAGCTTGAACTCTAACTCTCCAGAGCGAGAGAGAGTATAAAAGGACAGGAAGACGACGTCCTCCGAAGCATGAAGGTGCACCCAGACAAGGGACCGCCTCAGTAAGAACTCTAACATGAGTATAAGACAGGAGAGTATAAAAGAAATGCCAGAAAAAACAATAGGCATTGACGATACAGAAAATGCTATCCCGTCAGAAAATCGGGAACATTCAGATTGCTTGATTAAGCCTTAAATAATTTGTGAGAATTGACTGGGGGCATATATGTATACACATATTTCCTCGCTCCGTAACTTCATTTCATAACCATAGTATGACATGCATTTTACATAAGTACAGAACTACACAAACAGGCATTGCAGAAGATGAATTATTTTTTATTTACGAATGAATGAATTTGTACAGGAAAATAGCTAAAAAAGAAGGTGCAAGAGCCACTCTTGTAGCAGCAATTGTTGGTTCACTAAATGCTAAAACGACACAAGGCAACCCACTATTTAGATTTCGAGTGAGCCTTGGACTTCTTGGCGGCTTTCTCCGCATCCTTTGCCTCTTTCTCGGCCTCTGTCAAGATTCGTTTTGATTTCTTCTTTCCTGAAGATGCGGTGCTGGAACCTGTTGACTTCTTCCCGGAGGGCGGAGCGCTGGAATCAAGAGAAGACTTTTTAGCGAGTTCCTCTGTAATAGATCTAGTTGAGAGCTTAACAACTAACCTTGATCCCGCATCCACAACTGCGAGGGGCTTGAGGGCTTCAGGGTCTAGTTCTTCGGCTTTTAATTGCAAGCGTTTGTCTTGATCAGCTTTCATTGCAGCCAAAGTAACATCATCAGCATTTTTTGACTCTCCGATTATTGCAACTTCTGGTTCCTCCTCATGACCTCCGTCACCGCCATCATCCTTTAAAGCTGCTATCATTTCTTCATCATGGGGAGTGTCGGCCTTAGTCGGCCCACTTCCTTCTCCCAAGTCTATAGGATCAGCCTTGCCCTCTCCTCCTTTTGCCTTTTCCGTAGGCTCTACCCCAGTGGTGGCTCCCTGAGTCACATCTGTCTTTCCGGATGGCTCAATACCTACAGAATGAGAAGCAACAGTTATCAACTCAGGCGAAAACAATGGGTTTTTCATCGATTGCTCAATCACGTGGCGAAAGGTAGAAATAACCTTGACAAATTGAGGAGAAAAGGTAGGGATACCTTCCGAAGACTTCTCAGCGGGGGTAACTGCTGTCTCTGATGCCATTTCAGGGATTGGGGATAGCAGAGTTGTTCGGGGGATTCCCGGATTTTCAGGGTCATACCCCTCTACTTTCGAAGTCGCGGGGGCAGCAGAAGAGGAACCAGTCTCGGGAATGTTTTTCTGTTTAATCCTCCGCCTCTCTTCTTCCATAGCCTCAGCAATGAGGCGGCGCCCTTCAGCTAGGCGTTCTGGCTCATCATCCCTCAAGTATTTTTCCATTAGCTTATCCTCATCGATGGAATCGACTTTAAGCTCCTCTTTTTCCCACTCAACGATCTGATTCCATACTTGAACTAGAGTGGATGGGTAATACTCGATCCAAGAGATGTTTCGGCGACGGATGATATGTGCGAAGAATTCAATCATTAATTCGCCGAAACCCTGAATATCAGCCTCTGCCTCTGACAATTGTTTGCGGGCCTCCTCCGCAGATTTGATAGCACACTCAACGTTGTCCTCCGCCAGGATAGCTCTGTTCTCTGTCTCCAATAGCTTTGAAGCCAAGTCAGCATTCTTCTTTTCTAGCTCAGCATTCCTCTTTGCTAACTCGACATTTTTCCGTTCGAGGTCAGTATAAGCAAGGCGCGTCTTAGCAGCTTCTGACTTAGCATCATCAGCTTGCTTTTTTAACTCAGAACGCTCTTGAGTGTGAGATTCAAGCAAGTCACGATAGCGTTTTTGCATATCCTCAAATTGTTGTTTGAAGTTGGTAGCGTCCCTCTGAGCAATAGCAAGCTGGGCCTGTGTGTCCTCCAAATCTTTTCCTAGGTTCTTCAAGGCCTTTGCATCTTCTTCCGCAGTTTTTTGCATTGAATCAGCATTCGTGATTAGAGTACGGATAATTCTGGAAAGTTTGCGTGAATATTTGAACATTTCAGAATACTGTTTTTCAACCGCGTCTATCTTTGCTTTGGCCTCGTCTGCCCACCTGGAAGAAATAGGTTCGAGGGCAGGTAAAAAAGTCAAAGTCTCGAAGTAATGTTCGGGAAATTGCTCCTTCAAATACACCCGCTTGATTGCAGTTCCCGCATCTAGTGGTGGGGGAGCGGGGATCGTCAATTCAGAATCCCTGTGTGTGGAGGATTCAATAGTTGATTTATCTGTCCTAGGCCGTTTAGTAGCAGGGACCTTGCGTTTACTTTGAGACTCAGTATCTTTTGGAGGACTTCTCTCTCTGCTGCGCTTTTCGTGGGAAGAGGTGGAGTCTTTCGATTGTGGCATGTCCTCTTCCCTACGACTTTGATAACCTTTGTATTTCTCTTGATCCGACCGAACGGGAGAGCGAGAACGTGAGGGTCGAGAGCGATAGGGATCATAAGACCTTCTCTCCTCCCTACCGCGATCATCGCGACGATCATATTCAATATCCTGAGGTGGATTAGACATGCTGCGGCGAAGCTTCCTGATATCATAGTAAGATCGAGACATCGTACCTGCACAATAAGACAAACAAAATTCAGAATCAATGGATTCACAGAGAAAGAGGTGCAATGAATGCTAATGCTGTTGTATAAAGTGTGTCCTAAGTGGTGTGTTTCCCCCCAATCAACCTGAGTCTGAAGCTAGACTAGTACGGGCAGGCTCTTTGGCCTTAGCAGGAGTGGTCTCTTCGGAAGAGGTGAAGACTAAAGGATCCTTCCTAAAATCCTCTGAAGCGTATATAGTTTCAGGTAAGGGGAGATCCCCCAAACCCTGAAATATTGGGTCATCAGTGCTAGGGACATCACCCTCGCAAGCATCAAGTGGCGACTCTTTGGAGGATGTTGACTTTTCCAGAGAAGTAGCCTCCTCGGGGGCAGTATATCCTTCACGATGCTTTTCGGCCAGGTTAGCCAATTCGTCATCTTGAGTAGAAGATGGAGAAGGTGAAGTTTGAAGAGGCACGGCAGGAACTCCAGAACCTTCTCCTATCCCTGGAACTACATCCACTGGGGGAATATATACGTATGGAGCCGTCCCATGACCCGATACTACGAAAAACGGACAACAGCCCGTGAAAGTGAAGATATTCGTCCTTAAGGACTTCATCAATAGTCAGGAATTTCTGGTCGCCATTAAGAAGCTGGTGCATCCGGTCAAAGAACACCTGATCTGATATTTGTTTTGGGTTGTCGACTGCAAGCAAAAAGAAAAACAAGTTAAGGCGATGACTCGAGTGTATAGAGCCCGGATTTAGAAAATCAGTGCTTTACTTGATTTCGTCCACCTCCTAGCACATCCAGGCTGTCGCTTCACATAGAACCATTCCAGTCTGGAATCCCCAGCTTTACTGCTGAATGGCGTCGAGATTATCTTCCTCTTAGGAACAGACTCAAAATAGCAGAAAGATGGAGTCTCTCGGGTCCGATGCTTGAAGTTATAGAAGAAATGAACATCATCGAAAGTGAGTTCTATGCCTAGAATCTCACGATATGCTATATATAAAGTATGTAAGTAGGCATAAGAATTGGGATGCAGCTGCATGGGGGCAATCCGCATTTGTCTTAGAAAATCAACAATGAAGGGAGAGAATGGAGGAATAGCGCCGACCATACACATCAACCGAGTGACCGCCATATATCCTTCTGGAGGGTTGTGGGGACGGTCAGAGCTTGAAGGCACTAGAGTGTCCCTTTTCATTATCCCGTACTTTAAGCAAATTCGGATAAGTCGGTCATTGTCGATTGTTAATTCAACGGAATCTGGAGGTGATTCCAATATGACAGCCGATTCAAATTCATCAGGGGCCCGGTCGTCACCAATTCCTCCTTCCTCCTCAAAACCTAGAGAAACTTCATTCTCTGAAGACACCTCGTCGCTTTCACGATTTCCAACCCCGTAGTCTGAACCCTCATTATCCCATTCTGGATCCGACGAAGAAGATATGTCCTCGAGAGTAATTTTGTTAGAGGTTTTTGGGGCTTCTTTCCTCTCAGCTAGTCTGGAAGAGCGTCTGGGTCTCATGGTCATAAAACTATTGAAGAAGCAATAGCACAAATTAGAGCAAATTAGCCCGTATCCCCCCGTGTGTGTGTGCAAACTAAAGTGTAAACAGTGTATACGGAAAGTGCAAAGTAAATGTTTAAAAGTGCGACGAAAAAGTTTGGCAATATATAAAGAGTTGAAGTAATTCTTGATGTCCAGTTACGTTCGCAAGGCACTATCCTAACTGTCCATTAAATTGAAGATCATGCCAAAAGTTGATTGGGCCAGTTAGACGAGTTTTTGTGCGTTAAGGTAGACTGTGCTTCGGTTCGGTTCGGGTCCATTCATTGGGATCGGATCGGGAGCATGACCTTAGGCTTGAATATCACAGTGAAACTCAGAAATCAAAGTCGGATCGGATCGCAGGTAAAGTCCCCTAACGGTTCGGATCGGATCACGTAGTTATACTTCTCCTCCGTCATCTTACAGTCCGACCCGATCCGGTTAGGTAGGCTCCTTTTCCCCTTCTTTAAATACTTGCCCCGACCCGGTCCGATTTCCTGAACTCCCTTCCTCTTTCCCTCATTTTTTCAACTTCCATGTCCCTCCGAACCAAACCGATTCTCTATCATCTTCTTCTTCTCCTTCACCCTCTTTCTTCCCTAACCGACCCCAAGGCCAATTTCGTGCCAGTCACTCGAGACGACGACGAGTTTACTGGTGATGATGACGAGGGGGGGAGTCATGGTGGCGAAGTTGTCCAAATTTCATACTCAAATCATCCTAATTGTTTATGAATCCGAATCGAGAGCAATTAAAGAGGGAATTATCTAAAGTTTCATGACCTACCAGTGTAATTACTTCAAGAATTAAAAGGAATTTCGATGCTTCAGGAGTTAGATTTTTCTTTCTCGTTTTGCAGAACTCGGGGAGTAAAACAGTAAGAATGAGAGAGGGATGAAGAATCAGTTTATATAGAGGAGTAGGGTGTCCATTCGGATCGGCAGCCCAGTAGAAGAACCCCCGTTCGGATCGGATGGACAGCCCAGAAGCGAAGCTTGGCCCAATAGTCCAGTGAAAAATAGAAAGGAGAAGGGGTCTGTTCGGATCGGAATCCGAACCGAACCGACTTCTTTAGTGCAGCAACGAATTAAATTGAAATCTGAAGAAAAAGGTGAAAACACAAGGAAAATCAAAAGAAAAATCACCTCGAAGAGCGTTGTGCAATGATAATCAAAGCATGCTCCGTCTCCAACAGAAGCATCCTTTGAGGGGGCAAAATGTTAGCCCACTTTGTGAACTGGGCAACACAAAGTCAAGATGTGAAATATTGAAGAGCTTGAAAAACACTGAAGCGGGTCGGATCGAAACAGTGTAGCGGTTCGGATCGGATAAAATCTGCTGTTCGGATCGGTGAGATATTGTTGTTGGAATTAGAGAGGCACGTCTGTTCGGATCGGAGAGCAACCTATTTTCAGCTGGAGCGGAGAGCAATAGATCTGAGCGGAGCGGAGTAAACACAGGAATTAGTCCTAAGTCAATCTGGGTCGGATCGGGTACTCCGATCCGAACCCCTTGTGCATACCCCTCCGACCCGAGCCTGTCTTCCACGTCACTCTCCTGCATGAGCGCCTGGTTATTCGGATCGGCTGTGACCAGTTCCTACCCTCAACGTCCACTACTCTGATGTGTTGTCAACATAGAAATTCATCCGAACCCGAGGCTGATGGGATGGATGACACGTGACTCCGATCCGGATCTGGCTCTGAGCAAATTCTCACCTATAAATACCCCGTCTGGAGGCAAAGAAAAGGATCTTTTTTCTGGCACTTTGAGAGTTCAACCACCTTCATAACCCGAATTCCAGCACTCCCGGAAAATCCAAATCTTCTTTCATTATTTGTTTTTAGACAATTGAGTGATTGTAAGTGAGTTGTGAGAGAAATCAAGTGAATATTTCATTGTACTTGCAACTAAATCAGTGAAAATAGTGAAAGACAAGTGGACGTAGGCATTTCTTCGCCGAACCACTATAAATCCTGTGTGTTCATTTTTATTTTTGATCTTATTTCATTCTGCTTTTAATCAATTTGGGTGTTAGAACCACTTTTTGGTCTAACACTTAGTAATTTAAAAAAGGAAGATAAAACATAGTGTGTGCCTCATTAAGGTCAGAACGATGTTAATTGTTATTCGAATGGGAACTCAATGAAAATATTTGGTAGGTTATGAAATTTATTAGAATAACATCATCTAAATTTTGCAGGTGCATAACCTTATATTTCTTCCCTATTGAAATATGGAGGAACTAAATGTGAAACGGATTATTTTGCAGTTATATTCTTATCTTTATTGATACATAAAATTAAATTTTAAGGGTTAAAAGCATTTATGTTCTTGAAAATAGATACCATCAAAACAACTTCCTGCACTTAATCTTCCATGAAGAATTATTTTGCAATTAAAATAAAAATGTGGCAGTGAATAAAGGTAATGTTTATGGCATGTATCTTGTGAATATATAGATTCAAAAACATAGATGAACACCATCAGAGCCATGATTATCTTAATCAAAATATTGGAGGTCGATCTTGTCACATTTTATCGGACTGGTTGTAATTTTCTGATACTACTAAGAAGAAATATATTTTGTTTTTTAAATAAAAATGGAAACTTAAGTTTAGTAACAAAGCAATAATATTTTATATTTCAAGAAGGAGTAGAAAATTAAGAATCATATCAAAACATACTTTTAATTATATCTGATGTATCCAATCGGAGGGTAATGAACATTGATTAATATAGTTCATTAGTTTGTATTGCATTTAATTAATTATATGTCTAGCATTTTCCTTCTAATACTTTAATTATATACAAAATATTTTTTTATGTTTTAATTTTTTCATATCTAAGTTTAATAACTCCAAAATATATTTTTACTATCATACTTTAATGTGTTGTGAGGGACCAATGATAAAGTTGTACAAGATATTGCTGTACTCAAACATATTTTCACAATAAAAATCTATGCTAGCCCAGTCCACATTACAATCATTTAAGCACATGAGTTGAGGTAACAAAATGGCTTAATCAAAACAATGCAATAGACACCGAATAATGGAACATACATAAAAATATATTATTGACCGTACAAGCATAATCATATCTCATGTCTATAATCTTCAAAATGTATTAACTGGTAATGGAGTTTGATAGACCATAAATATTATAATATTTCCTCAAACATTTATCTTTTAAACTGTCTTCAAAATAAGTAAAACAAATAGGGAGAAGCACAATTTTTAGGCCAGGTGGATGTAAATGCATTAAAGGGTGAAAGCATTGATAAGGTTCCACTTACAAGCACATCAACTACCGGTAATTAAAAAAATTGCAAAAAAGAAACCTACATCTGGGCCAGGTTCAGTATTTAATGCAACAACAAAACAGAGTTTATGACATGTAGCTGTGAACAACAAAACAGATTTTAATGAAAAAACATAGTATTTACGAACCTTGCACCACTTTTTGCGATGCTTTAATAGCTAGAAATTCTGATAGAACAAAAATGGGACTCCTGGTCATGACTTCCGAAATAGGAGTTTCTTCAATTTTAACTTCACAAGCAATAACTCTTCTTGATATATCATTATCAATTAATATACTGCATAAAAGACCGTTGGAATCCGTCAAGCGCACAACATCAACTTTACGAGCAGCCATTCTTCGACAAGCCTCTGGGATGTTTGTATTTATGATACAATAGCTGCATCCTCTTTACAGTTCTTTTACCACCGATAGTCTTTATCTAATTTTGATATTCCTGTGATGCTGCTTGCTTTGCTTCTTTCAGATACTCAATTTACTGATCATTTTCCCTCACTTTGAATTGTGTTCTTCTTAACAACTGATGTAGAAATCGCCTGACATCGAAATCAAATCGGTTGAATCCTCTGGTCAAATTTGAATCGCTTGAAGGAATCCCTTGAAGTAGATGCCAAATTGTCTAGAAGAGAGTCCACTTCCGATTCTCTTGATGGAGTTGACGGTCTCCGGTTATCCTGAACAAAAGAGGACTCGCGTATCCCTACTCTCAAATTTGTGTTTTCAGCGGTCGTGGAATCAACGTTTGCAAAATGTTTCTGCTGCCCACGAAAGCTAGCAAGCTGAACAAGTTGATTAGGGTGAAGAGGAAGATGTGCCGATGTGGTAGCTTGTGATGTAGCTTCTGGATTTTGACGTTACTGACAAGTGAAGACATTATATTAGAAAATCCAACTGGGATGGCTTCTTGCTTTTGCATAGCAAAATTGCCAACATCGAAAATTTCAGGGCTATAATTGTTTGAGATCACTGGATGTGATTTTGGAGTTATGTATGGCAAATATTCTACTGTTTTAGGTTCATCAAATGACTGATAGACAAATGGTAAGAAAAAGGATATGCTATTGACATTAGAAACTGAAGAAAACTTATCACATCTATTCTCATTATAAAATATTGCTTTCTGCACTTAGATGGGGGAAAGAAGTGAAGGAGCATATCCGCACCATACAAAATCTCATCCTGAGAAAATTGTTTTACAGGACCTAACAGCCTTTGCATTGAAAATGAGGGTCCATCAACACCTGTTATGTTATCATAACTGGAAATAGCAGAATTGTGTTTCGGTTTTATTGCCTTCGTTTGATTAACGGTAAGACGGGTGCCGGAACTCAGATCTCGGAATTTCAAAACGACGCCAGAAATGCAAACTTTGCCACGCACTTCCAGTGCTTGTTTGGAGAAATCAGATGGAGGTATAAGGAGCAAACTTACTTTCTCGTCAAGTTTGGCAACTGCAGCTCGCTTCTTTTCACCAAGAAGATGCATGAATTTTTTGTATAAACTTATATCAGTCTGATACAGGAACGAAGAAAACTACCCGATGTGGAGCTGACGGCTAACCACGCTTATCTCCATATAATCCATCTATCAACACCAATAACTAACCATACTTCAGTCATTAGATTTCGATGAATTGACAGTAGGGCATTGGCTCAGGTTCTTTAAGGAGCTTATTTAAGAGAAACAGGTTATTTTCAGCAAGCTAAACTTACTAAACATCACAATGGTTATACAGAAAAAACAACCTCGGCTGCTAGTTCTTGGAGTAAGCAAAATATCATTGTAAAATTATAGTGAGCAACATAAGCTTAGACAAATGGAGGTCTATGCTAATAAAAAAAAATATCAAGTCACGGAACATCTGTAAAGTAATGAACAGAGAATATAGTAACTTAAAAAGGATATTACATTGAAAAAACTAATAGAAACCATGGAAAATTCAATAGTAACGGCCTTCTACCCTGTCGCTGATAATTTTTCCATCGAAATCTGAATATATCTTTGCAAAACGCTGCTCTTTAATTTCCCAAATCGTAAATTAATGTGTTTCGCAAACTTACCTGATTCTTTTGCTCTACGATTCTGACTGCTCCTTCAATTTGATGCTTTCGTACTAGATAGTTACCTCCCATAGCTAAAATACCCAATATTTTGAATTTCTTACCGAGACAACGTGACATATTTCAGGGGATTGGGGAATTTCGTAGAAAGTGAAGATGGACATAAACGAGAGAATTCCTAGCCAGATCCAAAACGATAAATTGGGGGAGGGTTTTAATCTCAACGGTCAAAATAATCGAACGGATAATGATGTGTTTAACTCAGCTATTTGGATCATCCGTAAATCTAGTGGTTAATATTCCTTTCGCATGGATCACTAGTATGATCCAAGGGTTTCAGTACGTTGATTGTTGTATAATGCTGTATCGCTGTTATTAAAAACAATCTACTTTATAATAATTTGGATAAGTTGCAAGCATAATGTCTTACAACCAACTACGAACATTATTGACAGCAGTTCACAGTTAATATAAAAAAAAAAAAAAAAAAAAAATCGCAACGGGAAGAAAATATCGTAAACAAAAAAAAAAAAAAAAATAGAAATAGTAGTCAAACAATGTTTCACAATAGTCTAAGCACATCGTATATTTTGTAAATTGTAATAATAATCATATGTTAGGAAAAACATAACTTTCACGTCGTAAATCAGATGATGCTAAAAATCAGTTTACGATGGTTTTGAAAGCAATTGTTAATTTACCTTCTTGCACAACGTTTGGCTTTAAAACTTTATTTACATGGTGATTTTACAATATTTTCTCGAATAAACAATGTAAATGACCCACAATTTAAATAAGCAATGATAAGATTCCAAATTTAAAATTTTGGGATTTAGCGTAAAATTGTAAAAGAACAATTTAAAATTTTGGGATTGAGCGTAAAATATATTGGCATATTGACTGAAACTTGTGATGAAAACAGAGGACTTAATTAAGAATTTAGTAATTACATTGGTTATGATCAAAGATTATTTTGCTAATTCTGAATAAGCAATGATCATAAGTTATTTATTATAGAACGTAAATTATTATTTACTATTACTTATAAATCATTAATTAGAACAAATTAATTGTTAATTATTGAACATGTTAATAATTATTAAAAAAATATACTAAAGTATATCTTAGAAAAATAATATAAACATCTCTTGCAAATCTATTGGAATTCTGCTGCAAAATAGCTTCAATAAATATTCATCGGTATTCTGCTTGGATTTGCAGCGGAAATTAGCGACAAAATTTTTCTGTCGGTAATTTGACGCAATTTGCGACGGCTTAGTGAGGGATGACAGAAGACGACGGTAATAAATAAAAGGAAAAAAAGTTGAAAAAACAAAAAATTATCCCTTGCAGATCACATGGAAATCCGTCGCAAATTAGCGACGGAAATTTCCGCTTCTAAAAATCTGATGCTAAATCAGTGTTTTCTTGTAGTGCGAGTGTACCTCCGATGTCGTTGTCGAGGCGGAAGAAGGGTTCGCCCACGGCCAGAGGTGAGCAGAAGTGCCAGATATGAACATACAATAGCAGGAGTGTCAAATCTGAACATACAACAGAAAAAAAAAAAGGTAGACTAATTTGTACCAACGAAGTAAATAGATGACATATCGAACGATAAACTTAGTAGAAACGAACGAATTATGAATCCCAAAGGTGAAAACTTCTCACTTTAATTTATTTTCTAGTTATATATATATATATATATATATATATATATATATACTAGGATACAGACGGTGCTTAGTAGCATCCGACACTTTTGTTTGAAACCATGTTTGTTTGGTTGATTAGATTATTTGTTTGAATTTGGTTTGGGAAGTGAAATGAATTGATTAGAATTTGGTTTGTATATGGCGCGAGCCATTATTAGGCGAGGGATAAGGCTAGACCTTATTCCGGTTCCAACATCGCGCCGTTATGCTGCCGAAATTTTCTAAAAATGTTAGAACAATAAAAATAGCATTTTTATTATATAAATGAACTGTATAAAATATTCATGTGTTGAAATAAATATTTTATCGTTAAAAATGTAATTTTTAATGGGTATATGAATGAAAATAAATATTCATTTACAAATCGGACGATTTGTTTATATACACACATTTGACTGATATTGATTGGGACGATATATTTTATACATCGCCCAACTTCACAAATAATAATCAGTGTTTGTTGTTTGAAAACCCCACACGGGTATTGGGATGATATTGGACATACACTAATCTCAATATTTAGTTGTATGTCAATCGATGGGTCAACAGACTATTGTAAGCGTTAATTATCTATATTTAACGCTTATGCAGTTGTGTAATGCACTCTGGATGATGGTTGACTGTGTTTGATTATTGTTGTGTACAAGTGTGTATGAAATCCATATAAATAAAATTATATGGTAATTTGACCGTGTCTGATTCCAATTCGGAAAGAACGAATATTTTAAATTAACGAATATTTTAAAATGACGAATGAATAATTTAAAATAACTAATATTATAAAATAATATTCGGTAATGGATCAAAATATGATTTTGATGTCCAATTTGGGATGGACACGAAAATATTTAAATATATAAAGCCGTGTTGATTAGATTAACGCCATTTTGACGTGAACGATATTTATATCGATTTTATTCATTTTTATAATGAATATCGAAAAGGAAGAGATTTCAAAATCTAATGTTTTGAAAATATTATCATTTATATATTAATGATATGGAATATTCAATTTTGATTTAAAATTGAATATGAAGTTGAAATTGTTTTTAAAACGAATTTAAAATGAATTATAAAATATGTTTTAAATGGACATCGATGAAATATATATATTATATATACTCAATGGCCTGAATAAAACGCGTCACGCCGCGACAGTTTGCGAATTCCGACCATTGACTTCGAATTGATAGTACGGGAGATCCGACCGTCGGATTCTCCTAAAACCGGAATCATTAGGCTCGTATCGAAAAGAGCTTTCCAACGAATACAAGAGATTTGAAATCTAACGGTTGGATTTGGAATTATGTCCAAATCAAATTTGGACAAGGTCGTTGTAAGTGCAGTTCGATGACCGTTTATGGAAATCGGCTGAAAGGGCCTTAATAAAATTATTAAAAATATTAATAATTTGTGTAAAATCATGATAAATGATTTGGAAAGAATTGGAATGAAAAATTCCATATTTGAAAAGATAAAAATATATTTTTATCAAAATGAACTAGTTATGAGCTAGAATTATAATCCAATATTTTTAAATAAATAAATTGGATTTGAAATGGTTTTAAAAATAACTATAATTTCCAATATATGAATTGGAATGGATTTGAATCGAAATTATCTTCGGAATATTTCGATGTTGGATTTCGTGATTATACAGATATTGTCAAGGAATTTTGAAAGATATATTTATATCGTTATTTCCAATACGATATTTGTTGGTTGCAGAATTTGATATTGAATATAAGCCGATATATTTTCAATTCAGAGCCTTGTATTTAATATCAAATGGGATTTTGGGTTTGTCGTGAACGGTGTCTTAAATAACACTGTTCTTAAACCCAGTTGAGGAAAGAATAAATCTTTTTATTAAGATTTAGTGAAATTTTCCAATTAATTAATATTTAATTGGAATTGAATAAAAGAATTGGATTTTGGGTTGTCGTGAACGGTGTCTTCAGTAACACGGTTCTCAAAACCCCGTTAGAAAAGAATAAATATTTTAATTAAGATTATTAGAGTTTCCAGTTACATTTTGTAATTGGAATAAAATGGAAGATGATTCGGGTTTATCACGAACTGTGTTTTTTTTACGACATTCGGTCTTTAACCCGATGAACAGTGAAATTTGATTTGGAATTTATAAATCTTTTAATTAAGATTTAAGGGAATTTCCAAAGTAAAGTTTTCCAATTTAATATATTAAATTGGAATTGAATGGAATTCGATTTGATAATAATCGAAGTGAACTTCTGTGGAGGAAGACTGTTAATATATATGGAATTTAAAAGACTTTGTCGTTATTCCATTTATATTATCAGTCGGATAAAGAAATTGATATCGATTATATATATTGATCTGTTTTCCGTGAAGATTCCATAATTAATGGAATGGGATTTTGGTTTTATCGTGAACTGAATTTTAAATGACATTAGTTCTTTAAACCAGTTAAAGATAAGATTAATTTCTTAACTTTGAATAATCATTAAGAAATGATTTTTGAGATTAAAGCTGAATTAGAGTTTTAATGAATCTTTAATTAGATTGGAATGTGAATGAGATAATTAAATTTATCGAATTCATGAAATGATCGAGAATGGAGTATCCCCAGTTTTGCTCCAAGCGATAGTTAAATCTTTAATTAGATATGAACGTGAAATGGTAAATAATTTTACCGATAACACTGTGGGGTTAGATATGGAGTATTACCAGTTTTGCTCCATGGGATGAATAGGTGGGGATTGGAAAAAATAATAAATGATTACTTCGGTGAGGTTCGCTAATCCCAACTAGTTTGGATAAACCTTAATTTGGTTTGAATTGATATTCAATGGAAGATTAAAGAATAAATTTAAAGAAATTATCTTTGATAAAATTAATGGGAACCTTTCCCAAAGGATATGAATACTTAAATAAAGGAATATTCAGAATTGGAATGAGGCGTATGTTGTGTTTTAATAGCACTTGTTTATAAGATACGCGAGTTATTCAGAAAACCCGTGTTTATCCCATTCTGAATAACTAAATCGACGATAAGGCGACGATGAAGACGGTGGTTGAAGACCGGAGGTCTTCACATCGTTTGGATGATTACTAATGTCTTGATTGGGTTGTACACCCAAGACGAAGTAATAAGTGGTTATCGTCCAGACGTACTTGGAGATCGACCGGATATATGCGAGGACCTCTATCCTGTATTGGACATATGGGACGAGGAAAAAGGTGCCTCCGGTTTCGTTCAAACCCAGAACGAACTAGTAAATGGATGTGTGTCTGACATTGGATTTTATTCTGTGTTAATTGATCTCTATTAAATATATATCTGTTTGGCGGCAGGGAATTTATTCTCTTGCTTAACGCCCTTCTCTGAGACGTACGAGCTCAGAGGTTATATATCGATTGACATCAGTTGCATGGCGTGAATTGCCAGTGTGGCATGCTGAGATGCAAATGATCAAGGCTTCTGTTGAAAAGTAGAGTCTTGTGGTTGATGATCAAAGCACGACTTTAATATAGCATAGCTTTGTGTATAGCGTTAATTCGCGAGCCTCGCACCCCGGTGTGAACCAGAAACGGGAAAGGACTTCAGGGAGGGCATGTGTTTCCTTCTAGATAGAAGTGGTGTCATGGTATGGAGCCCAGACATTTTTACTTATGTGGATGATGGAAAGCGAGGCGCCTCGGATATATCGGTCACTACGGGGCCGATGGATGGTTTGGTCGATATACTGACTAGTTTTACGCCCCATAGGGCGGGGAAAGGTATTGTTCAGGCATTTTAATCCACTCCATGTGGACTGACCCTGATGATCCAAGGGTTGATGCGTTCTGATCCTGAGACATGGGCTAGATTGTCTCAAAGCGGTAATGACGACCCCTTGCTTTGGTTCACAGACGGAAATCCAACTTCCAATACGTGACATTTCGGTTTTAATTGTATAGCCTAGTATGGCGACATGATATATGGTACCCATGCCGTCTATGATTGATACATTTATATTTGAAGTTGTTTTAAACACTATGCACTTATAATAATATCAAATGATTTGTTTTAAATGTACTAAGCATGTTTGGCTATTATAAGGGAAAACCCTATCCTCCGGCTTGCGTTGCATTGTGTGATGGGACTGGGTCTTATAATAGCTTCATTTTTCCAAAAAGCATTGCGTTGTTTGTTTTATGCATTGGTATTTTTGGGAGGAAACTCGTTCCGTGTTATATGGCGTGGTCCCTTGATTTACTCTATTTTTAACGTAAAGTTTTAAATAACTGTTTTAGTTCTCACAACAGTCACATGACTGACCTGAAGTTTATTGTTTTAACCAAAACTATGGGTGCCCCTATTTTCCACATGGGCAGCTAGTAGTTTTGGTTTTGTAGATATTATATTCACAAGATCCTGGTTTACAGCTGGAGCTATATTCGAAATGCTCTGTATCCGTGTATTTCTTTCAGTTGTGTTTTGTATTATTTTCCGCTGCATTATAATTTGTAAATCTCTAATTTTTATCAAATGTATATTATTTGTTCATACTCTATATATTCTTGTACTCTGATGTAAATTGTCAATGAAATGTCTTTTGTTTGCGTTCTGATTTGTCGTGTTCTCAGATAATTCGTTCTTTCTCTTCTCTTCGGAGGCCGGGGAAGTTCGGGTCGTTATAGTTTAACCGAGCGAGAACCTATGACATGTAAAAGACATTCGTACGCAAGCCCTAAATGGATACATATGACACGTAAAAAAAGTCTAGACGTAAGGCTTAATTGGGTACCCATAACATGAAAATGATAAAATACAAAATATCAATGATAATTGATTTATATTCATGATATATTTTTTCGTCGAGTATAAAATATAAAGTATATACAAATGGCAAATGTAATTAAGCACTTATGCATGTATACAAAACAAAAAAATTTGACAACAAAGTGTAGTCTTATACAAGATTGATCAACAAATTTTATAATGTACGTAAGTGTATGCATTAGCTTCAAATACCATACTATAATTGTTTTAGAAAATAACTATATTCCAAAAATTAATTACCAGAAAATGCTATATTGAATTAGCATTCGACATTACCCAAATACCACATAAAGTAGCATCACATAGTCTATTATTACACAACTACTAATCAAGTCAGTCGATTAGTTTAACATCATACAAAACGAAACACTAAATCAATATAGCATTAGTCTGTTGAAATAATGTAGAAAATAGCTGGTAAAAACATGCCACAAACAACAAACATAACTATGCATGCTTTAAAAATAAAATACATAAAACAAAAAAAAAATGAAAGCAAACACATAAATGTGGCATTAGTTTTTATAAATGACATAGAAAATAGAAAATAATAAAATACCAGCAGTCACAAACACAATAGTGCATATATTAAACAAAATATGCAAAAAAACAAAATAAATGAAAGCAAACACATAAGTTTAACAAATACAAGTAAAATTTATATTAATAAAGTTACCTAACCACTTTTTACTTTATACAGCTAATAATCTAATCAACCAATCACTTTTACAATATACAAAACAAAATGCTAAATTAATATAGCATTATCCTATTTAAATGATTTAAAAAATAACAGGTGATAAAATGCCAACAGTCACAGACACAGAACTTCATAATAATAAAAAAAAAAAACATGCCACAAACAACAAAAATAATTATGCATGCTTTAAAAATAAAATACATAAAACAAAAAAAATGAAAGAAAACACATAAATGTGGCATTAGTTTTTATAAATGACATAGAAAATAGCAGATAATAAAATACCAGCAGTCACAAACACAATAGTGCATATATTAAACAAAATATGCAAAAAAACAAAATAAATGAAAGCAAACACATAAGTTTCACAAATACAAGTAAAATTTATATTAATAAAGTTAACTAACCACTTTTACTTTATACAGCTAATAATCTAATCAACCAATCACTTTTACAATATATAAAACAAAATGCTAAATTAATATAGCATTATCCTATTTAATTGATTTAAAAAACAATAGGTGATAAAATGCCAGCAGTCATAGACACAGAACTTCATAATTAAAAAAAAAAACTCAAAACATAATAAATGAAAGCATAAATATAAAATTCAAAAATAAAAGTCAAATTTATATTAAAAATAACAACTCAACATGTATCATGCCCTAATAACCAATAAAAAATAACCACAACATACTAAGTATATAGTAACATATCCAATGGAAAAAAAAATTCAAATTTAAATCTTCTTTGAAGCTTGGCAATTCCTCTTGTTATGTCCAACTTGATCACACTTGCTGCATTTATTCCGCTTATTCTGAGAATAAAAAAAGCCACCATGTCTTTTAGTATAAGGTCTTCCAGCACCTCGAATTTCTTTAGGCGGTCTAATTACAATTTCATCTTCAGTAACAATTGGCTTACCGACAGTTGGAATTAGATTAATAACATGTGCATAACTAGCCCTGAAAGCATTAGCTGTAAAATAATATTCCACAAATTCATAAACCGATAGCCTTGATTTATTCATACACTTAACAACATATGCACATGGAAAACCGGTAACTTTCCACTGATTACACCTACATAATATTTTTTCAAGATCAACATGATGTGAAATGGGAGAACTAACTTTAAAAATATTTTCAGTAGACCTATATGCATTCCATCCAAACCCACCTTCAACTAACTTTGACAGTCGTTGCTCCATGACTGGGCAAAAAACAGTAGTCCACTTATGACATTTTTCACTCCGCATACTAAAGAATTCAAAAACAAAGTACTAAACAACTTAAAAAAATAAAAGACTAAAACTCAAACCTTGGTTTCCATTTTTTGTAGTGGCTGCTAATAAAACTCCTGGTCTACCCTTTAAAAATGCTGCATCTAGAAATATAAGCGGACGGCAATGTCGAAAACCAACTAAGCAAGCATTAAATCCAATGCAAACTCTTTCAAATTGCTGACTCGACGGATCAACATCGAAAGCAACATAACTTCCTGGATTAGTTTTCTTCAAAGTCTCCAAATACCAATTTAATTCATTATATGACATAGCATCATCTCCATAAATTTCCTTCAAAGCCAATTGTCTTCCGGAGTATGCATAATAATAAGAAAGATTAAAATTAAACTATATTCTAAATTCAGCCATAATATCTTTTGACTTCTTCATAGGGACATCTATAATTTGATCAATAATCAAAGATTTAATAAATCTACTAGAAATATGAACTTTCTTAACATCCCTTAATCCCACACCACATAAATGTTTAAAGTTATAAGTTCTAATAAAGAATTGAAGAGGCTGTCTAGGATCCTAAGAAGCATTTAAATTGAATTTACAACCTTCTTTATTCCAAGAGTATATGACAGATATTCTTTCAGTACAGTTTTTTACAAAAATCAATTCACGTCCTTCTTTTATTTGATAAGCCATTAAAAACTCCCTAAAATCTTCAGCGCCACTAAAACAATAACCAATAAAATCCATAATATTCAGTTGACACCCTTTCTTCATAATATCTTTCAAATAAGAACTTGATTCACCACAAGACTTGATGCTATAAGAACCAGAACTAACTGAAATGCTCTGCTGATTAGAATTAACTGAAAAACTACTGTCAACATTGAGCTCCAAAGCATGATGGCACAAATTAGTAGTGAAAACAAAAAAGGACTCTTCTTGTAAATTTGAAAGCACAATATTGTATGCAAATCCGAATCAGTATCAACTTTGATAATCTTACTTTCCAATGTATATGATATTTCAATAGAACTAGGAGTAAGATGTGTTCAATATTCACATATGTTATTCTTAACAGCAATTAAAGAACAACTCATGTCTAGTCGGATAGAGTAGCTACACTCGTCAAGTAAAAATAAAACCAAAATACTATTCCCAAGACTGCTCCTTCCAAAAATTATACAGATTCATATATAAATAACAAATGATATTATAAGATGTCAAAAAACCATGTACAGTCAAAATAAATATTAAACGGCAAGAAAATGCTAAATGCACATAGCATTAAAATCTAAAAAAATCATAACAGCGTATCCAAAAAAACACCCTTGTTCTTCTCTACTGATTGAAACCAAATCAGACATGATGCAAATAACCTGTAAATTCATAAGAAAATAAGATCGACGAAACATAACAAAGAAACAATGAAAAATAGATCGAATCGATCGAAAATACAAAAGTAAATTAGGGTAAAATTACCTACTGAGATCGATTCAATAAAAGAACCGAAATAATTCAATTAATGATGTAAAATGCACGTAATCAATGAATGATTCGATTTTCCATTTGGATTGAAAGAAAATTGAAAGAGGAAAGGAGAAAATTTAAAACATAGCATTATTTACTTAGCCCTAAAAATAAACCGAAGTTTGGCTCTCACGAGAAATTATCTGGGCCGCGTTTTCTAAGGCAAGAAAATTTAAAACTTTGCCCTCCAACTCATTTTCCACTATAATAAAATTAGAGTGAAGCTAAATTAAAATGCATTTATCTGGTAGTCAACTATGCATTTAGCTCCATTCTAAAAGTGTTTGAAGAATCAATACATTAGAATGTACAATGCAAAGTTTGGGAGAAAAATGACAACATTTGAGTTTTGGAGAATTAAGAAATAGGGATCAGATTGGTAAAGAATGGAGGGTGGCCCAACGTCGTAACAGGCTTTAGGCGGACACCCCTCTCACAACTACTTTTTGTGAGCTGTTACCATTCATCACTTCCCCTTCACTGCCTGAAGGATCATGCTTATTCCATCACCCCAACCTCATCCTTTATACATAGTTCCGCATTTAACTGAAACATTTTGGATGATGTCGGACTAAGCCTAGATTATCTATATTTTAAGTGGTTGGGTTAGAAAAAGATGTTATTAGCCGTATATACGCCTGCATAGATCATATTAGCAATGCCATTTTTGAAGTTAAGCTTCTCGCTACAATCACTGTGTCTCACAGAAGGCTCGAGGTATTGTGAATAATCTGGGCAGAACTTCTTCGATTGGTCCACTAAGCATTAAAATTGACAAGTCTGATCCTAAAATTAAAAAGGAAACCAGTATATGGCCTATTAAAGAAAAAACCAATGATACATGAAATAAATTTCTCAAGCGGCAATGTGGTGCCTAAGCAATTGAATACAGAATATACATTACTGAGTAGATCAATGGATGGATCCAGCATAATTTCGTCTAAACAAATTCTACATTTCTATAACAATATGTACATCATTTTTTTTAATGAACGAAAAAAATAATGCCTCTGTACATCAACATAAAGATGCGAGTAGTCTTTATAAAAATCCATTATTGAGGGTGCAAAGCTCAATCTTTCAGGCATCGACAACATGATACTAATGGTGGGACAAATTTCATTGAAATAGATAGATCCATGTAATGTAAATGTGTGATGGGTTTGAGAAACTGCAGGAGGCTATAGGAGCTTCAGCAAGATCAGAAGATGTCATGTAAATATGTAATGGGTCGACTGAGGCAGAGGCGGTGGAGTTGGTGGCCTACACAGCTGTGCATTGTGTTAGTTTGGACGGAAATGAAAGGCCAAGCATGACTGATATTGTTTCTAACCAGTGGCGTAGCCAATTAATTTACATAGGAGGGGAAAATAATAATTTAGGGTGTTCGGGGGCGGTAGCCCCAATTTTTCTTCTTCTTGTAGACTATATGATTATCTCTACTAATAAAGAGAATCTTTTAAGGTGGTGAAGCTTTTATTCGTTTCCACAAATACCCACTGTCCTCCCAACATAGATTCAGAAAATATTAGGGTTTCAGGACAAAACGGTCGTTGAACGTTCCACTATTTTTCTTTTATGCCACGTTCTTCGGGTAATCAACCGTTTCTACGCTTTTTTTTCTTTCTTCCACTTCGCACCGTCTTCTTCGCGTTTCTTATTTTTTCCACCTATGTCTTCGTCTTTCTCAAACCCTAATAGAATGAATCTTAAACCTGCAGTCCACCAATATCCCTCCACCTGCTCGCCTCTTACACCCTTATCCTCTCAAGCTCCACCCAGAGCCGACCTTGCTTCGACCTTTGTTATTTTTTCTCCGACCTTCTGCTTCAGTTCAGATCCGGTCCTCCAAGTTCAAGTACGTTTCTTTACTTCTTACTAATTCCACATATCTCTTACTAATTGCTTTCAATTTTCCAGATCTGCCTCTCCGCATAGTGTATTAACGGTTGTTTCCTTCTGATCTACTCAGGTATCTTTTTTTTACGATCAGTCTTGCTTATATTTGTCTGTTAACTTTACAAACGTAAAATGATATTTACCCAAATTCTTTCTTCTTCAACATCTGATTAATACAGTGGTTATGTTGCGGTTTCCATATGTTCATATATGTGACAACACAAACTGTAAAACCGGTTGTGCCCCTCGGATCTACTCAGTACATTAAATGTGCATAGCTTTCTTATGTTGATTTTGACCTACATGCTCGAAGAAGGGCGCTCTTTGATAAAAGAGCATTGCAACCGGCATTACAATAGGTAAAATAATTTTACTTTTATTTCAACGTTTTATATATTTCAAATTACCTTGCTTACATAAAACATGGTATATTAAATTTGTTTTACTATCAATGATTTTTTTGTTCATGTTACTATAATATATTATTATAACCATGATGCTCTTTGTGTTGAAAGATGTAATTAATCTATATGGAGATGGGTCGGTGACAAAGATGAGTTAATGTAGTGCTTCGTTTAGTGAAGAATTAAATGAACACATACATGTACTGTTTCTTCTTATTTTTTTGGTCAAACTTTCATTATTTTTAGTTTTGTAGCAGATTTTCCTTTCATATAATTTTCTGAAAAGGTAATGCAGTTGCTGCTCGTGTTTATCAGTAAAATAATGACTTAGATGCTTGGTGGGTTTTACTCAACATTGAGTTGATGCTACTTACTGTTTATATATTTTTGTCCCCAAAATGCTTTCCGATGAAATTTAAATTCCTAAAATTTAGATTAGTCATCCTTTTCTTTCTTTTGCTCGGGTACCACCATTACTCAATACTAAATTTAAATAAATGTGTTAACATTAATTATTATTAATGGTATCGTTTACTTACTTAAAACAAATTTACTCAATTTTACAACGTGCTGAAAATTGTGTTTCATATCATGACCTCGAAACATATTAAACTATCTTTTGATGAATTAAGTAGAATTATAAGGTATGAACAATATTTAGAAATCTATTGGTTAAACTGTACTCCAATCCATATTTGATAATGGTACCTAAAATATTTAGTAAACATAGAGTAATAGTTAAGCAAAATCAAATTATTTAATAGTTGATAATATAATGCTCCCTAACTAAATTTGAAATATATGTTCGATCTATGCATTAACTGTTGTCATTTACAAATATAATTTAATGTTCTTATAAATCGAATAAGCTTGGAAGTAATATATATTATCGGATCTCGACTAATCCAAAGTGGTTTTATGTCAGTCTTAAATTCATTATTCAATGTGAGTGGAAAGAAGTAACTTTTTTTAGGAAATACTAAAAGATCAATAAAATGTCAATTATATTCTTGAATTTTCTATGAGTGTACAGTTTTCTACAAAGTGAAACTACTTAGGTTATATCGGAAAGGCACACATCGAGTAACGATGTTATTCTTAGTATGAGTTAAACATTAGAACGATCTTACTTTTGTATCTCATTTGGTTACAACCATATTTAGGACAATGTGGTTAAGCATTTAACTCATGTTTCGCCAATCTTTCCTTTTTATGAATATCGTGCTTCTTGCTAAATTTCAAATATATTTTTGATATTTGCATTAACTTTTGTCATTTATATATCAGTTTTACTGCTTTATGAATGACACCAAATAAGCTATAATTCTTTGTACATATTCCTGAGTTTTCTACAAATGTACAGTTTCTACAAAGTGAAACTACTTGACTTATTCATGAATGTCACACATTGAGTAATGCTATAATTCTTGGTATAAATTAAAAACATTGATAGTGATCTAAAGCAAGCGAATGGTGTTTCATGAGAGATACATCGGCTAGTAGAGGACCTGAAATGATCACATGGAGAGATACAGTTTCTGGTTCATGGCATTGCTACTTTGTAGAATGCACGCTGATTGTATTTGTTGACACTTGAAGGTGGTATGCGTTGGCACTTGTGTTATGTAGAATATTTGAATTTTACTTTTAAATTATGTATTTGATTGTATGTGTTATATATGAAGATTTGGTATGGTATGTAGAATATTTTGGATAGTTTGAATGTGATGATGAATGTAACGGATGTGTTTCTTCATGTACAAAACTGATATTGCAAAATTAGTAATTAAAGCATTGTATTTGCCTTCTTTTACTGTTGCATTTGTTTTTTTTCTGATGTTGTATTTCAAGATAATGGTGTTGCATTCCATAATACAGTGGTGTTGCATTACATAAAATAGAAGTAATTCCACATGGCACGTAGACCCCACAGCTAACGTGGCATGTGACACATGTGCAGCTGACGTGGAGAGTTGACGTGTCGTGTGACACGTAGGCAGCTGACATGGAAAGCTGAAATGGCCCCCACTATCGTGACCCTGTTGCCAGGATCTAACTAATGTTCAAGCAACGCTGAATATTGTTGCATTATGTCCAAATAATGTTGCATTACTTCAATAATGCAACACTTTCTTTCCGTGGCAATAGATGGGAAAAAGCGTTGTTTTAGAGGGCTAAGGCAACGACCGAAGATGCCACGCCCTTCTGGTGTTGCCTCTTTGAAAAAAGAGGAAAATGCAATGCTTTTTCGAACTAAGGCCACATAAAACTTGTGTCGAATTTGCCTGCTTTTGTAATAGTGATATATCCTGCATATTTGTGTGTGTGTGTAACACCCCGCCTCCGCTAGGGTCACTCGCAAAGGAATGCACTAGCTTTAGAGGGGCATTATTGGTAAACATGCACAGAAATATCACAAGACAGAACATATAAAAATAGCGGAAGTAAAATCGAACTTTCATAAACATTAATAATTAAGGTCTAAAGCCTTTTACATCAGAGTACATCAAAACCTGTCTTGCAACAGTAAAGAAGCATAAAGACTTTTTCATAAATTATTCCCCAAGTAAAAACAGTAAAGTAGCCATAGCCAAGTAAATTCCAAGCCATCCAAGATGACCTTCAAGCAGAAGAAGTCTGAACTAAACAACAGTATTTCCTCCCTGTAACCTGGGGGGGGGGGGAACGGAAGAAAAGAGGCGAAACAAAACGGGTCAGTCAAAAAGACTGAGTAAGCCCTATCTACTATCAGCATAAAAACTAGTAAAATTAACTGACATGAGAAACTGAGATGAACATAAGCATGATGACAAGATAGATAAGATAAATCAAAATAACAGGATGAACTACTGAACTCAGATAAACTAAGGTGTCATGATAAATTACGATGTCAAGATAAAACAAGGTATCCTATCGTCAGGTTCCTATCAAGTATAATATCCCCAAGATATCTATCACGTATAACATCCCATGGTATCTATCCTGTCTTTTAGCTCTGCACCTACCGTACTAGTATCCCCACCGTATCATGTGTTAACCATGAATGACCCTTACTCAAAAGTCGTGTAATGGTCCATGTCAACCTAATATATCGCATATATAGGTTACTCAACTCGTATGTTTCATTCCATGTAAATGTTCAGCCCCTTGTCGTAGACCATACGGGCTTTCCCATGAGATTCTATACTACTTTAACATAGTTCTATGATCCTTAAGACCGTTTTGGACTGTCACCCTATATCTAACCAGGGTCTTTCAACATGAATCATCGTTTGTACAACTAGGACTTATGCTACCTAGGACTACTAGGGATTATGCTTACCTATTGCACGTTTTCGTATCTCGGTTTTGGTTCAACCACCCAGGGCCACTAGGAATTACGCTAACCGTCAACCGCGCCCTTTTTCCCACGCATTCATCGTGAATCGTTTTTCCATGACTGTATGCACATGTATCACATCGTGCCATCCGAGTCCTGTCACAGGGCAGATCAAGAAATACAGGACTCGGTCGGGAGTTTTCGATTTATCTGCCGATGCAGATGCTAAGGTCTGTTTTTTTCTATACGTGGCTATGGTCCCACGAGACCACTCCCTCAACTAGTGAAAGACAAGACAGGATAAATCCTGTATGAGAACACACTACTGGCCAACCCACAATCCTAGCCTTACCGCAACCATAATTAGATAGCAATTATGGTCTTTTGGGTGTTCTCTGCCTTTCCGTACGTACACGCTTGACCACAGATGGTAGGTAGCCTGACGAAATGCTATCTAGGGTACGACCGTGTATCGTCGACTATCCCTTATCCATCCCCGTCTTTAGGTCGCTCGTATAGCAACCAAGGCATACTCTTGGTTCTTCTAACGCAGACCTTAACCTCTCATGAGCCTAGTATGATCACCTGGCAGCTCACAGAGGGATACCAAGAGTATCCTCACGTTCCCTGAAGCCGCTGCTTCGTTACCCAGTTCGCTGGAGCCTTTATCTAAATCAGTTAACTTGCTCCTACTCGTGTGCTTAAACGATGACCTACCATATCGGGTTACTCATCCAATCTATGAACCGGTCCAAAATTCCTCGACTAAGAATCATTACTTAGTTATACTTCAACTAAGGTTTACCACTTAGCCTTATTCCCGTTATCCTTGTTAACTACGGTTATCCACCTGATCCTCAGAACTAGGGTTTACATAATGGATTAAGTGTCACTTAAGTTCATGACTTAACCCGTCTACAAATCATGTCAAAATTGGCTAAGTATCCAAGTTTAAGACTTAACCCTACAAACCATGCTCAAGTTGGTTAAGTATATATTAACTTGACCCTATCAAATTACTGAGTCAAATCGGTCAAGCGTATTTAAGCGATTCGTGACTTAGCCTTATCATGTTTTCACGTTAGATTGGTTAAGTATAGGTTAACTTAACCTCAATAAATTCACGAGTTAGATTGGTTAAGTATAGGTCACTTAACCACATCAAATCATCCTGTTAGATTAGTTAAGTGTTTAACTTAACCCCATTAAACAACCAAGTGGGATTAATTAAGTCTAGGCTAACTTAACCCCATCTGATTTCCATGTTTAGACTAGTTGAGTCCAATCTTAACCCCATCCATTAACTGTATTTTTCGGTTAAGCGTCATTAAGAAAACTTACTTAACCTTACCAAGTTATCGTGTTGGATTGATTAAGTGTTGGTTAACTTAACCCCGTCCACTAGTCATATAAAAATGGTTAAGTGTCGTTAGGCAAATCAAGTTACTTAACCTACCCAACCTTGTCATGTTTTGTTAAGTATCATTAGCCTAATCAATTTACTTAACCCATTTGTCCATGTCATATTTGGTTAAGAGTCATTAATCAAATTAACTTAACCCTATCTGTGGCATTAATTACTTAATGCACCTCAACCTCTCACATTAGACTTTGCTGTGGTTACTAGTTAAGCCGGTCGGTTCCGGGTAGCTTTACACCACAACTTGGTCTAACCTCGGGTTCAAGCACAACATGACCAACTTCTCACATTGGGTCCTATTGTCTGCAACTACTAGTTAGGCCGGTCGGTTTCGGGTAGTTTTACGTTGCAAACTCAACCCAACCTCGAGTTGGTCACTTTCATGTTTAGTCTAGTGTCATGTTCATAAGAATATGGGTAGACCTAACTCAATAGGTAAATTCCCAATTCCATAGTATGGGTAGACCTAACTTAATAGGTAAATTCCCAATTTCATATTTTCAAACGTACTCAAATGTCAACTTCCGTGTTATATTTCAAGTCATGTTTTCAAGTTATATTTTCATGTCACTAGAAATTACTCATAACATAACCCAACGCTTTTAAACTCGTATATACGTTCGCAACAACGTAATGGATTAAAAGAAGAGACTTGGCAAAGGCATGACAAAAATGGATATTAAGCCACAAGTTAATCATGGTGGCAAATGAGGCACAAATGTGTTCATTAACTTGCATGTTACATTCTCAAGCCTCAAAACATGCATAAACCCAAACTTGGCACATAAGCGAATCATGGTGACAAAAGACATGGAATGATGACTAGTAACTCGCATATATCATCATATAAGGGTTATGACTTCATATGCAAGTTGACATAAAGGTTATGAGGGTTCTCATGTTGCATAATGCAACATTTCAACATAAAGGTTGTAGCTTTTAGCCCACAAGATCAAGATAATGACTTCATAAACTTGCATGACATGATAGCATGTATCATACTTAATGATCAAACCCAAACTTGCAACATGAACATTTAACTTCATAGTTAATATCTAAGAGTAGGGAAAGGGCTTGCATTGCTATGAAGGCACAAATCGATTAAATTAAAGATTGAGACAAAGCCTATGCATGCCATCATCCAAAAACCCAAAGATGAAAGCTCCAAATCAATAAAAACCCCATCTTGATGAACAAAGGTCAAAGCTTTAGCCTTGAAATCAACTTGAGAAGCTCTCATAATAACATAGGGACTCTCTAACACTCACATGATCATGAAACCTCTCATAGAAATGAAGTGTAGGCTAGGGTTTTGAGTGGAGGCCATGAGAGGAGCAATTTTGCCATAGTTTAGTTGCATGAATGAATAATGAGGATTTAGGAGAGGGTTAGGGGCTTATTTATAGAGATTAGGATTAGTTAGGACCCTTAGATTAACCCTAGGACCAACCTGAACCATCAGATTTCAAACCAGGCCCAAAAACCTAGCCAAAACAGAAAACAGGTGCACCAGGCAAAACTGCCCGGCCACCATAAGTCGACCCCCAAGTCGACAGGGCTGTCGACTTGGGTCAAGCCATGTCGACTCCTAAGTCGACAGGGCTGTCGACTTGGGGTACCTGGCGGGAATTTTTCCCGCCTAGCCTTCCAGCCCTAATTTTCGAAATTAGAACTCGTTTTTGAACTAGAATTTTCTGAAAACTTCGTCGGATCATAACTTGGTCATACGGACTCCGATTCTCGAAAACTCAGACTCTATTTCGCGTATTTTTCCAAGACGAACGCAATGGAATAGCCCATTTTACTTGATTCAGAATTTAAAATTAAATTCTGCCTTGATTCTCGTTTTAACATGTTATCGAAATACGGGTTGTTACAGTGTGTGTGTGTGTGTGTATATTATAATCAATTAATATTGAAATAAGGTTATTGTCATCAAAACTCTATTCTCCAACAAAGCAAACCACAAATGTCAAACATGGTACAAGCCTTCATTGTGATGCTGGTTCTCCTATTCGTAGCATAATTTTTTAAGTACACTATATTATGCTGGTGTTATATGATGCAACATGGTATATTGATGAAGATGCAACATGTGCAAGCATCTCAACAAGGCATTTTGTATATTGATGAAGTTGGCAAGATCACCAAGAAGGTACAACATTGGTATCTTTTAAAAAATCCACATTTTGAGTAATAACATTATAATTGGAAAATAGTAAATCAAAATATCAGCAAAGATTTTTCTAGTGAGGATGTCCAGCAAGCAATGATGAAAATGCTAGGAATCATAAGTCACTTGATACATTTAATTATCTTGTTATTATTTTTTGGTATTTTGAGGTAAATTTGCCTTGGACATCATGCCATTTTTATAATGCGTGGAATTATGCATAAAATTTTGCATTTACAGTTAACTATGGTCGTATAAAGAATTTTTATGTCAATAATTATGGTTATTTTTCCTTCAATGCTGGACTAAATGACTGCAATTGGCCTTGCTGAGGTTATTCAGAGTTTATCTTTGGGCATTTCTTTGCATTAACACATTTTTATCATGTTATTGGCAGTGATTCCGTTTCCTCATAGTTGTATTGTTGATTAATTGTATAGCTATGTATTCACATGTTCTAATGAAACTGAAAAATGCTCTACAAAATAATACAAAAAAAATAAAAATACTTAACATGAATGACATGAGGATGTTATCATGAAATATTTCATATATATTTATTGTAAAGTTCATCCAGTAATTAAATTGGATCAATAATTCAAGTTAAATTGCATTTAACAAAGCTGCACGGAGTATGATTGTCTGAAAAGAAATGGTTAAAGTACTAAAACATGAGGTCTACGAGGTGTAGGTTAGTTGGATGAAGCTTACGCATCCGCTCTTCGAAATATTACCCTTATTCTTACCAGTACAAAGGCACGTCCGATGGACGTGTGCATAGACAACCGAAGCAAAGATTGGTTAGGTGCAGAGACTGATGGGAAATCAACAACATAGACCATCAAAACTGTTAGGAACATACAGATTGTAAAACTAAGCATAGGGAAAATGCAACTGTGTACAGTTTCATGGGGGGCTGAAGGCATGCCCAGGAACCCAAACGTAATATAAACTGGACAGATTCACGATGGTGGAACTTATATGCACTGGCCATTGGAGCAGAAATACATATTAAAATAATGTAGTGGGTACACAGAAAACATTGGAAGGTATGTTTATTTCAAGTACATGTTAAAAAGAATAGTTATTTATTATTTTCAAATACAGACATTATATTTATTGAATAGAGAGACTTATACGTTGATCGAGTGATTGAGGTAAGCATCTGAAATCGGGATCAGTATTAACTTGACTGTTTGGCCAGATACTCTGCAGCAAGATTATCACATTCTGCAATCTAAAAAAAAGAGAAATTATTAAATTATTTGGACATTGCACTTTACTATAAGTTGGCGGCAAAGAGGTAGTATGATATCAAACTGCTTACAGTTATATTCTGTAGTTGATGATCCCGAATTTGGCATCCCATCCCAGTAGTCACCCACTGTTAGAATTATCATACATTTTTGTTAATTGTCATGAATATGATATATAGTTAGGTTAGGAAAAATGTATAGTTTTCATAAAAGAACAATAAAAAACACATACAATTCCATCTACGGTCCTTGTAGTATTCATAGTATTTGAATTCTTGTAGGTTAGTTTGGAAAACATGTGTAAAAAAAAAGTAGTGTCATTCTTATTAAACTATTTTTTGAAACAAATATCTAATTGCACATTGTACTGCTTTAATTGGTTAATATATTTGCTAGCAACATTCTTAACCTTTAAGTTCGTGATTATAAAAGCACAGTAATTAAATACAGAGCTAATAATTAGGTCATTTACAAAAAAAGTTGATCTTCAAAACTATGATTGAATTTGATAGTAGTTTTCTTTTACTGTTCGTACTAATATGTTACCTACTAAAAATAGGAGCCAAAATATTATTATTAACACAATGGTGGAGAAATGATTATAAAAACAGACATTTGAAGTGCAAGCTAATAGCTCAGGAGAAAATGTACGTATATAGTTCCAAGAGTTCGAAACTAACCAATTGCATATTAGAAGATAGTGGTAAACAATGTCACCTGTAAAGCCAACACATTACCTCCATTGCCCTCCACATGGAAATGAAGTAGCTGTGATAGGAACACAACTGAAGTAAGATTGTACGGTTACTTCTAGCTTAGGTTACAGTAATAATTATTTTCAAATACCATTCCACTGAATCAAATATAATGCATAATAACACTTAAAGCTAATAATAAGAACATATGTATATGGTTAAATTTTGTTCATATGATCAAATTTTAATAAATAGGATTCTATAAATAATTTTTGCTAATTTAGTTACATTAAGTTTTAATCGAACAATGGATGATTTCATGGGAAACTATATCAGCACGGATGATTTCATGGGAAACTATATCACGTACCTGACATAGGAAGTGTAACATTTAGCGTACTTTAAAGCGTACGAAATCCTTGAAATGTACTGATGTTGGTTGAGAGAACTAAGCCAACCTCACTGGTTTTTAGAACTAAAATATATGAATTGGTGCCCACCTTATGCATATTTATTTCACTTTCAACTGTGTTGGTTACTTATGAACACACAAACAAAGCTATTCTAATCAAACTGACATAAGCTATTTTAATTTCCTTAACCATCACTTCATTCAAATATAATTTTTATTTTAAACTTAGCCGTGTTAGTGCACACAAATGTTTAATCCTACAGTTATATTGTGAAAAGTATGGATAGATGCATAGATCTCAATAGCAGTCATTTAAAGGGAGTCAATAACATCTTGCATAAAAATACATTAATTTATTGTTAATGTTTTGCAATTGAAAGGGAACAAATTAACAATGTAGTTAAAAAATTGATAATGAAATAGACATGTTTGTGTTTTGCAATTGAAAGGGAACAAATTGACAGTGTAGTTAAAAAATTGACGAACAACAAATAAAAATACAAAATTGCAATTGAAAAACAGTTAGTTCCATTTCACATTTAAGACATAGGATTACAGTGTAAGTAATTACATGGCCCATGCTCTGAATTGAGGGCAACGTGCTGTATATATAACCAAAACATGAAATCACATCCATAATTATCGGGTTAAACTTCAAAATCAGCAAAAAGAATCTTACCACATGCAAGTTTATATTATTTTTAATTTAATATATAAACATCAAGCTTCTCACAAACTAAACTGAGATCTACGGGGTGCAGTTTTCGACCTCATTGTTAGCCTGTATAATTAATCTCAATATTCTATTTGTATCCATCAAACCCATAATACTTTTAAGATAATCTCAAATTTTGTAAGTTTTACATTGTTTGCCGCTGCTCCTTGGATGTTTGATGGAGGATGCATGTTTGTTGTGCTTGTGTAAAGATGAAAAATGCATGTTGTAAGAAAGGTTTCTGCACGTTATGTAATGACCCAAATTTCCGTAACATCGGAGTTGACTATATACATCATACGTCCAACCCAAATATCACGAAAATACGAAACATTTTTTTTTAGAAGAAAAAGATTGAAGAAGAACAGAAACAACAACACAGAATCTCACATCGCAGCGGAACAAAATATAATATATCATCACTTTTGAAATACAAAATTTCAACTGTATAACATACACTTATCAGAGTACAACACTTACAACACAGCGGAACAAAACTCTATATAACTAACGCTGAAGCCTCCTGCTCCAAGCTCCTTTAGATAGATCTGAAAAATCCTGAACTACTTGACTGCCCATACAAATTTAGGCACCCAAGAGTTTAGGTAGAACAAAACAAATAAACTCCGGGTCAGTCATGGACTGGTATGAGTAAACAGTTTAAAACGGTTCCAGAAACTAAATGATATCTCATAAGACCACGCCGTATAACACGGAACGGGTTTTTCCCTTATGAGAATCCAAAATATCTTTATATCAAAACTCTGTTGATATTATGATAATGTCTAAATTAATTAAATAACAATCTAGTGGAACGTTTGCATCTCACGTTCCACATATATAATATATAATCAAAACCGCAAGCACGTATTGGGTAATGGATTTCCAACTATGACAAGGTATGGAACCACCTTCCGCTGGTATATCTCTAGAGGAGAATACACCGAGTTCAACAAGAACATCTTGCAACTCAACCACACATGACCGACCACTCATTTTGCTTGAGTGTATCGAATGTATGTCACCAACGGTTGGGATCATCAACCGTTTCCCAAATGGGACAGCATCGACAATAGATTTTTAGAAGTAAATGAAATTCTAGATCAGGTGATTATACACCCTAAGAGGTGCGACCTACATAGCCATGCTGCCTGCCCGATTTCTGTCATTTACCGGTTGATGAGGCTTGAAGCTACGCTTTATCATCACACCAGATTCACTTCGAATGTCACATCGTCAGATCCATCGAAAATCACTAATTGCCGTCTACAACAGTACATTATGTGTTAGCTAAAGAAGTTTCCTTCTCTGCTTCCACTCTTGGTACGGTTGAAGAAATCAATGTACGTGACCTTTCTGGAAATACTCTGTCAGACATTCATCCATACAAGTCACCCAGGAACAGGATGAACCGAAGGCACAATTTCTATTAATGGAAAAAGTCCTTGCACTCTACTCCGTCTTCGATTATCTTTATATAATCTGATTCGCAACGCTACTGCCAATACGGAGTGGTTCTTCGGATAATAATCCAACCGGTCTCTCCATAATGACAACGATGGTCAAAACTTCGATAGTCTGTGATTTAACTATCGAATAAAAACAATTGTTTCGATAGTCGATGATTTAACTATCGAAGAAAACAAGTGTTCATCCAATTATCAAACAATCACTGAGCCCTTAATTAATATTCCATTAATTAAATCACTTCTCTATTTCCTTATCAATATTTGTTAACCAAATATTTTCAACAACCATATTGGCCTTTTTCGTTATTTGGAAAACATTTCCGAATATCGCCTTCCTTTATTTTCTAAACTTAGAAAATATATGCTATTTATAATTGGAAAATATTCCAATTACTTATCTCTTTTCCAATCTCGTTTATTTCTATACTCAGGAAATATTTAACATCTTATTTCCAAACTTGCACTTATTTGGGTTAAAACATATGTTGTGTAAAACATCGTTACGACAACCCAAATACTATATTCAACTAACTCTTATTCAACATTGATCTTTGAGCCTGAAATCTTACTATTTATTTATTAATAATGAAATCAATCAAGTTGGGGTATAACCACCTCTCAGACCTTGACTGAATAACATTTATAACGTCAAAACAGATAAGACTACTTACTCGAGTAATCAATACCATACAACTAATTCTTCGCTTTCAAACACGTATACACTTCCTCTTTCTATTCTTACTAGATTTTATTCTTATACTTCCTTTTTGATTATACTATTCTATTTCTAAGTTCGTTTCCTTATCGACTTCTATATATATCGATACGTTGATTTCTAACTATCAAATTATCTTCAAAATATTCTAACTCCTTAAATTCCCGGAAAAATTCGCCATAACCTCCTTTGTACCGGGAGCATCGGGATATTTTAAATAGCCTCCCATGGCCCTCACCAATCCAAAAGAAAAAGAAAAAGCCAAGCGGCTAGCCGATACGGCGCATAAAATCTCATATATGAATTAAATGCGTACCTTTTTGTCGAGCATTCTATTTATATACTTGCATTATCCTTATCCCATACCTGTCTCCTGTATGTCTATACCTGTCCAACTATACCCGATCGTTTTAACTCAATTCTTTAATTAATTTGTTAATTAACTGTTTAGGCTATTTCACTTTTATATTTGAACATGACATGTTCAAATATATTCTAACTTGTTTATACTCTAGTTGAATTCTATTTTCCATTTTCAATTCTATTTGAATTTCTCTTAATTCAAATTCTCATTTCAACTCTATTTGAATTCCTCTTATTCAAATTCTCATTTTAAATCCTTTATTCAAATCCAATTTCAAATCCTTTATTCAAATCCCATTTCAATACTATATTCAAATCCTATGGTTTAATTCCATTTGAAATACTATCTTCAAATCCTATGGTTTAAATTCCATTTGAAATACTATCTTCAAATCCTATGGTTTAAATTCCATTTGAAATACTATCTTCAAATCCTATGGTTTAAATTCCATTTGAAAAACTATATTCAAATCCATTTCAATACTATATTCAAATCCATTTGAATACTATATTCAAATCCCTTTTCAATTTCTTTATTCAAATTCTATGTTTAAATTTCCTTTATTCAAATTCTATATCCAAATCTATTTGAATTCTCTTTATTCAAATTCCAAATTCAATTCTATGCATTATTTATAAACAACGTTTATAACTTCACTTAAAATCCCACACTATATATTTATAAACAATGTTTATAAATTCAATTCAAATCCCACATTTTAATTTATAAACAAAGTTTATAAATTCCATTCAAATCCCACATTTTGATTTATAAACAAAGTTTATAAATTCCATTCAAATCCCACATTTTGATTTATAAACAAAGTTTATAAATTCCATTCAAATCCCACATTTTGATTTATAAACAAAGTTTATAAATTCCATACTTGTTTTATATATATTCAAAACAAGTTAATATTTTCTATAGTTCATTAAAAATTCAAATTCTATTTATAAAAATAGAATTCCCTTTTTAAATCTCAAATACCCTTTCAGGGTATTTTATAAATCAATATTCCAAGCCCTAGTGATATTTCAAACAATCAAATCAACCAATTTTCAATCATTTGATTTTTAACACATCATATATGAATATATATGAAATCAAACAAACAACAAACAGATAATATATTTTTGAGGAATCCAGTTGGATTCCTCCAACCTGTTTTCCTGCATCCACAGACGTTAGTCAACATAATAATACCCATCCTGCTTCGAGGCAGGATATCGCGGTATGAAGGTCATCCAGTAATATATATTTGTGGGGCGCATAGGGAAATCAGCCGCTATGAAACTGCGGGCATCCGCTAATGAGACTGCGGGAGTCCAATCCAACCATCAACCCAATATATACATATAATAGTCAACCAATCCTAAATAACTATATATTTTAAAACAATCAGACAGCATTCAAACAAGCACAGACAATTATTAAACTATATAAAAATAATTCTAAATAAAAGGTGAGATTTACTCACAAGGGTTTTCCTTTGTCGAGTATTCTGTTTATTTCCAAATTTAACGGCTACGAGTTGTCTCGACCGAATCCATTCAACATCTACGATTATTAAATTTCATTTAACAATTAATCGATTACAAGTGTAAATTAACCTAACAGATAAATAAATAAATCTATGTAATTTTAAACATTAAACCCTATATTCATATTTAATGCTTACTTAAATAAATAGACAACAAATTTAATTACTTAGCTACTACCTAGGTTTATATAGTTTAATCGATTACAAGTTTATATAAACCAATTTCTATATAAGTTTGAATATTTTTAATTAACATCCTTAATAAATTTTATTAACTAAATCCTTACCTCACTGCACTGTAGCCCTTCTTCACTGGACAGAAGTTCACTGGTTATCTGAGCCTTTCATTGCCTCATCAACAACGCAGATTTTCCCAATGTCCTACTGTTGAAATCTCACTGCGTTGAAACAGTAGCTTTCCCCATCACCAAATCACTCCGCCCTCCACCTGACAGCAACCCAAAACCCCATAGTCAATGGCCCTTTCCTGTACGAACTCGAGCCTACTGACAGCAGGAACATCGCACCATCCCAAAACTAACTTCGCACCCTTCTATCAACTTCCCCCTTCAACCCAGAAACTTCAACTCGCACCCCTTTTTATCAGTACCAAACATCGGCCTTTGCCCTTGAAAACCCAGTAACCTTTCCACCAAATCGCCCATAACGCCAACAGTTCGAACTCCTTTACCCATTCAAAGACCCACATCGGCCTCTACAGTGAAACGACAACACCCCTAAAATCGATTTCTTATGTTATGCGATATTTGAAATCGCACCTGAATTCGAACATACGAGAGCAACTAGGATTCGATTTAGTTACTAGGTACGAACGATTAGAAAAGTGAAGCTAAGGGAATTACAGTTTGATTTTTGAAGAGGAATTTCCAATTTGTAAACTTTGATTTTTGTTTCTGAGGATTTTGGTTTACAGAGGAGCGAAAATGAAAAATGAATAAGGGGTAATCGCGATTTATAATGGAAGGAGAAGCTTTGGATTCTTGGTTCTGCAGAAGACACGCGCAATATTATAGAGGAAGGGTGCGGCTATATTTTGAACAGCAAGACCATTGTTTTTTTCTCCTTCTTGCTTTTTTTTGTCCACAAACTATGATATTTTATTTATTTTAATTTCGTTAAAAATTGGTATCCTTGAATTCAAATTACTTCGTGATACCTAACTCCTTTTTGAACGCAACAAGTGTCGTTCCTAGGGTTATAACACTATTCTGAACCCACTGGGATAAGTATCGAAGTCCAGTTCGATCATCCGGAATAGATATTAATTTAAATTGATATAAATTAAATTCCAAAAAATTAAATTCTCCAATAAAAAAATTATTATTATCGCTTTTATATTCAAACAGAACTGACACTGATTATCTGAATCATTTCAATTCAGTTTTAACTTCGAATTTATTTATTGTTTTCGTATTCGTCAATTTAATATATTCGATATTAAATCGAAATCGATTATTAAATTGATAATTTAATATAAAAATCCATTTATATTATAAACACAATATTTAAAATCATATTAAATATTTAAAATTAACCCATAAGAATCTGGGTCATTACACGTTATAAAATAAGATTCTAAAATAATGATTTATTGGTGGACAAAGCTGTGTACCTTGTTAATAGGTTGGCCTGTCCTCTGGGCCAACTCCCCATAAAGTCTGATTTGAAGAAGCTCATTTGCTTAATTTTGAATATCATCAGCCTATTCAAGTGTTTATGAATAAACATTTATACTATATGAAATCAACATATATTCAATTGAACAGCTAAATTATAACCTGGCCACGTGCAAACCCTGCAGGAGACTACAGGAAGAAAAGTGTGGAATTCGCAACTAAAATTTAATACCACCTTTCCGAAAGTATTCCCTTAAAATTGTTTAAACTTAAAACCTTAGGTTTAAGTTGAAGTACAATAGGAGATAACAACTTCATTCAGACCATAAATAACCAAGCAAAATAAGACTGCTATCACGTTGGGATGGTGTTGCAAGTTATAGAAGTTCACATGGAAAATCTTTCTAGTGGTGTATTAGTTATTTGGAGGAAACAATAGTAGTAAAACCTTCTCTCTAGCAGCAAGACGAAATCCAGCTAAGTTATAGGCATAGCCTACACTCTTGGTAGCAACTGCACTTTTTAAGCTTTGCATTGTATCATATATGCCCATGATTGGTGTAAGCTGTAAATGAATTTAGGAAAACATGAGAGAGGTAAGCACAAATTACATTAAAGATTGAGCTTTACATAAAAATAACGGTTCTATCTTGTATGTCTATCTATTTGCTGTAATTCCAAAGGTATAGGCTGTTTTTATACCGTCATGCTTCCACTTTTGTTGTACAACAATATGAACCTATTTTGCCAGTTTTATATTTATATTTTGCCAATAATTAATTCTCTATTTTAACTCCCATCAACCAATGAATTATTCTACTATGTTGCTTTTGATTTTCACTATTCTCATAAATATGGCGTAGTAGGCATAAATGTATTTTTTCTATGATTATGCAAATGTTTAAATTTACATGCTGTCCTATCTCATCAAGAAAATAATAATGTGATTATATTCTATGATTAAATACAACAATTAATGATAGAATTAAAATAAATTTCTCTACTTGAATATAAATAACCCTTGTCACAAACAAATGGCACAAATAAAGTAATTTTAAAAATTGAATGCTTATTTTCCTATTTAACTCTTAGTAAGTACCGAACACTACAACAAAAACACCATATTACAACTTTAATTTTACAACGGTGGTAAAAGCACCGTTGTAATAAATGGGTTTTTACAACGGTGGTAAAAGCACCGTTGTAATAAATGATTTTTTACAACGGTGGTAAAAACACCGTTGTAATAAATGGTTTTTTACAACTGTCAGTTCCGTAAAGTTGTAATAAACATATTTTCAACAACTTTTTACTTTGTTAGTTGTAATAGATGCCCATTACAAACTTCATGTTTATAATATCTATATTTAATAACCAATTATATTAATATTTAATAATAACTAATAATTAATAATAAACTTAGGAATCAATAATATTTATTAATTATTAATAAATAATTACTATTTAATAACTAGTAATTTATTTTTAATAGTTAATGTATGTTAACTGCTTATTAATATCAATAATTAGTAACATACATTATCAGCTTTTAATAATTATTAATCGATTATATCTAAGTTGAAATAAGTAAAAGTTAAATAATAACTATTATTAATAAGTAATATTTGATTTGGTAACTCTTTTTCTAATATAACTAATATATACTAATTAATTACTGATAATTAATAGTTAAATTAGAAATTTGTTTATACTTATTTTTAGTAACTCTTTTTTCTATTTCTTGTATTAGAGACCTATTAAATATTAATAACAACTTCTATTTAATAATTAGTAATATTAACATTTAAGAATAATTCATGTTCAATAATAAATTTACAAATTAATACCAATTACTATTAATTACTATTCGATTAGATAAAAACCGCTTAATTGATGATTAATAAATAAATAAATAAATCATTTGTGATATGTATGTGATGAATATGGGAAATTGTGCATGATTAAAATGGTGAATAAACACACACATTTGTTTGTATATTGTGTATGTGACATAGAAAATTTGTTTGTGTTATGATTTGGGGCTTAAGTGTTATAAGGGTTAATATTAAATCTAAGGGCAAAACGGGTATTGGCAATGGTGAAACCCTAGCCGTATGAATCAAACTAAATAAAAGAAAATAGGCCGTCGGTTTCCATTTCATTCTCTCGTTCTTAAAAAAAAAAAAGAAACTTTAGGAAAAATGGCGAAAGCCCTAGAAACAAAATTGGGGAAAATCAGCAATTGATCATCTCGCACCAAAGCGATGGTCGATACGTGAAGGAGACGGGTTCTGGTGGTGATGCAACAACGGATCTTCCTTCCACCGACCAGCAAGGCTCCGACCCCTTCACTGTAGCTCCTGGTGGCGTCACTGGTCGAAGCCAATCCTTCGCGCCTCCTTCCAGCTTGCGCGATCGAAGTCATCTCCGTCCTCCATCGCAAGCTTCTCTTTCCAATTCGAAACCTGGAACTGAAAGTAAAATAAAAATAAAAAGGGAGAAGGAGGAAGCCGTGACCCCAACTGCCCCTTGACCACCGTCCGTCGCTGTCTAGTCAAGTCACTATCTTTTGGGCTCCAACACCCAATCCGTCGCTCCTGCTTCATTTCCAGCGCTGCGTCTCTATTTAAGGTAAGCATAGCTTACGATTAAATTTATTTCAAGGATCCACTTCACACTTTCATGATTTAGAATTGTTTAGGTTGTGGTTGTTATCATTTGGTTGATTGCTATATATGTGTAATTTCAGTCATTAATCATTGAGTTTTGGCCTTGTCAATATGTTGTTTACATACGTATATCCTACTGTGTATAATAAGTTGAACTTTGACATTTAACATTGGTGGGTATAGTTGATTTTGCATTCACTTGTCCACTGTTTGCCCATTTGCTGTTGCATAACCCGGACGGTGTATCGGTACCCACTTTGAGTTGCAAATGATCTCATCGAATTTGTTGTTAATGCCATATAGTGTTGTATGGTTCTCCTTGTTGTCCATTTGGGTCATATTTGCTTTGTTCTCTTAGTTACAGGACAGCAAACCCGGTAAATAAGAGGCTTGTGAATATTATTTGCTTATTCGATATGTAATGTTTGCATGCATTTAACCTTTGGGTCACCTTATATATATGTATGCTTTCACCTTTTACCACCATATTGAATGCATAACTTCTACATTTGTATGCTAAGTGCTTGGTAACATAGAGTTGAAACTATGTCAAAATGGGAAGTGCTTTAATAAATCAGTAGAGTAATGCTTGAAAACTGTCTAAGTAATGGAAAGGAACATTTTTGTTGTACTGTAGGATAGTATTGCAATTTGCAGGGACACAGTTCGCACAGATATTATTCAATGCAAGTGTTTATTTGTATTATTAGGATATTTTGACTTAGTAATAGTGAACATATATTCCACTGTAAATTGGCATGCAATGGTTGTGGAATTTAGAGATCATTTTTGTTGTTGCAAAGTATAGGATTGACAGTCAGTATTCATTCTCATAAATCATCTATGTTAGTTAAGAATAACAGTCATATAATTTATGTTGAGTCAAAAACATGTTGTCTGACATACATTTTGTATAATGAGTTGAGTAGTTTACTTATGCTTGTCTTATTCCTCTGGAAACTTAAGTTTATGCACATTTATGGTATGTGTATACATTGGCAATTGTACATTTTATACCTAGTACTGTTTTGGTTGATCATCTTGCTTATACTCCTTATTAGCTTCTCATGCTTATGTAGAATTGCTTCTGGCCTGCATGCTTGACATGTAGCATACTGAAATTACACTAGTCAAGTATGGTTTTTACATATGTATTATACTTGACCTTGTTATGTTCATGACAGTTTAGCCGTGCATGATGGTATAATAATGCATGATTGTTTATAATATATAACTGAACGTGATTTTTGCTCATGTGAGTATGGTGTTTTGTTAGCTTGCCGCGGCAAAGCTTTGCACTGCTATTTACAGTGCAAAGCTTTGCTGCGGCAAAGCTTTGCACACTGTGCAAAGCTTTGCCAAAGCTTTGCTGTGCAAAGCTTTGCTGTAGCAAATCTTTGCACTGCAAGTAGCAGTGCAAAGCTTTGCGGCAGCAAGCTTTGCACTGCAAAGCTTTGCCGCGGCAAAGTGATTGCACTGCATAGCTTTGCCACGGCAAAGCTTTTCAGTGCATTGTATATAACAAAATGAATCATCCAACGTTACATGCATTGTATATAATGGTCAGGTTATTTACGTATATAATGGTTTGAATGCATTGTATTAGCTGTTTATTTTGTGCACTCACATTTTTCCAATTTTTGTTACATGCATAAATCTATACTGCAGCACTAACAGTTTGATAATTTCTTTCTTAGGAATGGATATTAAGGAGAAAAAGGAGCACAAGGAGATTAACAGGAGCAGAAGAAAGTTAGAACTGTTATAAAGTCTTCGTATCTTCAGTTTTGTCAATGTATTATGTAAAAAAAATGATGAGTTTGAAATTAATAATATATTGTTTTGGTTCATGGTTTAAGTTTGTTTGATATTTTCATTTTTGTAGATAATATGTTCTGCAATGAATTCTTTTATTAGTAATATGTATATAATTTGTGGATATATTACAATTGTAAAATATAAAAATTGTAATAAAATGTAAAAATTAAAACAACAACGGTGCATAACTGTTGTAATAAACTTATTACAACGGTGGAAAAAAGTTGTAAAATATACATATTACAACGGTCTTGCAACAGTGCAGAAAAGTTGTAAAAGATATTAGGCTATTACAACTTCTTAAGACACGACGGTTTGCCCACCGTTGTAAAAACCCTATTACAACGGTGTTCCACCGTTGTAATAGGGTCATTTTGTTGTAGTGGAACTATTACACTACACTGCTTTTAATTTCTCATTTCGCTAGCATGATCGCGCATATAAAGCAGACGTGTTTTTCTATGAATCTATATACATTTAATTCTATATCGAGGAAATAATCATGAGACTACATTCTACAATTAAATACAAATTCGCCTTTGGCCACAATTGACGATAGAAACAATTTATTTTCTCTAATTAGATACAGATAATATGACTATTTCTTTCTTTACATGATTGATGATTCCTAAAATAACTCAATCTCAATCATATTTTTGTAAGCGGTTGATTTGTTCATATATATACATTAAAAAGGGCAACATTACGCATGCGTCAAAGTTATTTTATCTTATCATGAGTTAACTTGATATAATTCATGCTTCAATGAGTCATTTCCAGTTACACCTATGAATAATAAACGATATAGCTTAATAAGTACATGAAAATAATAATTTTTAAAATTGAAACAAATTTATCTTTAAAGTTGAATCTCCAATCCCATTATTATGCTAATATCATTCCAATCCCATTATTATCTAAGTAGCCTGAGCACAATATCAGCATGGATGATTTCATTGGAAACTAAATTGTGTGTAATGTCCAAAAAATGTTAGCAGTCATGTGTTGTGTAGCAGTATGAATAAAAGCTTCTGTAGCAAAGCCTTCCTGTAATGAAACTTGCTATGTAAAATGTTTGACAAATCCATTCTCCGGTGATTTGTAAAGACAAGTAAATGATTAAGATTTTGCAATTTTATTTTTTTAGTCAAGTAAACACCATTATTAATTACTGTTTTCATACAAACACAATGTTTTTACATAAAAAATATCTAACATTGGCTCTCTCTAAGCATCTGCTAGTCAAAACATTAAAAGATTCCACAGTAGACCTCTCTTTAAGCATCTGCTAACCAAAACATTAAAGATTTCACAGTAGACATACCATTCAAGCTGTTCATAACCAACATGCAAGCTAGACCCACCAAAACCACAAAGTCATTGCGTATTTAGATGCCAAAGGTTCCTGTAAAAATAAGTTGTCACTTTAACCAAAATAAAGGGTTTAGAAAAACATGGTAAAATAGTATATATTTGTAATAGTAAAGTTTACTTATATCAGGGTCCGTTGATGATGACATCAACACTTCATATCTAAACAACAATTATTATATCGGTAAAGGTGATACAATTTGCTTGATTGAACGTGCAATGCTATTTCACTACATATAAAGAAAAATTCCTTTTTATGTAATAATAACGTACCTTTTTTTGTCAACAAACCATGATCTGTATAGCAAGAAAAAAAATTAAATCAAGCTTGCTTTGTGAGGCAATGACATCACAGAAAAAGACCTTGTTTTCTTGTTGAAAAATGTAATCATTCAAATTATTCAAGCCTGACATAACATAAAATGGCAACTAAATTCTAAATTGCCATCGACGTATAAAATTTATACTTAAATGGCATGATTAATATATCATTTGATATTTTAATGAAGTATGGTGCATGTCACGTAACAATAACAATACCCTTTATAAAATGCAGGCAATTAAGAATTAAATTAATTGTTACAATTTATGTCATGTAGAAACGAAGGAATTATAAATCGATAGTGTACCTCCGATGTCGTTGTCGAGGCGGAAGAAGGGCTCACCCACGGCCAGAGGTGAGGAGAAGTGCCAGATATGAACATACAATAGCAGGAGTGTCAGATCTGAATATACAAAAAAAAGGTAGACTAATTTGTACCAACGAAGTAAATAGATGACATATCGAACAATAAACTTAGTAGAAACGAACGAATTATGAATCCCAAAGGTGAAAACATCTCACTTTAATTTATTTTCTAGTTAAATATATATATATATATATATGTATATATATATATATATACTAGGATGCAGACGGTGCTTAGTAGCGTCTGAAACCTTTGTTTGAAACCATGTTTGTTTGGTTGATTAGATTATTTGTTTGAATTTGGTTTGGGAAGTGAAATGAATTGATTAGAATTTGGTTTGTATATGGCGCGAGCCATTATTAGGCGAGGGATAAGGCTAGACCTTATTCCGGTTCCTACATCGCGCCGTTATGCTGCCGAAATTTTCTAAAAATGTTAGAACAATAAAAATATCAATTTTATTATATAAATGAACTATATAAAATATTCATGTGTTGAAATAAATATTTTATCGTTAAAAATATAATTTTTAATGGGTATATGAATGAAAATAAATATTCATTTACAAATTGGACGATTTGTTTATATACACACATTTGACTGATATTGATCGGGACGATATATTTTATACATCGCCCAACTTCACAAATAATAATCAGTGTTTGTTGTTTGAAAACCCCACACGGGTATTGGGATGATATTGGACATACACTAATCCCAATATTTAGTTGTATGTCAATCGATGGGTCGACAGACTGTTGTAAGTGTTAATTATCTATATTTAACGCTTATGCAGTTGTGTAATGCACTCTGGATGATGGTTGACTGTGTTTGATTATTGTTGTGTATAAGTGTGTATGAAATCCATATAAATAAAATTATATGGTAATTGACTGTGTCTGATTCCAATTCGAAAAGAACGAATATTTTAAATTAATGAATATTTTAAAATGACGAATAATGAATAATTTAAAATAACTAATATTTTAAAATAATATTCGGTAATGGATCAAAATATGATTTTGATGTCCGATTTGGGATGGACGCGAAAATATTTAAATATATAAAGCCGTGTAGATTAGATTAACGCCATTTTGACGTGAACGATATTTATATCGATTTTATTCATTTTTATAATGAATATCGAAAAGGAAGAGATTTCGAAATCTAATGATTTAAAAATATTATCATTTATATATTAATGATATGGAATATTCAATTTTTATTTAAAATTGAATATGAAGTTGAAATTGTTTTTAAAACGAATTTAAAATGACTTATAAAATTTGTTTTAAATGGAAATCGATGAAATATATATATTATATATATTATATATACTCAATGGCCTGAATAGAACGCGCCACGCCGCGACAGTTCGCGAATTCTGACCATTGACTTCGAATTGATAGTACGGGAGATCCGCCCGTCGGATTCTCCTAAAACCGGAATCATTAGGCTCGTATCGAAAAGAGCTTTCCAACGAATACAAGAGATTTGAAATCTAACGGTTGGATTTGGAATTATGCCCAAATCAAATTTGGACAAGGTCATTGTAAGTGTAGTTCGATGACCGTTTATGGAAATCGACTGAAAGGGCCTTAATAAAATTATTAAAAATATTAATAATTTGTGTAAAATCATGATAAATGATTTGGAAAGAATTGGGATGAAAAATTCCATATTTGAAAAGATAAAAATATATTTTTATCAAAATGAACTAGTTATGAGCTAGAATTATAATCCAATATTTTTAAACAAATAAATTGGATTTGAAATGGTTTTAAAAATAACTATAATTTCCAATATATGAATTGGAATGGATTTGAATCGAAATTATCTTCGGAATATTTCGATGTTGGATTTCGTGATTATACAGATATTGTTAAGGAAATTCGAAAGATATATTTATATCGTTATTTCCAATACGATATTTGTTGGTTGCAGAATTTGATATTGAATATAAGCCGATATATTTTCAATTCAGAGCTTTGTATTTAATATCAAATGGGATTTTTGGTTTGTCATGAACGGTGTCTTAAATAACACTGTTCTTAAACCCAGTTGAGGAAAGAATAGATCTTTTTATTAAGATTTAGTGAAATTTTCCAATTAATGAATATTTAATTGGAATTGAAAAAAAGAATTGGATTTTGGGTTGTCTTTAACGGTGTCTTCAGTAACACTGTTCTTAAAACCCCGTTTGAAAAGAATAAATCTTTTAATTAAGATTATTAGAGTTTCCAGTTACATTTTGTAATTGGAATAAAATGGAAGGTGATTCGGGTTTATCGCAAACTGTGTTTTTTTTACAACATTCGTTCTTTAACCCGATGAACAATGAAATTTGATTTGGAATTTATAAATCTTTTAACTAAGATTTAAGGGAATTTCCAAAGTAAAGTTTTCCAATTCAATATATTAAATTGGAATTGAATGGAATTCGATTTGATAATAATCGAAGTGAACTTCTGTGGAGGAAGACTGTTAATATATATGGAATTTAAAAGACTTTGTCGTTATTCCATTTATATTATCAGTCGGATACAGAAATTGATATCGATTATATATGTTGATCTATTTTCCGTGAAAATTCCATAATTAATGGAATGGGATTTTGGGTTTATCGTGAACCGAGTTTTAAATGACATTAGTTCTTTAAACCAGTTAAAGATAAGATTAATTTCTTAACTTTGAATAATCATTAAGAAATGATTTTTGAGATTAAAGCTGAATTAGAGTTTTAATGAATCTTTAATTAGATTGGAATGTGAATGAGATAATTAAATTTATCGAATTCATGAAATGATCGAGAATGGAGTATCCCCAGTTTTGCTCCAAGCGATAGTTAAATTTTTAATTAGATTTGAACGTGAAATGGTAAATAATTTTACCGATAACACTATGGTGTTAGATATGGAGTATTACCAGTTTTGCTCCATAGGATGAATAGTTGGGGATTGGGAAAAATAATAAATGATTACTTCGGTGAAGTTCGCTAATCCCGACTAGTTTGGATAAACCTTAATTTGGTTTGAATTGATATTCAATGGAAGATTAAAGAATAAATTTAAAGAATTTATCTTTGATAAAATTAATGGGAACCTTTCCCAAAGGATATGAATACTTAAATAATGGAATATTCAGAATTGGAAAGAGGCATATGTTGTGTTTTAATGGAACTTGTTTATAAGATACGCGAGTTATTCAGAAAGACCGTGTTTATCTCATTCTGAATAACTGAATCGACGATAAGGCGATGATGAAGACGGTGGTTGAAGACCGGAGGTCTTCACGTCATTTGGATGATTACTGATGTCTTGATTGGGTTGTACACCCAAGACGAAGTAATAAGTGGTTATCGTCCAGACGTACTTGGAGATCGACCGGATATGCGAGGACCTCTATCCTGTATTGGACATATGGGACGAGGAATAAGGTGCCTCCGGTTTCGTTCAAACCCAGAAAGAACTAGTAAATGGATGTGTGTCTGACATTGGATTTTATTCTGTGTTAATTGATCTCTATTAAATATATATCTGTTTGGAGGCAGGGAATTTATTCTCTTGCTTAACGCCCTTCTCTGAGACGTACGAGCTCAGAGGTTATATATCGATTGACATCAGTTGCATGGCGTGAATTGCCAGTGTGGCATGCTGAGATGCAAATGATCAAGGCTTCTGTTGAAAAGTAGAGTCTTGTGGTTGATGATCAAAGCACGACTTTAATATAGCATAGCTTTGTGTATAGCGTTAATTCGCGAGCCTCACACTCCGTTGTGAACCAGAAACGGGAGAGGACTTCAGGGAGGGCATGTGTCTCCTTCTCGATATAAGTGGTGTCATGGTATGGAGCCCAGACATTTTTAATTATGTGGATGATGGAAAGCAAGGTGCCTCAGATATATCGGTCACTACGGGGCCGATGGATGGTTTGGTTGACATACTGACCAGATTTACGCCCCATAGGGCGGGAAAACGTATTGTTCAGGCATTTTAATCCACTCCATGTGGACTGGCCCTGATGATCCAAGGGTCGATGCGTTCTGATCCTGTGACATGGGCTAGATTGTCTCGAAGCGGTAAGGACGACCCCTTGCTTTGGTTCACAGACAGAAATCCAACTTCCAATACGTGACATTTCAGTTTTAATCGTATAGCCTAGTATGGCGACAAGATATATGGTATTCTTGGGAGGAAACTCGTTCCGTGTTATACGGCGTGGTCCCTTGATTTACTCTATTTTTAACGTAAAGTTTTAAATAACTGTTTTAGTTCTCACAACAGTCACATGACTGACCTGGAGTTTATTATTTTAACTTAAACTCTGGGTGCCCCTATTTTCCACACGGGCAGCTAGTAGTTTTGGTTTTGTAGATATTATATTCACAGGATCCTGGTTTACAGCTGGAGCTATATTCGGAACGCTCTGTATCCATGTATTTCTTTCAGTTGTGTTTTGTATTATTTTCCGCTGCATTATAATTTGTAAATCTCTGATATTTATCAAATGTATATTATTTTCTCATACTCTATATATTCTTGTACTCTGATGTAAATTTTCAATGAAATGTCTTCTGTTTGTGTTCTGATTTGTCGTGTTCTCAGATAATTCGTTCTTTCTCTTCTCTTCGGAGACCGGGGAAGTTCGGGTCGTTATAGTTTAACCGAGCGAGAACCTATGACATGTAAAAGACATTCGTATGCAAGCCCTAAACGGATACATATGACACGTAAAAAAAGTCTAGACGTAAGGCCTAATTGGGTACCCATAACATGAAAATGATAAAATACAAAATATCAATGATAATTGATTTATATTCAAGATATATTTTTTAGTCGAGTATGAAATATAAAGTATATACAAATGACAAATGTAATTAGGCACTTATGCATGTATACAAAACAAAAAATTTTGACAACAAAGTGTAGTCTTATACAAGATTGATCAGCAAATTTTATAATGTATGTAAGTGTATGCATTAGCTTCAAATACCATACTATAATTGTTTTAGAAAATAACTATATTCCAAAAATTAATTACCAGAAAATGCTATATTGAATTAGCATTCGTCATTACCCAAATACCACATAAAGTAGCATCACATAGTTTATTATTACACAACTACTAATCAAGTCAGTCGATTAGTTTAACATCATACAAAACGAAACACTAAATCAATATAGCATTAGTCTGTTGAATTAATGTAGAAAATAGCTGGTAAAAACATGCCACAAACAACAAACATAACTATGCATGCTTTAAAAATAAAATACATAAAACAAAAAAAATGAAAGAAAACATATAAATAGGGCATTAGTTTTTATAAATGACATAGAAAATAGCAGATAATAAAATACCAGCAGTCACAAACACAATAGTGCATATATTAAACAAAATATGCAAAAAAACAAAATAAATGAAAGCAAACACATAAGTTTCACAAATACAAGTAAAATTTATATTAATAAAGTTACCTAACCACTTTTACTTTATACAGCTAATAATCTAATCAACCAATCACTTTTACAATATACAAAACAAAATGCTAAATTAATATAGCATTATCCTATTTAATTGATTTAAAAAATAACAGGCGATAAAATGCCAGCAGTCATAGACCCATAACTTCATAATTAAAAAAAAAAACTCAAAACATAATAAATGAAAGCATAAATATAAAATTCAAAAATAAAACTCAAATTTATATTAAAAATAACAACTCAACATGTAACATGTCCCAATAACCAATAAAAAATAACCACAACATACTAAGTATATAGTAACATATCCAATGGAAAAAAAACTGAAAAATAAAAATTCAAATTTAAATCTTCTTTGAAGCTTGGCAATTCCTCTTGTTATGTCCAACTTGATCACACTTGCTGCATTTATTCCGCTTATTCTGAGAATAAAAAAAGCCACCATGTCTTTTAGTATAAGGTCATCCAGCACCTCGAATTTCTTTAGGTGGTCTAATTACAATTTCATCTTCAGTAACAATTGGCTTACCGACAGTTGGAATTGGATTAATAACATGTGCATAACTAGCCCTAAAAGCATTAGCTATAAATTAATATTCCAAAAATTCATAAACCGATAGCCTTAATTTATTCATACACTTAACAGAATATGCACATGGAAAACTTGTAACTTTCCACTGATTACACCTACACAATATTTTTTCAAGATCAACATGATGTGAAATAGGAGAACTAACTTCAAAAATATTTTCAGTAGACCTATATGCATTCCATCCAAACCCACCTTCAACTAACTTTGACAGTCATTGCTCGATGACTGGGCATAAAACAGTAGTCCACTTATGACATTCTTCCCTCCGCATACTAAAGAATTCAAAAACAAAATACTAAACAACTTAAAACAATAAAAGACAAAGACTAAAACTCAAACCTTGGTTTCCATTTTTTGCAGTGGCTGCTAATAAACTCCTGGTCTACCCTTTAAAAATGCTGCATCTAGAAATATAAGAGGACGGCAATGTCGAAAACCAACTAAGCAAGCATTAAATCCAATACAAACTCTTTCAAATTGCTGACTCGACGGATCAACATCCAAAGCAACATAACTTCTTGGATTAGTTTTCTTCAATGTCTCCAAATACCAATTTAATTCATTATATAACATAGCATCATCTCCATAAATTTCCTTCAAAGCCAATTGTTTTCCGGAGTATGCATAATAATAAGAAAGATTAAAATTAAACTCTCTTCTAAATTCATCCATAATATCTTTCGACTTCTTCATAGGGACATCTATAATTTGATCAATAATCAAAGATTTAATAAATCTACTAGAAATATGAACTTTCTCAGCATCCCTTACTCCTGCACCACACGAATGTTCAAAGTTATAAGTTCTAATAAAGAATTGAAGAGGCTGTCTAGGATCCGAAGAAGCATTTAAATTGAATTTACAACCTTCTTTATTCCAAGAGCATATGACAAATATTCTTTCAGTACAGTTTTTTTACAAAAATCAATTCATGTCCTTCTTTTATTTTATAAGCCATTAAAAACTCCCTTAAATCTTCAGCGCCACTAAAACAATAATCAATAAAATCCATAATATTTAGTAGACACCCTTTCTTCATAATATCTTTCAATTAAGAACTTGATTCACCACAAGACTTGATGCTATAAGAACCAGAACTAATTGAAATGCTTTCCTGATTAGAATTAACTGGAAAACTCTGTCAACATTGAGCTCCAAAGCATGATGGCACAAATTAATTGTGAAAACAAAAAAAGGACTCTTCTTGTAAATTTGAAAGCACAATATTGTATGCAAATCCGAATCAGTATCAACTTTGATAATCATACTTTCCAATGTATATGATATTTCAATAGAACTAGGAGTAAGATGTGTTCAATATTCACATATGTTATTCTTAACAGCAATTAAAGAACAACTCATGTCTAGTCGGATAGAGTAGCTACACTCCTCAAGTAAAAATAAAACCAAAATACTATTGCTAAGACTGCTCCTTCCAAAAATTATACAGATTCATATATAAATAACAAATGATATTATAAGATGTCAAAAAACCATGTACAATAAAAATAAATATTAAACGGCAAGAAAATGCTAAATGCACATAGCATTAAAATCTAAAAAAAATCATAACAGCGTATCCAAAAAAACACCCTTGTTCTTCTCTACTGATTGAATCCAAATCAGACATGAAGCAAATAACCTGTAAATTCATAAGAAAATAAGATCGACAAAACATAACAAAGAAACAATGAAAAATAGATCAAATCGATCGAAAATACAAAAGTAAATTAGGGTAAAAATACCTGCTGAGATCGATTCAATAAAAGAATCGAAATAATCCAATTAATGATGTAAAATGCACGTAATCAGTGAATGATTCGATTTTCCATTTGGATTGAAAGAAAATTGAAAGAGGAAAGGAGAAAATTTAAAACATAGCATTATTTACTTAGGCCTAAAAATAAACCGAAGTTTGGCCCTCACGAGGAATTATCTGAGCCGCTTTTTTTAAGTCAAAAAAATTTAAACTTTGCCCTCTAGCTCATTTTCCACTATAATAAAATTAGAGTGAAGCTAAATTAAAATGCATTTATCTAGTAGTCAACTATGCATTTAGCTCCATTCTAAAAGTGTTTGAAGAATCAATACATTAGAATGTACAATGCAAAGTTTGGGAGAAAAATGACAACATTTGAGTTTTGAAGAATTAAGAAATAGGGATCAGATTGGTAAAGAATGGAGGGTGGCCCAACGTCGTAACAGGCTTTAGGCGGACACCCCTCTCACAACTACTTTTTGTGAGTTGTTACCATTCATCACTTCCCCTTCGCTGCCTGAAGGATCATGCTTATCCCATCACCCCAACCTCATCCTTTATATATAGTTCCGCATTTAACTGAAACATTTTGGATGATGTGGGACTAAGCCTAGATTATCTATATTTTAAGTGGTTGGGTTAGAAAAAGATGTTATTAGCCGTATATACGCCTGCATAGATCATATTAGCAATGCCATTTTTTAAGTTAAGCTTCTCGCTACAATCACTGTGTCTCACTGAAGGCTCGAGGTATTGTGAATAATCTGGGCACAACTTCTTCGATTGGTCCACTATGCATTAAAATTGACCAGTCTGATCCTAAAATTAAAAAGGAAACCAGTATGTGGCCTATTAAAGAAAAAACCAATGATACATGAAATAAATTGTTCAAGCGGCAATGTGGTGCCTAAGCAATTGAATACAGAATACACATTACTGAGTAGATCAACGGATGGATCCAACATAATTTCGTCTAAACAATTTCTACATTTTTATAACAATATGTACGTCATTTTTTTTAATGAACGAAAAAAATAATGCCTGAATGAAAGAAAAAAGTATCAATCTCATGCCTCTGTACATCAACATAAAGATGCGAGTAGTCTTTAGAAAAATCCATTATTGAGGGTGCAAAGCTCAATCTTTCAGGCATCGACAACATGATACTGATGGTGGGACAAATTTCATTGAAATAGATAGATCCATGTAATGTAAATATGTGATGGATTTGAGAAACTGCAGGAGGCTATAGGAGCTTCAACAAGATCAGAAGATGTCATGTAAATATGTAATGGGTCGACTGAGGCAGAGGCGGTGGAGTTGGTGGCCTACATAGCTGTGCATTGTGTTAGTTTGGACGGAAATAAAAGGCCACGCATGACTGATATTGTTTCTAACCAGTGGCGTAGCCAAGTAATTTACATGGGAGGTGAAAATAATAATTTAGGGTGCTCGGGGGCGGTAGCCCCAATTTTTCTTCTTCTTGTAGACTATATGATTATCTCTACTAATAAAGAGAATCTTTTAAGGTGGTGAAGCTTTTATTCGTTTCCACAAATACCCACTGTCCTCCCAACATAGATTCAGAAAATATTAGGGTTTCAGGACAAAACGGTCGTTGAACGTTCCACTATTTTTCTTTTATACCACATTCTTCGAGTAGTCTAACGTTTCTCCGCTTTTTTTTCTTTCTTCCACTTCGCACCGTCTTCTTCGCGTTTCTTATTTTTTCCACCTATGTCTTCGTCTTTCTCAAACCCTAATTGAATGAATCTTAAACCTGCAGTCCACCAATATCCCTCCACCTGCTCGCCTCTTACACCCTTATCCTCTCAAGCTCCACCCAGAGCCGACCTTGCTTCGAACTTTGTTATTTTTTCTCCGACCTTCTGCTTCAGTTCAGATCCGGTCCTCCAAGTTCAAGTACGTTTCTTTACTTCTTACTAATTCCACGTATCTCTTACTAATTGCTTTCAATTTTCCAGATCTGCCTCTCCGCATAGTGTATTAACGGTTGTTTCCTTCTGATCTACTCAGGTATCTTTTTTTTTACGATCAGTCTTGCTTATATTTGTCTGTTAACTTTACAAACGTAAAATGATATTTACACAAATTCTTTCTTCTTCAACATCTGATTAATACAGTGGTTATGTTGCAGTTTCCATATGTTCATATATGTGACAACACAAACTATAAAACCGGTTGTGTCCCTCGGATCTACTCAGTACATTAAATGTGCATAGCTTTCTTATGTTGATTTTGACCTTCATGCTCGAAGAAGGGCGCTCTTTGATAAAAGAGCATTGCAACCGGCATTACAATAGGTAAAATAATTTTACTTTTATTTCAATGTTTTATATATTTCAAATTACCTTGCTTACATAAAACACGGTATATTAAATTTGCTTTACTATCAATGATTTTTTTTGTTTATGTTACTGTAATATACAGTTATCACCATGATGCTCTTTGTGTTGAAAGATGTAATTAATCTATATGGAGATGGGTCGGTGACAAAGATGAGTTAATGTAGTGCTTCGTTTAGTGAAGAATTAAATGAACACATACAGGTACTGTTTCTTCTTATTTTTTTGGTCAAACTTTCATTATTTTTAGTTTTGTAGTTGATTTTCCTTTCATATAATTTTCTGAAAAGGTAATGCAGTTGCTGCTCATGTTTATCAGTAAAATAATGACTTAGATGCTTGGTGGGTTTTACTCAACATTGAGTTGATGCTACTTACTGTTTATATATTTTTGTCCCCAAAATGCTTTCCAATGAAATTTAAATGCCTAAAATTTTGATTAGTCATCCTTTTCTTTCTTTTGCTCAGGTACCACCATTACTCAATACTAAATTTACATAAATGTGTGAACATTAATTATTATTAATGGTATCATTTACTTTCTTAAAACAAATTTATTCAATTTTACAGCGTGCTGAAAATTGTGTTTCATATCATTACCTCGAAACATATTAAACTATCTTTTAATGAATTAAGTAGAATTATAAGGTATGAACAATATTTAGAAATCTATTGGTTAAACTGTACTCCAATCAATATTTGATATTGGTACCTAAAATATTTAGTAAACATAGAGTAATAGTTAAGCAAAATCAAATTATTTAATAGTTGATAATATAATGCTTCCTAACTAAATTTGAAATATATGTTCGATCTATGCATTAACTTTTGTCATTTACAAATATAATTTAATGTTCTTATAAATCGAATAAGCTTGGAAGTAATATATGTTATCGGATCTCGACTAATCCAAAGTGCTTTTATGTCAGTCTTAAATTCATTATTCAATGTGTGTGGAAAGAAGTAACTTTTTTTTTAGGAAATACTAAAAGATCAATAAAATGTCAATTATATTCTTGAATTTCTATGAGTGTACAGTTTTCTACAAAGTGAAACTACTTAGGTTATATCTGAAAGGCACACATCGAGTAACGATGTTATTCTTAGTATGAGTTAAACATTAGAACGATTTTTCTTTTGTATCTCATTTGGTTACAACCATATTTAGGATAATGTGGTTAAGCATTTAACTCATGTTTCGCCAATCTTTTCTTTTTATGAATATCATGCTTCTTGCTAAATTTCAAATATATTTTTGATATTTGCATTAACTTTTGTCATTTATATATCAATTTTACTGCTTTATGAATGACACCAAATAAGCTATAATTCTTTGTACATATTCCTGAGTTTTCTACAAGTGTACAGTTTCTACAAAGTGAAACTACTTGACTTATTCACGAATGGCACACATTGAGTAATGCTATAATTCTTGGTACACTACACCAAAACAGTGGATTCCCAACAAGTATAGGTGTTACAAATAATTTCCGTAACACTTTTATGTGTCACTAACAGCCTGTGAGGAATTTCCTGTAACACTTATAAGTGTTACAAGCAGAGTAACTGCTAACACTTATAAGTGTTACAAGCAGATTAACTGCTAACACTTATAAGTGTTACAAGAAGACCAACTGCTAACACTTATAAGTGTTACAAACAGAGTAACTGCTAACACTTACCAGTGTTACAAACATATTTATTGCTAACACTTATAAATGTTGGAACTATAATATATGGTAACACTTATAAGAGTTACAAACATATTCATTGCTAACACTTATAAATGTTGGAACTATAAGAGATGGTAACACTTATAAGAGTTACAAACATATTCATTGCTAACACTTATAAATGTTGGAACCATAAGATATGGTAACACTTATAAATGTCAGTATCATAATCCTACTAACTCTTATAAATGTTGGCATACATAAATTGCTAACACTTATATAACATGTTTTTATGATTTTCAATCACATATATAACTCAACATACCAATTCAAATAAAAGTATTTAGTACACTTCTATATTCCAAATTCCAATAATGTCACTTTTGCATAATGCTTTCAATTTCAAAATACCATAATATCAAGTTCAAATTACAAAAAACAATACAAAGTTTTACTAAAGATACATAGAATTTTAGATATTATGAAGGCGAAACAGGGACCATATCACAAAGCCTCCATCTGAAAATTCACAAAGCTTGTAGTGTCCGTTTTGAGGACCATCGTAAATTGGTGCTTCCGGATCTAAAACTTCTGTTATCCAAACAACTTTCTCAACATCTGGCACTATCTCTCTAAAATGACACATGGTTTGCGTACCAATATAAGCTTTTGCTACATTCTTCATATCTTGTGATAATAGCATTACAAATTGTTTTCCTTTTGTTGATGATCCAACATCATTTGTCGGAATAACCGAATTAGCAATTCCAACGTTCGGTGTAGATTTATCCAAATTAGAAGCGGTTTCTGTCATAGGCGTCATAACACCGCCATTAACGTTATGTTGCAATCCCGGTACCATAGTAAGAAAGGATGAAGCAAATGATTTAAGAGCATCGTTGATTTGGATTGACACTTGACTCGCCACTTGACTTGCAACTTGATTTTGTAATTCCATAGACCATTGACGAAAATCATCCTTTTTATTCTTGTTGGCAATTGCTTTTGATGCTTGCATTATCTTTACGTGCTTTACGGAAGAAGAGGAGCTAATTGCACGACAATAATTTTTCCTTTTATCAGAACCAAAAACTTTGGCGATAGGATCATTGTCAAAATCAAACATGTTTGCATGCTCGTTGCTATTACATTCCAACTCCTGTTTTTTTTCCTCCTCCTCCACAAGTGCCTACAAAATATAAACGCACTCAGTTTTAAAGAAATAACAAATTGCAAGTCAAGTTTCTGAAAATGACAATGCCAATTTCTAAAAATAAACATCTAAAAATCATGTTACGAAACTTATATGGTACCATAGTTACGAAACTGAAGCTGAGCAATGCTCAGTTTCGAGTTCCGAGTACTCGAAACTGGGCAATGCTCAGTTTCAGTTTCGAGCTCGAAACTGAACCTGAACAGTTTCAGTTTTGAGCTCGAAACTGAAACTGAACAGTTTTAGTTTCAGTTCTCGAAACTGAAACTGAACAGTTTCAGTTTTAGTTTCTAGTGGCATTGCTCAGTCTCGATAGTAAAACAATTATAAATGGTAACACAATATGTTTGTGCATGTCTGAAGATAAAGTGCAATCCAGTGAAGTGCTCTAGGTACTTAATGTCAATGCCAATTTCTGAAAATAAACATCTAAAAATGATGTTACGAAACTTATATGGTACCATAGTTACGAAATTGAAGCTGAGAAATGCTCAGTTTCGAGTTCCGAGTACTCGAAACTGGGCAATGCTCAGTTTCAGTTTCGAGCTTGAACTGAAACTGAACAGTTTCAGTTTTAGTTTCTAGTGGCATTGCTCAGTCTCGATAGTAAAACAATTATAAATGGTAACACAATATGTTTGTGCATGTCTGAAGCTAAAGTGCAATTCAGTGAAGTGCTCTAGGTAATTAATGTCAATGCCAATTTCTGAAAATAAACATCTAAAAATGATGTTACGAAACTTATATGGTACCGTAGTTACGAAACTGAAGCTGAGCAATGCTCAGTTTCGAGTTCCGAGTACTCGAAACTGGGCAATGCTCAGTTTCAGTTTCGAGCTAGAAACTGAAACTGGACAGTTTCAGTTTTAGTTTCTAGTGGCATTGCTCAGTCTCGATAGTAAAACTATTATAAATGGTAACACAATATGTTTGTGCATGTCTGAAGCTAAAGTGCAATCCAGTGAAGTGCTCTAGGTAATTAATGTCAATGCCAATTTCTGAAAATAAACATCTAAAAATGATGTTACGAAACTTATATGGTACCATAGTTACGAAACTGAAGCTGAGCAATGCTTCATTTGCAAAGTCCGGCCACTTACATTTGATTGATCTCCATTCAGCTGAGTCAATGGGATGACGCATGAAATCCCAAGAAGGATCGGCATGCTTATGCCATTGCATTTTACGAGCTATCCATGGTATAGTGTACAATCTAGTCAACCTTGGAATTATAGGGAAGTGTCTTAAAACTTTTCTTGGTTGAGTTGTCATTTTTTTTACGCCTAACGCATTTGTCTTATCTTTAAATCTTGACGTATTACAATGAGGACATACTAAAATGTTAGCGTTCTCTTTCCAAAATAACATGCAATCGTTTATGCAAGCATGAATGCATTTTACCTTCATTCCCAAATCTTTTAACATTTTTTTCATGGTAGGATACTTGTTAGGTAATGTGTTTTCTTCCGGAAGACATTTTTTAAATAGTTTCAACAATTCTGTCATGCTATTCCCGACCAATTAAATTCTTTTTTCAAGTTTTGAAGCTCTATCATAACACTTAAAGTTGTAATTCCATCCTTACAAGAAGGATATAATTTCTCATTTGCTTTGCTTTTGAATTCATGGTACATTTTCTTAACATTTATCTCTTCAAAATTTACTTCACCGCTAACTTGTGGCATATCATGTACTCTAAATGCATCATTAACAAAATTTCCTAGAGTGCCCTCAATAGACCCTTCTGCTTGCATTTGGTCTGGAATGTGAGACTCTTGGACAAAATCCGATGTATGAGTCATTTGTATTGTAGTATCATTTCTCTCTCCATGAAAGAACCACACATCATATGTCGGAAGCATACCAAAAATTATCAAGTGTTTCTCAACTATTTCTATTGAAGTTCTCTTAGAGTTTTTGCACTTCTTACAAGGACACACACATAACTGAGTATCATGTGGTAAATGTTGCTTGACGAAGCTGATAAAGTTCTGAACACCGTGTATATATTCATCCTCATTTCTATGTGTATTTCTAATCCACCTTCTTGGTGTTTGTTCGGTCATGACTATCAATCAAAAACATTCAAAATAATAATTAGTACATCATCTAAGTTCTGTAAGATTGTTACCTTACCAATTAAAAAAAAGGATTATTTACTTTTTATTTTTTTTCGTCTTAGTGTTAGAAATTCTTAAGAATCATACCTAATATTTTATAGTGCATTACTCAATGGTCGGACACTATGATATTACAACTTTGAAAAAAAATCTGCATTTGTTTAAAAAATAAACAACATATGTTTAATTAAAAAAACTGCACTACACTTGTTTTTAAAAAAAAAAGTTGCACTGATTTTTTTTAAAGAAAAACTGCACTCGTTTTTTTAAAAAAAAAACTGCATTTGTTAAAAGTTAAAAAAAAAATTGTTCAAAACAAAAATCTGCATTTGTTACAAAAAAAAAAAAAACTGAATTTGTTCAAAATTTCACAAAAAAACTGCATTTTAAAACAAATCTGCATTTGTTAAAAAAAAAAATACTGCATTTCTTCAAAACCTAATCTGCAAAACTGAGTAAACATTGCTCGACTGGGCAATGCTCAGTTTCGAGCAAAAGTATAAATATGGGCAATGCTCAGTTTTGAGGATATTTTGTTTACTTGTAGAAGAACATCTATTTTGTGTAAGATAATAACATCTATTTGTTTATAATGCTTCATTTACTTTATATTTTTTGACCAAAAGTATAAATGTGAATAAAATTTGTTAAGAACATATAGCAAGTTCCTATTGTATTTTCTTTGTAGTATGAAAGAATTATCAAAGTAACAAATAATACATATAAAAATTTTGTAGAGTAAAATTTGAATGTACCACAATGCTATTTATCAGCAATAAAAATAATAAAATAAAATACTAAATTTACAAAATTATTCCTTAAGAGATTTATAATTTTATAACTAAGCATGTTTTCTAGTATTTTCAGGATTGTTTGACATTATTTAATTTTAAAGCATTTTCAGAAAGAAAAATCTCTTGTATAAATGCATTTTAAATTACAAAAGATTATTAAAAAGTTTGATGATCTAATGATTAAAAATTCTCCTAGAACCTACATGATTTATTGAACAAAGATAACGGCAGCTACCAACACAATTTAGATTACATTTAATATGTGAAATAACAAAGGAAATAGAATAAACTAAAATATGAAATCAAACAAATAATAAATTTTGAGGAATCCAGTTGGATCCCTCCAACTTGTTTCCTGCATCCACATATGTTAGCCAACATTAATAATACCCATCCTACTTCAAGGCAGGATATCGCGGTATAGAAGGTCATCCACTATCATATTGTGGGGCGCATAGGGTCATCCGCTAATGATACTGCGGGCATCCGCTAATGGTACTGCGGGAAATATCCAACCACCAATATATATATATATATATAATAGCCACAAGCCTAATAACTAATATATACGCATCTAAAACTGAAATATTCAATACACATACGCACCTGAAACTGAAATCCAATGAAGGAAGCAAACACAATATGACGAGGTGCAGAAGAAAATAAGCGAATGAGAACTGCAGGAACAATAAATGGTACATTAGATAATCTGGACTTGCATGAGAAAATAAGCGAATGATAAATTGTAAATAATAAAATAAGCGAATGATGGCAGAATACATATAAGCAGCGAAATGTACTACAACAACCTTAAAAGGAACCGGTATAGATACACGGAGCAAGTCCCATCATGTTCATAGGGCGTAAAAGTTGCAAAAGACGCATGTACAAATGACAGTTTCAGGCTGTCTAAAACACAAGGTATTAATAATGTAAATGTATCTATATCATCTTTATACATCAACTAATCATAGATTAACTGAAAAAGAAAAAAATTTCCCATTTTCAGGTTCAGTTTAAGGCCTTTCAACGTGAAGCTTTAGATTCACAAATCTACCTATAAAGGATAATATATACACATGAACCTTAAGTGGTCTAGCAACATATATGGCATCATGGACAGCAATGACAAATTAGAATATGACTTAAAAGAATTTATAACCTTGAGAAAACAGAGTTGCAAAAATCAGCGAACAAGCACAGCATGGTCTCAGAACACACAAGCATAACCAAAAGGATTTCATGCCGGTATAACAAGGGATTTACATATGTACTTAGTCCAGGATTTATTTTCAATGTTTTGTTGACGAAAATATAACTACGGCCCATCTAACTAAAATATAAAATAGTATAATCCAATAGTATTCTACCAAGTTAAGCAAAATTGATCCAGATTTAGAATTGTGGCGTATTAAATTAAGTAAACTAGCCTAGTTTAGTTTGTCTCATTACATTTTGTTTTTATTTAATTAAAGTGCTATTAGTTTTGTTTAAGGCCCAGCCCAAGATGCAGACTGGCGTTTCTACCAATAACCAATAAAATGAACAATAGTAGAGGCCATATTAAGTGCCGCATGTTCTAGTTCTAGGCATCAACAAATGCCCTTAGCAGCCAACATATAAGGGACTCAGCTTTATCATGAAATCCATGTTATCTTTTAGTATGATAAACAAGTACCACACCTGACTGTATTTAACATGCAAAAAGACTTGGCTTAAGGTGAGAAATATCATATGACAAAATTCAAGGACTTAAATGCTTTTCTTTTATATGGCCAAAAGCAGTAGTTATAACAATACTGGTAATCAAATAAGCTACCTTTTAACCGATTTGCAGTTCAAAACTGAGTTAAACTCAGTTCAAAACTGAGTTTATAAACTGAGTTTAACTCAGTTCCAAAACTGAGTTTATAAACCCAGTTCGAATTGAGTTCGGAAACTCGGTTTTGAACTGAGTTTATAAACTCGGTTTTGAACTGAGTTTCCGAACCCAATTCGAACTGAGTCTGTGAACTCAGCTCGGAATGAGTTTGCGAACTCAGTTTGGACTGGGTTTACAAACTCAGTTTTCGAACTGAGTTTACAAACTCAGTTTTCGAACTGAGTTTGCGAACATGTATACAAACTGAGTTTATAAACTCGGTTCAAAACTGAGTTTGCGAACTCCATTCGAACTGAGTTCGGAAACTCAACTATGTTTCTGTTTATGTTTAAAGGTCGTAGATATTACATTTTAGGACACAATCTTCTAGTCATTCGACTGCTTAGATTGTGAACAGCAGCATTAATACTGTAGCATGGATTTTGAATGCTTACAACTATAAATTAATCAAACCCAGCTGGAAACAGCATGAAAAAACCATAATTAGGAGAAAAAACAGTATGAAAAAACCATAAAAACCATAATTAGGAGAAAAAACAGTATGAAAAACCATAATGGATGATATTCATGATATGTATATATTAGTTTATTCAGTACTTCATTCAGTAATTGCAATCATTATAATTTTTTTGTTAATTACATAGGGTCACTGTTATTATTAACAAATGGATTAATTGGTTTTATGAGAAAAGGCTTTCTATTCTAATTAATTTTCTATGAAACATAAAATCAGACACCTAACATGCATTAGAAACCTATAAACCTAACCAAAACAGGAACAAAAGGAGGATAGCGATACATTCACTTAATGGTCGGAGAGAAGATGAATTCTCTATCAAATGGTATTTCACTTTCCGTGCTTCAATTCAGTCTAAATATAGTCACTCGATGGACCGTTATGCCATAATTTAATTATAATCTAAGCAGAATGTTCACACTAAAGTTATGTAGTGTTTTAACTCTAGGGAACTATGTAACATCGTGACTTCAAGATATTTTATTTACCCTTAGTTACATTAATCAATAGAAAACTGTCGAGTGAGTCATTCCATGATTGTTTAATACCTTTCAGTCCATAACCGTTGGTTACACCAATTACCATATGCAATTGCACCGTCAATATTTACATTACAATGTGTTACTTACTGTAGTCCCAACTGATGTGTAGATATCCTATTTCAAAATATATACTGATTAGGATTACTTAAAATAATATATTACTCTTACTATGATAAAATTTTCATTATTACAGTACATAGTAATTAACATGGCATAAAATATTATCTAAGCATTTTATGTTTAATATACCTAAAATAAATAAATAAATCAACTTATCACAATATGACAAATACAAAATAGAAATAAGACACATTTTATTTTAAATATTGTATCTTTATATATATATATATATAACAAATTTTACATTAGGCTCTAGGATATAAGCCTAACTCTATCGACAATTAACTAACACCACTTCTCTTTTTAGTTTAATGTTTAAACTAAAACATAAAAATAGTAAGCAGATCTATCGTAATTTACTTACATTTTTAGTTGTACAACCTAGGTGTTGATCACCTAAAGGTGTGGTATTTGAATTGGTTAATTTTCAATGGTTTGACAAGTAGGAGTTATGCAACAGATTCTGAAAATGGTTTAAATTTTTCAAAATTTATTTTCTGAAAACTGAATCTGAAAACAGATTCTGCAACAAATTTATTTTCTAAATTTTCTCATTGTTAAAAATGGTTTAACTGAAAACTGAAAATGTGACTAAAAAACAGATTCTGATTCTCAATGGTTTGACAAGTAGGAGTTATGCAACATGTAGATCACATATGGCGTACATATATACATATATGCGCAGATGATAACATATATATAAGGCTAATGAAGTACTTAATTAAAGTAACAGATATTAGAAAAGGCAAGCTTAAGAAAACAAAAGGAGTTTACTTTAATAAAATATTGTTGTACCTCCTACACATAGAACGTGCATATCAACATTAGCATAAAGTTTGGATGAAATTATTTTAAACACAATCAGCGACTTGGAGTTTAGATGGCATAACAGCAGATCACACAAGTAATACTATATCGCCATAACCAAACTCACACTCGGATTATCAATTAAAATATAAAAGCAATCTGCTCAGATTCGTAATTCCTTGAGCAAGATCAAGGATTTATCTAACAATTCCAGTTTTATTTAAAAAAAAGGCCAAGAACAAACTGGAAATTCTAAGCTCATGTAAGATCTGATTTCAGATATAGCTCAATAAGCTTACACATGCTTTCCACCCCAAATCAATTACACAAATCTGATTCATACAAATCTCAGGAGCTCAACAAAATTGGATCTAGAATGCTGATGTAAGCCATATTTCGATCAGATTTGATACCGGATTTAAAGCAGCGAACCAGTATATATGCATTGGACAAAGTATCAAAAAACCGACTCTCAAATAGGCCAGGACCTTCAAAAAAGCAAATAAAAAAATACCCTAAAATCCATTCATGCCAAATTCTAATTCACCATAGACCAATAAAGGAAAACGAGAAGCATATGTTCTGAATTTCAGATCTAGAGGAAGAAAAAGCTCACGGTTTAGAGGATTCCTAGAAGTGAAATCGAATTTTTACCTCAAATCGTGATTCCTAGAAGCCGCCGTGATTCCAAGAATCCCCAATTCCTACAAGCCCCAATTCGAAGTCCATTCTTTAATCGCAGATTTCAATTTTCGAGTTTCTTTGATGTTGATGAGAACGGTGATTTCAATCTTCAACGTGTATTTGCGTTTTTAGCGGCCTGGAAAGAATAAGTGTTAGAGGATTGAGCGTTGAACAACCAATTAGGGTTATATGCGACAAGTTACCCTTTTGCCCTTACAAAAGAAGACTTGACCAAGCACAACAACACATAAAAGTGTTGGCACATTTTTGGTGACACATTTTTGCTACTGCAACACATATAAGTGTCACTAGTCTACAACACATATAAGTGTTGGCAGTTGAAAAAAATAAGAGTTGCCAATTGGCCATTGTGGTGTAGTGGTATAAATTAAAAACATTGATAGTGATCTAAAGCAAGCGAATGGTGTTTCATGAGAGATACATTGGCTAGTGGAGGACCTGAAATGATCACATGGAGAGATACAGTTTCTGGTTCATGGCATTGCTACTTTGTAGAATGCACGCTGATTGTATTTGTTGACACTTGAAGGTGGTATGTGTTGGCACTTGTGTTATGTAGAATATTTGAATTTTACTATTAAATTATGTATTTGATTGTATGTGTTATATTTGAAGAATTGGTAAGGTATGTAGAATATTTTGGATGGTTTGAATGTGATGATGAATGTAACAGATGTGTTTCTTCATTTACAAAACTGATATTGCAAAATTAGTAATTAAAGCATTGTATTTGCCTTCTTTTACAGTTGCATTTGCTTTTTTTCCTGATGTTGTATTTCAAGATAATGGTGTTGCATTCCATAATACAGAGTAGTAATTCTACATGGCACGTAGACCCCACAGCTGACGTGGCATGTGACACGTGTGCAGCTGACTTGGAGAGTTGACGTGTCGTGTGACACGTAGGCAGCTGACATGGAAAGCTGAAGTGGCCCCCACTATCGTGACCCGGTAGCCAGGATCTAACTAATGTTCAAGCAACGCTGAATATTGTTGCATTATGTCCAAATAGTGTTGCATTACTTCTATAATGCAACACTTTCTTTCCGTGGCAATAAATGGGAAAAAGCGTTGTTTTAGAGGGCTAAGGCAACGGCCGCAGATGCCACGCCCTTCCGGTGTTGCCTCTTTAAAAAAGAGGAAAATGCAATGCTTTTTCGAACTAAGGCCACATAAAACTTGTGTCGAATTTGCCTACTTTTGTAATAGTGATAAATCCTGCATATTTGTGTGTGTGTGTGTGTGTGTATATATATATATATATATAATCAATTAATATTGAAATAAGGTTGTTGTCATCAAAACTCTATTTTCCAACAAAGCAAACCACAAATGTCAAACATGGTACAAGCCTTCATTGTGATGCTGATTCTCCTATTCGTAGCATAATTTTTTAAGTACACTATATTATGCTGGTGTTATATGATGCAACATGGTATATTTATGGAGATGCAACATGTGCAAGCATCTCAACAAGGAATTTTGTATATTGATGAAGTTGGCAAGATCACCAAGAAGGTACAACATTGGTATCTTTTAAAAAATCCACATTTTGAGTAATAACATTATAATTGGAAAATAGTAAATCAAAATATCATCAAATATTTTTCTAGTGAGGATGTCCAGCAAGCATTGATGAAAATGCTAGGAATCGTAAGTCACTTGATACATTTAATTATCTTGTTATTATTTTTGGGTATTTTGAGGTAAATTTGCCTTGGACATCATGCCGTTTTTATAATGCGTGGAATTATGCATAAAATTTGGCATTTACAGTTAACTATGGTCGTATAAAGAATTTTTATGTCAATAATTATGGTTATTTTTCCTTCAATGCTGGACTAAATGATTGCAATTGGCCTTGCTGAGGTTATTCAGAGTTTATCTTTGGGCATTTCTTTGCATTAACACATTTTTATCATGTTATTGGCAGTGATTCAGTTTCCTCATAGTTGTATTATTGATTAATTGTATAGCTATGTATTCACATGTGCTAATGAAACTGAAAAATGCTCTACAAAATAATACAAAAAAAAAAACTTAACATGAATGACATGAGGATGTTATCATGAAATATTTCATATATATTTATTGTAAAGTTCATCCAGTAATTAAATCGGATTAATAATTCAAGTTAAATTGCATTTAACAAAGCTGCACTGAGTATGATTGTCTGAAAAGCAATGGTTAAAATACTAAAGCATGAGGTCTACGAGGTGCAGGTTAGTTGGCTGAAGCTTACACATCCGCTCTTCGAAATATTACCCTTATTCTTACCAGTACAAAGTCACGTCTGATGGACGTGTGCATAGACAACCGAAGCAAAAATTGGTTATGTGCCGAGACTGTTGGGAAACCAACAACATAGACCATCAAAACTGTTAGGAACATGCAGATTGTAAAACTAAGCATAGGGAAAATGCAACTGTGTACAGTTTCATGGGGGCTGAAGGCATGCTAGGAACCCAAATGTAATATAAACTGGACAGATTCACAATGGTGGAACTTATATGCACTGGCCATTGGAGCAGAAATACATATTAAAATAATGTAGTGGCACTACACCATAATGGCCATCTGGTAACCCTTTTTTTTTTCTAGTTGCCGACACTTATTTGGGTTGCAGGGTAGTAACAATAATAAGCGTTGCTATGTTAAAAAAGTGTTACCAAAAATACATAATTATAATTTTTTTTATTGTCAATGCTTATTTGTGTTGGTAAGGCTGGTTGCTGAGGGTAAAAATGTAAACTAACATCTGTAACCCTATTTCCCAATTCTCATTCCCTTCTCCAACGCTTTTACAAAAATCGGCCGACTAAATCAATACTTCAGATCCCACGATGTCAGAAGGAAACCAAAAAAAATGAAAATAATTTCGCAGAGCATGGAGAAGATCGAAAACTTCAAATCCGTTCCTCTCTAATCGGATTTTGGGATCTTTGTTCAATTTGTGCTCGCATTCAATCGCATCACTTCTGGTGTAAATTTCGTTCATTTTTGCTTTCTCGATTTCATTTATCTGGTCTTTGTTGATTTTATAAGAAATTTTGTTCGATTTGTGCTTTGTCATAATTTATCTTTGTCGATTTCGTTTCAGTTCTTTGGTTAGCGCTAAGAATCTTCACCTTACGGATTATTAAAACTCTGTATGTGTTACTGTCTATGTGAAATGATGGTACCTTTTGCGCATCATTAAATGCAATCGAGGTCCTACATGGGTGGATATGTTTGGGAAATGGGTTTCATGAAACATGTGCTTTTGTTGCTGTTATAAATAGTTAAAAGGGGCTATGTAATTGGTCTTTTACCAGCTTCCTTCACCTGCAGTTCACAGGATTGTTTTAAGGCATCTTGGAGCTCACATAAGTCGGTGCATGTCAAGCCAAACACTGCAACTGTTAATGGTAGTGATTCAACTGAGCTTTCAAAAGTGGGTTGGTTATATTGCATAAAGAAAGGGAAGGCTTGGACTCCTGTACTTGCTCATTTTGACTGGACTGGGTATGTTTCAAGCTTATAACCTTTTCAATTCTAAACTTCAATCTTATTATCAAATAGCTTTAGAATTGTTATCACCATTATGCATCATAGTGTCCCCACTTATTCCTGTAATGCTTTGATGTGAATATTCTCATAGGCTTATCATCCGAATAGCACCTGTAACAACGTGCAACAAAATATTACCATGTTATCAAGTAGGAATCATGTAAATACTAATAGTTCCTTAAATTTTTGGCTTGATCATATTTTGCAGAACATTAAGATTGTGACGGCCCGCCCCGCACCAACCGACATTATCTCCAAAGGTGCGCTGTACACATGTCCAGTTAGCACGGAACGGTCGCCAAAGAAAGGAAAGAAGAGAATGAACTAACAAAGAACCTGTAGAATGGGCTAGTCAAGGAACCTGTAATATGTCTCACAGCGCATAGAACAAAATATAATAATAACATACTTGACATAAACAGGAGAGACAGTGCATAAGCTAAAAACCAGAACTGAGCATCATAGCAGCGGAAATCCAAAATATAGCTTATTATAACTTTTCAAACTGTCTCAAAACAAAAGCAAGATAAAGGAGGCACACTACTAATGCCCAAGTAGCGACCACCAACGACACAGGGAGAATATCTATATATCATACGTGGAAGCCTCCTGCTCGCCTCCGAATCAGCTACTCGCGCATCACCAGCTAACCACAACCTGTCTCTAGTCTGCTCGTGTGAGCACCCAGAGTAATAAGAAGAGACATAAAACTCTGGGTCAGACATAAAGCCTGGTATGAGCGATAAGCATCTAAACAGAATAATAACAGGTATAATCCAATCATACCTGAACCTGGACCTGCAACCAAAGAGTTAGCACTACATACTGTACAACACTCTAAGGTGCCCTTTCAAATGGTGTAAAGATAACGGGGGTGAGGGTGTGCATGTCATAGTGATGTCAAACAATCAAACATAGCAAGCATCCTCACATCTCTCACTCAGTGCGTAAAGCATACGATACCCACTACCTTGGTCCTCTAATCCTTTGGGCCATGACGGAATCCAATCCCGTGTAACTATCACTACAAGCCCACTATCCATCTCTCAGTGGTGAACCAAAGTTATGAATACCGACAACCCCTTTGCACACGTCCCGCAGCAAAGCCCAATCATGAAGTGAACTCATTGGTTCCCAACTGGATCCTGAGCTCTAACTTCCATTTGGACTACCTTTGCATCTCGGGTTATTGCCTTCACCTCCGGATCGGTCTTCATTCAGTTCGCAACCTCCTGGTTCGGTTCGTGACTCGCCCCCTCGCATCAGCTCGACTCGCGGATCGTGGTCATTGCCTTCGCTCGGATCGCGTCGTGCCTGTTACGTCAGCTCGGTTCAGATCGCACCATTCGTCAGCTCATTCGGATCGCTCCTGCTGCATCGGGTCGGGTCGCAATGCACTCGTGGTCACCATCCCCCTTCGGTTCGGTTCGCAGTCCTCCTTCGCGAATGGTCGGATCGTCATCACCGGATCGTGCTTCACCCATTCGTGGCATCGGTCGAGCCTGGAGTGGCTCGTGACGTCAGGTCGGATCGTGACCTTCGAAGTGGAGCGGATCAGGTCGTCTCGTGGCGCGAGCTTCAATCGGATCGGTTCGCATGGGGTAGGGGCGATCCGGTCCGGGGTATTTCCTGCACTTCGTTTCAGCGACTGTTTTTCGCCATTCGACGGCATTTTTGACCAAACTAACACTTCTAAACAATCACAAAGCATACCATACAGTCATAGCAACATATAGTATCGACCACAAACACCAAAACATAAATCATAGCATGTAAAATGGATCAAACATAGCCAATACCCCATATTTTTCCCTTAAGCATACTTAAGCAAATCTAACAATAAGGTTAGCAAATCTTAACCAAATTGAACCAAACTTCTAACAGAGGTCTAAAACAAAATTTCAGAATTTCTGAACATTTTTCCAGATTTTTAACGTGCATAAATTAGCTAATTATCACTAATTACCCCTTAATCCCCCAAATTCCGGGATTTGCAAAATTAGTCGAAATTAACCCAAATTCATATCAGAGGCATAAAATGGTGTTTTAGAATTTTAGGAATTTTTCTAGAATTTTCTGAGTCATAATTTCGCTAATCTTCGCTAATTACCATAATTAGCCATAATTAGTGAGGAACCATGCAAATCACTCACCTTTGCCACAAAGTAAACTATAGATCTGAAATGATTCTCTGTTTGGGATGAATTCCAATGCTTAGCGGCAGCTCCTATCTTGATTTGATGCTAATCCGCCTTGATTTGATGTAGATTAGGCCAAAACTTGATTAGAAAGTGATTAGAAGGTGATTTGGGATAAAATTAGAAGGTGGAGGCCATTGCTAGAGCTTGAAGGAGGTAAGTGGCGGCTGGAAAAATGAGTCTAAAACCGAAATCCTAACCCTAGCAGCACTTAAATACCCCAAATTCCGAAATCCCCCATTGGGCCTAGTTGCTAATCACCCGGTTAAACCCAATTAGCTGTTTTTCACCTTCTAAACCTTAATTCGGCCATATCTCCCAAACGGTAAGTCCGTTTGGCTAATGTAACCACTCTACGGAAAGAGAAACCATCATTCGAATCCAATGGAAGTGGTTTCAGATCAAAATTCCTTTTCGGTCAAAAGTTATGGCCAAAACAGTACCAACTAGGGGCAAAACGGTCATTTAAAAATCGATAAAAATCATGAACATGGGAAATGACCCCAATAATCGTCTCCCAAAGTTACATGACCATACGACTTCATATGTTAAAGAAATAAATATTCTACGATCCCATGATGCGTAGAATACGGGTCGTTACACTTTCCCCCCTTGAGAAATTTCGCCCCCGAAATTCCCTAACCAAAACACACAAAGGGTTCCGCATGCCTATCTACCATAAAACAACAATCAACATGCAAAACAAGTCTATCCTAGCATGCGGTTTACTAACAAGGGAAGAAACTATCACTACCAAAACCTTACTAGGCAAAGAGTTCTGGATACTTCTTCCTTATATCCTCCTCTGTTTCCCAAGTACAGTCTTTCTCATTCTCACCCCACTGGACTTTGACCAGTTTCACCGCCTTCCTTCGAAGCTGCTTCGTATCTTTCCCAACAATACGCATAGACTTGCGGTTCTCAACCGCCTCGGGTTCAACCTCGCTATCATCCAACTGATCTGGTGAAATAGCCACATTAGGGTCTTGCACAACTTCCTTAACTGGGAAACATGAAATACGTTGTGAACTCCCGCCATCTTGTCAGGTAGCTCTACTTCATACGCCAAATTCCCAACTTGCTCGAGGACTGGGAATGGGCCAACAAATCTTGGTGCTAACCTACCTCTCCAACCAATCCGAATCACATTCTTTATGGAGAGATCTCGATGAACACCAAGTCGTTAACGAAGAATTCCAAATCTCTTCGTCTCTTATCGAGATAAGCCTTCTGCCTATCTTTATCCTTTCTCAGTAGTAGATCTGCTCTATGTCTCAATTCATCTTGTTACCACTGGGATGTATAATCAATTTCGAGTGATGATATGCTCTAAGCACTTCACCTCTCAGTCCATCTACGTTGGGTACAACTAGTCCCTTATTCTTTCGAAGCCACCCTTCTCGATCAAATCCTTACCTAATCATTCTCTTTCCATCCATACCCATCTCTACCCTAGAGATGGTTCCCAATAGATTAGGATCGTCCTTCTAACTGGAAATAATCCACTCAATCAAAATCGATCTAATCGTCAAGCTTACCAGCGTTTCTGAATCCAATTCAGTCTTGGGTCTGAAATCATATCCTGTGACATACTCTAGTTGCTTCCATCCTAGAAACAAAACCCCTAAACTGGCATGTCTCCTACTCAATGCAACTAGTACTGCACCCACATCCTTTACTATGATCACTCTGCCCCATGGAGTTATGGCGACTCCACTGCACTGATCCATAGTCACTAGTCCTTTGCTATGTCCACTCTGCCCCATGGAGTCATAACAACTCCACTGCACTGGCTCATAGCCTTACTAATCCTTTACTATGTCCACTTTGCCCCTCGAGTCATGACGACTCTACTGCACTGGCTCATAGTCCTACTACAATCACTTTGTTCCCCATCGCTGGAACCCTACAGGTGATAGTCTACTCAAGAGAAGAAAGATAGGAACAAACATAGCAACCATAACATCCATCAAACAAATCCTATCTATCACCTGCTAAAGTCATAAACACATCGACACCTACATGATTGGTCTAACCAATCCCAATATGTCGATTCCAGTCTGTCTGGTCCAACCAACATCAATAACTAATGGAAGCCCAGCCTCCATACATACACCGATGCCTACTTGACTGGTCCAACCAATCCCAGGCCAATGGAAGCCCCGCCTCCCTTCGGTCTACCGTACGTCCAACGTACGTTTATCCTCCAAGGATAATTAAACTAATGGAAGCCCAGCCTCCAATCGGACTACCGTACGTCCAACGTACGTTTATCCTCCAAGGATAACTAGATCACGTCCAACGGATCCAAGGTAACGGGCGTCCCCAGATACCCTTGCTTTTAGTCCTCCTAAAATACTTGAGTCCAACCCAAGTCTATCCATTATCTTGCTGCCCTCTCGAGTCCAACCCGAGCCGAATCCAATTCCTTGCAGCCTTCTCGAGTCCAACTCGAGTCAATCTCCCAGAGATAAACTAGACTCATCCAATGAATCTCGTACTGCACGTCCAACGTACATTCACCTTCCAAAGGTAAACTAGACCCACCTAGTGAATCTAGGTACTCTACCTACGAGTCCAAGTCCAATGTGAAACTCTCCTATGTTCGCTGAATCTCCAAGATCAACGAGCTTCCCACAATGTTCCAAACATACTTCAAATCTAATGTGAAGTATTTCCATATTCGTTATATCACCATGACTAACGAACTCGCCCCATTTTTCTTTTATGAGTTCAAGTCTAACTTGAATCGTCCTAATCTTCGTTGCATCTTCCATGATCAACGAACACATCCTATTCTTTCAAAAAGAACATCAACATAGGGTCCTAACCAATCCATTACTCTGCATCTTTCCCGAGTCCCACTCGAGCAAGCTCATAACCCTATCGAGTCTAACTCTAGGCAGTCTATACCATTGAACAGTCTTATCATGTTCCATCTGCCCGTCACTCCTCGAGTGAACCAAGATATCATCCAATGAAAAATCACAACAACTATTTACCCCTCACGTGAACCATCCTAGTCGAAATCGACATTCCCCAAGCACAAGCCCCAAAGGCCTAAACCAATATCAGACAAGCACCCAAGGAACATCTCCTCCGAATTCGGACAATCCACATGAGGTGATACTAGCAAAACAATCTAGCACTGGAGCACTCATTTGTCTCCCAGAGACAACTAGAACTTATTACAATGTTAACCTCTTAGCTTCCTTAACTCCAGTTACTATCGCCATCACTAGGTAGGTACCTAATACCACCCTATTCCTTTGGAGTAGATCGACTCCCCAAAATAATGCTAAACCCAGTAAAGCTCAAAGCAAAGCAATCACAAGGAAACATACATCCATGACTTGATAAGACCACATTAACTAATCATGTCAAAACTGGTCGAACCACCAGTCGGGTTCGTCACTACTAAAGGTCTATCGACTAACTCAGGTTTGGTTAACAAAACCCGATCAAAACATCTTAAATAGAAAGCATACCTTGAATAACGACACCATTTTCCTTCTGCGCCGCAGTTGGGGCATTCGACGAAGAAGGAACAGCGTTGATAGCATACGCTTTCACAATCTGCTTCTCCCTAGGAGGTTGTGGGCAATCATCCTTGTGATGTCCCGCCTGGCCGCAGTTAAAGCACTTCCTTTCCCCAGGCTTTTCTCGACAATCTCTGGCGTAATGGCCATTCTTGCCACAACTAAAGCATTCGCCATCTTTCTTATTTTTCTTATTCTGACCATCCTTGGTCGGGTTCTGCTTTCTCTTGCTCTGAGAATTCTTCTTGCCTTCACTGCCTGCTTGCGGCTTTGGCTCCTCTATAGATGCAATAGCAACTTCGGTCTTTGACTTAGGGAAAAGGCTCTCTGACCTTAATGTCTTTCCTACAATAGACTCGAACGTCTCATCGATATGGTTTATAAGTCTTTCCCCCAAGTACCCATCCAAGCCAGTTATGAACTTCTCGTTCTTCTTTTCGACTGTATCGATAAGGGACCATCCATATTTCGATAAAGTGTCGAATTCAGCGATATATTCCGAGACTGCTCTACCGTTCTGCTTAAGCTCCAAGAACTTCCTGAATAGTTCCGATTTATGAGCAGCTGGAATAAACTTATCACAAAAGCGAGTCTTAAACTGATTCCAAGTAACTTGATCTTCTGGAGTAGCTGTTCTAATGGCATTCCACTAATTCATCGCTCGCCCTTGCAGCTGACGAGACGCTAGCCTTCTCTTCATCGCATCCTCAAGACCCAAGTCGTCGAAGATACGATCACAGCTATCCAACCAATCCTGAACATCTGTGGCCGACTCCGTTCCGTGGAACGGCTTCCCACCAAGGTTAGTGTAATCCTTGCACAACTTGGCGAAATCGACCCTAGGCGCCTGCACTACTGGACCACCACCATTTCCGGGATCGGGAACTGCTCCCTGAACATCTCTAAGCATGTCTCTCATGAAGTTAGTGAACATTGTCCTCATGTCAGGAGCATTCCCATGGTTGGTCCCTCTACCAGCACCTCTAGGATATCGGCTCATCGTTAATCTGAAAAAGGGGAAACGATTAACGATCCCATAGTGGTGCTAGTGCAGTACGACTTCATTCTTATACTTCCAATAGTGTATATATATAGCTTTTGAAAACCAAAGTAATCACAAATACGCGCTCTCATATACGTACTATCTCTCCCTAGTGTCTTTACCTAGGTTAACTACGCAACCTAGAGCTCTGATACCAAGTGTGACGGCCCGCCCCGCACCAACCGACATTATCTCCAAAGGTGCGCTGTACACATGTCCAGTTAGCACGGAACGGTCGCCAAAGAAAGGAAAGAAGAGAATGAACTAACAAAGAACCTGTAGAATGGGCTAGTCAAGGAACCTGTAATATGTCTCACAGCGCATAGAACAAAATATAATAATAACATACTTGACATAAACAGGAGAGACAGTGCATAAGCTAAAAACCAGAACTGAGCATCATAGCAGCGGAAATCCAAAATATAGCTTATTACAACTTTTCAAACTATCTCAAAACAAAAGCAAGATAAAGGAGGCACACTACTAATGCCCAAGTAGCGACCACCAACGACACAGGGAGAATATCTATATATCATACGTGGAAGCCTCCTGCTCGCCTCCGAATCAGCTACTCGCGCATCACCAGCTAACCACAACCTGTCTCTAGTCTGCTCGTGTGAGCACCCAGAGTAATAAGAAGAGACATAAAACTCTGGGTCAGACATAAAGCCTGGTATAAGCGATAAGCATCTAAACAGAATAATAACAGGTATAATCCAATCATACCTGAACCTGGACCTGCAACCAAAGAGTTAGCACTACATACTATACAACACTATAAGGTGCCCTTTCAAATGGTGTAAAGATAACGGGGGTGGGGGTGTGCATGTCATAGTGATGTCAAACAATCAAACATAGCAAGCATCCTCACATCTCTCACTCAATGCGTAAAGCATACGATACCCACTACCTTGGTCCTCTAATCCTTTGGGCCATGACGGAATCCAATCCCGTGTAACTGTCACTACAAGCCCACTATCCATCTCTCAGTGGTGAACCAAAGTTATGAATACCGACAACCCCTTTGCACACGTCCCGCAGCAAAGCCCAATCATGAAGTGAACTCATTGGTTCCCAACTGGATCCTGAGCTCTAACTTCCATTTGGACTACCTTTGCATCTCGGGTTATTGCCTTCACCTCCGGATCGGTCTTCATTCAGTTCGCAACCTCCTGGTTCGGTTCGTGACTCGCCCCCTCGCATCAGCTCGACTCGCGGATCGTGGTCATTGCCTTCGCTCGGATCGGGTCGTGCCTGTTACGTCAGCTCGGTTCAGATCGCACCATTCGTCAGCTCATTCGGATCGCTCCTGCTGCATCGGGTCGGGTCGCAATGCACTCGTGGTCACCATCCCCCTTCGGTTCGGTTCGCAGTCCTCCTTCGCGAATGGTCGGATCGTCATCATCGGATCGTGCTTCACCCATTCGTGGCATCGGTCGAGCCTGGAGTGGCTCGTGACGTCAGGTCGGATCGTGACCTTCGAAGTGGAGCGGATCAGGTCGTCTCGTGGCGCGAGCTTCAATCGGATCGGTTCGCATGGGGTAGGGGCGATCCGGTCCGGGGTATTTCCTGCACTTCGTTTCAGCGACTGTTTTTCGCCATTCGACGGCATTTTTGACCAAACTAACACTTCTAAACAATCACAAAGCATACCATACAGTCATAGCAACATATAGTATCGACCACAAACACCAAAACATAAATCATAGCATGTAAAATGGATCAAACATAGCCAACACCCCATATTTTTCCCTTAAGCATACTTAAGCAAATCTAACAATAAGGTTAGCAAATCTTAACCAAATTGAACCAAACTTCTAACAGAGGTCTAAAACAATATTTCAGAATTTCTGAACAGTTTTCCAGATTTTTAACGTGCATAAATTCGCTAATTATCACTAATTACCCCTTAATCCCCCAAATTCCGGGATTTGCAAAATTAGTCGAAATTAACCCAAATTCATATCAGAGGCATAAAATGGTGTTTTAGAATTTTAGGAATTTTTCTAGAATTTTCTGAGCCATAATTTCGCTAATCTTCGCTAATTACCATAATTAGCCATAATTAGTGAGGAACCATGCAAATCACTCACCTTTGCCACAAAGTAAACTATAGATCTGAAATGATTCTCTGTTTGGGATGAATTCCAATGCTTAGCAGCAGCTCCTATCTTGATTTGATGCTAATCCGCCTTGATTTGATGTAGATTAGGCCAAAACTTGATTAGAAAGTGATTAGAAGGTGATTTGGGATGAAATTAGAAGGTGGAGGCCATTGCTAGAGCTTGAAGGAGGTAAGTGGCGGCTGGAAAAATGAGTCTAAAACCGAAATCCTAACCCTAGCAGCACTTAAATACCCCAAATTCCGAAATCCCCCATTGGGCCTAGTTGTTAATCACCCGGTTAAGCCCAATTAGCTGTTTTTCACCTTCTAAACCTTAATTCAGCCATATCTCCCAAACGGTAAGTCCGTTTGGCTAATGTAACCACTATACGGAAAGAGAAACCATCATTCGAATCCAATGGAAGTGGTTTCAAATCAAAATTCCTTTCCAGTCAAAAGTTAGGGCCAAAACAGTACCAACTAGGGGCAAAACGGTCATTTAAAAATCGACAAAAATCATGAACATGGGAAATGACCCCAATAATCGTCTCCCAAAGTTACATGACCATACGACTTCATATGTTAAAGAAATAAATATTCTACGATCCCATGATGCGTAGAATACGGGTCGTTACAAAGATCTTATCCAATATCACCAAAACGATTGGTTCCTGATTCAATCGAAAAATTAGATTGGGCTTATAATGTAAGTCATGATACTTATTACTATGGCCAAATGTTTGCATATTTGTAACCATCACACAGTGTGTGTAGGGGAAGGATCAGTAGCCGTCAAACGTAGCCTCTTAATTTCAGCAACTCATACTGTTTTAAATAATAGTATTTTCTCTCTTTTGCTACACCATTTAAATCGGAATGAGTGGCTGAACAGAGGGCTACATTCGGGGTGGAATAGAGAGGGCAGCTGATCCTTACATAAATTTTATAACCAGTATGTTTTAAAATTTTAAATTTGTTTTTTGTCTAAAATAATCGCTGACAGGGAGATCCAAGAATTGAGCACAACAGTGATTTACAGAACGGAGTGGAGGTTGTAAATTGCATGAAATTAATGATATTGTTTGCTTAGTCGGCGCAATCATGTTAAAGTATTTTTCTAACGATTCATTTTTTCCTATGTAAAGATCAAAACCCCAGAGCAAATTGAACGAATGAGAGAAACATGCCGGGTGAGATTTGATAATGAGGCTCACATATTATTGTTGAATAAGCGATTCAAATTCACTTCTAACGTAGAACGATAATTCTTGACGCTCAGATTTGAAGGGAAGTTCTGGATGCAGGTGCACATATGATCCGACCTGGCGTTACCACTGATGGAATTCATGCTGTAGTTCATGATGCAATAATTGATGCTGGTAATTATATCATTTTCCTTATTACGCTTACTAATATCTTTAAATCACTTGGCTAGTTCTGGTTATATAAATGTACAATAGGCTTGTGTTAGCTTGTAAACGCGTTTATATTTATTTTTTACCACATAAGAAAAAAAATAATGTTAAAAATGAATTTGTCTTTGCAGTTAAAATTAATTATTTACATTTCAAATAGGAAAATGAAGTAAATGTTAAAATTTTCCCATATAAAATAACGGTTATCAGGTTATGTGAACTTGTGCTCACTGGTTACATGTTAAGTGTTAACAGCCACAAATGACCAACTACAGAACAAAATTTTATTTTAGAAAGTTAATAGTGACAAACTCAACTACCTTTATTAATGACTTAAAAATAAACGACGCATAAAGATTGTTCATGTGAATATGCATTCTCAACATGCACCGGATATGAGGCTTACATTTACGCTAAAATAATATAGCAATTTCACAAGGCTTTCGTGTAATCGATGAAAACCAATCCGGTCATTTTAAAAGAATGGTAAGTTTATGCTATTTCAATTCAATAGTTACTAGAAAAACATCAGTAAATCCTCTTGAGTAAACCTAAGATATGGTGAAAATAATTTACATTATAAATGCAGAGAATAAACAAGTGTATAACATTTTAAATTTAGTATTTCAGACCAAAAACGTAAACAGAATAAATGGTGATGTTAAAGGTACATTAATGTGTATCTAACATCAATTCCATAATGAAGGAAAAATACGTAACTTGAATGTGTTTGAGGCGTGAGATTTATTTGTGGTTTGTGGTGTGAAATTGGTAGACAGACTTATTAGATAGAAGTACAGACCATTCATTCATTCATTGATCAATAATAAATCTTGCATTACCGTATCCACAAAGTATTCGTTCATTTATGGAAAAAATATCTAGACTTAAAAAGGACGGACAAAAAATTAGCATATAATGAACTTTTTATTCATATTGTGTATTTCCAAATTCACCGCTGTTATTTAAACTTCGACAACTTTGATAAGAATTGCAAATTTCAAAATATTTAGAATGTAAGTTATCATTCTTCCAATGAGCATAGTAAAAAAAACCATCAAAATTTGAAAGTAAAGATTTAATATAAACATGAAAATTCTCTCTTTGACAAACTTAAATTCATTTTACCTTAGGCTTTCAGAATTAGAGTTAAACTTTGAATTCCAAATATCGTTATAATTTTCTAACTAAGGCAAAAATTAGCATCAAACGGAGAACTTGTTTTCTCATTTCGACATGAATTTCATAAAAAGAAAACCTACTATTAACAAAGTACACAGCAAATGAAATTCGTGGAGACAATAATCGACTCATAGGTTGAAATTGTGCTGGCTAGTTCTGGTCTTAATCATGCAACGAACACAAACTCTAACACGACAAAAAAACATTAACCAAAAAAAAAAAAAAAAACGAAGATGTGTTTTCATTGCATAATGACATTTATATTATAAACGAGAAAACAAAAACGCAGCATGCTAAATCAAACAACTAATCTTGTTATGACTCCATTTATTTTAGTTTGATGTGTTTCTTTGTTAGAGTGTACCCACTGGAAATAAGCCAGGTATTAGCAGTGTTGTAAAAATTGATTTATATTTGTATTAAGTTCTGAAATATAATCAAAACTCATATACACTTTATAATAATCGTGTAATTAGTTGCAACAAACTAAAACAATGATTTCACACAAAAACATATAGAATTATCAATGGATTTATAGCCTATCCTCAAGAAACTGCTCGGGTTGAGTTAGGAATAACTCGTTTTGTCTTTCCTCGCATGTTTTTAGGAAAACCCTTTTAGCTGATAATGCATTGAGCATAAAACAATATTTCAGTTTGAATGTCATATTCTTGTTGGTCAGGGTATAATTTATTTTCTAAATAATTATTCAAAGTTTAATAGAATTTTGCTATAAAGCAGTAAATCATTATAAATATTTAAAGTTTATGAGCTACTTTTTAAGAAAGCACTTGCGCAATTGCATAAGAAGAAAGAAACAATTATGTTATCTTTATAGAAGGTGAAAATGGTATAAATTAAATATATCGAATTCAAGATCAAGTTTAATTTATGATAAGTACACACAAATAAATCCATCGAAAAGTGAAACAAAGCATCATATCCATGGTACTCTATGTCGAACTGTAGATGATTTGGTTATACTTATTTTCACCATCTAAATGGCATGATTGGAAAACCAAGATATAAGAAATTGAAAGAAAAAAGTATTAATATAAAATTTATATTTGATTGGTGATCATTAAATAAGGTAAACAATTGAAGCAATGTATAAAATATGCAGCTAATAAATAAGTTATATATTGTCAAGAATGTTTACAAAAATAGTGATGAAAGGCGAACTAAAGACACTGCCAAACGTTCGTTCTATATAATATATTCCTATTAACAATACCATAGGCATTAGTCACATTCTATCTTGTAGCACCTTTTTCACTTCCTGAACTACATATGAGTATACACAGAATAAAAGCGCATGCAATATTGCAAACAAAAGATTGATGACTTCTCCTAGATAAGAAGTAGTTTCTTTTTCAGTTACCATGAAAAATGTTCTGCTGTTTATGCTGTACTTGCTTTTGCATAGGAATATAAGTGGATAAAATATGGGAAACTGCTTTTACATTCCACTACAGGGGAAAACAGAAGACGCAAGTCCCTATCTTCTTACATGTGCAACCAAAAAACTATTTACCTGTGCATGTTGAATATTTGATTTCGACCCTCACCGAACCGAAATCAACATTACCAGAATATTATTCAGCTTTTGATTTAATGAACTATGCATAAATTAAGTTTCTTCCTCATTTTCCATAGAAAACTTCAATAATTCAACAAAAAGTTTCCATACAATTTCTTATCTGCCACCTATTAGGTCTGAACTGTAAAAACAAAGCACAACATGTACTCCAAATATGGTTAGAACATTATAAACTTAGCATTAAATGGTAAGACTGATATTTTCATAATATAAATTTATAACTCATATTATTGGATGATTAGTTAAAAAATTATGATTTACTAATAAAAAGTTCGTCCATGCATTCCTCTTTTTCATCTATGTCACAATATTTAAGTATTCAAAATAGATGAAAACAATAGTCCCATTTTTTACCGATCCTATTACATATTTCAAATTATCTTTATTTGAATCCAAACAAAGGAGAAAACAAAGAAACCAGAGTAGGTGTGAAATGCTTACCAATATTTTTGTAAAGTAAAAGCTATGACTAAATCTGAATTTATTGTAGAAAGAAATTAACTTCCTTATATAACACAAGAATATTAGACTCGGCAACATTAATTCAAATAAATATGGCAAGCTAAATTAGTGAAAAGTAAAATAAAGCATAGCGAGAAATACACGTTATGCTTAAAATCAGTACATCGTGGTATAAATATTGATCAAAATATTTGAATAAATTCATTGTTTAAATGTTATAAACATATACTGTTTAAACGTTATAAACATACATGTTGCATGTATTCTAAGCAAAAATCTGATGACATTGGTATACATTTGAAGGGATGGCAACACTATAATCGGAAGTCCTATAGCTTTTTATATAAGTAAATTTTTAGTTGTTCAATATTTCTAATCATACTATTTCCAATGATGTTGATCGCTCACCGATAATTAAAACAAAATGGACACTGAAAGATGTGGAATTAGAGAAGACATTTAATATAAAGCAGGGATTTCACCTCAAAAAGGAGAAGCCTATTGATTGCGCAATGCAAATAACTCGTCACCGTTGATCACTAATTCATTGGAATGTGTTGAAGAATCAAATCAAAGAATGTAAGTCAGCATCATTTGAATTTTTACTGTGGATTGATGTTGGTAGGAGAGGTGATAAATCCAAGTTAAGGCTATCTGGCAGAAAAGGTGCAAAACAGATGATACAAGAAAGTGGCAAAGAATATTACCTTGGCACGATGTCCGACCCTTTAACAGCCTACGGTGGAAAGGTCCAGTCTCCAGCTGTAGTTGGAAAATGATTGAAGAGTTACTAACTTACAGATGCAATAAAACTCACTCAGGTAGAGGAGGAAAAAGGTGGAGAGTCTAGAGACAGAGCGTCCGGGCAGAGAAATGAATGAATAGGATGGTTGATTTGCACAGTACACATGGCAGAATCTCCTTTAATCTGAACGAGAAACGTAGGGTGAGATACATATAAGGAATGAAATTTGAGCATTTCCTACTCACTTTTAATAGAGCCTGTAGTAAGCTATATCCCTATTCAGCCTTGTCAATGAAAATCATATATGGGTATTGTGTTATTTTTTTTCCAGTTGTGAACTTGTGATATCCACTTGGGATAAGCTAACTGTTTGAAGATTCAAATTGAGATCATCTTCTACTGTTACAATCAACCATGGTAATCGAATCTCAGACCGTTCCTACTCATAAATTGTATACATAAACATCTAACAAAACAGCGAAGTACAAAACTGGGGAGGTGAATGAAAAACTAATTAAAATAATTTCTCAGTTGAAAGAATAAATCGAACTGTGTACATTTGGTGAAACCATTAAACAATCAAGGTGTACAAAAAATTATAATCTGTCACCTCATTAGCTGAACAAATTAATGAAATTGTATGTGTGAATGTCAAACAAAAATTTATGAAAACATGTTGCATGTATTTTTCCAAAAGCATGCTGCACGTATCTTTTTGTTCTTTACAGCTCTGCTTGTATATCTGATATGCTTTTATCAATATTATAGTTACTGGTGGAGGTATTCACCTTTTTACATGATGATGCAGATCTGTTAATGAGGTTATCTGTCATGGAATTCCAGATGCCAGGTACATTGCCGGCCCTGTGCGCTGCGGGGCCCTAGGCCAAAAAGTTTTTTTGGGCCCCAAGTTTCATACACAAGAACGCAAGTGCAAAACTCTACGAAAAAAGAAAACAAAACCCAAGTAGAAGCGTTCCAAGGGGGAATCGAACTCCGGTCACATGAGAGGAAGCAAGAAATCTTACCACAAAACCAAAGAGATTTCCATTTTGGATATCAAATAAACTATATCAGTGTTAATTCTAATCAAAATTTTGAGGCCTCCTTCCTCCTCCTCCCTCCTCCTCCGGCGCCTGAGGCCCCAGGCAACCGCCTAGGTCGCCTATGCCCAGGGCCGGCTCTGGCCAGGTAGTATAGATGATTCATGCATTTTACAATTTACAATTGTGTTTCTGATATAACATTATACATATAATATTGGGAAGGAATCATGATCATTGCACATGATTTGTATTATAAGTTTATTTATTTCACTCCAGAATATGCACACAATTAGTTTTAGTCGATATTGCCTATTAGTGTTATATTTACATGTTCTAAATCTATAACAGCACATTAAGCCTCACTGTTGTTTTTTCTGTTGCAGAAAATTGGAAGAAGGTGATGTGGTTAATGTTGATGTGACTGTATACTATAAAGGATGTCATGGTAAGAAGTAAGAAATAATGAAACTAATGTTGTGCGTTTGGATCTCATTTGAGCCCAGTATTACATTTTACTTCTCTCTCTCTCTCTACATATATATATATATATATATATATATATATATATTTGTGTGTGTGTGTATGTGTGTCATTTCCCTGTATAAATGTCTCCACGATGTGAATTGTTCCTTTAATGATACCATTTTTCCTTCAAATCAAGTTAAACTAGAGTAGTCATGTTTATCTGCTCTAATTTAAGCTATTGAGGACTACTGTTGTTTAACTATGGGAAAAGTTAACCTATGGAGGACTACTCTAGTTTAGCTGCTCCGAATGGTTCAATAAAACTTCGTCGAATGACACAGTATTACTGTGCCGAATGGCTCAGTAAAACTGCGTCGAATGGCTCAGTAAAACTACGTCGAATAGCTCAGTATTACTAAGCCTAAGGCGCAGTTAAACCGAGCCTTAGCTCAGTAATATTGTGCCGTTTGGCGCAGTTTTAATTCGGCTCAGTAATACAGTGTCGGTCGACGTAGTTTAACTGCGCCTTAGGCTCAGTAATACTGAGTCGTTCGGTGCAGTTTAAAAGCGCTTTAGGCTTAGTAATACTGAGCCGTTCGACGCAGTTTTACTGAGCCGTTCGACGCAGTTTTACTGAGCCATTCAGTGCAGTTAAACCAAAGCCTTAGGCTCAGTAAAAATGAGCATAATGACTCAGTTTTACTGGCCCGTTCGGCTTAGTAAAACTAAGTCACTCGGAGCCTACAATTTAATTTTTTTTTGTAATGCATACTCATGTTTTTCTGTTTTTAACAAGGAACTGAAATTTCAATTTAATGTGATATTCAATGACTGCAGACACTTCTGGGGGCAGAGGAAGAAAAGAGAAATTTGGATGGTAGTTCTACTGGTGCAGTAGATGATCTTGATAATGATCCAATTGCAGAAGTTTTTGGTTTCGACACGAAGAAAAATTATTATGAAGCGGTTAGTTCTACTTCTTCTATAAAACAAGTAAAGGTGGCTCGAGCTGTAAAAGTTGTAACTGAAAAAAAAAAAAAACAAGCCATGGATTTGTCCGTTTGGAAATTGGAGATATAAAGGCAAGTAGCTACTCAAGTTAATAACACCATCAATTCAATTACTTCAACTTTTATGAAATTTATACATAATTTGCAAGAAAAACTTGTTGCAACTTCTACGACTCCACATGTAGAAGGTGCTTCTAATTTAGGGGATCCTCATATAAATAATAATGTAACTGTTACTCCAACCTAATTATGTATTGAATTTAACAACTTAATTATGTATTGAATTTGACAACATAATTATGTATTGTACTTGAGTATTGTTAACTGGTATTCTATGTTGTTACGTGATTGTGAATGTTGTCTATTGATATGCATTGAGTTTAAATTGAGAATAAAATTAGTTTTTGATTCATATTAAATATTGTCTACATTATCATCATGTTAATTGTTAATTGACTATTAATATTAGAATATGTGAGTTGCTAATACATATTTTTGTTACTATTAAAATTTATATTTGTTGTGAATTAAAATTTTGCAACTTGTATAAGCGTTGCAGATAACAATATTGCAACATGTATAAGCATTGCAAACAAAAATCTTCAAACACTTATAAGCGTTGCAATGGAAAATCTATCAACACTTATAAGCGCTGCGAATGAAATTATATCAACACTTATAAGCATTGCGAATGAAAATATATCAACGCTTATAAGCATTGGAAATAAATTGTCACGCCCCCATAGCAACACTAATAAGCGTGGCTGAAATTGTTCGCGACGGTTATAATCGTTGGGAATCACCTGTTTTGGTGCAGTGTGGGTACACAGAAAACATTGGAAGGTATGTTTATTTCAAGTACATGTTAAAAAGAATAGTTATTTGTTATTTTCAAATACAGACATTATATTTATTGAATAGAGAGACTTATACGTTGATCGAGTGATTGAGGTAAGCATCTGAAATCGGGATCAATATTAAGTTGACTGTTTGGTCAGATACTCTGCAGCAAGATTATCACATTCTGCAATCTAAAAAAAAGAGAAATTATTAAATTAATTGGACATTGGACTTTACTATAAGTTGGCGGCAAAGAGGTAGTAGGATATCAAACTACTTACAGTTATATACTGTAGTTGATGATCCTGAATTTGGCATCCCATCCCAGTAGTCACCCACTGTTAGAATTATCATACATTTTTGTTAATTGTCATGAATATGATATATAGTTAGGTTAGGAAAAATGTATGGTTTTCATAAAAGAACAATAAAAAACACATACAATTCCATCTACGGTCCTTGTAGTATTCATAGTATTTGAATTCTTGTAGGTTAGTTTGGAAAACAAGTGTAAAAAAAATGCAGTGTCATTCTTATTTGACTATTTTTTGAAACAAATATCTAATTGCACATTGTATTGCTTTAATTGGTTTTTATATTTGCTAGCAACATTCTTAACCTTTAAGTTCGTGATTATAAAAGCCCAGTAATTAAATACAGAGCTAATAATTAGGTCATTTACAAAAAAGTTGATCTTCAAAACTGTGATTCAATTTGATAGTAGTTTTCTTTTACTGTTCGTACTAAGATGTTACCTACTAAAAACATGAGCCAAAATATGATTATTAACACAATGGTGGAGAAATGATTATAAAAACAGACATTTGAAGTGCAAGCTAATAGCTCAGGAAAAAAATGTACGTATATAGTTCCAAGAGTTTGAAACTAACCAATTGCATATTAGAAGATAGTGGTAAACAATGTCACCTGTAAAGCCAAAACATTACCTCCATTGCCCTCCACATGGAAATGAAGTAGCTGTCATAGGAACACAACTGAAGTAAGATTGTACGGTTACTTCTAGCTTAGGTTACAGTAATAATTATTTTCGAAAACCATTCCACTGAATCAAATATAATGCATGTTAGCACTTAAAGCTAACAATAAGAACATATGTATATGATTAAATTTTGTTCATATGATCAAATTTTAATAAATAGGATTCTGTAAATAATTTTTGCTAATTTAGTTACATTAAGTTTTAATCGAACAATGGATGATTTCATGGGAAACTATATCAGCATGGATGATTTCATGGGAAACTATATCACGTACCTGACAAAGGAAGTGTAACATTTAGTGTACTTTAAAGCATACGAAATCCTTGAAATGTACTGATGTTGGTTGAGAAAACTAAACCAACCTCACTGGTTTTTAAAACTAAAATATATGAATAGGTGCCCACCTTATGCATATTTATTTCACTTTCAACTGTGCTGGTTACTTATGAACGCACAAACAAAGCTATTTTAATCAAACTGACATAAGCTATTTTAATTTCCTTTACCATCACTTCATTCAAACATAATTTTTATTTTAAACTTAGCTGTGTTAGTGCACACAAATGTTTAATCCTACAGTTATATTGTGAAAAGTATGGATAGATGCATAGATCTCAATAGCAGTCATTTAAAGGGAGTCAATAACATCTTGCAAAAAAATACATTAATTTATTGTTAATGTTTTGCAATTGAAAGGGAACAAATTAACAATGTAGTTAAAAAATTGACAATAAAATAGACATGTTAGTGTTTTGCAATTGAAAGGGAACAAATTGACAATGTAGTTAAAAAATTGACGAACAGCAAATAAAAATACAAAACTGCAATTGAAAAACAGTTAGTTCCATTTCACATTTAAGACATTGGATTACAGTGTAAGTAATTACATGGCCCATGCTCTGAATTGAGAGCTACGTGTTGTATATATAACCAAAACATGAAATCACATCCATAATTGTCGGGTTAAACTTCAAAATCAGCAAAAAAAATCTTACCACATGCAAGTTTATATTATTTTTTATTTAATATATAAACAACAAGCTTCTCACAAACTAAACTGAGATCTACGGGGTGCAGTTTTCGACCTCATTGCTAGCCTGTATAATTAATCTCAGTATTCTATTTGTATCAATCAAACCCATAATACTTTTAAGATAATCTCAAATTTTGTAAATTTTACATTGTTTGCCGCTGCTCCTTGGATGTTTGATGGAGGATGCATGTTTGTTGTGCTTGTGTAAAGATGAAAAATGCATGTTGTAAGAAAGGTTTCTGCACATTATAAAATAAGATTCTAAAATAATGATTTTTTGGTGGACAAAGCTGTGTGCCTTGTTAATAGGTTGGCCTGTCTTCTGGGCCAACTCCCCATAAAGTCTGATTTGAAGAAGCTCATTTGCTTAATTTTGAATATCATCAGCCTATTCAAGTGTTTATGAATAAACATTTATACTATATGAAATCAACATATATTCAATTGAACAACTAAATTATAACCTGGCCACGTGCAAACCCTGCAGGAGACTACAGGAAGAGAAGTGTGGAATTCGCAACTAAAATTTAATACCACCTTTCCGAAAGTATTCCCTTAAAATTGTTTAAACTTAAAACCTTAGGTTCAAGTTGAAGTACAATAGGAGATAACAACTTCATTCAGACCATAAATAACCAAGCAAAATAAGACTGCTATCACGCCGGGATGGTGTTGCAAGTTATAGAAGTTCACATGGAAAATCTTTCTAGTGGTGTATTAGTTATTTGGAGGAAACAATAGTAGTAAAACCTTCTCTCCAGTAGCAAGACGAAATCCAGCTAAGTTATAGGCATAGCCTACACTCTTGGTAGCAACTGCACTTTTTAAGCTTTGCATTGTATCATATATGCCCATGATTGGTGTAAGCTGTAAATGAATTTAGGAAAACATGAGAGAGGTAAGCACAAATTACATTAAAGATTGAGCTTTACATAAAAATAACGGTTCTATCTTGTATGTCTATCTATTTGCTGTAATTCCAAAGGTATAGGCTGTTTTTATACCGTCATGCTTCCACTTTTGTTACACAACAATATGAACCTATTTTTCCAGTTTTATATTTATATTTTGCCAATAATTAATTCTCTATTTTAACTCCCATCAACCAATGAATTATTCTACTATGTTGCTTTTGATTTTCACTATTCTCATAAATATGGCGTAGTAGGCATAAATGTATTTTTTCTATGATTATGCAAATGTTTAAATTTACATGCTGTCCTATCTCATCAAGAAAATAATAATGTGATTATATTCTATGATTAAATACAACAATTAATGATATCATTAAAATAAATTTCTCTACTTGAATATAAATAACCCTTGTCACAAACAAATGGCACAAATAAAGTAATTTTAAAAATTGAATGCTTATTTTCCTATTTAACTCCCAGTAAGTACTGAACTATTACACTACACTGCTTTTAATTTCTCATTTCGCTAGCATGATCGCTCATATAAAGCAGATGTGCTTTTTCTATGAATCTATATGCATTTAATTCTATATCGAGGAAATAATCATGAGACTACATTCTATAATTAAATACAAATTCGCCTTTGGCCACAATTGATGATAGAAACAATTTATTTTCTCTAATTAGATACAGATAATATGACTGTTTCTTTCTTTACATGATTGATGATTCCTAAAATAACTCAATCTTAATCATATTTTTGTAAGCGGTTGATTTGTCCATATATATACATTAAAAAGGGCTACATTACGCATGCGTCCAAGTTATTTTATCTTATCATGAGTTAACTTGATATAATTCACGCTTCAATGAGTCGTTTCCAGTTACACCTATGAACAATAAACGATATAGCTTAATAAGTACATGAAAATAATAATTTTTAAATTTGAAACAAATTTATTTTTAAAGTTGAATCTCCAATCCCATTATTATGCTAATATCATTCCAATCACATTATTATCTAGGTAGCCTGAGCACTATATCAGCATGGATGATTTCAATGGAAACTAAATTGTGTGTAATGTCCAAAAAATGTTAGCAGTCATGTGTTGTGTAGCAGTATGAATATAATCTTCTGTAGCAAAGCCTTCCTGTAATGAAACTTGCTATGTAAAATGTTTGACAAATCCATTCTCCGGTGATTTGTAAAGACAACCAAATGATTAAGGTTTTGCAATTTTATTTTTTTAGTCAAGTAAACATCATTATTAATTACTGTTTTCATACAAACACAATGTTTTTACATAAAAATATCTAACATTGGCTCTCTCTAAGCATCTGCTAGTCAAAACATTAAAAGATTCCACAGTAGACCTCTCTCTAAGCATCTGCTGACCAAAACATTAAAGATTTCACAGTAGACATACCATTCAAGCTGTTCATAAGCAACATGCAAGATAGACCCACCAAAACCACAAAGTCAATGCGTATTTAGATGCCAAGGGTTCCTGTAAAAATAAGTTGTCACTTTAACCAAAATAAAGGGTTTAAAAAAGCATGGTAAAATAGTATATATTTGTAATAGTAAAGTTTACTTATATCAGGGTCCGCTGATGATGACCTCAACACTTCATATCTAAACAACAACTATTATATCGGTAAAGGTGATACATTTTGCTTGATTGAACGTGCAATGCTATTTCACTACATATAAAGAAAAATTCCTTTTTATGTAATAATAACGTACCTTTTTTTGTCAACAAGCCATGACCTGTATAGCAAAAAAATTAAAATAAATCAAGCTTGCTTTGTGAGGCAATGACAATCATAGAAAAAGACCTTGTTTTCATGTTGAAAAATGTAATCTTTCAAATTATTCAAGCCTGACATAACATAAAATGACAACTAAATTCTAAATTGCCATCGACGTATAAAATTTATACTTAAATGGCATGATTAATATATCATTTGATATTATAATGAAGTATGGTGCATGTCATGTAACAATAACAATACCCTTTATACAATCCAGGCAATTAAGAATTAAATTAATTGTTACAATTTATGTCATGTAGAAACGGAGGAATTATAAACCGATCAGTGTACCTCCGATGTCGTTGTCGAGGCGGAAGAAGGGTTCGCCCACTGATTAACATAGAAATGTGTTTATTTTTATGCTCTTATATCTTATCTTTTGTATATAAATAAATACTACTTGGGTATTGTTTTGTCACTTTTACAGATATTCCAACCCAACCCGCATGCAACCAGAAAAGTAGAGAAATGGAGATCAGTTTGCTATATATTTACATTTTGAAGAATTGTAGATGAATATCTCACATCTAGTTGCTGTTGGACAAGAAAATGATTGATAAAAAAAGACATACACATCTCAAATTAAAGGAGGCTTGCAAGAGAAAAGGAGAAAAGGCATATAACTTGTTCCAAATGACAAAAGGCCTAAAACTTACTTGAAATAGATAGGCCCATTTGTAATTAGGGTTAGGGTTTGGTTATCTATCCTATAAATACCCTTGTATTCTCATTGTAGCCACCATCCCATTTTCTATCTTCTTCTCAATTAACAAAGTTCTTCTTTTTATTTTCTGCATTTTTTTTATTTTCTTAGCAATTAGTGTTGTCTGTCCAATTAGATTTGGTAGAACACTATTTGTCTTTTTCATTTATGATTCATTAGTGATTAACCGTCTGATTAGATTCAGCGGTAATCCTAATTTTAATTCCTGTTTGTTATTTTGATTTCTGCAGTTTTAATTTCTGTTCTTTTTATTGTGTTCTTAGGTCATATGGGATTGAATATAGATTTGATTAGATTCAGATCTGTATTCAATTCAATAATAGTTTTATCTTTTTTCAAAATCAATCCCCAAGCTTCGTCTAACTCGCCCAAGAAATTATTTGAATAATTTGATTTAATTTGCCTCCCTGTGTTCGACCTGTATGCTACACACCTGTGCGCTTGCAGAATTTATTACAAATATCACGCTTTTCTAGCGACAATCACCCACGGCCAGAGGTGAGGAGAAGTGCCAGATATGAACATACAATAGCAGGAGTGTCAGATCTGAACATACAACAGAAAAAAAAGGTAGACTAATTTGTACCAACGAAGTAAATAGATGACATATCGAACAATAAACTTAGTAGAAATGTACGAATTATGAATCGAGTTTACCTATGATGTCATCGTCGAGGCGGAAGAAGGGTTCACCCGCGGCGAGGAGGAGTGCAAGATCTAAACATACAACAGAAGAAGAAAAAATTAGACTAATTTGTAGCAACGATTGTGCATTCTACAAAGTAGCAATGCTCGAAGTAGGGCGCTCTTTAATAAAAGAGCATTGCAACCGACATTACAATAGGTAAAATAATTTTACTTTTATTTCAATGTTTTATATATTTCAAATTACCTTGCTTACATAAAAAACTGTATATTAAATTTGTTTTACTATCAATGATTTTTTTTTGTTCATGTTACTGTAATATACAGTTATCACCATGATGCTCTTTGTGTTGAAAGATGTAATTAATCTATATGGAGATGGGTCGGTGACAAAGATGAGTTAATGTAGTGCTTCGTTTAGTGAAGAATTAAATGAACACATACAGGTACCGTTTCTTCTTATTTTTTTGGTCAAACTTTCATTATTTTTAGTTTTGTAGCAGATTTTCCTTTCATATAATTTTCTGAAAAGGTAATGCAGTTGCTGTTCATGTTTATCAGTAAAATAATGACTTAGATGCTTGGTGGGTTTTACTCATCATTGAATTGATGCTACTTACTGTTTATATATTTTTTTCCCCAAAATGCTTTCCGATGAAATTTAAATGCCTAAAATTTAGATTAGTCATCCTTTTCTTTCTTTTGCTCCACCATTACTCAATACTAAATTTACATAAATGTGTTAACATTAATTATTATTAATGATATCATTTAATTTCTTAAAACAAATTTATTCAATTTTCCAACGTGCTGAAAATTGTGTTTCATATCATGACCTCGAAATATATTAAACTATCTTTTGATGAATTAAGTAGAATTATAAGGTATGAACAATATTTAGAAATCTATTGGTTAAACTGTACTCCAATCAATATTTGATAATGGTACCTAAAATATTTAGTAAACATAGAGTAATAGTTAAGCAAAATCAAATTATTTAATAGTTGATAATATAATGCTTCCTGACTAAATTTGAAATATATGTTCGATATATGCATTAACTTTTGTCATTTACAAATATAATTTAATGTTCTTATAAATCGAATAAGCTTGGAAGTAATATATGTTATCGGATCTAAACTAATCCAAAGTGCTTTTTTGTCAGTCTTAAATTCATTATCCAATGTGAGTGGAAAGAAGTAACTTTTTTTTAGGAAATACTAAAAGATCAATAAAATGTCTATTATATTCTTGAATTTTCTATGAGTGTACAGTTTTCTACAAAGTGAAACTACTTAGATTATATGTGAAAGACACACATTGAGTAATGATGTTATTCTTAGGATGAGTTAAACATTAGAATGATCTTTCTTTTGTGTCTCATTTGGTAACAACCATATTTAGGATAATGTGGTTAAGCATTTAACTCATGTTTCGCCAATCTTTCCTTTTTATGAATATCATGCTTCTTGCTAAATTTCAAATATATTTTTGATATTTGCCTTAACTTTTGTCATTTATATATCAATTTTACTGCTTTATGAATGACACCAAATAAGCTATAATTCATTGTACGTACATATTCCTGAGTTTTCTACAAGTGTAAAGTTTCTACAAAGTGAAACTACTTGACTTATTCATGAATGGCACACATTGAGAAATGCTATAATTCTTGGTATAAATTAAAAACATGATAGTAATCTTTCTTTTTTAATCTCATTTAGATACAATTGCATTTAGGGATAAAGTTGGTTAAGCATTTAATTCATGTCTCTTCAACTGTTCCTTTTTATAAAGGGACAATTAACGACAAGGACAAAGGCCCATTAAAATTTATCCATAAGGACAACCACTTAATATTTTATCCACAAGGACAATACACTGAAATTAAATTTCAGCCGACGCTTCCATCTTCTCCCTCTGTCGCGTATCTCGATTTCATCGTTTATCACGAAATCACAAAAATCACAAAATCATAAATCGTTGAAATCACAAATATCATAAGACATTAGAATCGAAATTCACAATCGATGACAAACATCACGAAATCAAAATCACGACCAAAAATCAGCCGAAACAGAAACCCTAGAAAACAAAAAAATAGGTCGAACAACAAAAATCCATTGGAAATCACAATTGAATGAAAAAAAAATATTTTTTAAACTATGTAAAGCACAATTGAAGAAGTCGAAATTGTTGAAACAATTTTTTTAGGTTGGAGATGTTTTTTTTTCGTTACTAGTATAGCAGTTCGTGGGTATCATTTTGCTATTTGTTTAGGTATCATTTTTTCTGTTTTAACTGTAAAACATAGCAGCAGTTTTTAGGTATCATTTTTCTATTTTTCTAGATATCATTTTTCATGTTTTAACTTTAAAACATAGCAGCAGTTTTTAGGTATCAGTTTGCTATTTTTTTAGGTATCATTTTTACAGTTTTAACTGCGTTATATGTTTTTTCATGAGATTTTGTTGCTCTGTTAATTTTGAAGTTATATTGTTGTATCAGCTTTGAAACTAAGTCGAACTTATTTCATTTTAATCAATCAAAATGTGATATAATTTTTTTTTTCATTATTTTATCTTCAAAACATAAGCAAGATTTGTGTTTATCACATAACACATAAACTGCTGTGATGTTTAACATAACACATAAACTACAGTAAAAATGATACCTTAAAAAATAGAAAAATGATACCTTAAAACTGCTGTGATGTTTAACAAAACACATAAATTACAGTATAAATGATACCTTAAAAAATATAAAAACGATACCTTCAAACTGCAGTAATGTTTAACATAACAGAAAAATTACACTAAAAATGATACCTTAAAAAATATAAAAATGATACCTTAAAACTGCTGTGATGTTTAACATAACATATAAGCCACAGTAAAAATGATACCTACAAAAATAGCAAAATGATACCTAAAAACTGCTGCTATGTTTTAAAGTTAAAATAGGAAAAATGATACCTAAAAAAATAGCAAAATGATACCTACGAACTGCTATACTAGTAACGAAAAAAAAACATTTCCAATCACGAAAAAATTATTTCAACAATTTCGACTTCTTCAATTGCGTTTTCCATCGTTTGAAAAATATTTTTATTCCATTCAATTGTGATTTCCAATGGATTTTTGTTGTTGGACAAATTTTTTTGTTTTCGAGGGTTTCTGTTTCGAGCGATTTATGGATTCGAATTTTTGGGTTCGATTGCAATTTCGATTCTAATGTCCTTTTGATTTTCGTGATTTATGAATTGTTATGGATTCGAATTTTTGTGATTTTTGGGTTCGATTGTTTTAAAGATGGAGCAGACGTGAGTCAGGAGCGGAGGAAGAAGAAATAAGCGCACGTGAAGAAGAAGAGAAACAGTGTATTGTCCTTCTGAATAAAATTTTAGTGGACTGTCCTTATGGATAAAAAGGCCTTCACTTTTGTCCTTTAAATATTTTCCTGTTTTATAAACATGCTTCCTGAATAAATTCCAAATATGGTTTTGATATGTGCATTAACTTTTTCCATTGATAATTCAAAATCACTGTTCTAATAAATGGTACTTAAATAGCTATGAAGTAGTATATATTATCAAATCCCAATTAGTGTGAAAGGCTGTGATGTTAACTATAAATTCAACATTCAATGCCGAAGAAAATTAGAAACCTGCTATGTCCGTGAAAACAACGGGTTATTTTGGTTTTTGCAAAATTATGGCTTATTTATTTTAAATTTATGTGTTTTTAAACTACTGTGAAATTATATATTAACATTTATTATACATCCATCTTCTCATAGTTATGCATGTATTAAGAATTCATTGTATCTTTACTAGGTCATATGGTGGTTGGTGATGATTTATATATTTGGAAGATGGTGGTTGGTGATGATTAAATATATTTGTTAGCTGAATACTTTGTTTTGGTTGAGCTTTGCATGTTGTCTAGATCAATGACAAGTTCTTTCTTTTAACTCTGTCCAACATTGTTTATCACTAAGCCAATGACTTCAATGCTTCCTGGGTTTTCCTTAATATAAGAAATATTTATGTTTTTCTAAATTGTTGTTCCATTATTATGTGTAGGAATTGCGGAAAGAAAGTCTATTTGATACTTTAAATCTTTTATGCATTCGTAGGCGTTGGTCTTTATTAATTTTTGTTTATGTAAATTTTCTAATTATGTTCAACACTCAGTAGGTTTCTGTGTAGCTGCTGAGGAATATGCAGTTGTGGAAGAATTGGCTCCTGAAGTACTTGGGTACGTGGAGGTAAACATATGGCTTATTTATCGGCCAAAGTAAGTACATGTTGAAACAGTTACACACATTTATGTTAAAACTTACTCTCATTTGCTTTTGGACATGATTTTTTTTTTTTTTTTTTTTTTTTTTTTTTTTTTTGTTACGAATTTATTTAATATCATAGTGATGAAATTGTCATAATTAAAACCAGTACATAGTCTCTGCATTAATTTTATTGTTCTTTTGAGTATGACAAAAGAATAAAAAAATGAAGATGTCTTAAATCTTATAATGGATAGGATTTTCGGTTGCACGTACACTAATTTTTTGTTTTGATTTGTTTTATTTGACAATTTATGTTTATTGGTTTTGACTTTTGAATTGTAACAGTTCAAACGTTGTATAGAAAACCACAAGTCTTGCAAGCGTAAATGACAAGGTACACAAATAAGCAATTGCACATTACATGCAGAATGTAGGAGCATTGGAATGCTTATCTTTACAGCATGACTGTAAATTCATTTTGTAACAATATATATTAAGGAGGGAAAAAATTCTGATCAAGTCAAAAATTTACTTTGACATATTTTCTCAAAAACTTCCATGTATATATTGTGCACCGTTTCTCCTTTGAACGATTATGTTTATTTTATATATGACTGTAAAAACATGGTATTTCTTTTCATGCGGTTGCATTTAAGTGTCAGGGAACAAGTACAGCAAGTGGCCTTGACGTACTTTCTAAATTGCCCAAGCAATGGATGGTAAAGCTCCTCAAAGTTATGTTCTTTTAGACAAGGGCCACATTATATTGTATTTTATGTTTTAGCTCAATTACTATATATATCTGAGTACTGACGCTATGATATCCTTAAAATATATGATATTCTTACAGATATATGTTCAATTCTCTTCCCTTCTAGACTGTTAAAGACTGATGGGGAAACACCATTAATTGTATTTCAGGTTTCTTATATATCAAAGGTTCGGATTCATACAGGATTCGTGATGGTTGATTTTTTTTTTTTTTAAAAAACATGTACTTCAGTGTTTAAACTGGATAGTGTTTAATTAACAAGACTCGATAGTTATAGCTTTCAAAAATTAATGGCCTAATAAATAGACTATTTTATAACATTTATAGCAAAAAAGATTTATTTATTTTTGCTTGGATTTTGCATGGTACAGGCTGACGAACTAATTTGCAGCAGAAAAAGTTCAACTCATGTTAAATTATAGTCTACACAGTTTCAAAGTATTAAATGTTAGTTACAGCAGGCCTCAACTTACTTTATTTATTTACCATGTTCAACTAAGCTTGTTTGGATAAATTAGTGGATTTTATCACCATTGAATTAGTGGTTTTGAATATGTTGTCTATTTAAGCTAAGTCAAAGATACCTATTCTTTCCCAATATTGAATGAAATTAGACTATTGCAGATCAATGTTACCATGTTATGTTATTGAATATCAAATGCTTTAATTTCTGTTTCCCTATTTGGATTTATTTTATTTTATTCTAATGCTCAACGAAAACATAAACTCTATACCATGGAATTCTCAGTTATGGTCTGTTGCTGCACAATTTGGCTTAAGAATTCTACGCTAGAAAATATCATCTTTTTTGCATGATGCATGATGCATGCAGACAGCTTCGCTAGCGATCTTGCACAGATTTCTCTTCATATGCCTTAATACTCCTATTTTCCCTCTTTTCACACAAACGCTAATACTCCACTTATTACGCAACATCACACAACACTGAGTACTAACCCCTTAATTTTTTTACACGTAATAGTATGAACATTTTTACTCCATTATCAGTACATATTTTTGTTTATTCACAGGGCTAAATCAGCTGATGAAGTGTGACTACAAAGGGTTACCAGACCAAATAAAGGAAACAAAACAGGTAAGACGAAATATGATCAGCTATAGATGCAATATTATTAAGTCTCAGTTTGGCCATTTTTTACAATATGCATGTGATATCACTAAGTTTGGTTGATATTTACTGTCCAGCATAATTTGATTTAGCAACAGGAAATTAACATTTAGCATAAATATACAACCAATACGACTTTAACCATGAACAGGCCAAGGATGCGGATATTTTCTTCCAAAAAAATGTCGACTGAATTTCGGCTTTGTGTTTCTCTTTTGTCTAACCATTTAAATTTCTGATTACAACTTCATGTTTGGTGCCTCAAAGCCGAGTGAGATAGATATTTCATTATTTTCTATTCTTTTTCATGTTGCGGAATGCCAACAGAACACACGGTCAAGACATGACGGTTTTCTGTAGAGTGATGGGTATATCTATTATTTTTTATATATGATTACATATACGTGATCAGATATGCTTGCATTAGATAGTAAAACTGCATTGAATTATATGCAAGCTGAATATTTCTATTAAAAATTTACCCTTTTAAATGTAATTTCTATTTCTTCAGAGCAATTAAGAAAATGCTTAAAGGAGAGCCTTTTGTAGAAAATAGTATTGTGATTCCTAAGCAAAGCAAAGTAGCTTGCTAAAATTTGTCTGATAATATTTTTTTTACACTTGGTTTCCATATTTTTGCATGGTTGACTTAAATGCAGTTACTTGCTTACTACTTAGAACTATAGTTTCATTCATGCATATAAGGTGCTTGAGATAATGCTGCCTCCACTAAACCTTTAGCATATGTAATGCTATAATATACCTGTGAAGCAAAAGCATTATGTTGATGAAGTTTTATTCAGTCCTAATATTGTTCATTGAATTATTATGTTAATTGTACATTTGGTTTTAGATGTCAGTTTGATTATATCTACATTTTCAGAATTTTTTCATTTAAATATAATGACTTCAAATTAGGTATTGACGAACAAACATTTTTGGGAGAGAATGACTTCCCAATACCATGGTATGCTTCTTCCATTAAACAAATTTCTAACCAGTATTTGTTAAGTCATTGACTTTTCAAATTCACATTAACTTGGAACTTGATATGATTATCTACTATTTTAAAACCTAACGTCAAAACATTAATCACTGTTTTGTCAGACAATGAGGGCATTTGGACCAGGTGATTTCCCCCAATGGGAAACACCCTTTGTAGAAATGTATCTGAGCATTGCTCTTTTCACATTTTTATGCAGAGTTCGTTGCTATTCCTTATTAGATTATTTATTTATACATTTTAATATATTTTGCAGAAATATCTACGTCAATTGTATGCTTGGAGTTATGATTTCCTCAGCTTCATTTGGGATTAGTCTGCTCCTTTCTTAGTAGTCAGTGTATCTAATACATCTACTACTGCATTAAAAATTCGCAGCAACTACATTGTAAAAAAGTTCTGCATATCCTTTGCATCCTTTGTAACTAGCTTGCCACTGAATTGATATTCACCCTGCTTCTGCATTAAACAACAATCAAATTTTCTGCCTACTTATGCAATACTTTTCTTTGTTCACGCCCAGCCTTTGCTCACTTCTGTACTAAAGCAGTGTTTTCTGCATGCAGTGTTTTCTGTTTTTGTTTGTATTGCAAACATCAGAATTAATTCTACACACAAACAACTGCAAACGCTATGTACTTTAAACTTCATTTTCAGCTTTGGTCAAATTCATCTACGCACACGCCCATCGGGCATGCCTGTGTACTGGTGTATATAAAGTTCATTTCACATCATCAAACAAACACAACTAAATATAGTTAATACTTGATATTAATGCTTTTTTGTTGAAATTTACGTGGGAGGGACAAACAAATCCATACCCACGGTTACCTGCGGATAAAATCCGTCATGAATATGAAACGGATAACTAAATTGGTAGCTATGGTTAAATTAAACGGGTTTTTTTAATACCCGTTAATTAATGGTGTGGATACAGATAGTAAAACATCCATGTCCATGGGTACCCATGGCCGTATTAAGTGTGATTTATTGTCAATGCATACATCATTGTTGTTGGCTTTTGGGTATTTGTACGCATGTTTTAATTGAACAATTCAGCTCCTCCTGCAAAATTTCTTGTTTCACTCCTCCTTACTGGTTTATATCAATATGTTGTCAAATCCAAGCAACGCATTGCCAAAATTCACGTCTGGTCTCATTTGTTTTTATTCGATGTATATTTAAATAAATTCAATAGATGGTTAAAAAATAAATTGAATTAAATATTATTGATACCCGCGAATACCCACGAATACCCGCAACTTGTTTAAAATCTGTTTAATGGATACCCGTGCGGGTATGGGACCGGCACAGGGCAAAAAATTACTTAACGGGGCAGGTGATGGGGGTATATTACCCATGTGCCCGCCCCGCCCCGCTCCGTTGCCATGCCTATTCTCATTGTCTCATTCTATATCAGGTCTTCACCTAAACTCTTGTTCTAGTGCCTAAGTCCACTTATTGGTTATTATGATCAACTGTAGTATATATTTCCCCCTATATATGGTGGTTTTATTATCAACTATATTCCTCACTTTTATTTTTGGACTTTTCATATAGTTTTTAAATTTACAACTGATTCTAGATGGTTGAAGGAAGAGCTCCATTTCACTGGTTCTGATACAATGATATGCTTGCAATGTCTTAGGCCTCCTTTAGGATATAAATTGAAAAAAAATTACCCTATAGAACTCAAGGAGTAAGCATAGTTTCAACTTGTAACTATAATATTTATAACTTAGTTTTATGTAACCGGTATATGATTCTGTAGTAATATACGAAGTAGTGATACAATATAGTTAATTTGCATGGTTGTTAGCCTTTAATTTCACTTATGTTTCTTATCGACTATTTATTTAATTTTCATTCCTTGGTTATTTATAATCAAGGCATAATCGGTACTCCATTATGATTGCATTTCCCCAGAGATGTCTGCTTGGGATGCAACTTGTGGAGCTTCGAACAACACTTGGATTTTCTTCGATTCCTATTCTCTTAGTTCTGACCTATTTCCATTGCCAATTTACCTTTAGGGCTAATTGCTACATAGTAAGATCTGCTTTGTTTTTTGGATTAGTGGTTGTTTGGGTCTCATATTTGGATCTGAAACGTTTCTCATATGGAGAAATATTGCGTGTGCTTTATTTTTATCTTTTTCCCTTTGTCCAGTGGTTGTATGTTTGGAGATGGTTTGTCTAAACTGGATATATATCCATGTGTTTTATAAAATGGCAATGAATGCAAATTATGTTTTGAGAAAAGCATCATTCCATGTGCCTTGCTTGAATATCCAAAAAATAAAAACGCTGTTTCATAGTTGACATTAGAAATAGCATGAACAGAAACCAATACAAGTAGTGCGCTTAAAAACATGTTCATGCTAGTGAAGTTTATATCATAGCAAGGCGCCTAGGGAAGATGATTTCATGGCGAGTCCTTTGTAGGTAAGGCATAATAAGTACATTACAAAATGTTCTTCTGTGGAAAGGCATAGACTATGATGGAAAGTAAGTGGACTGTTACATTACATGTGTATCCAATTTTATTTAAATATTACAGTACAAGCAATCAGATTCTTATATCACTGTTGGAAAGCTAATTTTACCAATTTATGATTACCACCATTTTCGGTTATTCGTTTCTTATTCAACATTACTTGGTATATGCAACACCCCGTAATTTTAAATATTAAAATTAATAATTTTAAGAACACTTAATTTTTAGGAGAAGAGTTAAGTGAAATGGGTTACCCCATTGCGCTCGTCTCGAAATTCTGCTTGGAATAGAGTCCAAGTTTTCGTAAATCGGACTTCGTATGAGGAAGTTATGGCCCTCAGAAGTTTCAGGAATTTAAATAAATTAAAACAACTCAGATTTAAATTCAAAATTCGAATTCAAACAAAGAAGCGGGCTGGGCGGGATTTTTCCCGCCCCAGGCCAGGTCGACCAGGGGGTCGACCTCCCCTATACAGATCGACCTGGGGGTCGACCTGCCCCCTCGGGCAGATCTGAACTGTGACGATTTCTGACTTGTGGCTGAGTCACTAGGGCTTAGGTGGCGGTTTCCGGATGGCTTTAATTGGTCTGAATGGTTCTGATTGCTCCTATGATAATCAAACGGCTTATATTGATCTAAACTTCTATATAAGCACGCATAGACTCAAGCTCTAAACCTAAACTAAATTAATCTCTTGGCCTCCATGCTACTACTGGAATAGTTCTTCTTCTTCTTAAAGCTTAGGAATTGCAAGTCAGGATTCTAATACAAACGACGAACGAATTATTCTCATCTCTAATCCGTCTTTGTGAGTACATTTTCTTTCACAAAATAATTAATAAACTAATTATGATGAGTTATAAATTTGGATTATGAGAACATGCCTGTTGAATCATGTGACGTTACTTAATTTTGTTATCGTCTGTTTGTGAACATATGTCAGTTTTGTTAACTTATGTTAGTAGATCTATTCCATATGTCTAATCACATATGTTTAACTTGATTCATTTTATGACATCAGTTTATATGCAAGTTTGGATGTAAATCATATGCTAGTTTGTATGTGAATCTTATGCAAGTCTGTATGCGAATTATACACAAGTTTATATGTGAATCAAGTATATATGTATGTATGTATGTATGTATGTATGTATGTATGTATGTATGTATGCGAGTTTATATGTAAAACATGTGATATTAGTTTACATGTTTAAATTCATATGCAAGTTTAGGTAAAACCATATTCACATATGCAAGTTTAGGTGAAAATCATATTCACATATGCAAGTTTAGGTGAAAACCATATTCATATATGCAAGTTCACAATTTCATGTTTAGATCTATATTTAGATCCATGGCAGTACATAGTTTATGCAAATTTATGTTCTATATGTCCATTGCCTATGCAAGTTATTGGCTATGCAAACTTATGTTATAATTCTTATTCGCAAGTTAGATCTATTTTATGTGTTATGCAAGTTGTGATGTTTCTTTTCTTTTTACGAGTTAGACTATTTGCAAGTCTAACATATTTCATATTAAACGTACGAACGACGTGAGGACAATGGGAAAATATTAAATATACATATTGTGAATTGGTATAAAATGGCTTTAAAAGCATATAATTAATTTGAGACACTAATTGGTATAATTTATATACCTCAAAACTATGGACATAATTTAGGTGACAATTATGGACATAGATTAATTTGGAAATTATTGACAATTTTAATAGGGATAATTAATCCATATTGGGGTGAAATAATTATGTGTAATAATAAACGCCTAAGACACAGGTTAGACTCGTTTGTGGTATAAGACTGCCCGGACCCGCCCGACAAATCCAGTAACCACAAACGGTAGTCTAATGTGAGAAGTCGAAGACATAAATTAAATGCGTAACAATTGTAAAGACACGAGGTTAGACTCGTTTGCGGTATAAGACTGCCCGGACCCACCCGGTAAATCCAGCAACCGCAAACGGTAGTCTAATGTGGGAGGTCTTACAAGGTTACGGTTATAATGAATTAAGTAACGCTTAACCAAGATAAACATGTGGTGGGACATGGGGGTTAAGTGGGTAACATGGGTGACATGTGAAATACGATTAGAAACACTTAACCAAGTTGAAACATGTAAAAATACATGAATAAGAAGGGCTAAGTGGGAAATCCTAGTGGGGACCAAGCATAGGTGGAAAGCTTGTGTCAAGTATAGAGACCCTTTTCAAACCAATAACCCATTAAGTATATTTGCGAGCTCGAGCTAGGTCGAGGACGGGACACGCTTACTGGGTTTGATCGTAAGAGGTCAAAACGGGTTAGCGGTGGCAACGTAAGTCCAACGGGGTCATGTGCGTGCGTGGGCCCGGGCTGGTAGGTAAGACGTTGTTGCATCGTGTAGATATAAGCCGTGCATCTTTAGTGGTATCGGGTTACCACTTTGGGGAGTGATACACCCCACTGTGGGACCAGCACGGGTATCTACGAGTTAGGGAGCCGATCACATTGGGGGTAGTGGGTACAACTAGTGGAGATAGGGGCAGGCGGCACCAATGAAGACAGCTAGGGGTACACGGGACTACCATCATCATTATTATGATTATTATGTTCAGTAGGCGGGATCAACTTTTAAGGTGATTGGTATTGGTGCAGCATAGTAATTATGCTATAGTGTTGGAGGCGCAATTGACGTTATCTTATTCCTCTTGTTTGCTTTGTCATGCCCATTTGTTTCACAGTCATTCCTTATTTACCAGTTTATGCCTTATCATAATTACTTTAATAATTATATTGTTAAAGTTATTGGACTCGCCAGACTTTATGTCTGACCCCCTTTGTTTTCGCCTCTTTTCTTCCTCCCCCCCAGGTTCTCAGGGTGGGACTAGTGCTAGTGGAGCTTGATTTGGATCTCTCTCTCTCTTTTGGAAGTTCTTGGATTGCTGAAAGTAAAGTTCAACTTATCTCCTTTATGGCTACTTATGTTGGGGTTATGCTTTTTACTTTATGTACTCAGAAAATAATTTGTCAAGATGGATATTAAGTGCACTTGGTTTTATTGTTGGTTTTTGATGTTGTTGTAACCAAACTATTTTTCCGCTGCAATAAAAGTTGTTTTAAATTTTCAAGTACCAATATATGTATCTATCTTGTTATATTCTGTTCTATACACCAATAATACTCCATGAAAGTTAATGCATTACCTTTGAGAGTGACATTAATGGACGTGGGGTGTTACACGTTGTATCAGAGCTGAAGGTTACCAGAACAGATAAGAGATTTTGAAAAACTGTTTTTCAAAAGCATTTTATAAAGAAATACTTTCAAAAATAGGTTTTAAGGAGAGTATTTTCAAGAGAAAAGTTTGTTTTAAAAACATAACCCCCAAGAGCCATATATCTTTCCTTCGATTCTCCGTTTTGAATCTCTTCCTTTTTCTTTTCAGCATGCCTGCGATACACAAGATACCCGAGGGCATACCGATACCAACCTGGTTTAGAAGGTATCTGGAGGCTAGGGTCACCGCTGCATGCCCAGCAGACGTTCCTCCTCCCCTAGTTGCAGCCGCTCCTCCTCCTCCCCCTCCCCGCATTGATACTTTTTCGAAGATATGCAAAGACTTTCGGGCAATGGGCAGGAAACCTTTTCACGGGTCAGAGACGTTTGTTGAAGCTCGAAATTGGCTTAAGAAGGTGGAAGATTTGCTTGGTATCTTCGAGATAGAAAATGGAAGGAAGGTCCAATTAGCTGCTTAGTTAATGAAGGACGAAGCCTCGTTTTGGTGGGAGGTCACGAATGGAGAGCGTCCAGTGGAGACATGGATGGATTTCAGGCATAGGTTCAAGATGAAATTTCTCTCACGAGCAGAAGAGAATTTATACATGGAGAGGTTCTTGGCGTTGAAGCAGAGGAATTTAACAGTAAAGAAGTACGTCAACAAGTTCAATCAGTTGGCGAGATTTGGCTTAGACTTGGTGAACACACCTGAAAAGAAGGCCCTGAGATTTGTTAAAGGTTTGAATGGGCCGCTACATGGGTTGGCTATGACCCACATTCCTATAGGGGCTACCTTTGAGAAACTGGTTGACATGGTGCTTATGCATGAAGAGGAGAAAGGCGCTAATGCTAATAAGGCACCGAAAAAGAAAGGGGATCAAAAGAAGTCACAGCAGCAACCCAAGAAAGGTGGTAAGGATAACAATAGCAAAGGAAAGAAAAGTTGCTTTAATTGTGGAACACCAGGCCATCTGGGAAAGGACTGCAGGAAGAAGACTGGTTGTTTCAACTGTGGTGAGGCAGGACATCTGATTAAAGACTGCACGAGAAGACAAGGGCAAGGGTAGAGGACAGGGTCTACTTCTGGAGGGCAGGTTTAGGCTCTCATGGCACCAGGGCTGGCAAGAGGGCAGGTTCATGCTCTCATGGCACCAGGACAAGAGAGAGGTAGAAACATTTCTGTTGAAAGTTTGGTTTTTCTATTTGATCATCCTGTTCGTACTTTGTTTGATTCTGGCGCTTCACACTCGTTTGTATCTGCTTTGTTAGTTGAAACACTACACCTAAATACTAGTCTAGTTACTGATCCCATAGTAGTCTCAAATTCTATTGGTGGTTCGGCTCATCTTTCAATGATTTTTCAGGATTTGAGAGTGTCTATCTTGGGTGTTGGGTTTGAATGCAACGCCTTCGTTCTTGGCTTTATGGGCTACGGCTTGATTCTAGGCATGGATTGGCTAGCTAGATACGGTGCCATCCTAGACTGTGAAAGAAAGGTAATTAGATTTTTGACTCGTTGTGGCAAGATCCATGACATTTCTTGTGACCCCAGAGGTCCGATGATGCTTAGCTACCTAGAATCTCTTGACGCATCCAATGATGGCTTGTAATCCGTTCGTGTGGTCCGTGAATACGGTGACGTCTTTAATGAAGTTCGGGGTTTACCCCCGAGGCGCGAGATAGACTTTCGAGTATACCTAGTAGATAATGCAAAGCCAGTTGCATTACCAGTGCACCACATGGCTCCGAGGGAGAGAAGAGAACTCAGTAAGCAAGTAAAAGAGTTGCTTGAGAAGGGGTTCATAAGAAGAAGTATTTCGGAATGGGGTGCTCCAATTGTTTTTGCTATGAAAGCTGATGGTTCACTTAGATTGTGCGTGGACTATAGAGAGCTGAATAAGCTCACAAAGAAGAACAGACACCCATTGCCGAGGATAGATGATTTATTCGATCAGTTGGTTGGTGCTTCGGTTTTCTCGCAGCTGGATTTGGCTACAGGATTTCATCAGCTAAGGGTGGCTGAAGACAACATAGATAAGACTGCATTTAGAACTCCTGACGGTTTCTTCGAGTGGCTCGTCATGCCTTTTGATTTGACGAATGCACCCACATACTTCATTGACTTAATGAGTAGGGTGTTTAGGGAGTTTCTAAACAAGTTTGTGGTAGTCTTTGTGGACGATATCTTGATTTTCTCTAGAAGCGAGGAAGAGCATGCCCTACATCTTAGGGAAGTCTTAGAGACCCTACGAGCGCATCAACTCAAAGCTAAGTTCTCCAAATGCCATTTTTGGAGAAAAGAAGTGAGGTTCTTACGACACGTGGTCTCTAAGGTAGGGATAGCCGTGGATCCCGCAAAGGTGGTGGCAATCCAAGATTGGAAGATTCCTAAGAACGCAACAGAAGTAAGAAGCTTTTTAGGGCTGGCTGGTTATTATAGGAAGTTCATTAAGGACTTCGCAAAGATATCATCCCCACTTACTCGGTTAACGAAGAAGAACTTGACTTTTGCTTGGGATGTTGACCGTGACGATGCTTTCCAACATTTGAAGAGGGCTTTGACGACAGCTTCAGTTTTAGTTTTGCCAGATGGGAGTAAGCCATTCATAGTATATACCGATGCTTGCGGGACAGGGCTTGGCGCAGTTTTAATGCAAGAGGGAAGAGTGATATGCTACGGTGGAAGGCAGTTGAAAGTCCACGAGAAGAATTACCCTACCCACGACTTAGAGTTGGCTGCCATAGTTTTTGCGATTAAGTCATGGCGTCATTATTTGCTTGGCGAGAAGTTTGAGTTGTATACAGACCATAAGTCGCTAAAGTACTTGTTCTCTCAGAAAGATCTAAACTTGAGGCAACAGAGGTGGATGGAGTTTCTGGCATCTACGATTTTGAGATCGCATATACCCCTGGAAAGGGTAACATTGTAGCTGACGCCTTAAGTAGAAAGAAGTTGACTTTGAGTCCCTTATTCGTAGAGCGATAGAGTTTATAGTATATATCTACCTTTGACTTCAGACCCTCTATCGATTATGTACCCGGATTGTTGGCATCGCTAGAGGTGCAACCTACACTTTTGGGTCGGATTGGAGAGGCACAGCGAGATGACCCATAGTTGGTTGAGATAGTAGGCAAGCTTATAGGAGGGGAGTCTTCGAGTCATCTTAATAGATATGCTATAGATGAGAGAGACTGGTTGCGTAGAGATGGGAGACTTTGCATGCCACAAGACGAGAGCTTGAGGAAGACAATTCTTGAAGACTCACATCGCTCTAAGATGACCATACATCCCGGTGGGGACAAGATGTATAGGGATATGAAGCGAGTTTTCTTTTGGGCCGGAGTGAAGAAGGACGTGGCTGAGTTCATTTCTAGATGCTTGGTGTGCCAGCAAGTCAAGGCGGAGCAAAAGAAGCCCGGTGGTTTGCTCCACCCTTTAGAGATTCCGTTGTGGAAATGGGAAAGTGTTTCCATGGATTTTGTAGACGGGTTGCCAAGATCGAGAAAGGGTAATACGGGGATTTGGGTAGTTGTAGACAGACTTACTAAGAGTGCCCATTTTATTCCCATTAAAAGTAGGAGGATTCCGCATGGTTAGCATCTGTTTACCTTCGAGAGATAGTTCGTCTGCACGGCATACCCTCTAGCATTGTAAGCGATAGAGATCCCATTTTCACTAGCGAGTTTTGGAAGAGCTTACAAGAGGCGGTTGGAACACAATTGTGCTTAAGTACCGCTTATCACCCTCAAACAGACGGCCAGACCGAGAGAGTAAATCAAATTCTAGAAGACCTTTTGAGGCTATGCATTTTGGACTTTGGGGGAACATGGGAAGAACATCTTCCATTAGCGGAGTTCGCCTATAATAACAGCTTTCAGACTTGATTCGACGGCGAATGGAGACGGCGCAGGACCGACAGAAGTCATATGCTGATAAGAGACGAACCGATCTTAAGTTCGATGTTAGGGACATGGTTTTTATTAAGGTGTCTCCGTTGAGAAACGTAGTCCGTTTTGGATCAGTAGGGAAGTTGGCACCGAGGTTCGTAGGACCCTTTCCAATTACATAGAGGATTGGGCAGATGGCGTAGAGAGTAAAGTTGCCAGAGAAGCTCAGTGGTGTTCATGACGTGTTTCACGTTTCACATTTGCGTAAGTGTTTACATGATACAGCGGAAGTGGTGGAGCCGAGCACGCTCAAAGAAGTGAAAGTAGAACGAAATGCCACGGTTAGACGAGCTCCTACACGCATTCTCGGATCGAAGGTCAAAAAGCTACGCAACAAAGAGGTCAAGTTGGTTAAAGTGCAATGGGGAGATGATCAAGGAGACGCAACTTGGGAGACGGAAGACAAGATGCGTACGCTGTACCCTTTCCTTTTTGAGGGTATGTTTTTAACTTCTCCTTTTTCTATCTCTTTGTTGATACTTGTCTTATCGTTTAATATGTCTTTGCGATGATATCTTCGATCTTTAGTTAGGAAAAACCCTATGGTTGTAAACATGTGTTTGAGACATGTTATGTTTGGTGGATGCAAATGGATGCAAGTAGTTGCTAGTGGTCGCTCGTGGATGCGTGTACACACACATTAGGCACTAGATCGGCTCAATCACTTTCATATTGCATATAAATATGTGTGCATATTTAAATTAATGGATGTATAATGGTTGTGTTATCATATGGATGTTGCATTTTGATGAATGGTTGTGCACACATGTAGAAATAATATGTATCGTTAGGATTCTTTCGCATACATAATGGACGCATGGCACAGTCATGATTTTCATTAAGGAGGTCAACTAAATCAGTAGACCGCCTGATTTTGCATTGGATAAGGAACATGTACACACACTATTTGCATATGTTCATACGACATTAGAAATCTTGTAAGGACAATGGATGCCTGTGTTTGAAGGTTGAGTAGATGGATGATTAGATGTTAGGATATACATTCTCCTTAACTTGGAGATTTCGGGGGCGAAATCCTTTAAGGAGGGGAGAATGTAACACCCCATAATTTTAAATATTAAAATTAATAATTTTAAGAACACTTAATTTTTAGGAGAAGAATTAAGGGAAATGGGTTACGCCATTGCGTTCGTCTCGAAATTCTGCTTGGAGTAGAGTCCAAGTTTTTGTAAATCGGACTTCGTATGAGGAGGTTATGATCCTCAGAAGTTTCAGGAATTTAAATAAATTAAAACAACTCAGATTTAAATTCAAAATTCGAATTCAAACAAAGAAGCGGGCTGGGCGGGTGTAACGACCCGCATTCTACGCATCATAGGATCGTAGAATATTTGTTTCTTTCACATACGAAGTCGTATGGTCATGTAACTTTGGGAGACGGTTATTGGAGTCATTTCCCATGTTCATGATTTTTTCCGATTTTTAAATGACCGTTTTGCCCCTAGCTGATCTTGTTTTGGCCATAACTTTTGATTGGAAAGGAGTTTTGACCTGAAACCACTTCCATTGGCTTCAGATGATGGTTTACCTTTCCGTAGAGTGGTCACATGTGAAAAACGGACTTACCGTTTGGAAGATATGGCTGAAATAAGGTTTGGAAGGTGAAAAACTGTTTAACCGGGCCAAATAGGGTGATTAGTGAATGGGCCCATAACCCATTTCGGGATTAGGGTTATGGGGAGGCTGAAATGAGTTAGGTTTTCATTCTATTTTAGTTTTCTAGCCGCCACTTACGTTTTAGAAACCCTAACAATGGCCTCCAACCTCTAAAACACCTCTAAATCACTTTCGAATCAAGAATTAAGCTCAGCAACATCAAATCAAGGCGGATTAGCACAAGAATCGAGGTAGAGCTGCTGTATTGCATTGGTATTCGCGCTCAAACAGTAGAGTTTCAGTTCTAAAGGTTTTATTTGTGCCTAAGGTGAGTGATTTGCATAGTTTTGCACTAATTACGGTTAATTAAGAGTAATTAGTGAAGATTAGCGAATTTAAACATGATAAAATTCTGGAAAAATATTTATAAAATTCGAAATAATGTTTTAGACCTCTGTTAGAAATTTGGTTTGATTTGGTTAAGTTTTACTAATCATATTATTAGTTTTGCCTAAACATGCTTAAGGGGAAAACATGGGGTTTTGGGTATGTTTTATCCTTATAAACATGTCATATTGTTGTTTTAGTGTTTGTGGATGATTATACATGTTACTATGACTGTATGGTATGTTTTGTGATTGCATAGAAAAGTTAGAATGGTTGAAAACGCCGTCGTTTGGCGAAAATAGCTTGCTGGAAAAACTTGCAGCAAACCGGATAGGAGCATTCAGATAGGAGCATTAGGATAAGAGCATCCGGATAGGAGCATTCGGATAGGAGCATTCGGATAGGAGCATCCGGATAGGAGCATTCGGAAAGGAGCATTCGGATAGGAGCATTCAGATAGGAGCATTCGGATAGGAGCATTCAGAAAGGAGCATTCGGATAGGAGCATTCGGATAGGAGCAACCAGATAGGAGCAACGGATAAGGGCATCCGATCTGAACCGGACAGGGGCATCCGACCCGAACCAAATAAGAGCATCCGAGCACCCGAACTGAACTAGAAAGGAGCATTCGAACCGAACCAAGCAGGAGGGGGCGAACCGAACCGAACCGGAGGATCAAACACCAAGTAGACCTAAACCCGAGATGCAAAGGAAGTCCAAATGAGGAGTTGTACCTCAGGATCTAGATGGGAACCAAGTAGGGAACTTCATGAGTTGGGCTTTGCTGCGGGACGTGTGCTAAGGGGTTGTCGATGTCTGTAACTTTAGATCACTATGTGTAGGGGGTACGTGAACGGATTCAGGGCCACAGTGGCCTCGGTACAACTAAAGAGCTATAGACCAATGAAGTGGGGTCATTTGTAAAGATTTGGTCATGACTCCATGGGATAAGCTTGGTAGTAGCAGTAGTTGTACAAGTCGAACTCCGTCACTACTTCGATGGGTCTAGTGATTGATAATGGTGGACATCATATGCTTTACGCATTGAGTGAGAGATGTGAGAATGGTTGCTATGTTTGATTGTTTGCCTTCATTATGACATACACACCCCCACCCCCGTATTCTTTACACCATATGATAGTGACACCTTAGAGTATTGTACGGTATGTAGTGCTAACTCTTTGGTTGCAGGTCCAGGTTCAGGTATGGTTTAGTATACCTGTTATTGTTCTGTTTAGCTGCTTATCGCTCATACCAGACTTTTTGTCCGACCCAGAGTTTTATGTCTCTTCTTATTACTCTGGGTGCTCTCACGAGCTGACTAGAGACAGGTTAGCTGGGTATGCACGAGTAGCTGATCCGGAGACGAGCAGGAGGCTTCCACGTATGATACATATAGATATTCTCCCTGTGTTGTTGAAGATCACTGCTTGGGCATTAGTAGTGCATCTTCTACTTTAACTTTCTTTTGCTTTAGAGACAGTTTAAAGTTGTAATAATGATGTTGGATCATAAGCTGTATTTGGATTTCCGCTGCTATGTTGGTTTAGTTTTCAGCTTATGCACTGTCTCGCCTGTTTTATGTCAAGATTATGTTATTATTATATTTTGTTCCATGCGCTGTGAGACATTCTACAGGTTCCTTGTTAGTTCATTCTCTTCTTTCCTTTCTTTGGCGACCGTTCCGTGCTAGTCGGGCATGTGTACAGCGCACCTTCGGAGGAAATGCAGGCTGGTGCGGGGCGGGCCGTCACACTTGGTATCAGAGCCAGGTTGCGTAGTTAACCTAGGGAAAGACACCAGGGAGAGATAATACGTATATGAGAGCGCGTATTTGTGATTATTTTGGTTTTCAAAAGCTGTATATATATATATATTATTAGTATAGCTAAGGATGAAGTCGCACTGCACTGACACCACTATGGAGATGGTTAATCGTTTTCTCTGTGCAGATTGAACGATGAGCCGATACGTAAGGGGTACCGGTAGAGGAGCCAATAATGGGAATGCTGCTGAGATGAGGACGATGTTTACTGACCTCATGAGAGAGATGCTTAGGGATGTGTAGAGGGCAGCTCCCAATGCTGGTAATGGTGGAGGTCCAGTAGTGCAGGCGCCTAGGGCCGATTTCGCCAATCTGAACAAGGATTATACTAGTCTTGGTGGGAAGCCGTTCCACGGAACGGAGTCGGCTACGGATGTTCAGAATTGGATGGATAGCTGCGAGCGTATCTTCGAAGACTTGGGTATCGAGGATGCGATGAAGAGAAGGCTAGCATCCCGTCAGCTGCAAGGACGGGCTATGAATTGGTGGAATGCTATAAAGGCAGCTACCCCATAGGATCTGATTACTTGGGATCAGTTTAAGGTTCGCTTTAGCGACAAGTTCATTCCAGCTGCTCAGAAGTCAGTGTTGTTTAAGAGATTCTTGGAACTCAAGCAGAATGGCAGAGCTGTCTCGGAGTATATCGCCGAATTCGACACTTTGTCGAAATATGGGTTATCTCTTATTGATACTACCGAGAAGAAGAATAAGAAGTTCATAACTGACTTGGATGGATACTTGGGGGAAAGGCTTATTAACCACATCGATGAGACCTTTGAATCGATTGTGGGAAAAGCTTTAAGATCAGAAAGTCTTTACCCTAAGTTGAAGACTGAAGTTACATCGGCAGAGGAGCCAAAACCACAAGCAAGCGGTGGAGGCAAGAATGGTTCTCAGAATAAGAGAAAGCAGAGTCAGACTAAGGATGGCCAGAAGAAAAAGGATAAGAAAGATATTGAGTGCTTCAGCTGTGGTAAGAAGGGCCATTATGCTAGTAATTGTCTGGCCAAGCCAGCGGAAAGGAAGTGCTTCAACTGTGGCCAAGTGGGACATCACAAGGACAAGTGTCCGCAACCCCCTAAAGAAAAGCAGATGGTGAAAGCATATGCCCTTAACGCTATTCCTTCTTCGTCGAATGCCCCAACTGCAGCGGAGAAATGAAAGAATGTCGTTATACAAGGTATGCTTTCTGTTTATGATGTTCCTGTTAGAGTTTTGTTTGATACCGGAGCTTCCTGTTCTTTCATATCTAGTGACCTGGTAGATAGGTTGGGATTGGAGCCTGAGATTGTCGATAGACCTTTAGTAGTGACGAACCCGATTGGTGGTTCGACTAACCTTAACATGATTTGTCGTAATTTGGTCTTATCGAGTCATGGATGCATGTTTGTTTGTGATTGCTTTGTTTTGGTCTTTACTGGGTTTGGCATTATTTTGGGAGTCGATTGGCTCCAAAGATACGGAGTGGTGGTAGACTGTGAGGGCTTTTTGGTGACAGCTAGAGCGGATGATAGGCAGAGGGTAGTGTTTGGTGGTCTACCTAGTGATAGGGTAATGGCTAGTTTTCAAAATTCCCTCGACATCCCGCATAGTGAGTTGTCAGGTTTGCCCGTGGTTGGCCAGTATCCGGACGTTTTCGAAGAAGTGACCGGGCTTCCATCACATCGAGAGATTGAGTTCCGTATTGGTTTGGTGAAAGATGCCAGACCTATAGTGATGCCACTTCGTCGTATGGCACCAAGGGAGCAGCGAGAGCTCGGGGTGCAAGTCAGCGGTCTTTTGAAGAAGGGATTTATCAGAAGGAGTGTTTCTGAATGGGTAGCACCAGTTGTGTTTGCTACCAAGGAGGATGGTTCCCTTCGATTGTGTGTAGACTACCGCGAATCGAATAAAGTGACGAGGAAGAATAAGTATCCTCTACCGCGGATAAATGATTTGTTTGACCAGTTGAGTGGCACGATAATATTCTCCCAGTTGGATCTCGCGACAGGATTTCATGAGCTTAGAGTGGAAGCTGAGAGTATAGCTAAAACGGCATTTCAGACGCCGTCTGGATTTTATGAGTGGTTGGTCATGCCATTCGGGCTGACCAATGCCCTAGCATACTTTGTGGATCTTATGAATAGGGTATTCAGAGATCAGTTGAATGAGTTTGTCCTTGTGTTCGTGGATGATATTTTGGTCTACTCGAGGACAGAGGAAGAACACAAGGAACATTTGAGGATAGTGATGGAGGTGTTGAGAAAACACCAATTGAAAGCAAAGTTTTCTAAGTGTCACTTCTGGAGGAGGGAAGTGAGGTTCTTGGGCCATGTTGTTTCAGAGAATGGTATCGTCGTGGATCCTACGAAGGTGGCTACAGTACAAGATTGGTCTACGCCCAAGAATGCAACGGACATACGAAGTTTCTTGAGATTAGATGGATATTATCGTAAGTTTATCCAAGACTTCTCCAAGATAGCAGCACCGTTGACTCAGTTGACCAAGAAGAATCAAGCTTTTGTCTGGGACGAAAAGTGCGAGAATGCATTCAAGAGCCTAAAGGACAAGTTGACATGCGCACCAGTGTTAGTCATTCCTAAGGGGAATGAAGAGATGACGGTATACACAGATGCATGTGGTACCGGACTAGGTGCTGTATTGATGCAAGGAGGTAGGGTTGTAGCTTATGCAAGTCGGCAATTGAAACCGCACGAGAGCAGATACCCTACCCATGATTTGGAATTAGCGGCGATTGTGTTCGCGTTGAAGATGTGGAGACATTATCTCTTGGGAGAAAGATTCGAGTTGTTTACGGATCATAAATCGTTAAAGTATCTCTTCTCTCAGAAGTATCTAAATCTCCGACAACAAAGATGGTTAGAATTCTTAGCTTCCTATGATTTCGATATCACATATACACCAGGAAAGGGCAATGCGGTAGCTGATGCATTGAGTAGAAGACATGCCAGTTTAGGGGCTATGTTTCTGGAATGGAAGCAACTGGAGTACATCGCGGGGTATGATTTCAGACAAAAGTGTGAATTGGACCCAGAAATGTTAGCAAGTTTGACAATCAGACCCACTTTGATTGAACGGATTGGTTCCAGTCAGAGGAACGATACTAATCTATTGGGAATCATCTCAAAGTTAGAGATGAGAATCGACGGAGAGATGAATAAGTATGGGCTTGATCGAGATGGATGGCTTAGAAAGAATGGAAGACTCGTTGTGCCCAATATCAATGGATTGAGAGATGAAGTGCTTAGAGAATGTCATCTCTCAAAACTGACTATACATCCCGGTGGTAACAAGATGTACCGAGACATGAAGCAGACCTACTACTGGGAAGGGATGAAAAGAGACGTTGGGAAGTTTATATCCAAGTGCATGAATTGCCAGCTAGTTAAAGCCGAGCAAAAGAAGACTAGTGGTTTGTTACAACCATTAGAAATTCCAGAATGGAAATGGGAACAAGTGTCAATGGATTTCATTGATGGGTTACCAAGAACTAGGTCGGGCCATGATAGCATTTGGGTGATTGTGGACCGATTAACCAAGAGTGCAAGATTTATACCCGTCAAGTCGAATAGAACGACAGCTAAGTTAGCTGAGCTATATGTGAAGTGGGTAGTGAGATTTCATGGAATACCTAAAGGCATTGTGAGTGACCGAGATCCGTTGTTCACTAGTGGATTTTGGAAGAGCTTACAAGAGGCGTTAGGATCAGAATTACATCTCAGTACCGCGTATCATCCTCAAACCGACGGTCAAACTGAGAGGGTGAATCGTATATTAGAAGACCTCTTGAGAGCCTGTGTATTGGATTTTGGTGGATCATGGGATGACCATTTGCATCTAGTAGAGTTTGCATATAATAATAGTTATCAGTCCAGTATTGGCATGGCTCCATTTGAAGCTTTGTACGGAAGACCATGCAACTCACTGTCATGTTGGTTAGACACCGGTGAGAAATATGTGCTTGGACCAGAGGTAATAAGAGAAACATCAGACAAGATTAAAGTTATTCAACAGCGAATGAAGGCTGTCCAAGATAGGCAGAAAAGTTATGCTGATAAGAGGAGAAGAGAATTAAAGTTCTCCATTGGCGACTTGGTGTTTGTCAAGATTTCTCCGTTGAAGAGCGTGATACGATTTGGTAGGAGAGGCAAGTTAGCACCAAAATTTGTTGGTCCATTCCCAATTCTTGAGCAAATTGGGAATTTGGCATATAGAGTTGAATTACCAGAGAAGATGGCAGGAGTTCACAACGTATTTCATGTTTCCCAGTTAAGGAAATTTGTACACGACCCAAATGTGACTATTTCACCTGACCAGTTGGATGATGTCGAAGTTGAATCCGAGGCGGTTGGGAACCGCATGCCTATGCATATTGTTGGGAACGATACGAAGCAGATTCGAAGGAAGGCGATGAAATTAATCAAAGTTCAATGGGGAGAGAATGAGAATGACTGTACTTTGGAGACAGAGGAGAACATTAGGAAGACGTATCCAGAACTCTTCGCCTGGTAAGATTTTAACTTCGATTTAATCTTTCCGCATGCTAGGATAGGCTTGTTTAGTTTGTTTTGCATGTTTGATTGTTGTATGTGGCTGGTAGGCATGCGGGATCCTTTGTATGTTTTGGGTTAAGGAATTTCGGGGACGAAATTTCTTAAGGGGGAGAGAGTGTAACGACCCGCATTCTACGCATCATAGGATCGTAGAATATTTGTTTCTTTCACATACGAAGTCGTATGGTCATGTAACTTTGGGAGACGATTATTGGAGTCATTTCCCATGTTCATGATTTTTGCCGATTTTTAAATGACCGTTTTGCCCCTAGCTGGTCTTGTTTTGGTCATAACTTTTGATTGGAAAGGAGTTTTGACTTGAAACCACTTCCATTGGCTTCGGATGATGGTTTACCTTTCCGTAGAGTGGTCACATGTGAAAAACGGACTTACCGTTTGGGAGATATGGCTGAAATAAGGTTTGGAAGGTGAAAACTGCTTACCCGGGCCAAATAGGGTGATTAGTGAATGGGCCCATAACCCATTTCGGGATTAGGGTTATGGGGAGGCTGAAATGAGTTAGGTTTTCATTCTATTTCAGTTTTCTAGCCGCCACTTACCTTTTAGAAACCCTAACAATGGCCTCCAACCTCTAAAACACCTCCAAATCACTTTCTAATCAAGGATTAAGCTTAGCAACATCAAATCAAGGCGGATTAGCACAAGAATCGAGGTAGAGCTGCTGTGTTGCATTGGTATTCACGCCCAAATAGTAGAGTTTCAGTTCTAAAGGTTTTATTTGTGGCTAAGGTGAGTGATTTGCATAGTTTTGCATTAATTACGGTTAATTAAGGGTAATTAGTGAAGATTAGCGAATTTAAACATGATAAAATTCTGGAAAAATATTTATAAAATTCGAAATAATGTTTTAGACCTCTGTTAGAAATTTGGTTTGATTTGGTTAAGTTTTACTAATCATATTATTAGTTTTGCCTAAACATGCTTAAGGGGAAAACATGGGTTTTTGGGTATGTTTGATCCTTATAAACATGTCATATTGTTGTTTTAGTGTTTGTGGATGATTATACATGTTGCTATGACTGTATGATATGTTTTGTGATTGCATAGAAAAGTTAGAATGGTTGAAAACGCCGTCGTTTGGCGAAAATAGCTTGTTGGAAAAACTTGCAGCAAACCGGATAGGAGCATTCAGATAGGAGCATTCAGATAGGAGCATTCAGATAGGAGCATTCGGAAAGGAGCATCCGGATAGGAGCATTCGGATAGGAGCATTCGGATAGGAGCAACCAGATAGGAGCAACCGGATAGGGGCATCCGATCCGAACCGGATAGGGGCATCCGATCCGAACCGGATACGGGCATCTGATCCGAACCGGATAGTGTAACACCCCGTAATTCGGTAACATTAAGTTTCCCAAATTAAAAGTATAATTAAATTTTAAAATAAGAATCAAGGGAAACGGGTTGCGCCATTGCGTTCGTCTCGAAATTCTGCTTGAGGTAGAGTCCGAGTTTGCGTAAATCGGACTCCGTATGAAGAAGTTATGGCCTTCCGAAGTTTCAGAATTCAGTTTAAAATTCAAACAGCCCGAAAATCAGTTCAAATTTCAAAACAGTGTCAAAATTGGGCTGGGCGGGAAAAGTCCCGCCCAGGACCCAGGTCGACCAGGGGGTCGACCTGGGGGTCGACCTTTGGGTCGACCTACCCGGTCGACCTGGTCAGGTCTGGATGACTTTTTCTGGGCCTGCTGAGTCACATGGAGTCTTCTGGATAGTTTTGAACTGATCTGATGGTTGGGGTTAATTCTAGGGTTTATCTAATGGTTCTAATCTGATTGAAATCCTATAAAAACACCCCTAGACCTATTATTTCTCTACACAACTTCATTCTACCTATACTCTGCCTCCGTTCTTATTAAAAATAAAAATGGCGTCGCTACCCTGCTGAAATCAAAACTAGGATTAATGCATCTTCTTCCAACCTAAATAGAATTAAAAGCTAAATCAAATCTCAAATCAAAGATTAGAGCTTCAACAACAATTAAAGAAGAGTAATTCAGCAGTTCTGCATCAACAACAGTTTATTATCCTTTATTAAACCACGAAAGGCAAGTACAGTTTTTTTCCGATATAAACTTTAATTATAATTGTGACATGATTGTAAATCTGAATTTGAGGTTGTGTATGTTCTATTCTGATCTATTTTATTCTGTATCTCGTTCTTCCTTTTGTTCTATAGCCAGACTACCACGAGCCTGCGCCAAATCTCATAAGAGATTAACGCACAAACGCTAAACTTTGGGACAAATAATGAATGATGGCATAATTTGGACATGGCTAATCTGTGACTGATTTAAGAAAAAGGACATATGTTGTAAATTAGATTTAGATCTATGCATATTCTGTGAGTTGGAAGAAGAGGAACCGTTGTATGTTAACATGTGACTTGAGACATTGGACATAACGCATATTTAAAAATTAAGATCTGATTTTGAGAGGATATAATTTAAAGATCTAGATTGTTGGGTATATTTTTATATAACCATTCATGACTTGAGATAAAAAGAGAATATGACTTAGGTGTAAAGATCTATATTAAGATTTGATAACTGTTAAACGTGAATAACACCTAAGTGGGGGATTTTTGAATATATGACATGCATTGTAATCAATGGCTATATTTGGCATAATTTATATGTGAATCACGATTGGGGTTTTTGGAGAATATTCTGAACTATGCAAGTTTAACCAAAATTTGGAACATATGTTATATGGTGAATTATGACCATAACTTAGGCATGTAAGTTTAGGCTCACTTCATGATTAGGCAAGATATGCGAATAAGACCTTGAGAAATGTTTAAATCTGCTGTTAATATGTTAAATTTGCCTAATCTGCTAAATCTGTTACTTGTTTAATCTGTTGAATTGCCTAAACTGTTAAATATGTTGAATCGCCTAATCTGCTAATTATGCCTAATCTGCTAAATCTGTTGAGCTGCCTAATCTGCTAAATCTGTTGAACCGTCTGAGCTGCTAAATCTGTTAAATCTATTGAAAAGCTGAATGATTGTAATTTGTGTATGAAAATCCGTAGGCTCGATATAAGATTGGGTAAAACATGTTAATTTGTTTAATCTGCTGCGACTTGAAAAGAAGTCAAATCTGTTAAATTGACAGAATTAGTCTGATAGTTGTACAATCTATAATGGAATAAACGGGTTATAATAAAAATGCTGAGACATGAGGTTAGACTCATGTTTGCGGTAGAAGCCTGCCCGGACCCAACCGGCTTAACCAGCAACCGCAAACTGCTAGTCTAATGTGAGAGGTCGTAGGCACAACTAAAATATGCTTAGACACGAGGTTAGGTATGGATTGTGGCAGAAGTCTGCACGGAACCGCCCGGCATATCCAGCGGCCACAAGCTACCGACCTAATGTGAGGGGTCTATGCATTAATATTTAATTAATGCAAATCTGAGATAAATATGATGTCTAAAACGTGTTGGGTGGATAGGGCTAAACCAACTGGACTGATGAATTTAATAAACCTGTTTCGTGAATCTGTAGGCCCAATACAAAGTTAGACAATCTGTAAATCTGTTAAAACTGTACATCTGATCCGTTAGTTTGAAAACCTGTTAACTTGATTTTCTGATCTGCGAACTAGTTGACTTGAACTCTGTATGACTGAAAACTTGTAAACAAGTTAATCTGAAATCTGTAAGTCTGGGGACACAAGATTAGGAGGGAAAATACTTGTGTCATCTGTTGTTTGGGACCCATATTAGTCAGTAACCCTTTCTGGTATCAAAACTATGACCCAACAGTAGGTAGGGTCCGGGCACGCTTACTGAACTAATTATAAGCAGTTCATTCTGATAATGGCGAGGGGTGTTGATGGTGCGTTCCAACCGGGTCATGTGCGTGCATGGATCCCGGTCTGCCTCTGAGGATGTAAGACGCCGTGACATCTGTAAATAGGTCTGTGTCATTCAAAGGTTGCCACTTTAGGGAATGATACACCCACAGGGTATTTATGTATTAGGGAGCCGATCGCGTGGGGTAAGATTTAGGGTACATTTAGTTCTGTCTGGTCTGTGGGGTACCGTCTATTTCTGTTGGGTGGTAACACCTGTCTGTTTCTGCGTGGTACCGTCTGTTGGGGTGGTAAAGGCCCATTTACTAGTGTACACCTAATTCTAACTTTATGTTTCCGTAAGGATTATTCTGTTTCTGTTCCTGTACCTTCTGTTTGGGTGGTAAAGGCCCATTATTCTGTTTCTGTTTAGACATTAGGGTAACACCTAATCCTGTTATATTAGTATTAGTGCAGAGAAGTAAAATATAAGTAAGAAGCATAACTTGGGCTATATCATTCTGTTTCTTCTGTTTAGCTTAAATGTACCAGTTACTCCTGTTGCTGTTGTCTCTTATCCAGCTTTATTTTCATGTCATGATATTATTATCTTTTCATATGCCGAAAGTCACTGGACTTGGCAGACTTTATGTCTGACCTTGCTTGTTTTCGCCCCTTTTCTTTCGTTCCCCCGCCAGGTTTTAAGGTGGAAATATAAGAGCTTGATTCGGATTTTCTCTGCTTGAAGTATCGCTTGGCTTTGGCTCTATCTTTTCATGGCAGTTTATTTTGGGGATTATGACTTTAAAAACTATGCATTCTGAAGGCTTTGGTACAAGACCGATATTTTGTACTTGAATTCTGATATTGTGATTTGAAAAGATGTAACCAAACTTATTTCGGTTTCTGTTGTAATAAAGTTATTAATTTTTCAAGTACTGTTTTATCTATCTTGTAAATTTCCGTTCTGTCTACTAAAACGCTCCATCAAAGTTAAGGCATTCCCTTTGTGAGTGACCTTAACGGAGGTGGGGTGTTACACTTGGTATCAGAGCTGAAGGTTACCAGATTGATAAAAAGTTTTGGAAAACTATTTTCAAAAAGGTTTTTTTAAAAAAGGAAGTATTTTCAAAAGTAGAGTTTATTTTGAAAACAAAAACATAATCCCCAAAGCCATAGCCTATCTTTCTATCCTTTGTTTTGAATCTTTCCTTTTTCTCGTTTCAGCATGTCTGGGGATCTTAACCTTCCGGAGGGCGTACCGATACCTGGCTGGTTCAGGAGGTACTTAGAGGCTAGGGCCAACGATGCAGGCCCAGCAGATATTCCTCCTCCAGCCGCAGCGATTCCCCCACCTCCACTCCCACCTCGTGCAATTGCTTTCTCAAAGATCTGTAAAGATTTTAGGGCCATGGGTGGAAAGGATTTCAAGGGAACTGAATCATTCGTAGAAGCGAGGAACTGGATCAAAGAAACTGAGGATCTGTTCGTTATCTTCGATGTGGACGATAGGCAAAAGGTACAGTTGGCGATATGTTTGCTCAAAGACGAAGCTTCCTATTGGTGAGAAGTCACTAACGCCGAGAGGCCGGTTGAAACATGGATGGATTTCAGAACAAGGTTCGAGACAAAATTCCTCTCGCAAGATGAACGAAGTCTACAACTGGAAAAGTTCTTATCTCTTAAGCAAGGAAGTATGACGGTCAAGGAATACGTCAACCAGTTAAACCGACTGGCTAGGTTCAGACTGGATTTAGTCAACACTCAGCATAAAAAGGCTCTCCGCTTTGTTAAAGGATTGAACGAGTCACTGCACAGCCTAGCCATGACCCATGTACCCATGGGAGCGACTTACGAGAAATTGGTGGACATTGCACTACTGCACGAGGAAGACAAGGACAAGAAAGAGACAAAGAAGGAGGAACCACAGAACAAGAAATCATGGCCTAAAAAGGAAACACAAAAGAAGGATGAGAAGACTGAAGATAAGAAGGAGAAAAAGTGCTTTACTAGTGGAAGCTCGACTCATCTGAACAAGGATTGCAGAAAAAGGAAGGGCACTTGCTTCAACTGTGGTGAGATGGGACACTTCACTAGGGACTGCCCAAAGAAACGAGGGCAAGGGCAGAGGGCAGGACCAACTTCTGAAGGGCAGAAAAACACTCTCGAGTCTAGTGGATGAGATAGAAATAGAAAAAAATAAATCCGTAGAAGGTTTAATTTTCTTATCTGATTGTTGAGTTAAAACCCATTCTGATTCTGGCATTTTGATTCTGTAATCGATACTCTGCACTTTAATACTAGTATTGTTTCTGATTCCGCTGTAGACTCACCTGTTTGTGATAGATTGGGGTTAGAGAGATATCTGTGTTAGGCGTCAAGTAGGACACATACATTCTGGGTTTTATCATGCTTAGTTTCCAAAGAATCATTCGGTAATCTGATCTGTACCAGTAATCTGTAAATATCTGAATATTTCCGATAAGGTTAAGATTTCCAGTTTTGACATTGTCTAAAGAGGGTAATCCTCTGGGTGTCAATCTGATGTTGATTTCGGTCTTCGGGGTTGATACTTAGGGGAATTATTCTCTCAAGCAATGTCTAATGGGAACCAGGTTTTTGTTTTATCTGTACTCGCTTCCATCATTCGACTGTATCCTATCGATCGAATCTTCGAACTTTAGGTAGAAACTAATGGGTGTAAACATGTGTTTGAGACATGTTATGTTTGATGGTTGCAAGTGGATGCAAGTGGTTGCTAGTGGTTGCTCGTGGATGCATATACACACACTAGGCACTAGATCGGCTCGAAAACACTCTCATACTGCATATGAATGTGTGAGCATTTTCACTTTTTGTGGATGCAAAATGATTGACTCATCACATGGATATTGCATATGAATGAATGGTTGTCACTCATATAAGAATGATATGTATCAAATAGAAAAATTGCATACATGTCGGACTCATGACACTGACATAATTCGCATTAAGGAGGTCAACTGAATCAGTGGACCGCCTGATTTTTGCATTAGATAAGTAACATATACAAACACTTTTGCATATGTTCATACAACATTAGAAGTTTTCTAAGGACAATGGATGCCTGTGATTGAATGGTTGGGTAGATGGGTGATTGGATGGTAGGACACATTAATCCTAACTTGAAGATTTCGGGGACGAAATCCTTTTAAGAGGGGGAGAATGTAACACCCCGTAATTCGGTAACATTAAGTTTCGCAAATTAAAAGTATAATTAAATTTTAAAATAAGAATCAAGGGAAACGGGTTGTGCCATTGCGTTCGTCTCGAAATTCTGCTTGAGGTAGAGTCCGAGTTTGCGTAAATCGGACTCCGTATGAAGAAGTTACGGCCTTCCGAAGTTTCAGAATTCAGTTTAAAATTCAAACAGCCCGAAAATCAGTTCAAATTCCAAAACAGGGTCAAAATTGGGCTAGGCAGGAAAATTCCCGCCCAGGACCCAGGTCGACCAGGGGGTCGACCTGGGGGTCGACCTACCCGGTCGACCTGGTCAGGTCTGGATGACTTTTTCTGGGCCTGCTGAGTCACCTGGGGTCTTCTGGATAGTTCTGAACCGATCTGATGGTTGGGGTTAATTCTAGGGTTTATCTAATGGCTCTAATCTGATTGAAATCCTATAAAAATAACCCTAGATGTATTGTTTCTCTACACAACTTCATTCTACCTATACTCTGCCTCTGTTCTTATTAAAAATAAAAATGGCGTCGCTACCCTGCTGAAATCAAAACTAGGACTAACGCATCTTCTTCCGACCTGAATAGAATTAAAAGCTAAATCAAATCTCAAATCAAAGTTTAGAGCTTCAACAACAATTAAAGAAGAGTAATTCAGCAGTTCTGCATCAACAACAGTTTATTATCCTTTCTTAAACCACGAAAGGCAAGTACAGTTTTTTTCCGATATAAACTTTAATTATAATTGTGACATGATTGTAAATCTGAATTTGAGGTTGTGTATGTTCTGTTCTGATCTATTTTATTCTGTATCTCTTTCTTTTTTTTGTTCTATAGCCAGGCTACCACAAGCCTGCGCCAAATCTCATAAGAGATTAACGCAAAAACGCTAAACTTTGGGACAAATAATGAATGATGGCATAATTTGGACATGGCTAATCTGTGACTGATTTAAGAAAAAGGACATATGTTGTAAACTAGATTTAGATCTATGCATATTCTGCGAGTTGGAAGAAGAGGAACCATCGTATGTTAACATGTGACTTGAGACATTGGACATAACGCATGTATAAAAATTAAGATCTGATTTTGAGAGGATATAATTTAAAGATCTAGATTGTAGGGTATATTTTTATATAACCATTCATGACTTGAGATAAAAAGAGAATATGACTTAGGTGTAAAGATCTGTATTAAGATTTGATAACTGTTAAACGTGAATAACACCTAAGGGGGGATTTTTGAATATATGACATGCATTGTAATCAATGGCAATATTTGGCATAATTTATATGTGAATCACGATTGGGGTTTTTGGAGAATATTCTGAACTATGCAAGTTTAACCAAAATTTGGGACATATGTTATATGGTGAATTATGACCATAACTTAGGCATGTAAGTTTAGGCTCACTTCATGAATAGGCAAGATATGCGAATAAGACTTCGAGAAATGTTTAAATCTACTGTTAATATGTTAAATTTGCCTAATCTACTAAATCTGTTACCTGTATAATCTGTTGAATTGCCTAAACTGTTAAATATGTTGAATCGCCTAATCTGCTAATTATGCCTAATCTGCTAAATCTGTTGAGCTGCCTAATCTGCTAAATCTGTTGAACCGTTTGAGCTGCTAAATCTGTTAAATCTATTGAAAAGCTGAATTATTGTAATTTGTGTATGAAAATTCGTAGGTTCGATCTAAGATTGGGTAAAACATGTTAATTTGTTTAATCTGCTGCGACTTGAAAAGAAGTCAAATCTGTTAAATTGACAGAATTAGTCTGATAGTTGTATAATCTATAATGGAATAAACGGGTTATAATAAAAATGCTGAGACACGAGGTTAGACTCATGTTTGCGGTAGAAGCCTGCCCGGACCCAACTGGCTTAACCAGCAACCGCAAACTGCTAGTCTAATGTGAGAGGTCGTAGGCACAACTAAAATATGCTTAGACACGAGGTTAGGTATGGCTTGTGGCAGAAGTCTGCCCGGAACCGCCCGTAACCGCCCGGCATATCCAGCGGCCACAAGCTACCGACCTAATGTGAGGGGTCTGTGCATTAATATTTAATTAATGCAAATCTGAGATAAATATGATGTCTAAAACGTGTTGGGTGGATAGGGCTAAACCAACTGGACTGATGAATTTAATAAACCTGTTTCGTGAATCTGTAGGCCCAATACAAAGTTAGACAATCTGTAAATCTGTTAAAACTGTACATCTGATCCGTTAGTCTGAAAACCTGTTAACTTGATTTTCTGATCTGCGAACTAGTTGACTTGAACTCTGTATGACTGAAAACTTGTAAACAAGTTAATCTGAAATCTGTTAGTCTGGGGACACAAGGTTAGGAGGGAAAATACTTGTGTCATCTGTTGTTTGGGACACATATTAGTCAGTAACCCTTTCTGGTATCAAAACTATAACCCAACAGTAGGTAAGGTCCGGGCACGCTTACTGAACTAATTATAAGCGGTTCATTCTGGTAATGGCGAGGGGTGTTGATGGTGCGTTCCAACTGGGTCATGTGCGTGCATGGATCCCGGTCTGCCTCTGAGGATGTAAGACGCCGTGACATCTGTAAATAGGTCTGTATCATTCAAAGGTTGCCACTTTAGGGAATGATACACCCACAGGGTATTTATGTATTAGGGAGCCGATCGCGTGGGGTAGGATTTAGGGTACACTTAGTTCTGTCTGTTCTATGGGGTACCGTCTATTTCTGTTGGGTGGTAACACCTGTCTGTTTCTGCGTGGTACCGTCTGTTGGGGTGGTAAAGGCCCATTTACTAGTGTACACCTAATTCTAACATTATGTTTCCGTAAGGATTATTCTGTTTTTGTTCATGTACCTTCTGTTCGGGTGGTAAAGGCCCATTATTCTGTTTCTGTTTAGATATTAGGGTAACACCTAATCCTGCTATACTAGTATTAGTGCAAAGAAGTAAAATATAAGTAAGAAGCATAACTTGGGCTATATCATTCTGTTTCTTCTGTTTAGCTTAAATATACCAGTTACTCCTGTTGCTGTTGTCTCTTATCCAACTTTATTTTCATGTCATGATATTATTATCTATTCATATGCTGAAAGTCACTGGACTTGCCAGACTTTATGTCTGACCTTGCTTGTTTTCGCCCCTTTTCTTTCGTCCCCCCCCCCCCCCAGGTTTTAAGGTGGAAATATAGGAGCTTGATTCAGATTTTCTCTGCTTAAAGTATCGCTTGGCTTTGGCTCTATCTTTCCATGGCAGTTTATTTTGGGGATTATGACTTTAAAATCTATGCATTCTGAAGGCTTTTGTACAAGACCGATATTTTGTACTTGAATTCTGATATTGTGATTTGAAAAGATGTAACCAAACTTATTTCGGTTTCTGTTGTAATAAAGTTATTAATTTTTCAAGTACTGTTTTATCTGTCTTGTAAATTTCCGTTCTGTCTACTAAAACGCTCCATCAAAGTTAGGCATTCCCTTTGTTAGTGACCTTAACGGAGGTGGGGTGTTACACTTGGTATCAGAGCTGAAGGTTACCAGATTGATAAAAAGTTTTGGAAAACTATTTTCGAAAAGGTTTTTTAAAAAAAGGAAGTATTTTCAAAAGTAGAGTTTATTTTTAAAACAAAAACATAATCCCCAAAGCCATAACATATCTTTCTATCCTTTGTTTTGAATCTTTCCTGTTTCTCGTTTCAGCATGTCTGGGGATCTTAACCTTCCGGAGGGCGTACCGATACCTGGCTGGTTCAGGAGGTACTTAGAGGCTAGGGCCAACGATGCAGGCCCAGCAGATATTCCTCCTCCAGCCGCAGCGATTCCCCCTCCTCCACTCCCACCTCGTGCAATTGCTTTCTCAAAGATCTGTAAAGATTTTAGGGCCATGGGTGGAAATAATTTCAAGGGAACTGAATCATTCGTAGAAGCGAGGAACTGGCTCAAAGAAACTGTGGATCTGTTCGTTATCTTCGAGGTGGACGATAGGCAGAAGGTACAGTTGGCGGTATGGTTGCTCAAAGACGAAGCTTCCTATTGGTGGGAAGTCACTAACGCCCAGAGGCCGGTTGAAACATGGATGGATTTAAGAACAAGGATCGAGACGAAATTCCTCTCGCAAGCTGAACGAAGTCTACAACTGGAAAAGTTCTTATCTCTTAAGCAAGGAAGTATGACGGTCAAGGAATACGTCAACCAGTTAAACCGACTGGCTAGGTTCGGACTGGATTTAGTCAACACTCAGCATAAAAAGGCTCTCCGCTTTGTTAAAGGATTGAACGAGCCACTGCACAGCCTAGCCATGACCCATGTACCCATGGGAGCGACTTACGAGAAATTGGTGGACATGGCACTACTGCACGAGGAAGACAAGGGCAAGAAAGAGACAAAGAAGGAAGAACCACAGAACAAGAAAGCATGGCCTAAAAAGGAAACACAAAAGAAGGATGAGAAGTCTGAAGATAAGAAGGAGAAAAAGTGCTTTACTTGTGGAAGCTCGACTCATCCGAACAAGGATTGCAGAAAAAGGAAGGGCACTTGCTTCAACTGTGGTGAGATGGGACACTTCACTAGGGACTGCCCAAAGAAACGAGGGCAAGGGCAGAGGGCAGGACCAACTTCTGGAGGGCAGACAAACACTCTCGAGGCTAGTGGATGAGATAGAAATAGAAAAAAAATCCGTAGAAGGTTTAAATTTCTTATATGATTGTTGAGTTAAAACCCATTCTGATTCTGGCATTTTGATTCTGTAATCGATACTCTGCACTTTAATACTAGTATTGTTTCTGATTCCGCTGTAGACTCACCTGTTTGTGATAGATTGGGGTTTGAGAGATATTTGTGTTAGGCGTCAAGTAGGACACATACATTCTGGGTTTTATCATGCTTAGTTTCCTAAGAATCATTCGGTAATCTGATCTGTACCAGTAATCTGTAAATATCTGAATATTTCTGATAAGGTTAAGATTTCTAGTTTTGACATTGTCTAAAGAGGGTAATCCTCTGGGTGTCAATCTGATGTTGATTTCGGTCTTCGGGGTTGATACTTAGGGGAATTATTCTCTCAACCAATGTCTAATGGGAACCAAGTTTTTGTTTTATCTGTACTCGCTTCCATCATTCGACTGTATCCTATCGATCGAATCTTCAAACTTTAGGTAGAAACTAATGGGTGTAAACATGTGTTTTAGACATGTTATGTTTGATGGTTGCAAGTGGATGCAAGTGGTTGCTAGTGGTTGCTCGTGGATGCATATACACACACTAGGCACTAGATCGGCTCGAAAACACTCTCATACTGCATATGGATGTGTGAGCATTTTCACTTTTTGTGGATGCAAAATGATTGACTCATCACATAGATTTTGCATATGAATGAATGGTTGTCACTCATATAAGAATGACATGTATCAAATAGGAAAATTGCATACATGTTGGACTCATGACACTGACATAATTCGCATTAAGGAGGTCAACTGAATCAGTGGACCGCTTGATTTTTGCATTAGATAAGTAACATATACAAACAATTTTGCATATGTTCATACAACATTAGAAGTTTTCTAAGGACAATGGATGCCTGTGATTGAATGGTTGGGTAGATGGGTGATTGGATGGTAGGACACATTCTTCCTAACTTGAAGATTTCGGGGACGAAATCCTTTTAAGAGGGGGAGAATGTAACACCCCGTAATTCGGTAACATTAAGTTTCGCAAATTAAAAGTATAATTAAATTTTAAAATAAGAATCAAGGGAAACGAGTTGCGCCATTGCGTTCGTCTCGAAATTCTACTTGAGGTAGAGTCCGAGTTTGCGTAAATCGGACTCCGTATGAAGAAGTTACGGCCTTCCGAAGTTTCAGAATTCAGTTTAAAATTCAAACAGCCCGAAAATCAGTCCAAATTTCAAAACAGGGTCAAAATTGCGCTGGGCAGGAAAATTCCCGCCCAGGACCCAGGTCGACCAGGGGGTCGACCTGGGGGTCGACCTACCCGGTCGACCTGGTCAGGTCTAGATGACTTTTTCTGGGCCTGCTGAGTCACCTGGGGTCTTCTGGATAGTTCTGAACTGATCTGATGGTTGGGGTTAATTCTAGGGTTTATCTAATGGCTCTAATCTGATTGAAATCCTATAAAAACACCCCTAGACCTATTGTTTCTCTACACAACTTCATTCTACCTATACTCTGCCTCCGTTCTTATTAAAAATAAAAATGGTGTCGCTACCGTGCTGAAATCAAAACTAGGACTAACGCATCTTCTTCCGACCTGAATAGAATTAAAAGCTAAATCAAATATCAAATCAAAGTTTAGAGCTTCAACAACAATTAAAGAAGAGTAATTCAGCAGTTCTGCATCAACAACAGTTTATTATCCTTTCTTAAACCACGAATGGCAAGTACAATTATTTTACGATATAAACTTTAATTATAATTGTGACATGATTGTAAATCTGAATTTGAGGTTGTGTATGTTCTGGTCTGATCTATTTTATTCTGTATCTCTTTCTTCTTTTTGTTTTATAGCCAGGCTACCACGAGCCTGCGTCAAATCTCATAAGAGATTAACGCACAAACGCTAAACTTTGGGATAAATAATGAATGATGGCATAATTTGGACATGGCTAATCTGTGACTGATTTAAGAAAAAGGACATATGTTGTAAACTAGATTTAGATCAATGCATATTCTGTGAGTTGGAAGAAGAGGAACCATTGTATGTTAACATGTGACTTGAGACATTGGACATAACGCATATTTAAAAATTAAGATCTGATTTTGAGAGGATATAATTTAAAGATCTAGATTGTTGGGTATATTTTTATATAACCATTCATGACTTGAGATAAAAAGAGAATATGACTTAGGTGTAAAGATCTATATTAAGATTTGATAACTGTTAAACGTGAATAACACCTAAGGGGGGGATTTTTGAATATATGACATGCATTGTAATCAATGGCTATATTTGGCATAATTTATATGTGAATCACGATTGGGGTTTTTGGAGAATATTTTGAACTATGCAAGTTTAACCAAAATTTGGGACATATGTTATATGGTGAATTATGATCATAACTTAGGCATGTAAGTTTAGGCTCACTTCATGATTAGGCAAGATATGCGAATAAGACTTTGAGAAATGTTTAAATCTGCTGTTAATATGTTAAATTTGCCTAATCTACTAAATCTGTTACCTGTTTAATCTGTTAAATTGCCTAAACTGTTAAATATGTTGAATCGCCTAATCTGCTAATTATGCCTAATCTGCTAAATCTGTTGAGCTGCCTAATCTGCTAAATCTGTTGAACCGTCTGAGCTGCTAAATCTGTTAAATCTGTTGAAAAGCTGAATTATTGTAATTTGTGTATGAAAATCCGTAGGCTCGATCTAAGATTGGGTAAAACGTGTTAATTTGTTTAATCTGCTGCGACTTGAAAAGAAGTCAAATCTGTTAAATTGACAGAATTAGTCTGATAGTTGTATAATCTATAATGGAATAAACGGGTTATAATAAAATTGCTGAGACACGAGGTTAGACTCATGTTTGCGGTAGAAGCCTGCCCGGACCCAACCGGCTTAACCAGCAACCGCAAACTGCTAGTCTAATGTGAGAGGTCGTAGGCACAACTAAAATATGCTTAGACACGAGGTCAGGTCTGGCTTGTGGCAGAAGTCTGCCCGGAACCGCCCAGCATATCCAGCGGCCACAAGCAACCGACCTAATGTGAGGGGTCTATGCATTAATATTTAATTAATGCAAATCTGAGATAAATATGATGTCTAAAACGTGTTGGGTGGATAGGGCTAAACCAACTGGACTGATGAATTTAATAAACCTGTTTCGTGAATCTGTAGGCCCAATACAAAGTTAGACAATCTGTAAATCTGTTAAAACTGTACATCTGATCCGTTAGTCTGAAAACCTGTTAACTTGATTTTCTGATCTGTGAACTAGTTGACTTGAACTCTGTATGACTGAAAACTTGTAAACAAGTTAATCTGAAATCTGTTAGTATGGGGACACAAGGTTAGAAGGGAAAATACTTGTGTCAACTGTTGTTTGGGACCCATATTAGTCAGTAACCCTTTCTGGTATCAAAACTATGACCCAACAGTAGGTAGGGTCCGGACACGCTTACTGAACTAATTATAAGCGGTTCATTCTGATAATGGCGAGGGGTGTTGATGGTGCGTTCCAACCGGGTCATGTGCGTGCATGGATCCCGGTCTGCCTCTGAGGATGTAAGACGCCGTGACATCTGTAAATAGGTCTGTGTCATTCAAAGGTTGCCACTTTAGGGAATGATACACCCACAGGGTATTTATGTATTAGGGAGCCGATCGCGTGGGTTAGGATTTAGGGTACACTTAGTTCTGTCTGTTCTGTGGGGTACCGTCTGTTTCTGTTGGGTGGTAACACCTGTCTGTTTCTGCGTGGTACCGTCTGTTGGGGTGGTAAAGGCCCATTTACTAGCGTATACCTAATTCTAGCATTCTGTTTCCGTAAGGATTATTCTGTTTCTGTTCCTGTACCTTCTGTTCGGGTGGTAAAGGCCCATTATTCTATTTCTGTTTAGACATTAGGGTAACACCTAATCCTGTTATACTAGTATTAGTGCAGAGAAGTAAAATATAAGTAAGAAGCATAACTTGGGCTATATCATTCTGTTTCTTCTGTTTAGCTTAAGTATACCAGTTACTCCTGTTATTGTTGTCTCTTATCCAGCTTTATTTTCATGTCATGATATTATTATCTGTTCATATGCTGAAAGTCACTGGACTTGCCAGACTTTATGTCTGACCTTGCTTGTTTTCGCCCCTTTTCTTTCGTTCCCCCCCCCCCCCCCCCCAGGTTTTAGGGTGGAAATATAGGAGCTTGATTCGGATTTTCTCTGCTTGAAGTATCACTTGGCTTTGGCTCTATCTTTCCATGGCAGTTTATGTTGGGGATTATGATTTTAAAAACTATGCATTCTGAAGGCTTTTGTACAAGACCGATATTTTGTACTTGAATTATGATATTGTGATTTGAAAAGATGTAACGAAACTTATTTCGGTTTCTGTTGTAATAAAGTTATTAATTTTTCAAGTACTGTTTTATCTGTCTTGTAAATTTCCGTTCTGTCTACTAAAACGCTCCATCAAAGTTAAGGCATTCCCTTTGTGAGTGACCATAACGGAGGTGGGGTGTTACAGATAGGGGCATCCGATCTGAACTGGATAGGGGCATCCGATCCGAATCGGATAGAGGAATCCGACCTGAACCAAATAAGAGCATCCGAGCACCCGAACTGAACTAGAAAGGAGCATTCGAACTGAACCAAGCAGGAGGGGGCGAACCGAACTGAACCGAACCGGAGGATCGAACACCAAGTAGACCTAAACCCGAGATGCAAAGGAAGTCCAAATGAGGAGTTGTACCTCAGGATCTAGATGGGAACCAAGGAGGGAATTTCATCAGTTGGGCTTTGCTGCGGGACGTGTGCTAAGGGGTTGTCGATGTCTGTAACTTTAGATCACTATGTGTAGGGGGTACATGAACGGATTCAGGGCCACAGTGGCCTAGGTACGACTAAAGAGCTATAGACCAATGAAGTGGGGTCATTTGTAAAGATTTGGTCATGAATCCATGGGATAAGCTTGGTAGTAGCAGTAGTTGTACAAGTCGAACTTCGTCACTACTTCGATGGGTCTAGTGATTGACAGTGGTGGACATCGTATGCTTTACGCATTGAGTGAGAGATGTGAGAATGGTTGCTATGTTTGATTGTTTGCCTTCATTATGACATACACACCCCCACCCCCGTATTCTTTATACCATATGATAGTGGCACCTTAGAGTATTGTACGGTATGTAGTGCTAACTCTTTGGTTGCAGGTCCAGGTTCAGGTATGGTTTAGTATACCTGTTATTGTTCTGTTTAGCTGCTTATCGCTCATACCAGACTTTTTGTCTAACCCAGAGTTTTATGTCTCTTCTTATTACTCTGCGTGCTCTCACAAGCAAACTAGAGACAGGTTAGTTGGGTATGCACGAGTAGCTGATCCGGAGACGAGCAGGAGGCTTCCACGTATGATACATATAGATATTCTCCTTGTGTTGTTGAAGATCACTGCTTGGGCATTAATAGTGCATCTTCTACTTTATCATTCTTTTGCTTTAGAGACAGTTTAAAGTGGTAATAATGATGTTGGATCATAAGCTGTATTTTGATTACCGTTGCTATGTTGGTTTAGTTTTCAGCTTATGCACTATCTCGCCTATTTTATGTCAAGATTATGTTATTATTATATTTTGTTCCATGCGCTGTGAGACATTCTACACATTCCTTGTTAGTTCATTCTCTTCTTTCCTTTCTTTGGCGACCGTTCCGTGCTAGTCAGGCATGTGTACAGCGCACCTTCGGAGGAAATGCAGGCTGGTGCGGGGCGGGCCGTCACAGCGGGATTTTTCCCGCCCAAGGCCAGGTCGACCAGGGGGTCGACCTCCCCTATACAGGTCGACCTGGGGGTCGATCCGGGGGTCGACCTACCCCCTCGGGCAGATCTAAACTGTGACGATTTATGACCTATGGCTGAGTCACTAGGGCTTAAGTGGTGGTTTCCGGATGGCTATAATTGGTCTGAATGGTTCTGATTGCTCATATCATAATCTAACGGCTTATATTGATCTAAACTTCTATATAAGCACGCATAGACTCAAGCTCTAAACCTAAACAAAATTAATCTCTTGGCTTCCATGCTACTGCTGGAATAGTTCTTCTTCCTCTTAAAGCTTAGGAATTGCAAGTCAGGATTCTAATAAAATCAACGAACGAATTATTCTCTTCTCTAATCCGTCTTTGTGAGTACAATGTAACAACCCGTATTTTAATAACGTGTTATAACCATAACTCTAGGCAGAATTAAATTTTAAAATAAGAACCAAGGGAAACGGGTTGCGCCATTGCGTTCGTCTCGGAATTCTGCATGAAATCGAGTCCGAATTTTCAAAAATCGGAGTCCGTATGACCAAGTTATGGCTCCCCAAATTTCAGAAATATTCAGAGTTCAAAACAACTCGAATTCAAAATTCGAATTTCAAACGCATAACAGACGGGGTGGGAAATTTCCCGCCCAGACCCAGGTCGACTGGGGAGTCGACTGGGCAGTCGACACCCCTAGGACCAGGTCAACTGCGCAGTCGACTTGGGTGTCGACCTGGTCACCTAGCCTGTTTTTGAGCCAGATGTATCTGGTCTCGTTGCTTGTCCAGATTCACTCTCTAAACACTATATAAACAGCCCTTGACCCTAGACTTTCCATCACATTCTTGTCCGACCATTTGCTGCTGAAGTTCTGACTGGAAGATAGAGAACAAGGAGGCTATTCAAGACTTTGTTAGTGCTACGTTGGTTTGGGGATTTACTAGAGATTCTGCTTCTACTCTTTTTGCTTTCTCATTCTCTAGACTACGATCTGTAAGCCCTTTGTCACTCTTAGATTTAAACTGTAAATTTAACCTGAACACGATGTAAACTGAAATTATGCATAAACATGATAACTAAGTTGGATCTACTATTGTATATCTTGGATCTATGACTATCACTTTTAAATCTGTTATTTTGAATTTAGTTTTGTACACCTCAGATCTATTCATCTTAAATGTTGACTTGTAGAATATTAGAATGAACTTGATTTGGATATATTCATGTTTAATCTAAAACCCCTTTACGATCTTTGTCTTGCCATGCCTGTGATGTTGAAACTATTATTGGGGTATTATCTTATGCCAATTCTTTACCATGTCTATCACCATGTCTTGTCAAGTTGATGTTGAGACCCTATTTCATATGCCTGTAATGTTATAATCATCATGCTTAACTTGTGAACACCTTTGCCATTCTATGACTATCCTGTTTGTGTTATTCCCTATTTTGACATGTTGTATTAATGCGAATTCACGTACGTTGAGGATACGTTTTGGGTAGATTAGGCAAACTTGAAAATTGGCTATGGAATTGACATGATATGACATGAAAATATGACATGAAAACTTGACATGAGAATAAGCTTGAAAACATGAATTTGGGACATGACAATTAGATAACTTGAAAATGGCCAACATGAGGTTGGGTTGAATTTGCAACGTAAATCTGCCCGGAACCGCCCGGCAAATCCAGTAGTTGCAAATAATAGGATCCAATGTGAGTAGTTGGTCATATAGCATTTTAAACCCGAGGTTAGACTAGGTTATGGTGTAAATCTGCCCGGAACCGCCCGACACATCCAGTAACCGTAACCAAGTCTAATGTGAGAGGTTGGGGTGCGTTAAGTGAATTAATGCCACATGGTAGGGTTAAGTCATGGACCACTTGAATACACTTAACCAGTTTGATACATGTTTGGATAGGGGTTAAGTCATGACCTTTTTAATGACAACACTTAACCCATTAGAAATCCTAGCCACGTGGTCCCTTTCAGCAGTAACCCACTTAGAAGTATCACGATACCCTAGGGACTAGGCAGGGTGGTGCACGATTACTGGGCTGATTGTAAGCGACCAAGAATAACGGCTGAGTAAGGTGCGCCAGTGTAGGTTCAGGCGGACTAGGGTCGTGCACTTAGTCCGGAGTTGAAAAAGTAGGCATGGGCACCCGTAGTATTACATTGTGCGTGCTTGATTTGTGTCAGTGGTTGACACCCTAGGACCTGATACACCCTAGGGTGGACCTAGCACATGTGACTACATTCCGCGATTGGGCCGTATAACACCGGCACACGACGAGAAAAGCCGATCGATTAGGATGGACTGTTGGACCCCGTATTGGGTCATTTAATGTTATTGGGTTTAGGGATCATTTCTGGATTTATACTTGACATGGATTTGGACACTAGTACAGTTAGTGCAGTAAACCTTGTATATGCGATGCCACTCTTATCTTGTTACCTTTTATTATCATGCCAGTCCAGTTTTTATCTTTATGTTTGATCTCAGTTTCTCATGTCCAGTTAACTTTATTAGTTTTTATGTTGATAGTCACTAGGGCTTACCAGTCTTTTTGACTGACCCGTTTTCTTCCACCTCTTTTTCTTTCATTTCCCCCCCTAGGTTCTCAGGGAGGAAACTCTAGCTCTTAGCTTGGACTTTGCTTGCTTTCTGACAGCTCATGTACGGTTTGGTCTTGAGCTATGCTATGGCTGCACTCATGCTCTTTTTGGGGAATAATATTGGACTTATGTGGTTTTAAGTACTTTGCTTCTTTAGAACTTGATGTAATGAAATAATGACTTGGTATTTTGATGTAAGAGGTTTTGACTCTATTTCCCACGTAATGAGATTTGGTTAAATTTATATCCGCTGCTTTATATACTCTGTTTAATTTATTTTCTGTCTTGTGTTATCTCTGTGCCTGTTTACTAGATAATACCCCTCCAAAACTAGTGCATTCCCTTTGTGAGTGAACCTAGCAGAGGTGGGGGTGTTACTTTTGGTATCAGAGCAGAAGGTTACCAGACTGGTCAAAAGTTTTAAAAAACTTTCTGAAAATTATTTTCAAAACCATTTATAAAGAAGCATTTTTCAAGAAAAGTTCTATTTTTAAGAGAAGGCTATTCCCCAAAAGCCATTAGCACTTTCCTTGTTTCCTCGTTTGAATCTTTTACTTTTTGTTTTTCAGCATGGCCGATCTTAACCTTCCCGAGGGAGTACCCATACCCGGATGGTTCCGAAGGTACTTGGAAGCTAGGGCCAACGATGCGGGCCCGACAGACATCCCTCCTCCCCCTCCTCCAGTAGCCGCGGTTCCTCCTCCTCCTCCTCCCGGCACCGCCTTCGCCAAAATATGCAAAGACTTTATAGGAATGGGCGGCAAGAGCTTCCTTGGAACTGAGACCTTTACTGAGGCACGAAACTGGTTAAAGGAGACTGAAGAGCTGTTCGTTATCTTCGATATGGAGGATCATAGGAAAGTTCAGTTGGCAGCATGGTTGTTGAAAGAGGAAGCTCCATTTTGGTGGGAAGTCACCAACGCTACCAGACCAATTGAGACTTGGGCAGATTTTAGAGAGAGGTTTGGGCTTAAATTCTTATCGTCAGCAGAAGCGAGCCTTGTTTACATTTCTGAATTTCTTGTTCGAACCTTATTTGACTCTGGCGCATCGCATACTTTTATCTCTTCTGATATTGTTGAAAATCTGCACTTAAGTACTAGTCTAGTTGATGATCCCGTTAGTGTTTCAAATCCGATTGGGGGCTCCGCCCATTTATCTATGATTTGTGTTGATTTGAGGATTTCCATCTTAAGCGTGGAATTCACGTGTAATGCTTATGTTCTCGGATTCATGGGATATGGTTTAATTCTGGGCATGGATTGGTTGTCCAATTATGGAGCTATCCTTGATTGTGAACGAAGGGTAGTGAGGCTCATGATACGCCTTGGTAATACCCTTGAACTTTCTTATAACCCGAAGGGTCCGGTCATGTTATGTTATCTTGAATCTCTCGACTCGTCCGTCGACAATCTGCACTCCGTGAGAGTAGTCCGAGAATACCCTGATGTCTTTGATGAGGTGAAAGGGTTACCCCCTAAACACGAGATAGACTTCCGAATTTATCTGGTTGATAATGCCAAGCCTGTTTCATTGCCCGTTAGGCATATGGCCCCGCGAGAAAGAAGAGAGCTCAGTAAACAAATCAAGGAGTTGCTCGAGAAAAATTTCATAAGGCGAAGCATTTCTGAATGGGGTGCTCCGGTGGTATTCGCTACTAAGGCGGATGGTTCGCTTCGTCTATGCATAGATTATCGTGAGTAAAACAAGTTGACGAAGAAGAATAGGCACCCACTACCAAGAATCGATGATCTTTTTGACCAGCTTGTGGGAGCATCTGTTTTCTCTCAACTCGATCTAACCAAAGGATTCCATCAACTTAGAGTGGCTGAGGATAGCATTGACAAAACTGCGTTTAGGACTCCAGATGGGTTCTTCGAATGGCTCGTCATGCCGTTTGGGTTAACGAATGCACCCGCGTACTTTGTAGACCTGATGAGTAGGGTGTTTCGGGAGTTCCTTAACAAGTTCGTGGTGGTTTTTGTGGACGATATTCTAATCTTCTCAAAGGATGAAGAAGAGCATGCTTGACACCTCAAGGAAGTCATGGATACGCTTAAAGCACACCAGTTAAAGGCTAAGTTCTCCAAATGCTATTTTTGGAGGGAGGAAGTTCGGTTTCTTGGGCACGTAGTTTCTAAGCAAGGTTTAGCCGTGGACCCCGCAAAGGTAGTTGTGGTGCAAGACTGGAAAATTCCTAAGAATGCAACAGAAGTGAGAAGCTTTCTCGGTTTGGCGGGCTTTTATAAGAAGTTCATTAAGGATTTCGCTAAGATTTCAGCCCCTCTTACTGAGTTAACGAAGAAAAACCTAGCGTTTGCATGGGACATAGAATGTGAGACTGCTTTCCAGAGACTCAAGAGAGCCCTCACCACAGCTCCAGTTTTAGCATTACCCGATGGAGGAAAAATGTTTACGGTGTACACAGATGCGTGCGGCATGGGATTAGGCGCTGTCCTAATGCAAGAAGGAAGAGTGATATGCTATGGGGGTAGACAACTTAAAGTTCATGAGAAGAACTATCCCACACATGAGTTGGAGTTAGCCGCGATTGTTTTTGCACTTAAAGCTTGGCGCCATTATCTCCTAGGGGAGAGATTCGAGCTGTACACGGACCACAAATCGCTTAAGTATCTCTTTTCGCAAAAAGATTTGAATCTGAGACAGCAGCGGTGGATGGAATTCTTGGCCTCATATGACTTCGATATAACTTATACCCCTGGCAAGGGTAACGTGGTGGCGGATGCGCTAAGTAGAAAAAGGTTGACTTTGAGCCCCTTATTTGTTGAAAGAAAAAGTCTAGAGTTTATAGCGACCTTTGATTTCACGCATGCTGTTGAGTCATTGACTGGTACGTTAGCATCTCTTGAGCTGAGACCTACGCTTCTAGATCAAGTAGGGACTTCGCAGAAAGAAGACCCACAGATAGTCGAAATCATGGACAAGTTAATCAGTGGTGAGACGTCAAGTCACCTGGGTAGGTATGCCATTGATGACAAAGGATGGCTAAGGCGCGATGGAAGGCTATGTGTTCCACTGGTGGGACACTTAGTAAATAAAGTTCTCGAAGAGGCGCATCACTCGAAGATGACTATATATCCCGGAGGGGATAAGATGTACAGAGATATGAAACGCATTTTCTTTTGGGCCGGAATGAAAAAGGACATGGCAGAATTCGTCTCAAAGTGCATGGTGTGCCAACAAGTCAAGGCCGAATCTAAGAAGCCCGGTGGGCTATTACATCCTTTGGAGGTCCTGCAATGGAAGTGGGAAAGTATCTCGATGGATTTCGTGGATGGATTGCCTAGATCGAGGAAGGGGAATACTAGCATATGGGTCATTGTTGATAGACTCACAAAGAGTGCTCAATTCATTCCGGTGAAAAGCAAAAGGACTGCATCATGGCCAGCGTCTATTTACCTTCGAGAGATAGTACGGTTGCACGGGGTTCCTTCTAGCATAGTCAGTGACCGTGACCCAATTTTCACTAGTCAGTTTTGGAATAGTCTGCAAGAAGCAATGGGTACGCAACTTAATTTATGTACAGCCTATCACCCTCAGACGGATGGACAGACTGAAAGGGTAAATGGAGTACTAGAGGATCTTTTGAGGCTATGCATTCTTGATTTTGGTGGTACTTGGGAAGACCATCTCCCTCTCGTGGAATTTGCTTATAATAATAGCTACCAAGCTAGCATAGGGATGCCACCGTTCGAAGCCCTGTATGGAAGACCGTGCAAGTCACCAACTTGTTGGTGGGAGACGACTGACAGACTTATACTTGGCCCCGACATGATACGAGACACTTCTGAGAAGGTGGAGTTGATATGAAGACGAATGAAAGCGGCCCAAGATAGACAGAAATCTTATGCGGACAAGAGAAGGACAGACCTAGAGTTCGAAGTCGGAGATATGGTTTTCATAAAAGTCTCTCCTTTGCGCAATGTGGTTCGTTTTGGAGCAATTGGAAAGCTAGCACCGAGATTCGTAGGACCGTTCCCTATCACTGAGAGGATTGGGCAGATAGCCTATAAGGTAGAGTTACCTGAGAGGCTGGCCGGAGTACACAATGTCTTTCACGTCTTGCATCACCGAAAGTGCCTACATGAATCAGCTGAGGTGGTTGAGCCAAGCATCCTCGAAGGCGTAGAAGTGGAGAAAGAAGCAACGCTGAGGCGAGTTCCTGTTCGTATCTTAGGGACGGAGATCAAGAAGCTAAGGAATCGTGTAATGACCCGTATTCTACACATCATAGGATCGTAGAATATTTATTTCTTTCCCATGTGAAGTCGTATGGTCATGTAACTTTGGGAAACATCTATTAGAGTCATTTCCCATGTTCATGATTTTTGTCGATTTTTAAATGACCATTTTTGCCCCTAGTTGGTACTGTTTTGGCCATAACTTTTGATTGGAAAGGAATTTTGACCTGAAACCACTTCCATTTGATTCGTTTGATGGTTTACCTTTCCGTAGAGTGGTTACATTAGCCAAACGGGCTTAACGTTTGGGAGATATGGCTGAAACAAGGTTTGGAGGGTGAAAAACTGCTTAACCGGGCCAAATCGGGTGATTAGTGAGTAGGCCCATAACCCATTTCGGGATTAGGGTTATGGGAGGGCTGAAATGAGATGGAGAATCATTTCATTTCAGTTTTCTAGCCTCCACTTATCACCAAGGATCCCTAAAAATGGCCTCCAACCTCTAAATCACCTCCAAATCATCTTTTGGTCAAGGATTAAGCTTAGCAACCCCTAATCAAGGAAGATCTTCACCAAAGCAACTTAGGAGCTGCTGTTTGGCATAAAGATTCACACCAAATCAGAGAATTATTTCAGATCTTAGTTTGTTTTGTGGCTAAGGTGAGTGATTTGCATAGTTTTACACTAATTATGGCTAATTAGGAGTGATTAGTGTTAATTAGCGAATTTATACACTAATAAATTCGGGAAAAATGTTCATAAATTCCTAAATGATGTTTTAGACCTCTGATATGAATTTGGGTTAGTTTGGTTAAGTTTTGCTAATCCTATCATTAGTTTCACCTAAACATGCTTAAGGGGAAATATGAGATTTTGGGTATGTTTGATCCATTTTAACCTATGATATTGATGTGAATGATGTTTGTGGTTAATTATGCATGTTGCTATGACTGTATGAAATGCTTTGTGATTGATTCCAATAGTTAGAATGGTCGAAAACGTCGTCGAATGGCGTAAACACTTGCTGGAATAGTTTCAGAAAACAGTGCAGGGTTCGGATCGGATAAGGGGGCTCGGATCGGATATGTTGAACTGAGAAAAGAATCTGATCGGATCGGAACCCAACACTTGGGAAAAGTGGCAAAAAGGAAGGCCATGCTAGCTGAACTGGGATCGGATCGGATAGAGGAAAACGGATCGGATCGAGAAGGACGGATCGGATCGAGGAGGACGGATCGGATCGGAAGCACGAAGACGAATCAGAGCAGGAGCACGGAAGCGGATCGGATAGGAGCATATGAAGGGAGCATGAAGACGGATCGAAAACGCGAACCAAGAAGGGACACCCGACCCGACCCGAAGGGAAGCACCCGACCCGACCCGAAGAGAAGCATCTGACTCGAATACAGAGGAGTACCCGACCCGAACCGCACCAGAAGGAGACCCGACCCGAACGGATGAAGGACACCGACCCGAACCGATAACTTGAGGAGGAACCCGACCCGACCCAGTATTGACCAATAACCCGAGATGCAAAGGTAGTCCAATATGGGAAGTTAGAGCTCAGGATCCAGTTGGGAACCGATGAGTTCACTTCATGGTTGGACTTTGCTGCGGGACGTGTGCTAAGTAGTTGTCGACGTTCATGACTTCGATTCACCACTAAGAATGAATGATGGGCTACTTATCAGTGCAGTAGGGTCATTATGACCTGAGGGGAAAGGTGATGGTAGCAAGACTACGTTATCAGTGCAGTAGGGTCATTATGACCTGAGGGGCAAGGTGATGCGTAGTAAGACTATGAGCCAGCACAGATGGGGTGAATAACTCCATGGGGCAAGTGGACATAGTAAGGATTGGTAAGACTATGAGCCAGTGCAGTGGGGTTCTTGTGACTCCATGGGGCAAAGTGGACATAGTAAGGATTAGTAAGGCTATGAGCTAGTGCAGTGGGGTTCTTGTGACTCCATGGGGCAAAGTGGACATAGCGAAGGATTTGTGGCTACGTTATCAGTGCAGTGAAGCCATTTATGACTTCATGGGGGCAAAGTGATCGTAGCAAGGTATGTTGGGTGATCGAAGTGGTGGATATCGTATGCTTTACGCACTGAGTGAGAGATGTGAGGATGGATGCTATGTTTGATTGTTTGCCATCCCTATGACATGCACACCTCCCCCACCTCCGTATCCTTATATTGTTTGATATGATACCTTAGAGTGTTGTACAGTATGTAGTGCTAACTCTTTGGTTGCAGGTCCAGGTTCAGGTATGTTTTAGTCTACCTGTTATTGTTCACTTTAGATGCTTATCGCTCATACCAGGCTTTATGTCTGACCCAGAGTTTTATGTCTCCTCTTATCACTCTGGGTGCACACACGAGCAGACTAGAGACAGGTTAGCTGGTGATGCGCGAGTAGCTGATTCGGAGGCGGGCAGGAGGCTTCCACGTATGATATATATATATACACACACACACACACACACACATTCTCCCTGTGTCGTTGGTGGTCGCTACTTGGGCATTAGTAGTGTACCTCATTTATCTTACTTTTTCTTTGAGACAGTTTGAAAGTTGTAATAAGCTGTATTTTGGATTTCCGCTGCTATGATGTTTAGTTCTGATTTTCAGCTTATGCACTGTCTCTCCTGTTTTATGTCAAGTATGTTATTATTATATTTTGTTCTATGCGCTGTGAGACATTCTACAGGTTCTTTGTATGTTCATTTCCTTCTTCCCTTTCCTTCTGACGACCCGTTCCGTGCCAATTGGACATGTGTACAGCGCACCTTTGGAGTAAATGTCGGTTGGTGCGGGGCGGGCCGTCACACTTGGTATCAGAGCTCTAGGTTGCGTAGTTAACATAGGGAAAGACACTAGGGAGAGATAGTACGTATATGAGAGCGCGTATTTGTGATTACTTTGGTTTTCAAAAGCTATGTATATATATACTATTAGTAGTATAAGAATGAAGTCGCACTGCACTAGCACCACTATGGGGTCGTTAATCGTTTCCCTTTTTCAGATTGACGATGAGCCGAGACACGAGGGGTGCTGGTAGAGGGACCAACCAAGGGAATGCCGCTGACATGAGGGCAATGTTTACTAACCTCATGAGAGACATGCTTAGAGAAGTGCAAGGGGCAGTTCCCAATCCCGGAGTTGGTGTTGGCCCAGTAGTGCAGGCGCCTAGGGTCGATTTCGCCAAGTTGTGCAAGGATTACACTATATTGTATATAACGGTGTTGTATACACAATTATATGATTTTTGTTTGATGATAACAAACAAGTATATATTATTTTGAATGTGTTTGTTATTGTACTGTTATATACATCACAGACAGGAATATAATATTTATATTTAAACAGAATACCTCAATACAGAAGTTCAAATATCTACACAGTATTTTTTGTTTAAATATAATATTTTATTTCAGAATTTCAAACAGTACAGTATTATAACTCCACTATTTACGCTTCACTGAATTTTGTACTTGTAAATAAACAGAAGTGTATAGACAGGTTCGTTTAACAAACAAATAAAAAAATATTTTATTTCAAACCAATTTGTTTGTTACAAATAAACAGTACAATAAATTTTCTATACACAGCTCCTCACTATAACATTCACACTCGTTACACATTTTTATATATACATTTACATGGACACAAGTACAGACTTATACATTCACAAACTTTGACACTCTGTTATTTTTTTTCTTCAGTCTTTTGTCTTCATCTTCTGTCTTCAAGCTTTAGTCTTCACAGCACTTCACTATCAGTCCAGTCATCTTCTTACCTGTCACATAAAACAGAAACACACACAGTACACTGCAATAGAAATAAAACTGTACACATGCAAATATATATTTTTTATTTTTATTTAAAAAAAAAAATTATTTGCCTCAGTTTTTTCTGGTGTGTTTCTCATCATTTTTCATGACTTGATCTGATCTGTGTCTAGCTAGTTTGTATATGAACAGGGACAAAAAATATTGTCTGATGGCTGCATATACACACGTGTGCACTGCCTCGCCAATCAGCGAGCAACTGAGGAGTAGCCACGTGGACCTTCTCGACTCAGTGCACATGAAAACAACTCAATGAAAAGTCAACAACAAACTCAAAGTGGTCGAACACACATCAAAATGGTGCACAAGAAATTTCAGCTCAAATACAATGACAAATCAAAGCAAATGTTGATCAACATGGACATGGCATCTGCATGAATGTGAGCATGTACAAGTGGTGGTAAATGAACAGTGAAACTCAGTCATGATCAAAGCATGGTTCAGCCCATATTTTTTTTAAAAGTGGACACAAAGTGATCAAGCCAAAACAGCAAGTGCAAAGTGAGGGTGAAACATCATCAATACAAACATGAAACAGAAATCAGCTCGACCAATGCAAGAATGTCCAAGGCTGTTACTTAGCATGGCCAAGGTAAGAAATTCACACAGCAAAACAAGTGAGCTCAACAACAAAGCAAATGAACTAAAGAAGAAACAGCAAGGTTCATGGATAATGAAGGTGTCGCAACTCAACATCAATGACCAAGCACCAGCACAAGGTGAAGTTCAAGCATGTTCATGGAAGTGATCTCAGCAAAGTAAGCCAACATTTAAGTTACATGCAAGATAAAACATGATGGAGCATACAATAGTGAATATGCAAGCACCAAGGTGGTGCAACTTAGCTACAGGTTCAAAAATATATGTGAACATGCCATTCAAGTCTCATGACACAGCCACAAAAATTGTTTGCCAATGAAAATCAATACTGCAAAGCTACATGGACCGAGCAGGTTCAAGCAGATAAATTAACATGGAGGGTGCAACTCGAATAAGCAGCATGGTGTAACAATGGCATCAAGTGCATGGTTCACAACAGTTGGAGCAAATGTGACAAAGTCAAATTAAAGCACTCATGTGATTCTGGCAAGAGTTTAATTTGCAGAGAATTATATATGGCAAGACTTAAACAATTTTTCTGAAACCATTTTTTTTTCAACAAGTACAAAAAAAAATGGCAAGAAGTTTAATTCCAGAAATCACAGTGATATTAAGGAAATCAGCATGTACATGAATGACAATAAAGTGTTTCCAGAATTTCAGGGATCGAAATTGAAAAGAATTCTTTCCAGAAATCACTTATCAATCAGAGAATTCGAACAAGGTTACTGTTATGTTTTTGGAAAGAAATCATGCTGTTTTCAGTAATCACAATATCTGGCAAGAAGTCTTTCCTGAATGCAACAAATTAAGGAATGCACAATCATCATCTCGGCAAGGTTTATGTGTTTCCAGATTTACAGACAATCAATGAAAGGGGCATGCTTAAATTCAACAGCAAACATTTTTTTGGGAAAAAAAAAATTCATGTCTGGTTTCAAATTATTTTTTTTCAAAAATATACGGTGCTAAATCAAGGGATAGCAAAAAGGGAAGTTTTTTTCTTTTCAAAATTATTTTTTAAAACCGAATTAATCAACAATGGAAATCATTTATTTTGTTTCCAATTTTTTACAGAGACGTTTCAGCAATCAGAGTATATTTTCAAAGTCGGGAAGCAACAATTCAAATTGAAAACAGACAAAAGGGGAAACCCTAATCAGATCGAGCCATTCTTTGGTGAAATCAGAGTTTATGTAGGGTTTGTTTATCCCTATTTAAACACCCTCATCATCATCGGCTATCAATAGATCGAAACCACAAAACAGAGAAAATCGAAAATCCACAAATCAATTTAAGAAATTCAAAGCAAGAATTTTTCAGAGAACTCACATATTATTTCAAGTGTTTCGATCGCCTGAATTTCTCCAAATCAGTAACGAGAAAGAGAGCCAAGTATTGTTCAAGCTTCAGAGAATCAATTAAACCATCATCGAGATCACGATTTGGATTGGATTTCAGAAACCCTAGCAATCGCCGCCGCCATTTCTGTTTCCCAGAGCTAAATCAAGGATCGTGCAAATGAAATAAGAATGGGCCGGCCATTTTTTTTAAAGGCTAAGTTTATTAAGCCTAGGGTTTTTATATTTGTTTTCTTTATTTTGTATTGTTTTTAGTTTTAATTTCTTTGTAAACCGAACAGTTTATAGATTCTGTAAAATCTAGGGGGGACCAGTTAGGGGTTTAACTGGCAGTTGACTAGTCTGTGTAAAACTAGGGGAAATTCTGATTCAGGGGTTTGAATCAGTCTAGGGTTTTGAGCGTAGAGTTAGAATAGGAGCGAGAGTCGCGAGTGTACAAGGTCTTGTATGCGGGATCTGTTCTATCATCTAGTAGAAACCTTAGGAATGCAGCAGTAGGCAGGGTTTTGCCGAAGCTGGGTATATCTGTGTGTGATTTATTTTCTGCACTTTTATTTCTGCTGCATTCTGTGATCTGTTTTTATTTTAATATCCTGTCAATTTTTCAATTCAGGTTAAAACTGTGATAAACCCTATTCACCCCCCCTCTAGGGTTAATCTAGATCCAACATTTGGTATCAGAGCGAGGTATTCGGTTAACTCTAGAGAAACGGTGAATCCTAGTTGTCAGTCCATAGAGAGTCAGTCCAGTCATATTCCATCTATTTTCAATGGTACAGATTTTTTAAATTGGAAATCAGAAATGAAATCTTATTTAAAATCTGTTGATATTAAATGTTGGAATAGTATTAAAAATGGGTATGATATTGTAAGTAGGGTTGATATTGAATTTAATTTACATGCTACTCATATTTTATATTCTTATATTGATGATATTCAATATAGCCTTATTTCCCATTGTTTGACTGCGCAGGAAATCTGGCAGACTCTCAACGCGCTATATGGAAAAATTGACAAATGCTCAAAATCCCAGAAAGATAACTCGGCTTCAGATTTGTGCTTGACAGGTTGTACAGATGGAAATCCAGTTGGAGACTCAACAGGAAATATTTCTTTGATTCACCGTTTAAATGGTTTAACTGAATCTGTTGAGAAGTTAAAATCTAAAAATAAACTTCTGAAATCTGAGAAGCTTGAGTTGATCTGCAAAAATAATGTTTTGGAATCAAAACTCAAAAACGTTAAGAATTCTTCAAATTCTAATTGCAAAAATTGTTTAAAATTGAAAACCAATCTTGTTCATCTCAATAAAAATATTCAAAAGTTTGAAAAGGAAATTCTGATCTTAAAAGAAAACAAGATTGAGTTATCAAATTTGAACAATCTTCTACAAAAGGAATTTGAAGTTTTTAAGACTGATATAAGTTCCAAATTTGAGATTGCTGAAAATGAAAATTTGGTGAGAAGTGATTTGATTTTGAAAGAACTTGAAAATGAGATTGAAAAATCCAAGATTTTTGAGTCTGAAAAACAAAAAAGATTTGAATTTGAAATCTCGGAATCCCAAGCCAAAATTAAATTTCTTAAAGATGAAAACTTGGTTTTGAAAACAGATTATGAAAGGAAAAAGATCACTAAAAGCCGTTGTTCAGATTTAACAAAAGAAAATGGTGATCTTATATTTAAAATTCAACAACTTGAAACAACTTTGAAATTTTTTTCTAATGGTGAAAAATCTTTGAATATGTTGTTGAAAAATCAATCTTCTTCTAAAAACAAATATGGTCTTGGCTTTGGGAAGAATAATGTTTTTGAAAAACTAAATTCAAATAATTTGAAAAGTTCTTCAAACTGCTTTGGAAAGAATCAACTTGAAAATTCAAACTTTGATAATCTTGGAGGTTTGTTGAATCATAAACGTGATGAAAACTTGTTTTATAATAATCCATCTAAACAATCTTGGATCCAAAAAGGAAATAAAACAAACTTCGTCAAGTTCAAACAGATTTGGGTCCCTAAGGGCACAAAGGTTAATTCTGATGGTTTGTTATACAAACAGGTTTGGGTACCAAAAGTGGTAAACATATTTCAGAGTGGTTTTTCAAATTTTGTTAGACCACTTAATTCACTCAACTGCTAGGTACCTGAAGTGGCTGAGGAACAACTGTGCTGAAAAGAGAAAACGATTCAAACTGCTTCATGTCATTGAATCATTCAATGTTTCTTAGCCAAGTCCGATAAGTTAGAAACTCTGTTTCTCATCATATGTCAGGTATGATTTCTAACTTCATCCTTGTAAATATATTTTTTCTTTGTTTATTTCTCCTTCTTCTACCCCTTTCTATTTTATTTTCCTTCTGTTTGTTTTTCTTTGATTAGTCACTACCATATCTCTTTGCTTATTTTGTGCTTCTTAAACTTCCAGTTGCAGAATTCATGATCTTTCTTGAAATATGCTTTATCTGTATAAAATCATCGTGTGTTAATCATTTCCATATCCTGAATTTAATCTTGTAAATATCTACAATTGTTTTTGAGATTTTTTTATTTCTGAATTCATAACAGTGTTGATGTATTCTTATCATATCTTGAACACTGTTAATTTGAATTCTAAATTTTTTGAAGATCTGAATATTTAATAAAATGTCACACACCTTTGTTGTTCTGAGTTTATTCTAATTCATTTTAGAAAAGCTCAAAATATTATACTCATTACAACACTCTGTTATTTATCAGTTGTGATAATTTCATTGATTTTCAGATTGGCTTGTATCAGTGATACATCTTGGAATTCATCTTTATTCATGATCATTATATTGAAATATGTTTGTTTGAAATCATCTGAAATTCTAGATATTTTGAATATCACACACCTCTTATTTTTGAAATTGTCAATCTTGTGTGACTGATTCATTATATCCCAAAACTTTACATTGATTCATGTGGTTTCAAATAAATTATCCCGATCATGAATATTTTCAAATTTGATGTAAATGACCTGAAATTTCTCTTGGGCTTGTCGGAAATAGTTTTTGAGAAATTCTTGAAAATGTTCTTTTTGAAAATGGTCTTTGAAAATCATTGTTATTTCATGATTATTTGATTTGAATATATGTTTGTTTAAAATCATTTGAAATTATTGATTTATTGGATCTCACACATATCTTGAATCTGAAATATAACCTGGTGTGATTGATTCATTAAATCCTAATACTTTCACATTTCTTCAAATGATTTAAAATAGAGTATATTTGCAAATCTTGGATCATGAACCACCTTATGTGACCAACATCTTGACAAGTCTGTTGTGATACTGATTTCTCTATGCTGCTCTGATACTGTTTTTGAAAAATGTTTGTTTTGGAATCATGCTGCTCTGATTATAAGAAATTGATTTGTAAATATTTTTTGAGGACTGCTTGATTTGGTATCAAAGGCTTATCGTGCTCTGATAAATGAAATTTGTGTGCTTGAGTTGCTTGCTTTGAAATTAAGTCTTTTCTGTTGACTGAGGTACCAATGTTAGCCACCGGGGTGTGTTTAAAATTCTCGAGAGCGAGATAAAAAGTGGTATCAGAAGTGCTTATATATTTCATCCATCTGTTCTGAATTTTTACTTTGTAGAGACACCATGTGGTATCAGTTTAGAAGTGCTGCATATTTTTTTGCTGTATATATTTTTTTTGTTTCCCTCTTGTCGTGTATAGATCAGCATATTTCTCTTGTAATTGTTTTTCAATTTTAAAATTATTTATTGATTATTCATTCAGAAATTGAAATCTGTATTTATAATTCATCAAAATCATTATTAGATTTTGAAATTGTGATGAATTGTGACTGCAGTATATTTCATAACAAGAGGAGATTTTTATGTAGATTTTCATGATGGTTGAACATTTATTATAATATCTTTGAATTGGCAATAATTTCACGACCATCTTCTTTATCTATCATCTTTCTGACATCCATCATGTTTTATATTAATGTGAAGAGTTTAATTTTTTTATAAAATTGTTTTTAAATAAACAGTGAAAATATTTGTGATGGAGTTGTGGTTATATTATTATTCAGAATTAGTGATAATTGAAAATTTGCAATAATCCCGGTACAGTTGGTCATATTTCATAATATAATTAATTTAGAAATTTATTTCACAGTCCATATCTGTACCTACCACATTTTCTATCATCCATATATTGGTTTTATACCGAGTAGTTTTTCTTTTTAAAAGCTGAAATGATAAACATATATAATAAATATATAAGTGTGTCTCTAACCTCATTTAAAAATCCAAGCTCTGGTTATGCATGGTTATGAGACGTCTTATAATTTAAGCTGCGACTGATCCCATTTAAAAATCCAAGCTCTGGTTATGCGTGGTCAGTGTGCTCTTAAATAATAATATATAAATAAAAAGGAAATAAAGTGCTAAAAATAGAAATAAATTTGAAATTCTCCTCAGTGTATAAAAACCAGCCTATCAGTCCATCTTTCTAATCTGTGAAATGTGTTGAAATATTATGACGTATTATGATTTGTTGATTGATAGATATTGGGATTTGAGATTATTCGATCTTGTCACTTAAATTGAATTATTTATTATAGTCCAAATCCATCACTGTTTTTGTGCTTTAATTTTATAAAATTCTTTTGAAAATAATTGAGAAATATTCACATTTTTTTTTAACTCTCCTTATTTTTATAAAATTCATCGTATATCCGTCATTCTCTACAATGTGAAATACGCCACCTGTTCTTAGAATATTATGATTTTTGTTTGACTGATTGAAATTTATGATGACCATTCTTCCTCTTAAGCTGAAATTATATTTTTAGTCAATTTTCATCTGTATTTTAAAATCTGTATCCTTTTGATGATAACAAAAGGGGGAGAATGGATTAGATTTTGATTTATGAGTGAATATTTTATAAATATCTTTTATTTTGAAAATTTATTTATACATTTCACTCATGCACAATTATAGGGGGAGTTTCTGTTGTAGGGGGAGCATTTAAATAGGGGGAGTTCAAATATTCACGAACAAACACATTTATTATATACAAAATCTTTTATTTGTTTGTCATCATCAAAAGGGGGAGATTATTGTATATAACGGTGTTGTATACACAATTATATGATTTTTGTTTGATGATAACAAACAAGTATATATTATTTTGAATGTGTTTGTTATTGTACTGTTATATACATCACAGACAGGAATATAATATTTATATTTAAACAGAATACCTCAATACAGAAGTTCAAATATCTACACAGTATTTTTTGTTTAAATATAATATTTTATTTCAGAATTTCAAACAGTACAGTATTATAACTCCACTATTTACGCTTCACTGAATTTTGTACTTGTAAATAAACAGAAGTGTATAGACAGGTTCGTTTAACAAACAAATAAAATAATATTTTATTTCAAACCAATTTGTTTGTTACAAATAAACAGTACAATAAATTTTCTATACACAGCTCCTCACTATAACATTCACACTCGTTACACATTTTTATATATACATTTACATGAACACAAGTACAGACTTATACATTCACAAACTTTGACACTCTGTTTTTTTTTTCTTCAGTCTTTTGTCTTCATCTTCTGTCTTCAAGCTTTAGTCTTCACAGCACTTCACTATCAGTCCAGTCATCTTCTTACCTGTCACATAAAACAGAAACACACACAGTACACTGCAATAGAAATAAAACTGTACACATGCAAATATATATTTTTTATTTTTATTTAAAAAAAAATATTATTTGCCTCAGTTTTTTCTGGTGTGTTTCTCATCATTTTTCATGACTTGATCTGATATGTGTCTAGCTAGTTTGTATATGAACAGGGACAAAAAATATTGTCTGATGGCTGCATATACACACGTGTATAGATATACACGTGTGCACTGCCTCGCCAATCAGCGAGCAACTGAGGAGTAGCCACGTGGACCTTCTCGACTCAGTGCACATGAAAACAACTCAATGAAAAGTCAACAACAAATTCAAAGTGGTCGAACACACATCAAAATGGTGCACAAGAAATTTCAGCTCAAATACAATGACAAATCAAAGCAAATGTTGATCAACATGGACATGGCATCTGCATGAATGTGAGCATGTACAAGTGGTGGTAAATGAACAGTGCAACTCAGTCATGATCAAAGCATGGTTCAACCCATATTTTTTTTAAAAGTGGACACAAAGTGATCAAGCCAAAACAGCAAGTGCAAAGTGAGGGTGAAACATCATCAATACAAACATGAAACAGAAATCAGCTCGACCAATGCAAGAATGTCCAAGGCTGTTACTTAGCATGGCCAAGGTAAGAAATTCACACAGCAAAACAAGTGAGCTCAACAACAAAGCAAATGAACTAAAGAAGAAACAGCAAGGTTCATGGATAATGAAGGTGTCGCAACTCAACATCAATGACCAAGCACCAGCACAAGGTGAAGTTCAAGCATGTTCATGGAAGTGATCTCAGCAAAGTAAGCCAACATTTAAGTTACATGCAAGATAAAACATGATGGAGCATACAGTAGTGAATATGCAAGCACCAAGGTGGTGCAACTTAGCTACAGGTTCAAAAATATATGTGAACATGCCATTCAAGTCTCATGACACAGCCACAAAAATTGTTTGCCAATGAAAATCAATACTGCAAAGCTACATGGACCGAGCAGGTTCAAGCAGATAAATTAACATGGAGGGTGCAACTCGAATAAGCAGCATGGTGTAACAATGGCATCAAGTGCATGGTTCACAACAGTTGGAGCAAATGTGACAAAGTCAAATTAAAGCACTCATGTGATTTTGGCAAGAGTTTAATTTGCAGAAAATTATATATGGCAAGACTTAAACAATTTTTCTGAAACCATTTTTTTTTCAACAAGTACAAAAAAGAATGGCAAGAAGTTTAATTCTAGAAATCACAGTGATATTAAGGAAATCAGCATGTACATGAATGACCATAAAGTGTTTCCAGAATTTCAGGGATCGAAATTGAAAAGAATTCTTTCCAGAAATCACTTATCAATCAGAGAATTCGAACAAGGTTACTGTTATGTTTTTGGAAAGAAATCATGCTGTTTTCAGTAATCACAATATCTGGCAAGAAGTCTTTCCTGAATGCAACAAATTAAGAAATGCACAATCATCATCTCGGCAAGGTTTATGTGTTTCCAGATTTACAGACAATCAATGAAAGGGGCATGCTTAAATTCAACAGCAAACATTTTTTTGGGAAAAAAAAAATTCATGTCTGGTTTCAAATTATTTTTTTTCAAAAATATACGGTGCTAAATCAAGGGATAGCAAAAAGGGAAGTTTTTTTCTTTTCAGAATTATTTTTTAAAACCGAATTAATCAACAATGGAAATCATTTATTTTGTTTCCAATTTTTTACAGAGACGTTTCAGCAATCAGAGTATATTTTCAAAGTCGGGAAGCAACAATTCAAATTGAAGACAGACAAAAGGGGAAACCCTAATCAGATCGAGCCATTCTTTGGTGAAATCAGAGTTTATGTAGGGTTTGTTTATCCCTATTTAAACACCCTCATCATCATCGGCTATCAATAGATCGAAACCACAAAACAGAGAAAATCGAAAATCCACAAATCAATTTAAGAAATTCAAAGCAAGAATTTTTCAGAGAACTCACATATTATTTCAAGTGTTTCGATCGCCTGAATTTCTCCAAATCAGTAACGAGAAAGAGAGCCAAGTATTGTTCAAGCTTCAGAGAATCAATTAAACCATCATCGAGATCACGATTTGGATTGGATTTCAGAAACCCTAGCAATCGCCGCCGCCATTTCTGTTTCCCAGAGCTAAATCAAGGATCGTGCAAATGAAATAAGAATGGGCCGGCCATTTTTTTTAAAGGCTAAGTTTATTAAGCCTAGGGTTTTTATATTTGTTTTCTTTATTTTGTATTGTTTTTAGTTTTAATTTCTTTGTAAACCGAACAGTTTATAGATTCTGTAAAATCTAGGGGGGACCAGTTAGGGGTTTAACTGGCAGTTGACTAGTCTGTGTAAAACTAGGGGAAATTCTGATTCAGGGGTTTGAATCAGTCTAGGGTTTTGAGCGTAGAGTTAGAATAGGAGCGAGAGTCGCGAGTGTACAAGGTCTTGTATGCGGGATCTGTTCTATCATCTAGTAGAAACCTTAGGAATGCAGCAGTAGGCAGGGTTTTGCCGAAGCTGGGTATATCTGTGTGTGATTTATTTTCTGCACTTTTATTTCTGCTGCATTCTGTGATCTGTTTTTATTTTGATATCCTGTCAATTTTTCAATTCAGGTTAAAACTGTGATAAACCCTATTCACCTCCCCTCTAGGGTTAATCTAGATCCAACACACTAATCTTGGTGGAAAGCCGTTCCACGGAACGGAGTCGGCCACGGATGTTCAAGATTGGATGGATAACTGTGATCGTATCTTCGATGACTTGGGTCTTGAGGATGCGATGAAGAGAAGGCTAGCGTCTCGTCAGCTGCAAGGGCGAGCGATGAATTGGTGGAATGCTATTAGAACAGCTACTCCAGAGGACCAGGTTACTTGGGTTCAGTTCAAGGCTCGCTTTAGCGAGAAGTTTATTCCAGCTGCCCAGAAATCAGTGTTGTTCAAGAGGTTCTTGGAACTCAAGCAGAACGGCAGGGCGGTTTCTGATTATATTGCTGAGTTCGACACTTTGTCGAAGTATGGACTGTCTCTTATTGATACTCCTGAAAAGAAGAATGAGAAGTTCATTACTGGTTTGGATGGATACTTGGGGGAGTGGCTTATCAACCACATCGATGAGACTTTTGAATCGATCGTGGGGAAAGCTTTGAGATCAGAGAGTCTTTACCCTAAGTCAAAGACTGAGGCTGCATTTGCAGAAGGGCCAAAGCCGCAAGCAGGCGGTGGAGGCAAGAATAGCTCTCAGAATAAGAGGAAGCAGGACCAATGTAAAGGTGGCCAGAAAAGGGGCAAGAAGGATGTTGAGTGCTTCAGCTGTGGAAAGAAAGGCCATTATGCTAAAGAATGTCGGGCCAAGCCAGAGGAAAGGAAGTGCTACAACTGTGGTCAAGTGGGACATCAGAAGGATAAGTGTCCGCAACCTCTTAAGGAGAGGCAGATTGTGAAAGCATATGCTCTTGATGTTGTTCCTTCTTCGTCGAATGCCCCAACTGCGGCGGAGAAAGGAATGAATGTTGTTATTCAAGGTATGCTTTCTATTTATGATGTACCGGTTCGAGTTTTGTTTGATACTGGGGCTTCCCGTTCCTTCATATCTAGTGACCTGGTGGGTAGGTTGGGACTGGAACCCGAGATAGTCGATAGACCATTAGTTGTGACGAACCCGATTGGTGGTTCGACTAGCCTTGGTATGATTTGCAGGAATTTGGTCTTATCGAGTCATGGATGTATGTTTGTATGTGATTGCTTTGTTTTGGGCTTTACTGGGTATGGCATTATATTGGGAGTCGATTGGCTCCAAAGATAAGGGGTGGTGGTAGATTGTGAGGGCTTTTTGGTGACAGTGAGGGCGGATGATGGGCGGAGGGTAGTGTTTGGTAGTCTACCTAGTGATGGGGTTATGGCTAGTTTTGTAAATTCCCTCGACATCCCGCAGGATGAGTTGTCAGATGTGCCCGTGGTTGGCCAGTATCCGGACGTCTTCGAGGAGGTGACCGGGCTTCCACCACACCGAGAGATTGAGTTCCGTATTGATTTAGTGAAAGATGCCAGACCTATAGTGATGCCACTTCGTCGTATGGCACCAAGGGAGCAGCGAGAGCTCGGGGTGCAAGTCAGCAATCTTTTGAAGAAGGGACTTATTAGAAGAAGTGTCTCCGAGTGGGGAGCACCAGTTGTGTTTGCCACTAAGGCAGATGGTTCCCTTCGTTTGTGTGTGGACTATCGCAAGTTGAATAAGGTGATGAGGAAGAATAAGTATCCTCTACCACGGATAGATGATTTGTTTGATCAGCTGGAAGGAGCAAGAGTGTTCTCCTAGTTGGACCTCGCGACAGGATTTCATCAGCTTCGAGTAGCAGATGAGAGTGTTCCGAAAATGACATTTAGGACGCCGTCTGGATTTTATGAGTGGTTGGTCATGCCGTTTGGGTTGACCAATGCACCAGCCTATTTTGTGGATCTTATGAATCGAGTATTCAGAGATCAGCTGAATAAGTTTGTTCTTGTGTTCATGGATGATATCCTTGTTTACTCAGGGACAGAGGAGGAACACAAGGGGCACTTGAGGATAGTGATGGAGGTGTTGAGGAAACACCAATTGAAAGCGAAATTCTCTAAGTGTCATTTTTGGAGAAGGGAAGTAAGATTCTTGGGTCATGTTGTTTCCGAGAATGGTATTGCCGTGGACCCTGCGAAGGTGGCTAAGGTACAGGATTGGCCTACGCCCAAGAATGCAACAGATGTGAGAAGTTTCTTGGGATTAGCTGGATATTATCATAAGTTTATCCAGGACTTCTCCAAGATAGCAGCACCGTTGACTCAGTTGACTAAGAAGAATCAGTCCTTCGTCTGGGACGGAGTGTGTGAGGATGCCTTCAAGAGTCTAAAGGAGAAGTTGACGCGTGCGCCAGTGTTAGTCATTCCTAAAGGGAATGAATAAATGACGGTATACACGGATGCTTTTGGTACCGGACTGGGTGCAGTATTGATGCAAGAAGGTAGGGTTGTAGCTTATGCTAGTCGACAGCTAAAGCCACATGAGAAGAAGTATCCTACCCATGATTTGGAATTGGCAATGATTGTATTTGCGCTGAAGATGTGGAGACACTATCTCTTGGGAGAAAGATTTGAGTTGTTTACCGATCATAAATCGTTGAAGTATCTCTTCTCTCAGATGGATCTGAATCTCCGTCAGCAGAGATGGTTAGAGTTCTTGGCTTCATATGATTTTGATATCGCATACACACCTGGGAAAGGTAATGCGGTAGCCGATGCCTTGAGTAGGAGACATGCCAGCTTAGGGGCAATGTTTCTTGAATGGAAGCAACTGGAGTATATCGCGGGGTTTGATTTCAGACCAAAGTGCGAATTGGATCCAGTTATGCTAGCTAGTTTGACGATCAGACCCACTTTGGTAGAGTGGATTGGTTCTAGTCAGAGGGACGATCCTAACTTATTGGAAATCATCTCCAAGTTAGAGATGGGTATCGATGATGAGATGAATGTGTATGGGCTTGATCGAGATGGATGGCTTCGAAAGAATGGAAGATTAGTTGTGCCCAACGTGAATGGTTTGAGAGATGAAGTGCTTAGAGAATGTCATCACTCAAAACTGACTATACATCCCGGTGGTAATAAGATGTATCGAGACATGAAGCAGACTTACTACTGGGAAGGGATGAAAAGAGACGTTGGGAAGTTTATATCCAAATGCATGAATTGCCAGCTAGTTAAAGCCGAGCAAAAGAATCCTAGTGGGTTGTTGCAACCATTAGAAATTCCCGAATGGAAATGGGAGCAAGTCTCGATGGATTTCATCGATGGTTTACCAAGGACTAGATCGGGATATGATAGCATTTGGGTAATTGTGGATCGATTGACTAAAAGCGCAAGATTTATACCAGTCAAATCGACCAGGACAGCAGCCAAGTTGGCAGAATTGTATATGAAGTGGGTAGTGAGATTTCATGGAGTACCCAAAAGCATTGTGAGTGACCGAGACCTGTTGTTCACTAGTGGGTTTTGGAAGAGCTTACAAGAGGCTCTAGGGTCAAGATTACATCTCAGTACCGCATATCATCCTCAGACCGACGGTCAGACGGAGAGGGTGAATCGTATATTGGAAGATCTCTTGAGAGCGTGTATATTGGATTTTGGTGGATCATGGGATGACCATTTGCATCTAGTAGTGTTTGCATATAATAATAGCTACCAATCCAGTATCGGTATGGCTTCATATGAAGCTTTGTACGGAAGACCGTGCAACTCACCATCATGTTGGATAGAGACTGGCGAGAAGTTTGAGCTTGGACCAGATGTGGTGAGAGAAACTTCAGATAAGATTAAGATCATTCAGCAACGAATGAAAGCTGCTCAAGATAGGCAGAAGAGTTATGCTGATAAGAGGAGAAGAGACTTGAAATTCTCCGTTGGTGACTTGGTGTTTGTCAAGATCTCTCCGTTGAAGAGCGTGATACGATTTGGCGGGAGAGGCAAGTTGGCACCAAGATTTGTTGGCCCATTCCCTGTTCTTGAACTAGTCGGGAATTTGGCGTATAGAGTTGGCTTACCAGAGAAAATGGCGGGAGTTCACAATGTATTTCATGTTTCCCAGCTAAGGAAGTTCGTTCACGACTCAAATGTGACTATTTCACCTAATCAGTTAGAGGACTTCGAAGTAGAACCCGAGGTGGTTGGGAACCGCAAGCCGATTCGTATTGTGGGACACGATACGAAGCAACTTCGAAGGAAGTCGGTGAAGCTAGTCAAGGTTCAGTGGGGCGAGGAAGAGAATGATTGTACTTGGGAGACAGAGGAGAGCATTATGAAGGCATATCCAGAACTCTTTGCCTGGTAAGATTTACTTTGCGATTTAGTTATTCCGCATGGTAGGATACACTTATTTCACTTGTTTAGCATGTTTGATGGTTGTTTTATGGTTGATAGGCATGCGGGACCTTTAAGTGTGTTTGGATTAGGGAATTTCGAGGGCGAAATTTCTTAAGGGGGGGAGAGTGTAATGACCCGCATTCTACACATCATAGGATCGTAGAATATTTATTTCTTTCCCATGTGAAGTCGTATGGTCATGTAACTTTGGGAAACATCTATTAGAGTCATTTCCCATGTTCACGATTTTTGTCGATTTTTAAATGACCATTTTTGCCCCTAGTTGGTACTGTTTTGGCCATAACTTTTGATTGGAAAGGAATTTTGACCTGAAACCACTTCCATTTGATTCGTTTGATGGTTTACCTTTCCGTAGAGTGGTTACATTAGCCAAACGGGCTTACCGTTTGGGAGATATGGCTGAAACAAGGTATGGAGGGTGAAAAACTGCTTAACCGGGCCAAATCGGGTGATTAGTGAGTAGGCCCATAACCCATTTCGGGATTAGGGTTATGGGAGGGCTGAAATGAGATGGAGAATCATTCCATTTCAGTTTTCTAGCCTCCACTTATCACCAAGGATCCCTAAAAATGGCCTCCAACCTCTAAATCACCTCCAAATCATCTTTTGGTCAAGGATTAAGCTTAGCAACCCCTAATCAAGGAAGATCTTCACCAAAGCAACTTAGGAGCTGCTGTTTGGCATAAAGATTCACACCAAATCAGAGAATTATTTCAGATCTTAGTTTGTTTTGTGGCTAAGGTGAGTGATTTGCACAGTTTTACACTAATTATGGCTAATTAGGAGTGATTAGTGTTAATTAGCGAATTTATACACTAATAAATTCGGGAAAAATGTTCATAAATTCCTAAATGATGTTTTAGACCTCTGATATGAATTTGGGTTAATTTGGTTAAGTTTTGCTAATCCTATCATTAGTTTCACCTAAACATGCTTAAGAGGAAATATGGGATTTTGGGTATGTTTGATCCCTATGATATTGATGTGAATGATGTTTGTGGTTGATTATGCATGTTGCTATGACTGTATGAAATGCTTTGTGATTGATTCCAATAGTTAGAATGGTCGAAAACGTCGTCGAATGGCGTAAACACTTGCTGGAATAGTTTCAGAAAACAGTGCAGGGTTCGGATCGGATCGGATAAGGGGGCTCGGATCGGATATGTTGAACTGAGCAAAGAATCTGATCGGATCGGAACCCAACACTTGGGAAAAGTGGCAAAAAGGAAGGCCACGCTAGCTGAACTGGGATCGGATCGGATAGAGGAAAACGGATCGGATCGAGAAGGACGGATCTGATCTAGGAGGACGGATCGGATCGGAAGCACGAAGACGAATCAGAGCAGGAGCACAGAAGCGGATCGGATAGGAGCATATGAAGGGAGCATGAAGACGGATCGAAAACGCGAACCAAGAAGGGACACCGACCCGACCCGAAGGGAAGCACCCGGCCCGACCCGAAGAGAAGCATCTGACTCGAACACAGAGGAGTACCCGACCCGAACTGCACCAGAAGGAGACCCGACCCGAACGGATGAAGGACACCGACCCGAACCGATAACTTGAGGAGGAACCCGACCCGACCCAGTATTGACCAATAACCCGAGATGCAAAGGTAGTCCAATATGGGAAGTTAGAGCTCAGGATCCAGTTGGGAACCGATGAGTTCGCTTCATGGTTGGACTTTGCTGTGGGACGTGTGCTAAGGAGTTGTCGACGTTCATGACTTCGATTCACCACTAAGAATGAATGATGGGCTACTTATCAGTGCAGTAGGGTCATTATGACCTGAGGGGCAAGGTTATGGTAGCAAGACTACAATATCAGTGCAGTAGGGTCATTATGACCTGAGGGGCAAGGTGATGCGTAGTAAGACTATGAGCCAGCGCAGACGGGGTGAATAACTCCATGGGGGCAAGTGGACATAGTAAGGATTGGTAAGACTATGAGCCAGTGCAGTGGGGTTCTTGTGACTCCATGGGGCAAAGTGGACATAGTAAGGATTAGTAAGGCTATGAGCCAGTGCAGGTTGGTTCTTGTGACTCCATGGGGGCAAAGTGGACATAGCGAAGGATTTGTAGCTACGTTATCAGTGCAGTGAAGCCATTTATGACTTCATGGGGCAAAGTGATCGTAGCAAGGTATGTTGGGTGATCGAAGTGGTGGATATCGTATGCTTTACGCACTGAGTGAGAGATGTGAGGATGGATGCTATGTTTGATTGTTTGCCATCCCTATGACATGCACACCTCCCCCACCTCCGTATCCTTATATTGTTTGATATGATACCTTAGAGTGTTGTACAGTATGTAGTGCTAACTCTTTGGTTGCAGGTCCAGGTTCAGGTATGTTTTAGTCTACCTGTTATTGTTCACTTTAGATGCTTATCGCTCATACCAGGCTTTATGTCTGACCCAGAGTTTTATGTCTCCTCTTATCACTCTGGGTGCACACACGAGCAGACTAGAGACAGGTTAGCTGGTGATGCGCGAGTAGCTGATTCGGAGGCGGGCAGGAGGCTTCCACGTATGATATATATATATATATATATATATATACACACACACATTCTCCCTGTGTCGTTGGTGGTCGCTACTTGGGCATTAGTAGTGTACCTCATTTATCTTACTTTTGCTTTGAGACAGTTTGAAAGTTGTAATAAGCTGTATTTTGGATTTCCGCTGCTATGATGTTTAGTTCTGATTTTCAGCTTATGCACTGTCTCTCCTGTTTTATGTCAAGTATGTTATTATTATATTTTGTTCTATGCGCTGTGAGACATTCTACAGGTTCTTTGTATGTTCATTTCCTTCTTCCCTTTCCTTCTGACGACCCGTTCCGTGCCAATTGGACATGTGTACAGCGCACCTTTGGAGTAAATGTCGGTTGGTGCGGGGCGGGCCGTCACAAATCACGAAGTCAAGCTAGTCAAAGTACAGTGGAGTGAAGCCCAAGAAGACGCAACTTGGGAAACCGAGGAGAAGATATGGGCGCTTTACCCATTTCTTTTTTAGGGTACTTTCTCGATCTCTTTTTCCTTTGAGCTTGTAAACCTTTCGTCTCATGCTACCTATGTTTGTATTGTTAATCTTGTCTTGAGAACCTTAGAACCCTCTTTGGATGTAAACATGTATTTGAAACATGTTATGGTTGATATTTGCAAATGGTTGCAAGTGTTTGCAAGTGATTTCTAGTGGATGCATGACACACATTAGGCACTAGATCGGCTCAGACACCTTTTCATGTTGCATTTGCATGGGTGCTTATACTTGTACATGGATGAACTTGTTATGCTATCACATGGATGTTGCATATGGATGATGTTTGTGCACTCATGTAGAAATTTTAAGTTTTGTTAGGAATTTGCATACATGTTGGACTCATTACACTAACATATCTTGCATTAAGGAGGTTTACTGAATCAGTAACCGCCTGATCTTTTGCATTAGATAAGTACATTTACACACACATACTGCATATGTTCATACAGCATTAGAGATCTTTTTTAAGGACAATGGTTGCTCGTGAATGATGTTGTGAGTAGATGGATGTGGATGGTAGGATGCGTTCTTCCTAACTTAGATATTTCGGGGACGAAATCCTTTAAGGAGGGGAGAATGTAACAACCCGTATTTTAATAACGTGTTATAACCATAAAACTAGGCAGAATTAAATTTTAAAATAAGAACCAAGGGAAACGGGTTGCGCCATTGCGTTCGTCTCGGAATTCTGCATGAAATCGAGACCGAGTTTTCGAAAATCGGAGTCCGTATGACCAAGTTATGGCTCCCCAAAGTTTCAGAAATATTTAGAGTTCAAAACAGCTCGAATTCGAATTCAAAATTCGAATTTCAAAGGCAAAACAGACGGAGCGGGAAATTTCCCGCCCAGACCCAGGTCGACTGGGCAGTCGACACCCCCCAGGACAAGGTCGACTGCGCAGTCGACTTGGGTGTCGACCTGGTCACCTAGCCTGTTTTTGAGCCAGATGTATCTGGTCTCGTTGCTTGTCCAGATTCACTCTCTAAACACTATATAAACAGCCCCTGACCCTAGACTTTCTATCACATTCTTGTCTGACCATATGCTGCTGAAGTTCTGACTGGAAGATAGAGAACAAGGAGGCTATTCAAGACTTTGTTAGTGCAACGTTGGTTTGGGGATTTACTAGAGATTCTGCTTCTACTCTTTTTGCTTTCTCATTCTCTAGACTACGATCTGTAAGCCCTTTGTCACTCTTAGATTTAAACTGTAAATTTAACCTGAACACGATGTAAACTGAAATTATGCATAAACATGGTAACTAAGTTGGATCTACTATTGTATATCTTGGATCTATGACTATCACTTTTAAATATGTTATTTTGAATCTAGTTTTGTACACCCCAGATCTATTCATCTTAAATGTTGACTTGTAGAATATTAGTATGAACTTGATTTGTATATATTCATGTTTAATCTAAAACCCCTTTACGATCTTTGTCTTGCCATGCCTGTGATGTTGAAACTATTATTGGGGTATTATCTTATGCCAATCCTTTACCATGTCTATCACCATGTCTTGTCAAGTTGATGTTGAGACCCTATTTCATATGCCTGTAATGTTATAATCATCATGCTTAACTTGTGAACACCTTTGCCATTCTATGACTATCCTGTTTGTGTTATTCCCTATTTTGACATGTTGTATTAATGCGAATTCACGTACGTTGGGGATACGTTTTGGGTAGATTAGGCAAACTTGAAAATTGGCTATGGAATTGACATGGTATGACATGAAAATATGACATGAAAACTTGACATGAGAATAAGCTTGAAAACATGAATTTGGGACATGACAATTAGATAACTTGAAAATGGCCAACTCGAGGTTGGGTTGAATTTGCAACGTAAATCTGCCCGGAACCGCCCGGCAAATCCAGTAGTTGCAAATAATAGGACCCAATGTGAGTAGTTGGTCATATAGCACTTTAAACCCGAGGTTAGACTAGGTTATGGTGTAAATCTGCCCGGAACCGCCCGGCACATCCAGTAACCGTAACCAAGTCTAATGTGAGAGGTTGGGGTGCGTTAAGTGAATTAATGCCACATGGTAGGGTTAAGTCATGGACCACTTGAATACACTTAACCAGTTTGATACATGTTTGGATATGGGTAAAGTCATGACCTTTTTAATGACAACACTTAACCCATTAGAAATCCTAGCCACGTGGTCCCTTTCAGCAGTAACCCACTTAGAAGTATCACGATACCCTGGGGACTAGGCAGGGTGGGGGCACGATTACTGGGCTGATTGTAAGAGACCAAGAATAACGGCTGAGTAAGGTGCGCCAGTGTAGGTTCAGGCGGACTAGGGTCGTGCACTTAGTCCGGAGTTGAAAAAGTAGGCATGGGCACCCGTAGTATTACATTGTGCGTGCTTGATTTGTGTCAGTGGTTGACACCCTAGGACCTGATACACCCTAGGGTGGACCTAGCACATGTGACTACATTCCGCGATTGGGCCGTATAACACCGACACACGACGAGAAAAGCCAATCGATTAGGATGGACTGTTAGACCCCGTATTGGGTCATTTCATGTTATTGGGTTTAGGGATCATTTCTGGATTTATACTTGACATGGATTTGGACACTAGTACAGTTAGTGCAGTAAACCTTGTATATGCGATGCCACTCTTATCTTGTTACCTTTTATTATCATGCCAGTCCAGTTATTATCTTTATGTTTATTCTCAGTTTCTCATGTCCAGTTAACTTTATTAGTTTTTATGCTGATAGTCACTAGGGCTTACCAGTCTTTTTGACTGACCCGTTTTCTTCCACCTCCTTTTCTTTTGTTTCCCCCCTGGTTCTCAGGGAGGAAACTCTAGCTCTTAGCTTGGACTTTGCTTGCTTTCTGACAGCTCATGTACGGTTTGGTCTTGAGCTATGCTATGGCTGCACTCATGCTCTTTTTGGGGAATAATATTGGACTTATGTTGTTTTAAGTACTTTTCTTCTTTAGAACTTGATGTAATGAAATAATGACTTGGTATTTTGATGTAAGAGGTTTTGACTCTATTTCCCACGTAATTAGATTTGGTTAAATTTATATCCGCTGCTTTATATACTCTGTTTAATTTATGTTCTGTCTTGTGTTATCTCTGTGCCTGTTTACTAGATAATACCCCTCCAAAACTAGTGCATTCCCTTTGTGAGTGACCCTAGCAGAGGTGGGGTGTTACATACAATTTCTTTCACAAAATAATTAATAAACTAATTATGATGAGTTATAAATTTGGATTATGAGAACATGCCTGTTGAATCATGTGACGTTACTGAATTTTGTTATCGTCTGTTTGTGAACATATGATAGTTTTGTTAAAATATTTTAGTAGATCTATTCCATATGTCCAATCACATATGTTTAACTTTATTCATTTTATGACATCAGTTTATATGCATGTTTGGATGTAAATCATATGCTAGTTTGTATGTGAATCTTATGCAAGTCTGTATGCGAATTATATACAAGTTTATATGTGAATCAGGTGTATATATATATATATGCGAGTTTATATGTAAAACATGTGATATTAGTTTACATGTTTAAATTTTAAATTCATATGCAAGTCTAGGTGAAAACCATATTCACATATGCAAGTTTAGGTGAAAACCAAATTCACATATGCAAGTTTAGGTGAAAACCATATTCATATATGCAAGTTCACAATTTCATGTTTAGATCTATATTTAGATCCATGGTAGTACGTAGTTTATGCAAATTTATGTTCTATATGTCCACTGCCTATGGAAGTTATTGGCTATGCAAACTTATGTTATAATTCTTATTCGCAAGTTAGATCTATTTTATGTGTTATGCAAGTTGTGATGTTTCCTTTCTTTTTATTAGTTAGACTATTTGCAAGTCTAACATATTTCATATTAAACGTACGAACGACGTGGGGACAATGGGAAAATATTAAATATACATATTGTGAATTGGCATAAAATGGCTTTAAAGGCATATAATTAATTTGAGACACTAATCGGTATAATTTATATACCTGAAAACTATGGACATAATTTAGGTGACAATTACGGACATAGATTAATTTGGAAATTATTGACAATTTGAATAGGGATAATTAATCCATATTGGGGTGAAATAATTATGTGTAATAAAAAATGCCTAAGACACGAGGTTAGACTCGTTTGTGGTATAAGACTGCCCGGACCCGCCCGACAAATCCAGTAACCACAACGGTAGTCTAATGTGAAAGGTCGAAGGCATAAATTAAATGCGTAACAACTGTAAAGACACGAGGTTAGACTCGTTTGCAGTATAAGACTGCCCAGACCCGCCCGGTAAATCCAGCAACCGCAAACAGTAGTCTAATGTGGGAGGTCTTACAAGGTTACAATTATAATGAATTAAGTAACACTTAACCAAGATAAACATGTGGTGGGACATGAGGGTTAAGTGGGTAACATGGGTGACATGTGAAATACGATTAGAAACACTTAACCAAGTTGAAACATGTAAAAAGACATGAATAAGAAGGGGTTAAGTGGGAAATCCTAGTGGGGACCAAGCATAGGTGGAAAGCTTGTGTCAAGTATAGGGACCCTTTTCAAACCAGTAACCCATTAAGTATCTTTGTGAGCTCGAGCTAGGTCGAGGACGGGACACGCTCACTGGGTTTGATTGTATGAGGTCAAAACAGGTTAGTGGTGGCAACGCAAGTCCAACGTGGTCATGTGCGTGCGTGGGCCCGAGCTGGTAGGTAAGACGTTGTTGCATCATGTAGATATAAGCCGTGCATCTTTAGTGGTATCGGGTTGCCACTTTGGGGAGTGATACACCCCACTGTGGGACCAGCACGGATATCTACGAGTTAGGGAGCCGATCACATGGGGGGTAGTGGGTACAACTAGTGGAGATAGGGGCAGGCGGCACCTATGAAGACAGCTAGGGGTACACGAGACTACCATCATCATTATTATGATTATTATGTTCAATAGGCGGGATCAACTTTTAAGGTGACTAGTATTGGTGCAGTATAGTAATTATTCTATAGTGTTGGAGGCGCAATTGACGTTATCTTATTCCTCTTGTTTGCTTTGTCATGCCCATTTGTTTCACAGTCATTCCTTATTTACCAGTTTATGCCTTATCCTAATTACTTTAATAATTATATTGTTAAAGTTATTGGAATCGCCAGACTTTATGTCTGACCCCCTTTGTTTTCGCCTCTTTTCTTCCTCCCCCCTCCCCCCAGGTTCTCAGGGTGGGACTAGTGCTAGCGGAGCTTGATTTGGATCTCTCTCTCTCTTTTGGAAGTGCTTGGATTGCTAAAAGTAAAGTTCATCTTATCTCCTTTATGGCTACTTATGTTGGGGTTATGCTTTTTACTTTATGTACTCAGAAAATAATTTGTCAAGATGGATATTAAGTGTAATTGGTTTTATTGTTGGTTTTTGATGTTGTTGTAACCAAACTATTTCTCCGCTGCAATAAAAGTTGTTTTAATTTTTCAAGTACCAATATATGTATCTTTCTTGTTATATTCTGTTCTATACACCAATAATACTCCATGAAAGTTAATGCATTCCCTTTGAGAGTGACATTAATGGACGTGGGGTGTTACAGTATAAATTACCGCGATGACGGCATGACGCTGCAGAGATTCCTATTTATGACCAGAAAACTCATCGAAGCAACCCAACTCTTCCCTTTCATGTAAAAATAAAATCATCAATGTACCTGTCATTTATAGATCATAAGATGTGCAAATACAGATTTAATCTTCATATGTCAATATCGTAGGTAATATTCCTGAAAATCAAGGACAGTTCATCAAATTTTCCTTATTTTATGTTCATGTAATGATACAAACAACAAAGTAGCCTATAAAATAATGGTAAGGAACATTAATAAGAATCATTATTCATTTCTAATTAGCAAAGTGATTATATATGCATGTAGGCAGAAAATATTTAAAGACATACAAACCTCGGCCGTGCATCGTCTGAAGTGCAAATAATTATGGGCATACAACCATATTCTAGAGGAAGAAAATTGACTCAGTGATCTACTATGACGGAATTCTGTAAAGCGATAATCAGAGTCTATGTAAGAGTGGCTGAATGAAATTTGCTAAAGCACATGGAGATAAATAAAGAAGTTTCAATAAAGGGTATGCTTTTGGACACAATTTGTGTACAATAAATCTACACCATTTGATCACTAAAGAATTCCACCTCTGCATATAATGATAAAATAATTCAACATTCTGTTTCTTTCAATTTCTGTCTAGTTTTATGTAAATAGTCATCCCGTATATACACACATATGCATTATCTTATTGGAGAACAAAAAGCTTTCATCTAACAGGAGAGCCAACTGAACAGGATAATGAAGTTTGAAAGTAACTACAGCCAACTGTGACTGATTTCCATCCCTGTAAAAACCAATAAATTGTTCATTTGTAAATATATCAATATGACCAGAATAGGTAACTTCTTCTCAATAAAAAAGATGGTAAAAGTTACCTCTAAATATGAATATCATCAATTGTGCCGCAGTAAGAGAAGAAATAAGATTTGTCTAGAAGGCATAAATACAGAGTCACTCCAAGCATCAATTTAGTTAATTGCATATAAGCCAAGGTTGGAATACATATAGCATGACAAAGTAAACTAGAAAGAGAATCAAAAAACTTAAATTGGTAGACTTAATAAGAAATCGGGATCAGATAGGTAAAGATGGAGGGTGGCCCAATGTCATAACAGGCTTTAGGCGGACACCCCTCTCACACTACTTTTGTGAGTTGTTACCATTCATCACTTCCCCTTTGCTGCCTGAAGGATCTTGCTTATCCCATCACCCTGACCTCGTACTTTATACATAGTTCCGCATTTAACTGAAGCATTTTGGATGATGTGGGACTAGTCCCAGAATATCCACGTTTTAAGCATAGATCATGTGAGCAATGCTATTTGTGTAGTTCAGCTTCTCGCTGTAATTGTTGTGCCTCACTGAAAGCTCAAGCAATTGTGAATAAACATGGCACAACTTCTTCAATTGATCCACTAAGCATTAAAATTGATCAGTCAGACCGTAAAGTTAAAACAGAAAATACCAGCATGTGGCCTATTAAAGAAAAAACCAATGATACAAGTAATAAATCGTGCAGCAATATGGCAAATATGCGATAGAATACACTTTCTTTTGCTGATCAACAGATAGATCCATCATCTAATCATATCCAGTTCAAATTTCAGTTCAACAGCATTTTAGTTTGCCATAAATATAGATAGCAATCAATCATGTTTGCAATTTTCAACCTTTAATACAATGTCAGTTAAAACAGCAAATGGAAATGTGGAATTCATCACAAAAGAGATATATGTTTGCTAAACCTAATAGTGAATTGAATGTCACAAGAATAAGAACTTACATTATATGACCGTAATTGTAAATGATATAGTTAATATTGTTATGGTTCAATAATACTACTTTTTGTCTTTTCATCATAAATAATATCATGTTATAATTACTACTTTTTCACGATTCTTTTAGATAATAATATGCCATCTAAATATGCTAATTTGACATTGTTTCATATATAAAACTCGTATGCGTACCCTTACCAGCTTGGTATGGTCGAACGGATAGCAGCGGCCATGAATGACTTCCCTCCCCATAACAATGCAAACACTCGAGAACCCCAAAGCTCCAACTTCCTCATGATAAAACCATACTTATATAATTATGGTCCCCAAATCTCCGTAACATGAGACTATTCTTTTCTTCCTTCTCTCCTCTCCTCAAAAAACAAACCTCATAACTTAGACCATTTTGAAGATATTCAACAAGTAATACTCAAAAAATCATTTGTTCAAGTATATAATTAAAATCAGAATTCACAAATTCAGATCATAGCTTTCCCTCGAAACTTTTCAGTCCAATACCTGTGATGACATTAAATCCGGAACACAGCATATATACATGCAATGTGAAAGAAAAATCAATAAGATTTGTTTGTTACCATGCAACATTCATAGTCAACTCAAACTTAACTAGTATATGAAGGAAGGGACAAGCATGCTCTCAATCTCCCGCAATCCTCCAGCTGGAGGCCTTAATTTGAGGGAGATTGGACGCAAACTTCTCATGTTTAACATTTTAAGTGATCACATATTACTATATTTCTATACTGCATATATTTTCTCATTTTATTTTCATTGCAACTCAACTCACTGATCATGCATGTTATATATTGAAACTGATCAAAGGCTATATATATAGCGCCAAAACTGATCCAAGAAGTAACTTGGGGTATTATTCTATTCTATTATGGTAATGTGAATAGCATGATCGAATAGACATGTGCAAGTGCATAAGCTAAAGTCAACAGGATGAGAATCAAATCTTTGGAGAACAGTCAACCTATCAAGGCAAAGTATGGTTATCTTTACTGCCGTTCATATTCGATCAACTGAACTTCATCTATTGACAAATCTCTCCAGAATTTTAAGTACAAGCATACTGTCTCTTGTTCCAGAGAAGAGCCATTGAAATTAGGGCTGTCAATGGATATCCGAAAAATTCGAAATCCGTCCGCATCCGTATCTGAAAAGTGGATAATTAAATATCTGATATCCGGGAAAGTGGATGCGGATGCGGATATAGGCATTTCCGCATCCGAAAATTATCCGTTCGCTTTTTTTCTCGATTATAGCTTAAATTATGTGTATTTTAACATAATTAAATATATTAATTTATTAATTTGTAAAATTAAAAGTCTACTAAACGCATGTAAATTGCTCAAAATTATATATTATCATCATATTTATTTGTTTTTAGAAATTTAGTAATCAATTAGGTTGAAAAAGATTAATATTAAGCTAAAAAAATTCATTTATATTCATTGATTTATCGATTGTCGGCGGAGCGGATAATTATCCGATATCCGTCTGTATCCGCGGATACGGATATTCGATATCCGAAAATGGTTTCGGATGCGGATATGAATATGACACTATTCGTATTCGAAAGTATCCATTGACAGCCCTAATTGCAATTGCCCTTTTTATCGGTCAATTATTCTTGACTTTGATCTTTTTTTAACATAGTTATTCTTATAAGACACGTGACAACATTTTTTTATGAGAAGACAGATGTTATATCCATGAACTTTTGTCTACTCTCATATGAGACACGCTGGGCTTATTTTGGTCCAGAAACGCTGGTTTTACAAGTGCTAATTCTTTGTCATCGGCTGAGGAGGGCCGTATATTTTCGAGTAATGCAAACGGACATATTGCTCGTATTCATTAATTAGTTATATTTCCCATCCATCAGTTATATTTCCCATCCATTTGTGTGATCTATGATCGTATAATTCAAACATTTATATTATTCCAACATGCTATATTTGTTATGTTTTATTAAGAATCTGAAAGCTAACCTTCACTGGAATGTAAGTCACTAGCGTTACCTAAAACAAAGATTAAACTGAGTAACGCATAGTGTTTTAACACTCGGTTAATTAAAATCTCTATGTCTTACATAATGTCTAATGTAAAGTAAAGTGGAAACTTTGCAGTTGTATAATTGTAAACTGTATTTAATAATACTTCCAAGTACAAACGAAAGTATGTACAAGTATTTATAGCTGTTGCCTTAACGGCTTGTACGGCTGGCCACAGAAGTGATTACAACATGTTTGCTTTGATGAACTAAATATGCGAAATGCTAGTTGGACCGACAGATATTCGGTCTGATCGTCGGAAGCAGTTGAACAGGGGTAGTTTTGACAAAATTATTGTCGGTCAATTCAGCATTTTCAACTAAATATGGGCATGCTACCATGATTCTAACGTGTTTGTTTTAAAAATCAATATGGGCAAGCTACTATGGCAGAATTCTGAAAGTAGACAAACTAAAAATCAAAATTGGTAGTAGAATGGATGAATTTAGGTTTATGATCTGATGGAGATAAGCAAACAAGTTTAGGATATGGTAATAACTAATATTGTCCAGCAAGATATAATATGATTAGAGTGAAGCAAAATTTAAATGCATTTATCAGGTAGTCAGAAATGCAATTAGCCCCACTCTAAAATTGTTCCAAGAATCATTCATTAGAAGGTAGTAGAAGTGAGGATTCGGTTGGTTTTGAAATAAAAAAGTGCAAACCGAATTAAAACCGAACCGAGCCAAACCAAAATAATTTCGTGTAATTCGATCGGTAACCGATTTAACCGAACTTGAAGGGTATCTTATTGTTCAATGATTAACTCAACCAAAGAAAGTCATAAATTTATGTTTGAAGAAATTTTATTCATGAAATTTATGGTTTATAATAAAATTTGACTTATTTTTAACAAATGTTTCCATATTTTATTACTAAACCAATTATTTAAAGTATGACAATAACATAAAATTAGATAATACGATAAAAGTTCGGTTAATTCGGTAAAACTGATAACCAAAAAAATATATTCACATACCGATTTAATTTCAAAACCGAACCGATTGAAATAAATCGGTTTGATCAGTTAATTCAATTCTTATCGAATACTGCTCACCCCTAGAAGGTACAAAGTATGGGAGAAAACTGACAACATTTGAGTTTAATGAATTAAGAAGTTAGGATCAGACAGGTAAAGAAGGAGGGTGGCCCAGTGTCATAACAGGCTTTAGGCGGACACCCCTCTCACACAATTTTTGTGAGTTGTTACAATTCATCATTTCCCGTTTGTTGCCGGAAGGATCATATCTGACTTCAACCACAAACCTTCGTATTTGTACCTTGTTCCACGTTTGATTATATGCATTTGTAATGAAGTGGGATTAAGCCCAGATTCAACTATCTAATTTTTTAAGCAGTTGGGTTACAAAAAAAAGCAATTAAATGTACATATGAGTACATGGATCATGTGAACAATTCTATTTGCAAAGATCAGTGTCTGCCTGCAAGTAGCAATCAACTGCTGTGTCCCACCAAAAGCTCAAGCAATGATGAATGCATAGGGTACAGTATCTTCTATAGATCCATTGACCATGATTAAAAACAAATATAAACAGTCAAATCAAATTTGTTCAATCCAACAATGAATGAATATTTGCTAAGATGTATGAAGAAGATCAAACATAAGGATGTTGGAAAACACAATTTACTTGTATATGGCTAGAAAATGCTCTTATTATGATCCATTCAATGCCTATGTGAAAAGGGATACGTTTATTATGATTAAACCAAAGGGAAAATGATCAGTTTACTTTAAAACCAATGGAATCTATTTTGTTAATTTTGAATTTGGTAGAAGATTGCAACAGATTTGTGATAGACGCTCTAATTAGTTCATGCAAGTTTAAGCTTTCGTCCATGAACGAACAGGAAGCATATTTCTCCATGGTCAAGGATATGCTTGAAACATGGCCTATTTGCACATTCAATTCTACATCACAAACAACGATTCCACTACACAAACAACAATATTGCTAACTAGTATTACCGCACAACGGTGGGAAAACCGACGTTAAGATATTCAATATAATATAAAAAATTATTTGTTAAAACTTATTTTAAGTTAGATTATAATGAAAATTTTATCGCATAAGAATGTTGACTAATAAAGTTCAAACGAAGTAATAGTAAATAACATGAATTAATTTCATGAATAAAAAAGGGAAAATTTTATTCTTGTAGATAACATATTTAATCAAGGTAGAGAGGAAAATATGAATAGATACCTGAATCCTAGGTCGGGGAACATAAGACGGAACCGATGGTGCAAAACAAACTTTTTCCCACCAAACTAAATTTGGAAAACATTCACAAGTAAGATGGAACCGAGCAAGGATTTAGAAAGTGACATCTTAACTCATAGTGCAAAACATATGAAAAAACAAAAGAGAACATCAAATTTGGCAATGACAATTGCTTCAATACATGAAATATACGTCAACAATAGTAAAAGCACCTAATTTTGTACACATTTGGAATACATGTAATAAAGTAAACTATTACAGATCTAATATGAGTAAAACGTTAGCAGCACAAAAGAGATTCTAACCATAGCAAATGATAAAACATACATCATGCTCATATGTTACTATGGAAACACATGCTAGGATATTAGTTGTCTGTTTTGATAATAAAATTCTGATGCTCTACTTGAACAACTCCAATAACTCGGTCGATAAGCAAGCTGATCAGCTGCAAACTATGATATCCGCTTTAATCGCTAATCAACAAGCTTGCTCTGATGGCCAGTAAGCCAATACTACTGCCTTCAGCATTCATAATGTCTTGTTTGTGCCATTAAAGAACAGGGCAAAGTTTTATAACATCTCTCTTTATTTGTTCAATCATGCTTTTGTTCCTAAAAACAAAAGAGTGATATCCAGTAACAGGATTTTGCCCAAAAAAAACCAAAAGGAGGTAGAAAGCTAAAGTAGACGTCACAAAGAAAGATAACTTGCCATTATAAATGAGTAGTGCAAACCGAGCAAGAGAACCAGGAGAAAACTGTTACGGCTTCTTAACTGGTGTGATAAGAAACATCTGGTAGTTAGCCAAGACGAAACTGAAATTTTCATTAATATATCTGCAGCAGTTTCATCTGCACCGAATAAAACAGGTGGTACCTTTAAGTACTACTTGATATATGTAAACAAGGATTTTATCAAGAGTTAGAATAACACTGTCAACTAATTTTGTAAACAACATATTTCTAAAGCGTAGAAAAAACATGAAGAGTGGAACTCTTGGTAAAATAGCTTAATGTATCAATAATATAATGCACATAATGCACTACTACAAAAGTGGGCATATTCGACACTATTTTTCTGTGGCCGTAGATCAAAAAAGCGTTGCCGTGTGCCATTTTTTCAAATAGGCAACACCAGGGGGGCGTGGCATCCGCGGTCGTTGCATTAGCCATCTAAGGCAACACTTTTGCCCATCTATGGCCACGGAAAGAAAGTGTTGCATTATAACCGCAATGCAACACTATTTGCAGGTAATGCAACAAAACACAGCGTTGCTTTAAGCATAAGCTAGAGCCTGGCTGCCAGGTCACTATAGTGAGGCCACGTCAGCTTTCCACGTAAGCTACCTGCGTGTCACATGACACATCAGCTCTCCACGTCAGATGCACACTTATCACATGTCACGTCAGCTGTGCGGCCCACGTGCCATGTGGAATTAATAATATTTTATTTAATGCAACACCACTGTATTATGTAATGCAACACCATAATCTTGAAATGCAACATCAGAAAAAAAAGCAAATGCAACAGTAGAACAAGGCAAATGGTACATTAGAAGAAAGCAAATACAATGCTTTAATTAGAAAATTTCCAATACCAGTTTTGAACATATAAGATGAAACTCATCTAAAACATTCATCATCACATCAATAACATGAAAACATATCAAACATTACATTTCAACAAAAAAGAGAAAAAAAAAATTGTGTTTATTAAAATGCTAACTGCAGATGTCCTGCTCCAAGTATCGATTCTTCTTCAGTCAGTCCAACAAACTTTAAAATTGCACCGGTTCTTTGAGAAACAAGTTGCCACGGGACTGTTTTACTGTGATGTTCTGCAAGTGTAAATAGAATCTGAGAAAAAATGCAAATAATATGGTATGAATGAAATATAATATTACATAACACATAAAGAAATTCGCATTTGGAGATAAAAGAAAACTAAATTAACTACTACTTTGTTACTATCCATAAAATCCTACTTTCTTTGATGTCAAAGGTTAAATCATGATCAAAGAATGGAGCTTGTATACATATGAAAGCATGGGTTACATTGATACATAAGCAAGTAAACATAGCAGTGAAGCAAAGACAATACAACAAGAATGTAACATGGTGCAAGTGCAGGCAGGCTCAAATTTCAATGCAAGATAGAGAGTGAATTTTAAGATGATCAAGACAGTATGGTACATGAACCACATGTGCAAGTATGATAATCCACTTCAGCATGTGTAAGTCAATCATAGCAGTTTTTAAATGGACTGAAATGCAAGTCAAAGAATGGTGCAACTCAAAATCAAGAATGGTGACAAGGCCAGAACATTTTTTTTTCAACATGGTCGAGTTGATGTTTTCTTAGGCGCACTACACTAACATGAATTGTTGTCCACTATCTCTTGATCACTCTGTAACACTACCACTCAAATTCTAACTACCTTAGGAGGAGCACGTGCCAAACACTCATAGAAAATTACCTGATATGCTGAGATCTCGGAAGTCTGCTGCTGTTGATGGAAACACTCAGAGCACGTGCCAAACTGCTCTACTGCTTCATGCATCATACTTCCTCCTAGCTTCTCTACTGTGAAGCTGATCGATACACTTCTCATGCAGCGCCATGTTTTTTTAATCCTTTTGAGCATTATGGGGCTAGAGTCATTCGATTTGGCGAACCTCGAGAGCCTCTTGCTGTGGCTACAAGATGAGATCCCTTGAGGACTAATGATCATTGTTGAATTAGCGTCGGGTGAAAGCATGACAACTGGAACTGGAGAGGTTTCGAGAACCGAGAAGTGATCTCCTTCTTGATTTTGGTCGTCTGTGGTGTGTTTTCTTAGCAAGTGCCTTACGATTTTCTTAGCAAGCGTAATTAAATTTATACATGTCATTATCTATGGTAAACATGTAGACATGTCAAGAACGATAATATGATGATCTACGATAAACATGAAGGCATGATCATGAACTATAATATAATGATAAATATTAGAAAATGTGTGAATGAAAAAAGGTACCACTTCTTCTAAGAACAGTCTCAACTTGATTCCTTTAAGTTTAAAGAAGCTCTCACATAACAGTCTTTATCTCACTGATAACACTCTGCAAAAAGACAATTACAATGTAATGCAGTTGGGTACACTTGCATAAAAAAAACACTAATGCTTAATAAATTAGAAGATAAATAGCCTAATTAACCCCTCACTTTAGACCATAAAAAGTCAGGAATAAAAGATATGCAGGAATTCTCAACAACTTGCAACAGTTGCATCTTCGGAAGCAGGGACGAAGGTAGTAATAAAGGTACCTGGGCTATAGCCCGGGCCAAACTTTGGGAACATTTTTATTATTCATGCACTTCAATCTTCAGGTACGCTTCTACAGCAAATAAGGAAAGTATACAATCTACTTTGTACATTAATTTTTAAAAAAAGATTAAGCTACTGAAAGACCACGTGTGATCACTAATTAATGAGCTTCTTATTATACACGACAGCAATGTACGTTGTAGACCTTCCTTCCGAGTTCAGGGCATTTAATAGATGGGCAAGGCAGTATCTGCCAAGGGATTAGCTATGGCTCTATTTGGTCCCATAACCCATTGTGGTCTAAGCATGTGAAAAATGCAGTATTAATAATTACACCTGATCATCATGAATATATATGTATATATATTCCAGTAAGCACAAGAAGAAAGTGGAATGGCACTCATGAACTACATACAAGTATTTGGGACTTAAAATTCATCTAAGAATTTGCCCAGGCAGGTGTAATCCGTTGGTCATCCCTGAACCTTGTGCTTGTGATGTGGATGAGAGGATTGTACTCGATGATCTGGGATACAACTCTCCAATTCAGAATGGTCCTAGCTCTATGGCCAACTTGCAACTGGCCAAAACCGTTTACGTTTACATGCATGCATGCAGCCCACAAGTTACCATTCTTTATCAAGATGAGATTGTACTGCATCGAAATGCAAGTATGATAGAATTCATGCAAAATACACACACAGTATTCTTTATGTTATTTGAAGCTACAACTTATTTTATGACAACAACACTTGTATTTGATGCTTTGTTTTACTTTATAAAAGTATTATCAGAACCACTATTTTTATAAAAGTATTCTTTATGTCATTTGAAGCTACAACTTATTTTATGACAACAACACTTGTATTTGATGCTTTGTTTTACTTGTATTCGAAGCAGTTGATATCGAAGCAGTTAACCACTAATGCTTAATCCAAATAGAATTTTAGGGAACTACAGGTTTTCGTTCTTCGATAAGGAAGCAACCCCATCGTCCTCGTTTTCATGTTTAAGTACTAATCACGGAAAAAGATTGACAGAGAGGAGATATATCCAATCCAATGTTATAATTGATGAACACTGATATTCAAAGCAACATGAAGATTATCGAAGTAACGGTTCAGATGTAGTGTCATTTATTATATGTGAGCTTGATCCGTATTCATTTATTTTTAAACCACGTATAAGTAACGCATATTTACACACAGTGTATTTCAGTGTGATAGCGATATATTACTACAAAACAATCCATGAAATGATCTATAACAATATATTCCACCAGCACACTGAAATATGCAGTTAGATCTATAGTTTCACAGTATGAAATTTATGCATCTGTGCTTATCAACTGCAAAATTACCTGGGACTCTAACTCCTTGTTTTATGCCTCCAATGTGCAGATAGAAACCTGAACTCATCTCTTAGCTGAGCAATCTCCTCATTTTTTACCAGCAACAAAATATCTTGAGCATAAAAACCAAAGATGAGACCATCTCAAACTAAATTGTTCAACAACAATTCATAACAGAAACAATGAAGTACATGCAGCTAAATAGAGCTAGACATACAAGATTAGCATATATATAACAGTGATTCATTATAAAATGAAAGGATAAGGAAGTAAGATAAGTTCGGCATTGGGCGAAACGCGAGGGCACCTAATAAGCTCTGCGGCAATGGCAAACAAGTCTTTGGCAAATTTGTCATCACTATAATGGATCTCCACTGTCTTAAGGGATGGTGCAGTAGTAAGAAGAAATTTAATGAACTTACGCTCAGATTCAATTCTAGTGAAATCGGTTAACAATACTTCTTGCAGATGATTGAAGCAAAAACCGAGATCCAGTTCCCCTCTCCAAGCAGTCGTAATTTCATCTCCACACCGTGCATGAGGTTTTCAGGATGCTTAAAATCCCCAAACAAATCCAAACTATCCTCCTCTGTATTGAAATCACTTTCATCTCCAAGAACGATGTTTGGCTTCTCCACTTTCACCTTATTCGAATTCCATAGAGATTCCAATCTAGAAGTAGTATCTTCATCAGTAGTAAAATTAACAGTCACATCCAGAGCATCAAAGTGCCAAAGAATCATAAACAAATACAAGGACAGAAACTGAGGGTTTGAAGTCATACCCAACAGGCGTCGGCATAGATTTAAAAGCGTAACAATTTTTGGGTAACCCTGAAAAGCGGAGATTCGGTTCCTGAGCTTATCGATTGATTGACAGATTGGATGGCGTATCGATTGAAGATGGGGAAGAGATCAGTTACCTAATAGCTAGAGTCAAGATGAGAAGAGGAAAGTGGAGAACGAAACATCATTCAAGAGGAAAAAAAGAATTAAAAATGTATTTGCGGATGAAAAGGAAAGAACGATTTTTCAAGAAAGAGGGAAAAGTACCGCCAAAATTTCACATAGCAAAAGAATGCAAATAGGTGGCTGTCATTGATTGGATGTTTGGTATAATCTTTAGATAGCAAGCAGATATTGATTTGAACCGTTGGATTAATCATGCATCCATGGTTAGGGTTTTGCTTATGCTGATAACGTGGATTGCTGACTTGGATTGTATATATGTAAAGCTACGCTTTTAACTGGTGTTACACATCAAAACACTAGAATTCCCACCGCAACAGTGCATTCACGTTTAGTGCAACAACATATGAATATTGTTGCAGAAGATCAAAGAAAGCGTAGCTTTCGCCACACTTTTCATGCAATGCACACAAATTAGTGTTGAATATGCCTACTTTTGTAGTAGTGATGTATTCAAAAAAAATGAGTCAAATAACAAAACAGTAAAACACTTGTCTTAACCACTGATTGGAAACATGATGTTAAATTATATCGATGCACAATTGCGATTTGAAATTACTTGCGCTTAAATTGCTCAACATAAAATCAGTTGTGAAGAATGTGTATATACATACATAGAGCAGTAAATATATACCGGGCATAAAAGAATTGAAAACATATTAAAATAAATATGTACAGAGAGCAGTAAATACATACATACATAGAGCAGTAAAAATGTACAGAGACATTTTCAAAAAAAAACAAAAAAAAAAACATAGAGAAGTAAAATCAATTATTCATGCATTCAAACAATAGTAGTCAGAATACATATAAATTAGGAAGAAAGAAGCTACTATTTATAGCCTTATTTGCATTTATGTGCAGTTGGAAAAAAGTAAATTCTCAAACCGAATACATGAATCGTTATATTTTTGTAAGCAAGTAAACAGATTAATTATTAAAGGCTTAATTTAGTAAATACTTAAAAAAGCATAACTAAAAAGCAGTATGAAAAGAACTATTATTAGCATCTTATACTGAATTTTGTATTTGAATTGCATCTAGAAAAGCCAATGTTTTTCTTTGCTCATCTGAACAGAGACGTGCCAATCAATTACTTGACCAAACACCAAACTATCACATTATATTGATAGTTTTCTAAAGGCATGTTGATAACATACAGATGTAGATATCATTCTTAAGTAAAACTGCTATCTTTACCACTCTTCACTCTAACCTACAAATGATTTAACAGTCTGGTAAATGTACATTTGAAAATTAACTACATGATATCCCGTTTAGGCGTACCGGCTGAATCATTGCTCGCATGCATTATCATTGTCTGAATATTAATAAAAAAGAGCTCATAGTTTGGTTTTCTTCAAAATATTGGCAGTGGAAACTGGAAAGGGACTAAACAGGATAAAAAAAAGTTTGGTTTAATGGTCCTGATTCAAAAGAAACACACACAGACTGCCTAAAAAATGTAGAAATATATGACGGTTCAACTGTCGTGTCTCAACTGACCCCATGCTTCAGTTTTATGCTAAAACTATGTGTACATTTATTTATTTTTTGCTTCATTTTCCCTAAGAAATTGTCCTCTTCAAATCATAACTCAGTATCAAACAGAACCTAACATATCCTTCCAGGAATCAACAATAAGAAGGAATCAACAATAAGATTGTTTCTGTCCAACCAGGCACATAATTCCACATCTGCAGTCAAGAAAAACATAGACGATTATAGTCAACAAATACTCTACAATCAATATCAAAATAAATCAAACATAGACCATAACTTATGGATATGACAGAGTGAAACAATAGCATGTATCTAATACGCATCCAAAACTAATCGGTACCGTATAATAATTTTTTTTTTTCCAGGTTTCTCTTCATCTTTTGTTAAGTGGCTATTAAACTTTTCCTATGTATAACCCCAAAAAAATGACAGGTTTTTAGAAATAGTTAAACCATAGAATCAGCTCCAGAAGTAGAAATAAGATCAAAAAGCCAGTGAGTACCTATAAATTCGGTTGAGATCTGGATTGAGAACAAACTTAACCTATATTGGATCTGAGACGGCGGAGGGTGAGTCCGAAGAAGGCGCCACAGCGTCATGCAGAGGAGGAGGCTGAAAGCTTTCATATTTGGGAAAAGTTGAGTGGACCGGATTTGTTGAGAAAGAAGTAGATTTTGCAGAAATCAATAGGATGCATGAGAAACTGGTAGAAGATGAAGAAAAATATGCAGAGAAGAAAAAGTATTTGCTGAAGGCGAAAGACATGGGTGCGCACGAAGAAGAAAGAATGGAGAAAAAAGGAAAGGACGGAGAAAAAATTATTGTTGAGTGCAGATTTGAGGAAGAAAGAATCAAGAAAAAAGGAAAGGACGGAGATAACTTTATTGTCGAGCGAAAATTATGCCTAAATTTACTGATAGTTTTCTAAAGGCATGTTGATAACATACAGATGCAGATATCATTCTTAAGTAAAACTTCTATCTTTACCACTCTTCGCTCTAACCTACAAATGATTTAACAGTCTGGTAAATGTACATTTGAAAATTAACTACATGATATTCCGTTTAGGCGTACAGGCTGAATCATTGCTCGCATGCATTATCATTGTCTGAATATTAATAAAAAAAGAGCTCATAGTTTGGTTTTCTTCAAAATATTGGCAGTGGAAATTGGAAACGGACTAAACAGGATAAAAAAGTTTGGTTTAATGGTCCTGATTCAAAAGAAACACACACAGATTGCCCAAAAAATGTAGAAGTATATGATGGTTCAACTGTCGTGTCTCAACTGACCCCATGCTTCAGTTTTATGCTAAAATTTTGTGTACATTTATTTATTTTTTTGCTTCATTTTCCCTGAGAAATTGTCCTCTTCAAATCATAACTCAGAATCAAACAGAACATAACATATCCCTCCAGGAATCAACAATAAGAAGGAATCAACAATAAGATTGTTTCTGTCCAACCAGGCACATAATTCCACATCCACAGTCAAGAAAAACATAGACTATTATAGTCAACAAATACTCTACAATCAATATCAAAATAAATCAAACATAGACCATAACTTATGGATATGACAGAGTGAAACAATAGCATGTATCTAATACGCATCCAAAACTAATCGGTACCGTATAATACAAAAAAATGATTTTTTTTTCCAAGTTTCTCTTCATCTTTTGTTAAGTGGCTATTAAACTTTCCTATGTAAAACCCAAAAAAAAAAATGACAGGTTTCTCACAAAAAATAGTTAAACCATAGAATCAGCTCCAGAAGTAGAAATAAGATCAAAAAGCCAGTGAGTACCTATAAATTCGGCTGAGATCTGGATTGGGAACAAACTTAACCTATATTGGATCTGAGATGGCGGAAGGTGAGTCCGAAGAAGGCGCCGCAGCGTCACGCAGAGGAGGAGGCTGAAAGCTTTCATATTTGGGAAAAGTTGAGTGGATCGGATTTCTTGAGAAAGAAGTAGATTTTGCAGAAATCAATAGGATGCGTGAGAAACTGGTAGAATATGAAGAAAAATATGCGGAGAAGAAAAAGTATTTGCTGAAGACGAAAGACATGGGTGCGCACGAAGAAGAAAGAATGGAGAAAAAAGGAAAGGACGGAGAAAACATTATTGTTGAGTGCAGATTTGAGGAAGAAAGAATCGAGAAAAAAGGAAAGGACGGAGACAACTTTATTGTTGAGCGAAAATTATGCCTAAATTTATTGGCACAGACAATTTGTTTTTAGCTCTTACAGCAGGGAAACCTCCCTAACGATCGGTTTGACAAACCTTATACATGTTCCAGTCATTGTCTACAACACAACCGGTGTACTTGCAACGGCTGCACGGTTAAACTTGCAAAGGATGTACTCATGATTACATTGTGCACGGATTTTTTGTCATAAAACAACAATAATACAACTATGTACAGATATATATAGATAAGGACATTTAACCAACCATACCAACTTAACCGCCTGAACCAATCATTACCGAACCGACTTAACTGTTTAAATCGATTAACAGACACATTCTCTACAGTTAGCATTTTGCTTATTCTCTGGTTCTGTCCTTCAATAAAAACAGCATTTACCATCAAGTTTGATGATAAACCCCAAGTTGACCTTTTTTTGCCAATGGATGCAAACTCCTCGACTGCCGCCATTGCAAATAACGTGGAATATTCTGGAAATACAGATAAGAAAACATTCTTATAAACAGCTGCAGAATTCTTATGTGAGTGTCTAGCCAAAAGGAATGTAATCTTTTTAAGTATAGTTGATGTAGCGAGCGTGAGGTAAGGACAGAATGTATCAAGTAACATGCAGAGGCCAACAGAGGAGGAATCCTCTTTAATATCTGACTGCAACAAGACTGAATGAGGCCATATTGCCATAGTACAAACTTCATAAAGAGTTGCAAAAATTTCTTTCAAACAGAAGGCGCTTAGCTGTCTCTCTAGCATCAATATTTGTAATTTAGGTTTGATAGGTCCAATGATCACGAAAATTATTGAACCCAAATAAAATCAATAAAACTAGAAATCAAACAAAAAATACCAAATAAATATTGGTTATTTGGTTAGATATTCGATCTAACCAAAGTAGAAAAAATATTTTTGAATTTTATATTTGAAATATTCATTGTCCATTAAGATATAATATGAAAATAAAATTGATGCAATATTCTATACTTTTTCAGTAGCAATTTGTACAAATATATATAATCTATATAGACAACTAAACTAATACATAAAATTCATTAAAACATTATAATTTTTGTAATATTTTAATTTTTTTATTGATTTGAATAGAAAGATAACCGAATTATATTATTTTGTGGATCCATTGTAAGCCAATTTAGTTTCAAAATCAACGAAATGAATTAAAATAAATCGGCTTAGTTGGTTTGTATGGTTATGTCAATTCTTTAGAATAATCAAAGTTGTATAAAATCCAAGCAGTTGGGTTGTGTCTAAAGTGACATGTTCATTATTCCATGTTACAACCTAACTGGAGCTAAATTAATGTCACTGTTACTATATATTGTAGGATTTTTTTTTTCATTTGATTGGTACAATAATTTTGCCGGAGGCCAATTTAAGAAAGTGATGATTTTAGACTTTTTTTCCCACAGGATTATTTTTTGGTTAATCTCACCCGTTTCAGTTGAAACTATTTTCCATAGATGTGAAGATCGAACCGTACGTCAAACCATGGTAGTGCAAGATTCAAGGTTTTCGTGGTTCAACCGGTTAGACCGTGAGAACCGTGCTGATAGTTTATTTCTATTTTTCTAATTTAAACATAAAATATTTTAAATATAGATAAAATTTAACCAATTATGACAAACACCCAAGTCCAAACTTGTTGGGACACTTTGACATGATCCAAGAAGTCATGAGTTCGATTTTCATCTTCAACCCACCTGTCATGTAGTATGTTATATACTACCTAATTTAAAATTAATATAACAATTTATAATAATTAGAAACTTGTAAATTAACTGATTTTTTTATAGTAAAAGAGGATTTGTTCAGCAATAGTAAGTAATATATATATATATATATATAATAATGAATTATATAACACAAAATTTAATGATATTTGCTATGAAATTATTTGTTAAATTTATTATGTCGAAAAATGAAAAGTGAAGAAATTTTTTTTCCTCAAATTTGAAGAGCCGTGATGTTCAAAAAGGTCAGTCTAGAGGTTTTTAAAATGTTCTGAGGTTAAACCACGAGTCTGTGCACACGCAAGGTTATTTCATTTCAGAGCCATGACGCTCCAAGGTCGAAGATTAACCGCGGCCGAACCGAGGTTGTGATGGATCTTTAAAACACTATTTTTTCAGGCTATTCTACTTGCATAGAGTTTATTTGCATGATATTTGTTTTGGCTGTAGCATCATGTTGCTTGGGAATCCAAGTTTTGATAAAACTATATCGTCGGTCACCGTGACTGTAACGACCCGCATTTCTTCTACTTGTCGCTCCAACCATACGATCATTTCATCGCTTGTCTCTAGTGGTTCCATCTCCGATGGTTATCCTGCGCAACATTCTCCAAATTAAAGGATGGCGTTATTGCTTCTTCCAAGGTGGTAATGTGTACCACATCTTCATTTATTTTGTTTAAACTCTTTATTTTTGACTTAATATTTCCTACGTATATCTAAATGCAAAAATTAATTCATAGAAACTTAACCACAAAAGCAGAGGTTCAAGTCCTCCTTTTAGAGCCAAAATGTTAGCGATAAAATTCGTTAACATCTAGTGCCACATTAATGGAAGTCGAATCAAGAAGTGAAGATTTATGTCTCGCTTTCTGCTATACGCAATGATAAGTAATGGTCATTGATATCTTACTTTGCACTAAGTGTTTTAGGGTTATCCATTCGTCATCCTTTTTATAGTGGACAACTCTGAAGAGTTTCAGCCAAAAGTATCTTTTGTTTCATAAGGTTAAAATGTCTTCTAAAACCCTTCCACCCACGAACGACCTCCTGATCAAATTTTATTCTGTGTATTAATCAGAAATGATAGAATCATATGCAATTGGATATTAGGCTAACTTATAGTTGAAATGATTGATTACCTTATCCTCGAAATTTACCAATCTAAGACATAGATGATCAGTTCTCTTTCTTAAATTAACTATTGCTTAGATAGGTTACAAATGATAAGAAATCCCCAAATCGATTGCAAATCTAGGGTTCACATTACGCAAGAGTGATTACAATTTTTGGAATGAAAATGTTGTTCCGATTTTTGGACCCATGGAGTCGTATTCATAGGTGCGGGTTAACCCCTCCTCCACCTTAGTGCCTTCGTCTTTATTCTTTTGAGAGTGTACCCGAAGGTCTAATCAAGGCATCTTCAATTTTGTACAACTGGTGCTTCTAATATAGCCTAAAGCAACATAGGAATTGGGTAAACGTGAGTCTTTCCGGGTGTTTCTGATATGTAATCAGCATAGAGTCTTCGGATCTTCCGAAAGGAACCATTTGGATAGTAAACCCGACAATTATGAGAAGAACAAACTTTTGCTGGCTTCTAGACTCGATATTTCCAAAAGGATATTTTTCCTCTAAATAATTTCGTCTTTTTCATGATGGTGATCCTGGTTAAGATTGAGCTACTGAAACATCCCCTTCAAATGAATTGAAGGGTGCATTATTGTCGAACTCATTTTTTGATTGATTTGAAGGTTGCTACCCCCAATGCATGTCCTTTCGACATAGCCAAAAAGCCTTGTACTTGCCTGGAAAGGCGTGCTTTACTCTTTTTTGACTTCTATAAGGATATCGCATGTAATTGAATATCTTCAATTGCTCTGACAACCTCCTGTTTCCTCCTTGTCTTCTTACTCTCTATGTTGACTCTGGGAAGTTAATTTTCCGAAATCTCCTTGAAAACTGTATATATTGGTTTCTATTAGCCTTCTTTCGTTTTCTCTAGCCTAGGAGGACGTTCTTGGCTAACATCACACTTTTTGCCCCCAAGATCGTTTTGAATGTAAAGTATCATGTTTGAATAATGAACTTTAAGACATGGAAGTCTACAACTGAAATTTGAACCTGGTATAAAAATATGGGACATATACCTGAATCCAATATTGAATTGATTTGGGATATGATAACGTGGAATTGAAATTTGAAACTAATATTAAACTAATTTATGGCTCAGATTATGGTGATTTATTCAAATATAAAATGACCACGGTGTGTGAAATGATGATGATTTGATAAAGAGACCTGGTCGGGATATTGTCATATTCTCTGTTAATACCGGAACCACTTTAACAACTATGTACATGGAGGAAGCTCCAGAATGAAGTGGTTGAATTGGCGAAGGTTTGCTAGAATGAAGTAAGTGAACGATGATGAATAAGCTTTATATTTTTGTCATAATTAAAATGACTAAAATAGAAGTCTATGTTTAGCCAACGAGGTTAGCTACTTCTAACGAACACACCTCTTTGTATTACTCACCTAACTTGTGATTGAATTAGTGTACTTTGATTTGATTTGGGATGTTGTACGCGATCAGTCAACTAGAAAGGGTAAACCAGTAGAATATAACCTTGGGCATTGCCTCATTACCTTATCATATTTATCGTTACGCGAGACCACAACGATTATGAGTTGTACTTATAAAATACCCTCTGACGGCTATCAACTTATTGTTGTATTACGGTACCTACATAGACTACATGCATATAAAATGTTTTAAGGGGGTTATGGATAATGCTTCAACGCGGTTTTCAATATTATACTTTGTTGATAGACATTATATGTCTAGCGCATTCTACTATGTACAAATAGTTCAAAGGATCCTTTGTGGGATGGAAAATCTTGTAACATTTTTTAAGTTCTTGTACCCTTATTTATGCCATTGATTTGACTTACATGAGAAATTTTAGTTTTGCCTCAAGTTTATTAATTTCATTATTCTCGGCTCAGTCTGAGTTACTTCAGTTTTGCTGAAGACATTGATCTCAAGAACTAGAAGAAGATGAAGATTGACATTTATATTTAATAGTATTATTTCACTGCATTGCTTAGCATGTCTGTTGATTGTTTAACTCTAATATTCTAAAATGTTTAACGTAAACAAGTTTATGATTTATTTAAGGACAGTTTGGCCCAGGTCCCTATTATATTTCGAAATACAAAAAAACTTAGGTCCCTGTTTTTCGGAAATCACCAAAAAAATCAAAAATCAAAACAATCACAAAAATTTAAAATTAAATTCAACACATAATTATCATCATATTCATGCATTAAAAATACAAAAAAACGAATCAAAAAAAAAAAAAAATCCATGCTCTTGTAAATTGAAGAAAATAACGCAACTATTTGCAATAGTTGCTAATATTGCTGCAACTTTGCAATTATTTGCATCAACTGCAAAACAATTGTCGATATATTAGGAATTTATAGTAATAATTGCAGAATTTGCTGCAATTTTTCATCCACTTTTATTAATTCATTTTTACATCAAGTAAAAAATAATTGCTGCTATATCAGCAATTATGTACAATACTTGCTTATATATTAGCAAGTATTCGTAAGCCTTCCATCACCTTTAATGTAATAACCTGAGATTTTGCGACAATTTATATTATTAAATTTAATTTGATTTTTGAATATTCAATGGCTATAAATAAAAAATTTAATGATTTAATTGTAAAGATTTATGATGTAAGCTCAATTAAATGGTTAAGTATTGAAGTTCGATTTATTGTGACATTATTACTTGTATTGATTTCAATCAAATTTGTGAATTTGTTTATATTCTTAGGTATGGAAAGTTGAAAAAATAATATTCAATATCTGAAAATTTTGATTTAATTAATTTATAATTGGAATTCAAATTGAATATTTGTTAAATAATCGAAATTGGAATTTAATATGAGTAAAACTTGATTTACTAAGTAAATTGAATCTTATTTTGATTTAAATAAAGTTGATAAGTTTGAAAATTAGTTAAAGATAATTATTTTAAATTGGCAATTTATAATGGATTATTAATATTTAAAATGAATTGATTATATATATAAAAAAATTAATTGCTCATTAAATTGTTGGAAAGTGGAATTCGAGATCCATAATATATGCAATTTAAGTTAAAACAAATAAATTGATTGCAATTAACTGTAATTAAGTATTTTGTTACCATACATTAAGCAATAAATGGAAGTTACTAACATAATAGGATATAAACAAAAAGGTGACAATTATATCTATAAATTCAAGATTGGATGAAAAAATGAATTGAATTAAATCAAACCCATTTAGTGGAATTATATATATATACACACACACACACACTTAATGAGATTTAATTACAGTTAAACCAAACACTGCAAATCTATGTAATAATTAACTTAAAATTTGATATGTAAATTTGTTTTAAAATTTTAGTAAACGTTTAGGAAACCATTTAAGTAATCAAATTAATGGAATTAAATAATGATTATAAATGGAATGAACATTTAATTTGGATTCAATTACAATAACAGAAATGAAGAATTTGTTGATCAAAATTACTCTCACTATTTGATGTAGATATAATAATCACTATCAACGTAACTTGAATTCCATTAATCAGGGATGGAAGTCATACGTGTCAAACTGATTGGTTAGAAGTCTAATTTTCAAAATAACGGTTATTGAACAATCAAATTTCGAAGCTTAATATAAAGTATTTAAGGTTCTATTTGGATATAAATGAAATTAATGAACTTTTAAATTCAAATATATATATATATATATATATATATATATATATAGAAATTGAAATAAATATTATATGCATGCGTAAATAAATGATAGTTATGTCCATATGATATTTTATGGTTTTATCGAATCATAGTATAAGCATTCATTAGAAATTTAATTATATCCAATGGGTTTCAGTGCTAATGAAATGGCATATTTTAGCTAACGTACAATTAATGATGGACAAAGAAAATATTGCAAATCTAAAATATAGAAAAAATTAAGTTTAGAAACTAATCATCTTATGTTTACTGATTTCTTATATTTCTTATATTTCGTTATTTTCTCATATGATAACAAATGAAACAAATACTCGCACCCTGTATTTCTTTCAGAAAATGTCAATGGCCACCCCTCTTCTATATCCTATGAGAAAAGCATTAGATCTCCTAAAATATGCACACAAAAATTCTTGTTTTAATTCCAGCGTACTCGTATCTTAATTGTCTTCGATATCATACCTAAATTTAGAGGTGCGGTGGAATTTGAGTGGTGTCGACAATTGTTAATGTGAAGGATAAGAAGCCTGGATTGAGATTCTTGATTTATATTGGGATTGATGCATGAATTGAACATCGTATTCGAGTTTGTGACATGAAATAGCATCTTGTGTGCAAATTTGGGTGGATTTCATGACAAAAATTGTCGCAACCTGCACGGTGCATGCGTGAGGAAGCTGGTGGACGCAATTTTATGGGTGAAGCGAGCTTGAAGTTATTGTGATGGAGAGGAAGTGTTCACGAAGAGAAATTCGTTGGATCCATTCATTCGAGGTTTCTTTGAGAAACAAGGAAGAGATTGAGGAGAGAAGTTATGTACATTGGTGGGTTTTATTTTTCCTGTAAGTGTATTGTACAGGAGTAGATGAGTGAAGGGGGAAGAAGGTGATGACGTGGCATAGTTGTTAGTGAGGTTTTATCTTTATTTTGTATATATTTGAATTTCAAATCTTAAAATGTCAATAACTTTTGCATGCGAACTCAGTTTGACACATGGTTGGATCCGTTGGGATCGTATCGAAATTCCAGACAATATGGAGCTATCACCGACTGATTTTGAACTGTAGATTTTTGGGCTGAATTTGGATTCTAATCTCGTTTGAAATCAAGGTGAGTGAATTTCTTGCTCACAATTAACTGAATTATTCCCATACTTATTAAATTAAATTATGAAATGAATTTGATTGTCTGGTTGTGATTGATTGTTGATGTTTGCTTAAATTTGACGTACAAGTTAATTACAGTGTTAATTTAGAATTGACATTTAATTATTTATTCGAAATTTAATTGCTAGTCTGAAACACCGACGTTTGTTAACTAGTGAAACGGTATAATATTGGCTGTTTAGATGAAATGGTTGTGATGGATGTTTGAATTGAAATTGGTTACGGCATTGATATCGACACCGAAATGTTCATTGAATTTGTTAAAACAATTATTCCAAAATATATTGTGAATTTGGAAATGGGACGGAGAAATGATTATGTTTTAAAATTAGTTAATTATATGTATACATAGTACCTGAAATAAATTATGTTATATTATTTATTATTAAAAAGAAAATTAGTTTGGTAAAATTTAAATATATACAAATTTAAATTACTTTATCATACTCTAATTATTTTAATATAAATATATTTTCATAAAAGCTTTTATTCATAATTATCTATTTTTCAGGATGTTTGAATTGAAATTGGTTACTGCATTGATATCGACACCGAAATGTTCATTGAATTTGTTAAAACAATTATTCCAAAATATATTGTGAATTTGGAAATGGGACGGAGAAACAATTATGTTTTAGAATTAGTTAATTATATGTATACCTATAGTTTCTGAAATAAATTATGTTGAATTATTTATTATTAAAAAGAAAATTATTTTGGTAAAATTTAAATATATGTATATATAGTAATTTAAATTATTTTATCATACTCTAATTATTTTAATATAAATATATTTTCATAAAAGGTTTTATTCATACTTATTTATTTTTCAAGTTATTCAAATATTTGTAAATTCTTCCCAAATTGGAAATTGTCCTCGATTTAAACCGTTGATTCAAGTTGAAATTTGAAATAAAATATATTCCCCTTTGAATAAAAAAACGATGTTTAAATAATTTTGATATTGTTATGAAAATTTGGAGGCATGACTATTATTCTAAAAATGCGCTTATTATTTGGAAAGACCGGGATCGAATATATGTTCGAAAACCATTCCAAGTAATAATACGATGTTATAAAGCAAATTGGAGACGTTGAAATGACGAATGAAGACCAAGAATCTTTAGATTTATTTGGATTGACTGCTAATGTCTCGATTGGGTTGATCACTCAATACGAGGTTATAAGTGGCATGAGGTATGATTATATTTCAGGATTTTCTGATTTTGTTCTGTTCAGACCCAGGATGGACTTGTATGGATTGTGTGTCTGACATTGTAATTGACTGCATAGCACTGATTTCGGTTAATATATATAGGATTGTGGCAAATAAAATTATTCTCGTCTCTAAGTTTTACGTGCTTAGACGTTATGTATTGATGGAAATCAGTGACATGTTGTAAATTGACAATGTGGCATACTCAAGTTATGAAATGAGCTATTGATGATAGCATTGTGTATATCGTGACTTCGACGAACCTCACACCCCGGATTGATGGTAAACTGGCGGTTAGGTTGTATACATTTTATTGAAACTTGAAAGCTTCGGCGGTAGATCTACTTTGAAACTTGCGGAAAAAAAAGGGTATGTTCGGTGTCCGTGTCTGTATGTTAACCGGTGATTTACCTGGTGTTTGGTGTCCGAGCCTGGATGAAAACCATGAACCGTGAGGTTGCACCTAGTTCCGAATTGATCTTTCGTGTCAGGAACCGTCATATTGGAACCCAACAACCAATAGGAGCCTTTCATTTTGTTTGTAAACTATGTATGTGGGCATAATCACTATGCTTGCTAAGATTAATATATTATTTGCGAAATGGTTTTCAAAATTATGCACTAGTAATAGTATTAAAAGAAGATTTTCACGTATGAAAGCATGTTTGGTTATCATAAGACAAAACTCGCCCATTTGGTGTACGCTTGCATTGTGTGATGTGGGACGAGCTTATGATAGCTTCATTTTTCCAAAATCATTTGCGAATTTTCCATAATACTTCTTTAGATTACTATACCCATAACACTCGTGTTATTTTGTATTTTAATTTGACTAATATGTGATTGATTTAGTACTGATCTGAGTGTTTGTTGTGTTTTTTTATGCAATACGCTCAGGTCAGCTTGAATTTTCAGTTATTGAAGATGATGTTGTGAAGATGAAGATGGAGCTCAACAGACGTATCTATTATTATCAGTCCGCTGCAAATATTGGTATGTTTTAGTTAACTCTGATAATCGTTGTAAAATATAATCAAATATATGTTTAACAGCTTCATGAACTGTTGTTTAATCATTATATTTTGTCCTTCCGCTGTGAGATTCTGTGATTGTTTTCCTTCTTCTCTTCTGTTCTTATATAAACCCCAATAACTATTCGTATTTTTGATTTGTTTATTTTGACACTAAGGATCATTGTCGATTTAAACGGTCAAAAATCTCGGATGTTACATTTGGTATCAGAACTTTGGTTTGGCGAAAACCTTGGCTCTATTTGGGATTAACTCATTAGAGATAGAGTGGGAATACTCTAGAATGAGTTTGAGTGTACATGAGAGAGCGTACTTGTAATTTGGATATAAAATGATTTTGGATTATGTTGGTTTGTTCTATTGAGTATTTATGAATTCTAGTCGGTACTTGGGACGCCAAGGCATCGATAGGGATTTCTAAACACTCGATTAGGGCTTATTGACATACTATTGTTTTGAATTATATTTTTCTGTATATTGAGAATTTGAGAATATATGAATTTTGATTTTGTTGATGATAATATTAAATTTTTCATCATTTATCATTCGACTAATTAATAATTAGAACCATTGATTATTGAACGGTTTAAGAAAATCAAATATTGAAAATTTATTGATAATGAAATAAGAAGTAAAATATGAATTTGAGAATTTGATTTCGAGTGGTTTTGTAACATTGATTTGCAAATGGTTTGAAATAATATGTTTATATTTTAAATCTTGTTTCATATAGAATTTTTTTCAAATGAATTTTAGAAATAAGTGTATACCTCTTGTCTTTGGAAATGATTTCGGTGATGAGTGCACGCATCATTGATGTTTATCTTCAGGAGTCTAAGGAGGGAGACATTTAATATTTTGTACTTTGTTTTACGAAATTGAACTTTATTTAAATCCTTTTATAGTATGGTTTTATGTAAATGATATATTATATGAAACATTTTTTTTTAAAAAAAATTGATTTGAAAAGAAACCCGAAATTTAATTCTTGAAATCTTGAATAATTAATGAAATGAAATAAACTTAAATTGTTGAAACTTCTGAATATTATGAATATAAGAGAGTTATAATTAAAATAAGCTATAATTAAAATAAAACTCTTAAGAACTGGATAATAAATTGAAACGAATGGTAACTATTGAAACTTGTGTAATAATAAATTCTTTTCTATAGCATGAATAACTTATCGATTAATTAAGAAGTTAAATGTTATAAGAATAAGCAATTAAATAATGCACAAGTATTAGAATGGATAATGAACGTGAAAAATTGATTGGTTATATATATAAATAAAATTTAAGCTGGGTAATAAACGATATATACTTAGTTATGTTATGCTAAATAACACGAATTAACTGAATCAATGGAAAATTGATTAAGAGAATTATTTGGTAATAAACTAAATGTATTGATATTAATGTTTGGTTTTGTGAAAATATAAGTGAATAGGCTTATAAATTTTAAAATTAACGATGGTTGAATGAATTAATTTAATTTAATTAAAACAAGCTCGTCGCGAAGCTGTAGTTCGTAATTTTATGAATTGAAGTTTAAATGAATGTATAGGATCCAAAATAGTCGGAATTCTTTGAAACAAGAATCCTTTGGATATTTTGGAATATAGTTTTCTAATGAAAGAGAAAAATTTAGATTTCGACTTGTAAATTATAAGATAGTGTGGTGCTAAGGGCACCCCAATATGTTCTTCCTAATACCGCAATTTAAAAAATAAAACTCATTAAATTTTGTATGCTTCCTAATACCACATTACTTTTCAATTTTGATCTCTCACTCAATCATTATTTATCGAACTAATCACGTGTTAAGCTAATCCAAAAACGATAATCCCTCGTAATCATTGTCTTCTTCGCATCTCATGCATGAAAATTCAAATTCATACGATAGTATTTCAATTGTTTGGAGATCTGAAACCCCTAACCTCTCACTTCCTCTTCTAATTTGCTTAATTCAAACCTTATTTACAGCTATTATATATTACCCGGCATTGCGGTGTCGAATTCGTTGATCGGTTATAGATCTAAGGTTTAGCTCGTCGATCGGTTTTAGAAATGAGGGCGAACAAATATCGAGCGCAATAGATTTAGGGTAAAATAGTGTGGTAGCCCCTATTTTTTTAAGTGTGTGGTATTAAGAAGAGTGTAATACTAATTCTTGTGGTATTTTTTAGTCGTGGTATTAGGAAAAACATATTGGGGGTGCCCTTACCAACACACTTAAGATATGCGTAAACCAAATTTTCATAAAAATCACAGTATGGTAATTCCAGATTTAAAACTAAAATATTAATAAAATTAAGTTGAATAAGAAATTTTATGGCTAAATATATATAAATTGACAACTTCCTTACTACGCCTTTTCAAGGATGAAAAGTTTTAAGTGGGGGAGAATGTAACAACCTGAGATTTTGCGACAATTTATATTATTAAATTTTATATGATTTTTGAATATTCTATGGCTATAAATAAAAAAAATTAATGATTTAATTGTAAAGATTTATGACGTAAGCTAAATGGTTAAGTATTGAAATTCGATTTATTGTGACATTGTTACTTGTATTAAATTCAATCAAATTTGTGAATTTGTTTATATTGATAAGTATGGAAAGTTGAAAACATAATATTAAATATCGGAAAATTTCGATTTAATTAATTTATAATTGGAATTCAAATTGAATATTTGTTAAATAATCGAAATTGGAATTTAATATGAGTAAAACTTGATTTACTAAGTAAATTGAATTTTATTTTGATTTAAATAAAGTTGATTAGTTTGAAAATTAGTTAAAGATAATTATTTGAAATTGGCAATTTATAATGAATTATTAATATTTAAAATGAATTGATTATATATAAAAAAAATTGCTCAATTTAAATTGTTGGAAAGTGGAATTCGAGATCCATAATATATGCAATTTAAGTTATAACAAATAAATTGATTGTAATGAACTGTAATTAAGTATTTTGTTACCATACATTAAGCAATAAATGGAAGTTAATAAAGTAATAGGATACGAAAAAAAAGGTGACAATTATATCTATAAATTCAAGATTGGATGAAAAAAATGAATTGAATTAAATCAAACCCATTTAGTGGAATTATATATATATACACACACATATATATATATATACACACACACACACACACACTTAATGAGATTTAGTTACAGTTGAAATCAAACACTGCAAATCTATGTAATAATTAATCTAAAATTTGATATGTAAATTTGTTTTAAAATTTTAGTAAACGTTTAGGTAACCATTTAAGTCATCAAATTGATGGAATTAAATAAAGATTATAAATGGAATGAACATTTAATTTGGATTCAATTACAATAATAGCAATGAAGAATTTGTTGATTAAAATTACTCTCAATATTTGATGTAGATATAATAAGGGCATTGTTATTGACACTCCAAATATTGTTAGGGGGGTCAAATTTTAAAAACACTTCGATCATAAAAATAATGTTAGGGGGGTCGCGTAAATTTCTCATGTTCTCTTTTTACCCTGCTAATAACATCAAATACAATCCCAAATCTCAACCAATTTCAAATGCAAAAAAACCAAATTCCTAAATTATTTGCAAACAAAAAAAAGTGATCATTTAGGGAGAAAGAATGGTGCAAACGAAGAATGTGAAACAAATGAGATTATTGATAATTTAACATATGAGAAATGAAATTATTTAAAAAAAAGCGATCGACAAATGAGAAATGAAATTATTTAAAAAAAAGCGATCGACAAGTGAGATTATTGATAATTTGGTATAAAAACTGATGCAATTTGACTAATATATCGTATAGTTTTTTTTATTAATTAACAACTAAAAATGGTTATTGCAAAAAAGGCTAATTTAGTAAAATAAACTTTATTTTGTTAAGGGAGTGATCTCTGTATTGATACTCCCCTTAACAAATTCTTTTTCTTTGTAAATTGACCCTCCTTAACAATATTTGGAGTGTCAATAACAAACCCCTATCATAATCACTATCAACGTAACTTGAATTCCATTAATTAGGGATGGAAATCATATGTGTCAAACTGATTGGTTAAAAGTCTATTTTTTAAAATAACGATTACTGAACAATCAAATTTCGAAGCATAATATAAAATATTTAAGGTTCTATTTGGATATATATGAAATTAATGAACTTTTAAATTCAAAAAAAATATGAATATACAAAAATTGAAATAAATAGTATATGCATGTGTAAATAAATGCTAGTTATGTCCATATGATATTTTATGGTTTTATCGAATCATAGTATAAGCATTCATTAGAAATTTAATTTTATCCAATGGGTTTCGGTGCTACGAATGACATATTTTAGGTAACGTATAATTAATGATGGACAAAGAAAATATTGCAAATCTAAAATATAGAAAAAATTAAGTTTAGAAACTAATCATCTTATGTTTATTGATTTCTTATATTTTGTTATTTTCTCATATGACAACAAATGAAACAAATAGTCGCACCCTGTATTTCTTTCAGAAAATGTCAATGGCCGCTCCTCTTATATATCCTATGAGAAAAACATTAGATCTCTTAAAATATGCACACACAAAAATTTCTTGTTTTAATTCTAGCGTACTCGTATCTTAATTGTCTTCGATATCATACCTAAATTTAGAGTTGCGGTGGAATTTGAGTGGTGTCGACAATTGTTAAAGCGAAGGGTAAGAAGCCTGGATTGAGATTCTTGATTTATATAGAGATCGATGCATGAATTGAACATCGTATTCGAGTTTGTGACATGGAATAGCATCTTGAGTGCGAATTTGGGTGGATTTCATGACAAAAATTGTCGCAACCTGCATGGTGCGTGCGTGAGGAAGCTGGTGGACGCAATTTTATGGTTGGAGCGAGCTTGAAGTTATTGTGATGGAGAGGAAGTGTTCGCGAAGAGAAATTCGTCGGATCCATCCATTCGAATTTTCTTTGAGAAACAAGGAAGAGATTGAGGAGAGAAGTTATGTACATTGGTGGGTTTCATTTTTCCTGTAAGTGTATTGTACAGGAGTAGATGGGTGAAGGGGGAAGAAGGTGATGACGTGGCATAGTTGTTAGTGAGGTTTTATCTTCATTTTGTATATATATATATGAATTTCAAATCTTAAAATGTCAATAACTTTTGCATGCAAACTCAGTTTGACGCACGGTTGGATCCGTTGGGATCGTATCGAAATTCCAGACAATATGGAGCTATCACCGACTGATTCTGAACTATATATTTTTGGGCTAAATTTGTATTCTAATCTCGTCTGAAATCAAGGTGAGTGAATTTCTCGCTCACAATTAACTGAATTGTTCCCATATTTATTAAATTATGAAATGAATTTGATTGTCTGGTTGTGATTGATTGTTGATGTTTGCTTAAATTTGACATACAAATTAATTATAGTGTTAATTTAGAATTGACATTTAGTTATTTATTCGAAATTTAATTGCTAGTCTGAAACACCAACATTTGTTAACTAGTGAAACAATGTAATATTGGCTGTTTAGATGAAATGCTTGTGATGGATGTTTGAATTGAAATTGGTTACTGCATTGATATCGACACCGAAATGTTCATTGAATTTGTTAAAACAATTATTCCAAAATATATTGTGAATTTGGAAATGGGACAGAGAAACAATTATGTTTTAAAATTAGTTAATTATATGTATACCTATAATTTCTGAAATAAATTATGTTATATTATTTATTATTAAAAAGAAAATTAGTTTGGTAAAATTTAAATATATGTATATATAGTAATTTAAATTATTTTATCATACTCTAATTATTTTAATATAAATATATTTTCATAAAAGGTTTTATTCATAATTATCTATTTTTCAGGATGTTTGAATTGAAATTGGTTACTGCATTGATATCGACACCGAAATGTTCATTGAATTTGTTAAAACAATTATTTCAAAATATATTGTGAATTTGGAAATGGGACAAAGAAACAATTATGTTTTAAAATTAGTTAATTATTTGTATACCTATAGTTTCTGAAATAAATTATGTTGTATTATTTATTATTAAAAAGAAAATTATTTTGGTAAAATTTAAATATATGTATAAATAGTATTTTAAATTATTTTATCATACTCTAATTATTTTAATATAAATATATTTTCATAAAAGGTTTTATTTATAATTATCTATTTTTCAAGTTATTCAAATATTTGTATATTCTTCCCAAATTGGAAATTGTCCTCGATTTAAACCTTTGATTCAAGTTGAAATTTGAAATAAAATATATTCCCCTTTGAATAAAAAAACCGATGTTTAAATAATCTTGATATTGTTATGAAAATTTGGAGGCATGACTATTGTTTTAAAAATGCACTTATTATTTGGAAAGACCGGGTTCAAATATATGTTCGAAAACCATTCCAAGTAATAATACGACGTTATAAAGAAAATTGGAGACGTTGAAATGACGAATGAAGACCGGGAATCTTTGGATTTATTTGGATTGATTGCTGATGTCTCGATTGGGCTGATCACTCAGTATGAGGTTATAAGTGGCATGAGGTCTGAATATATTTCAGGATTTTCGGATTTTTCTCTGTTCAGACCCAGGACGGACTTGTATGGATTGTGTGTCTGACATTGTAATTGACTGCATATCACTGATTTCTGTTAATATATATCGGATTGTGGCAAATAAAATTACTCCCGTCTTTAAGTTTTACGTGCTTAGAGGTTATGTATTGATGGAAATCAGTGACATGTTGTAAATTGACAATGTGGCATACTTAAGTTATGAAATGAGCTGGTGATGATAGCATGGTGTATATCGTGACTTCGACGAACCTCACACCCCGGATTGATGGTAAACTGGCGGTTATGTTGTATACATTTTATTGAAACTTGAAAGCTTCGACGGTAGATCTACTTTGAAACTTGCGGGGAAAAAAAGGGTATGTTCGGTGTCCGTGCCTGGATGTTAACTGGTGATTTACCTGGTGTTTGGTGTCCGAGCCTGGGTGAAAACCATGAACCGTGAGGTTGCACCTAGTTCCGGATTGATCTTTCGTGTCAGGAACCATCATATTGGAACCCAATAGCCAATACGAGCCTTTCGTTTTGTTTGTAAACTATGTATGTGGGCATAGTCACTATGCTTGCTAAGATTAATATATTTATTTGCAAAATTGTTTTCAATACTATGCACTAATAATAGTATTAAAAGAAGATTTTCACGTATGAAAGCATGTTTGGTTATCATAAGACAAAACTCGCCCATTTGGTGTGCACTTGCATTGTGTGATGTGGGACGAGCTTACGATAGCTTCATTTTTTCAAAATCATTTGCGAATTTTCCATTATACTTCTTTAGATTACTGCACCCATAACACTCATGTTATTTTGTATTTTAATTTGACTAATATGTGATTGATTTAGTACTGATCTGAGTGTTTGTTGTGTTTTTTTATGCAATACGCTCAGGTCAGCTTGAGTTTTCAGTTATTGAAGATGACGTTATGAAGATGAAGATGGAGCTCAACAGACGTATCTATTATTATCAGTCCGCTGCAAATATTGGTATGTTTTAGTTAACTCTGATAATTGTTGTAAAATATAATCAAATATATGTTTAACAGCTTCATGAAATGTTATTTAATTATTATATTTTGTCCTTCAGCTGTGAGATTCTGTGTTTGTTTTCCTTCTCTTCTTTTCTTATATAAACCCCAATAATTATCCGTATTTTTGATTTGTTTATGTCGACATTGAGGATCATTGTCGATTTGAACGGTCAAAAATCTTGGATGTTACATTTAACATTGTTGCTAATATATCAGCAATTATATACAATAATTGCTAATATATCAGTAATAATTCATAAGTCTTGCAAAAAAAGTAAGTATAATTGTTGACATATCAGCAAGTATATATGAATAATTATTAATATATCAGCAATTATTCATCCGATTTGCACCTAAAATTGTGGGTGAATAATTGCTGATTTTGCTTTTTTTTTTTTTTTTTTTTTTTTTTGCAAATTACTTCCGTGATTATTTGCACTTTTTTGAAAAAAATAATATATAGCAGCGCCAAAAAATAATGAAAACACGTTGCTATTGAAAAAATAAGGATCCGCTTTACATCAAACTTAAGGGAAGAAGCCGCTTTACATTAAGTTTCAAAAGAAGGATGCGATCCTAATTTTTACATTTCATTTATTTATGAGATAATTATATTTTGTCTTTCCAACATGAGATTATGTGTTTTGTTCCTTTCTCATCTCTTTTATTCTTACATTTGAAATCTCTATTAGCAATTCACTTTTTTATACAACTAGGGTCAGACATGTATGGTTTAATGTCAATCTGAATCATTCGAAACGGCGGGTCCTTACATTTATCTAACATGTTAATCTAATTTGTTATACCTTTTTTGTCCCTCTTATCTCATGGTCGAAGTTTAAGCATACTTTCATTTAATCCATCTACTTGTTTATCATTTGGTACCTTGTTTTTTTATGCGTTGGAGCAGATGTTAATTTTATGGTTAACCTTATGCACAATAGTAAAGCAATTGAATTTATATATGTTACATGCATCTTAAATTTATATGTTAACTATGTGTATCATCAAAATTAAGTGAATAAGCAATGACCAACGACCAAGATGTGATTTCCGTGTTATGCATGCTTCGGTAGCGTTTGATTTGTTAACTGGGCAGTTAATGTTCGCGTCTGCGTATGACGCGTCCGACGCGTCGGACGTGTCCACGATGGGTCCCACACTTTTGCCCCTTCCAGTGGAACGGCTGAAAATTTAGCTTTCGTGTCGGATGCGTTAGACGCGTCCGACGCGGCAGATATTTCTGGCCCCTTCGCTTTTCCCTCTCCCTATATATATTCTACTCATATCACCACTACATCACCACAATATTTGTTCATTTTTCTCTACTTCTTCAACCAATTATGGCAGATAGTGACCAATCTGATCTTGAAGATTTGCAAGATGCGCTAGATATTCAAGAAATTATGGCTATTCAAACACGAGAAAGGAGCAAAATACACAATTCCGCAAGTACCGGCCTTGCTTGGGTTCATGAAATACTAGCAGGACACGCATATCGTTGTCATAGCAATTTTCGAATGAAGCGATTATGTTTCAGATCCTTGTGTGAACGGTTAGAAAATTACGGATTGGAGCCCTCAATGCACATAACAGTCAAAGAAATGGTGGCTGTATTCCTATATACTATTGCATTGGCCCTCCCTACAAGGCAGGTTGCTGAGCGGTTTCAACGATCAAATGGTACGATTAATGTTATTTTTCATAAAGTTTTGGATTTAGTTCTCTTATTGGCAGTCGATATTATTAGACCGGCCGATTCCCATTTTAACCGAATCCCAGAACAAATTCGTTCTTCACCCCGATATTATCCTTTCTTTAAAAACTGTATTGGGGCTATTGATGGGACACATGTGATGGCTCACGTGGGTCAAGAAGACATGCAATGTTTTGCAGGGCAGAAAGGAACTGCTACACAAAATATTATGGCTGTTTGTGCGTTTGATTTAATTTTTACGTTTGTAAGAGCGGGATGGGAAGGAACTGCGCACGACGCCAAAATATTTCGGGAAGCTATAAATAATCCGGATCTTAATTTCCCTCATCCTCCAGCTGGACAATATTATTTAGTGGATTCAGTATATCCACTAATGGAAGGATATATAACTCCTTACCGATCCGTGAGGTATCACGTACCAGACTTTAATGACACACGGAATGAACCGAAGTCAGAAAATGAAATTTTCAACTACTATCACTCTAGTTTGCGTATGGCTATTGAAAGAACATTTGGTATTTGGAAGAAAAAATTTGCCATCTTACGTAACATGCAGAAGTATCCCTATCATGTTCAAGTACAAATTGTTACTGCAACAATGGCTATTCACAACTACATCAGAAAATACAACGCTGGCGATTCAGATTTTATGTCGTATGATGACGACCCTGATTTAGTGCCAGACGAATACCTCGACGAATATTACAGTATATCAAATCGCGGAAATAGAGATCGAGAACCCGTTCAAAGAACCGGAACAACATCCACCATGGCGATAGTACGAGACAATATACGAAACGAACTAGTTGCTGTGACAATGCATTAAGAAGTTTCGTTGTATTCTGTATTTTATATTCTGCATTTTAAATTCTGCAATTTGTATTCCGCAATTATGTATTTTTATTTCTGCGATTTGAATTCTGCAATTTGTATTTTGCAATTTTAAATTCAGCAATTTGTATTCTGCAATTTGAATTCTGCAATTTGTATTCTGCGTTCTATTATTCTGGTCCTTAATAAAACACACAAACAATTAAAAAATAATATACACAAAAACAATAAAATAATAACTCTGCCCCTTCCAAAATGCCCTTCCGTAAAAAGAACACATTCCCCGTTCCCAACAATGCCCCTTCCAAATGCCCCTTCCGGTTCAAAATCAAACGGACCCTTCATGTATTGAAAAGAAACATAGAAAGAAAATAGCAATTTGAATTGTTTATTTCTTTTTATCATTCAATAAATGGCTAAATCGTCTAAGTTTGCCCAACAATTTTGATGTGCTTTTAGCTAATTCATGTGCAGAAAGAATTCCTTTTACACAAAAGTTCAAAGAAAATATTGAAAATAAATATTTATAAGTCTTAGCACATTGAAACCACTATCCAATAATATGTAACTGCAACTCATCCACCTAGACAACCCCAAATTATATTATTTCGTTAGTCGAATATTGTGAGTATATTTCAATATTGTGTATATATCAGCATCCGATGTGCAATTTATATATAAGTGGTAAGTATAATATAGATTCCTACATTGCCTTTATTTCATTAGTCTTATACTATGAGTGTATATTAGCATTCAATGTGCAATTTATATATAAACGGTAAGTACAATACAGTTTCCCACATTGTCGTAGGCTAAGATATTGTCCCACCTAAGTGCTTGGTGGAATGTCGTTTGGGCTGGACCTAGAATCAACTAGATTCTGCTTAAGTTAAATTCTAGTAATGCTAAAAACTCACTATTGTAATTCAACTTTCCGCTTTTCTATCCAAAATTTAAGGTGGTGCTTAGTTTAACCTTTCTAGTTTTGTTTTTCGTCCATATGAAAGTACGCAAAAGACGGATCTTGTGGAATACGAGTATATTAGAAAATGAAGTTAAAATAGAAAATAGAAAAGAACTATTTTCTTCTTCTATGTTTTGAGAAATGACGAATGCAATTCATTATTTTATGTCTCTTTATTTTCTCGTCGTACACTTCATTTTTCTTATATTCATTCCGTCATCACTTCTCTTTTTTCTTATTTTACAACTGGCCTTATTTTACAATTAGCATCGAAAATTACAAAAAAAAATAAAAAAATACAAATCCTTAATTTCTCTCTCGTTGCCGACGTAGAAATCGGAAAACAAAACCAAACATGCTTTTGGTTTTCGTTTCGTACCAACTTAGTACCGTAACATCTACACATAAACTTGTTACAGATTGCGCTATGGTTACGGGTGCGAAGTGTTCAAAGGAAAGGCGGAGCATATTAGGCAAATATTTTTTTCAAAAAATGTTCATTCTTGATGCTAAATCGAACTTTCACAAGAATCACTTGCAATTATTAAGTGATACGGTCTACACACAGGGAAAAATATGCATAAAAAGTAAAAACTTGTGTCAGCAAGTTTGCTGATATGCAAGTAATTATGGGCATACTGCAATGATTTAGCGGACTAACACGTTTGCTTTGATGAACTACTATGGCAGAATTCTGAAAATAGACAAACTAAAAATCCAAATTTATAATAGAATGAATGAAACTATAAGCTTTATGATCCTATGGAGAGGAGCAAAGAAGCATAGGATGATAATAAGTAATATTGTCCAGCAAGATATAATAAAATTAGAGTGAAGCTAAATTAAGATGCATGTATCTGCTAGTTAGCAATGCATTTATCTCCATTCTACAAGTGCTAATTCTCTGTCATCGGCTGAGGAGGGCCGTATATTTTCGAGTAATGCAAACAGACATATTGCTCGTGTTCATTAATTAGTTATATTTCCCATCCATTTGTATGATCGTATAATTCAAACATCTATATAATAAATTTCTTTGATAGGACAAACCAAAAGACAAAGAGTGGTTCAGATCTAATCTAGCCACTTATATCAAGCTGCTACGAGGCAAACACGTAACAGGTATCGTCAATTGGAGTTAGATTTCCATCCCACTCCTCACAACACATCTTCTTCCACTTCTCTCGATTTCTTCCTTCCCCTCTTTTTCTACCGACTGAACTGAGAAAGTACTTTTTAACTTAAAATACCATTACGTTTCAGATCCGAATCGATACCATCTTCGATCGCTTCGCTGCTTCATGTATTTTTTTCAAAATGGTAACCTGGGAATCTGTTCTATTCTATTTCTCTTATGTATTTAGATATAGTTTTCTTTGTTTCAGTCTGTTGTATGCTTCAATCTTTTAATTCTCGATATGAGTTGACTTGGTCATTGTTTCCTTTTTCGTTCTAAGATTATGAGCAAATTGCAGGCTTTCGCTGCCGATGCTAACGAGTTTACACACGTTAGTGCTAATACTTCTATCCGATAGGAAGTTTTCGTTCCTGTACGGAAGTTCTAGGTACAAGCAATCAGCATACATTGATGTTAATGTTTTTTTGGCTGTAAATCTTCTTTCATATTTCTATGCACACAAAGTGTTTGTATAAATGATCCAACAAACATTCTCTTTTAACTTTTCCAATGATCCAATTATACTTTTATGCTATATATGCCAAATTAGATTATATCATTACACAGTCAATATATGTTTTGTTTATGTTGTTTTGATTACCCACTTTTTTTTTTGGAATTCTTGGGTTAATACTCGATCATTGAACTGTATGTTCTTTTTTTTTTTGTACATCTGACTGTTTTATTATTATTGTTGTTTAATTTGAGTGTTCTACTATTGGTATGTTTTGAAATCGGTATACATTGAAATACTGTAATTTGTTTCTATTTTCCAATGTGGCTTTCTCTTTTTAAGATTTATATTGTAATTGGTAACTTTTTCTGTGTATTTTTTTAGGTGATACTTGGCAGTTCCATGGAACGCCTTGGATTGTTGGATCTTTTTTCCTTTTCATGGATAAAAGAGCACTGATGCGATTAACAAGTTTACGTGAGCTGCATGAATAAAAGAAAGAAAAAGCGACACATAGCATTAGAATTCAATTAAAGGTTGTTGCTGATCATGGACATGTTGATCGATGGGTATGTCTGTGATACTTCCTTGAGGATTTCAATGTTGTTTATTTAATACGGATGTTACGGAACATATGCTTCGTTGGTAAACTGAATATTTTTACAAATTATATGTTTTTTGACATTTTTAAGAGAGTTGATTTTTATAAATATTTAATTGTGCTTTTACGTTGAGATTATGTGTTATTTGCTCGAATTTTTATTTCTAAGTTGCATTATTTGTTAATGTTAACTGGGAGTTTTGTTTCCAAAAAAAAAAAAAAAAAAAAAAAAAATTTGAATTAATGGTGTAGCTACTTTTTAATCTATACATTGATGATTGAAGGAACTCATGACTTTTAGTGCTCCAGCTTTTGAACTTTATCCATGTATCGTTGCCCCACTCAGATGGTACATGTTTCTGTTTTAATCGGAAAATGATCAAACACCAAATACGATGCTTTAAAGAGCACGTCACCCAATTAGAGGTAAGGTGCTAAGAAAGCACGTCACCAAATTAAGGGCAAGACACTATGAAAGCGTGTATGAAGAAAAATGAGACCGCAATTCGCAAAAACAAAGCAATAAGAGAGAACACACAATTTTTAGAGTGGTTCGGTCAAATGTGACCTACATCCACTATGTAAACACTTTCCATTATCACTTTCATGATGCCAAGTACAATGCCATACAAATCTCTCTCAATTTACAATGCATCTCTCATTTTTTTCCCTCTTTGATTTGAATCGCACTTAAATTCGCCAATGGAACGGTTGGATCCCCTCAAATATTGATTGAAATGGACGAAAAGTCTTCAACACTTCACTTTAAAGGTAGATATCTTCGAATCTATAGCATTCCAATGGTAGATCTAAGTTTTTAGAGAGGATAAATGGAGATTTGTATTGCTTGAGTGGAGTTTGAATGGATCTTAATGGTGAATCTCCTATGGAAGTGATCGATTAATGGATGGAGATGAGTGGAGCTTTGGAAGCCATGGATGGAGTTTGAGAATGGCTTGGAGAAGTCATTTTAGCAGCCCTTCGGGGTCTTGGAATCCTCCCCCTTAAGTGTGGAGAAATGGGGTATTTATAGTTGTAGGGGTAGTGGCACACTTGTAAATTGAAGTGTATAGTTGGCGCTTGGTTGGCGATGGGATGGCATTAGTGACCGACCAGCTTTTTATATTGGAAAAGCACCGACCCTATTGCATTCTTACTTCCGCATTATCTAAACAAGACCGACTGCGTGTATAAGAATTCATCACCAATCAATGCTTTATGATTTGTTGTCATCTTACTTTGCCTGCCACGTGACAACCTTCATGGACCGACCCATTATTATATATCTTAAATATAAGGTGCCTCCATGTATTTATATTTCTTACGTTCATGTTATTCATGAATGAGCCTTACTCAAACATTTATGACCGTACATAGTCAACAGCTTAGGGATGAGCGACCGGCATACATAGCAAAACCGACCCGCTGCTACAATGTTTGAGGCCGACCAGGAGTCTTCCCATACAAGAGCAACCATCACATACTAAGACCGACCAGATCTGTACTTTAAAACCGACCACGTTTTCATGCTTTGGAGTCTCCGCCATTTGCTCTTGGAACTGACCAGCCCTGAAGCTTGGACGACCAGTGACTGGAGCCTAGACCGACCAGCTCTGGAAGCATAAACCGGCCCGTACCTTCAGATGGACCCTGCTCGACCAGAATGGTGTTGTACGACTAGCACTGCTCGGTCTGCGTGGCGGATGCTCTGCTCGTCCAGAAGGAGGCTGCTATTCGACCAGCTTGGTGGAGGCTCGATCCAGGTTGGTATAGTACACTTGTATTGTTTGACAGAATGCCCGAACGAGCTTCTAGCTAGTTAACATTTGCCCCTCGAAGCTTGTGTTTTTTACTTGTGAGAAATACGGGCTTCGAAAAGAACGTTTCTATCATGGTCTGTGTTGGAATTCAGTCGCAGTTTTTGAACTCGTCGACTAGACTTATACGTTCCGTAGCACCTGTTTTGTAATGAAAACAAGCACTTGCACGATTTTGGACTTATACGTTGTTATTGATCGTCCACATCAATAACAGGTTAGTTAAACATTAATGAATGATGTATAATAAATTGAACATCATATCTACACAGAACTGCTTTACTTAACAGTTATGATTTGTTAAACATTGTTTGCGTGGACATGGTATTCGATTTTGAATTTGATTGATAAATTTGGGACTTCTACTTGGAGAAGCCATTACATCTTTCTGCCTTCGCTTGAAAAGGTCTTATGTGGGGTGCCCTCGCTAGGGGAGGACTTTGAGTTTTATGCCCCCGCTCGGGGAGGACTTTATGTTGGATGCCCCCGCTAGGGGAGGACTTGGGATTTGATGCCCCCGCATGGGGAGGACTTTCGTCGTTGCTCTCACGAAGAGGGGCTAGACTTTTTTGTGCCCCGCATGGGAGGTCTTGGGTTTGATGCCCCCGCATGGGAAGGACTTTCGCCGTTGCTCTCACGAAGAGGGGCTAGACTTTTTTGTGCCCTGCATGGGAGGTCTTGGGTTTGATGCCCCCGCATGGGGAGGACTTTCGTCGTTGCTCTCACGAAGAGGGGCTAGACTTTTTTGTGCCCCGCATGGGAGGTCTTGGGTTTGATGCCCCCGCGTGGGGAAGACTTTCGCCGTTGCTCTCACGAAGAGGGGCTAGACTTTTTTGTGCCCCGCATGGGAGGTCTTATATTTCAATCCGTGGGACAGACGCCAGTTCCTTTACCGGATGCCTGACATGGCAAAACGATCTCGGTTTAGGAATCTGGGCCATAAGTAGTCGCTTGTTCCTTCACGGGTTGTTCAACTTGGTGAGTCACCTCGATGTATCGTGTGGTCAACGCTTGCAGGTCGCACCTTGTTAGGAGCCAAGGACTTGGTCAACTTTTCAGGGATCTGCCCTTTTTTGTGAAGTTTGGGAACCCATGAGGCAAACTCTAACAGTCGCGTTGGACGCGCTTAGTTATGATAAGCAATTGCAACCAGATTGAGAAGTCGTGCTCTTTTGGGATTTGCGTGGTTTGCGTTATCCTGTGGAGCGAACATCGGCCTTGTACTGGAAGCACTTGATCATGGCAAGTGTTCGTGATTGAGCGCAAGTTGCCCCTTGGTACTTACAACCTATGGCGTTGATTTTTGATATGCTTGTTGACCTCTCCACCGTCTGATCTCTGGTCATCCCTTCTAATCACCCTTCAAGATGGTGTTTTTATGATTGCACTTAGGTGTGTTGACTCTTTGTGCATCCCATGCTTGAATAAGTGTTGTGGAGTTCGCCATAGTGCATCGAGTTTCGAGGAAGCAAGCATTTGTCCTATAACCTATAATAAAGAATCGCCTTTTAGCAAGTCTTGAATTACCGAAGATCTTGTAAGTAAGAGATCCATACAAGTAAGCAGGTCTTCATTCATAGAGATATTGTTCAGTACAATCCTTATGCAATATTACAAGTTTTTTACAAGAAGTTCTGAATGAGACAGAAAGCAAAATGTAAAGTAAGACAAGTAACAAAGCAGTAAGTAAAGAAATAGCGATGATGATCGCTTATTCTAAGCCGTTGAAACGAGAATCCCATTAGCCCTCAACTGATGATTGGCCTGTTTTTGAATCGTTTTTCTGGGCCTAGTTGAGTAGGAAAGCCTTGCTCTTGGGGAGTTTGAGCAGTGTTTAAGGATTGTAGATTCTTGATGTACTGTTGCAGTTTGCCATTCTAAATCATTTCCTCAATTACGCTTTCGAGAATCCTGCATTCATTTGTGTCATGACCCGGCAGCTTGTGGAGCCGACAGAACTTTTCGAAGTCTAGGACCTTCTGTGTAACCTTGAACTTTGGAGGTTCTGGATAGTGTTCAGTATCCTTGGTGGCAAGGAAAATGTTCTCTATGGTATCATTCAGAGGAGTGAGTTCTGATGGGTTATAAAAGCGAAACTTCTTGTTTGCCTTGTTGTTTTTCCCATCATTGGCTCGTTTCTGCCCCTGGACATTGTGCTGATTAAGCTGAACGTCAGCGCTTTTGGGAGCTTCAAGAAGCGGGTTAGCGTCGATAATCTGAAGAGGTACTGAACCAGTTTCGACCCGCATGTATTCCTCGGCTTTTTTATGGATTTCTCAAGCGTATTTGGCTCTTTCATTTTGATCCATTTACCAAATTCGCTATTCTCGTCTATAGCGCCAATTAGAGACATTAAGATCATGCGAGGTTCGGGATTCCCCACTTCAGATATAGCATCATTAAACCTTTTGAGAAAAGCTTTGACAGATTCTCCTGGATTCTGTCTCATGGATGTAAGAGAGATAACGTCCTTAGCTTTGGTAGCTTGCAATCTAAATTGCTCTTTGAATTTCAGAGTTAAATCATCAAATCGGTCAACGGATTTGGGCGGGAGCCTCATGAACCATAGCGATGCGACGCTTTCTAGGTAGAGCGGGAAGCACAAGCACTTGATCTCGTCCGTTGCTTTAGCTGCATTCATGTGCCACTCGTATTTGTACAAGAAGTGATTTGGATCAGAATTTCCGTTATACGGCGGCAGAGTAGGATGAGTGAATTTTCTGGGGAATTCAGCCCTGTAGATCCTCTTTGTGAACGGATTTTTGCCGACAAATAAGTCCCGTTCCCTCTCACAATCCTTGCGAGGCATGATGTCTTTCATAAATTGCTTTACCACATCCGTGTTATATTCCTTCGAGTTGTGTCGTTCCGGGCAGCGGACTTCGATCTCTTTTCCGGATGCTCGACATGGTGAGCGATCGCGTTTAGAGGATCTAAGCCTTTTACTTCCGCTATGGGAAGGTGCCCCCTTGACGGGACTTGCAACTTGTCGGTTATTTCGATCGGAATGGTTTTCAGCTTCCATTTTTGAGTCCTCGACATTAGCATCGTCATTATGAGGATCGGAGGCCGATGAATTTGCATTCTCCTCAAGGTTGACATGGATTTGCGGAGGAGGAGCAGGGTTTGCTTGAGCGTTGAGGAGAGCGCTCACTTTATCCATCAAAGCTTGATTAGCATCCACAAGAGTTTTATTAGCATCGATTAAGGCTTTGTTGGAAGCGTCCATGCGTTGGATCAAGTTTGCGGCGACGGCATCCAATTCCGCTTTGGTTACTCCAGCTCCAGATATTGAATTTTCTCCACCTTCAAAGCGGTTAGTGAGTGGAGTGGTTTCATGATTAGCAACATCGTCGTTTTCCTCAACGGCATTGCTAGTGGTCTTCTTAGACTTTGCCATGATCTCGGATAAGGCATTGAATTTGGAAGATAATTCGTCGTCCGGCCTAGATCTTAGATTTGCGGGATCTATGGTAGAAGTAGGCTTAGAACTTCAAGGTGAAGGAAGGTGATGCGAGCTCGGCCCCACGGTGGGCGCCAAATGTTTTAATTGTAAAACGATTAAACACCAAATACGATGCTTTAAAGAGCGCGTCACCCAATTAGAGGTAAGGTGCTAAGAAAGCACGTCACCAAATTAAGGGCAAGGCACTATGAAAGCGTGTATGAAGAAAAATGAGACCGCAATTCGCAAAAACAAAGCAATAAGAGAGAACACAAAATTTTTAGAGTGGTTCAGTCAAATGTGACCTACATCCACTATGTAAACACTTTCCATTATCACTTTCATGATGCCAAGTACAATGCCATACAAATCTCTCTCAATTTACAATGCATTTCTCATTTTTTTTCCTCTTTGATTTGAATCGCACTTAAATTCGCCAATGGAACGGTTGGATCCCCTCAAATATTGATTGAAATGGACGAAAAGTCTTCAACACTTCACTTTAAAGGCAGATCTCTTCGATTCCATAGCATTCCAATGGTAGATCTAAGTTTTTAGAGAGGATAAATGGAGATTTGTATTGCTTGAATGGAGTTTGAATGGATCTTAATGGTGAACCTCCTATGGAAGTGATCGATTAATGGATGGAGATGAGTGGGGCTTTGGAAGCCATGGATGGAGTTTGAGAATGGTTTGGAGAAGTCATTTTAGCAGCCCTTCGGGGTCTTGGAATCCTCCCCCTTAAGTGTGGAGAAAGGGGGTATTTATAGTTGTAGTTGAGGGGTAGTGGCACACTTGTAAATTGAAGTGTATAGTTGGCGCTTGGTTGGCATACAGTTGGCGATGGGATGGAATTAGTGACCGACCAGCTTTTTATATTGGAAAAGCACCGACCCTATTGCATTCTTACTTCCGCATTATCTAAACAAGACCGACTGCGTGTATATGAATTCATCACCAATCAATGCTTTATGATTTGCTGTCATCTTACTTTGCCTGCCACGTGACAACCTTCATGGACCGACCCATTATTATGTATCTTAAATATTAGGTGCCTCCATGTATTTATATTTCTTACGTTCATGTTATTCATGAATGAGCCTTACTCAAACATTTATGACCGTACATAGTCAACAGCTTAGGGATGAGCGACCAACATACGTAGCAAAACCGACCCGCTGCTGCAACGTTTGAGGCCGACCAGGAGTCTTCCCATACAAGAGCAACCATCACATACTAAGACCGACCAGATCTGTACTTTAAAACCGACCACGTTTTCATGCTCTGGAGTCTCCGCCTTTTGCTCTTGGAACCGACCAGCCATAGAGCTTGGACGACCAGTGACTGGAGCTTAGACCGACCAGCTCTGGAAGCATAAACCGACCTGTACCTTCAGATGGACCCTACTCGACCAGAATGGTGTTGTACGACTAGCACTGCTCGGTCTGCGTGGCGGATGCTCTGCTCGTCCAGAAGGAGGCTGCTATTCGACCATCTTGGTCGAGGCTCGATCCAGGTTGGTATAGTACACTTGTATTGTTTGACAGAATGCCCGAACGAGCTTCTAGCTAGTTAACAGTTTCTTTTTTATTTACCGTCTATTTTCTCCATGATGTAGTCTAATTGTATATTTCGAATTTATTACATGTTAAACATACGTTATTGTTTCGTTCTTTACTACGTTTTGCGCTACTGCTTATTTACACAGATGTACTCATACACCGTCCTTCTGCTTTGGTTTCTTGGGTATTGATGCTTTTTGTTATTCATTTGGTACATTTTGCACTCTTTCTTAGATGTGCTGCTTCAGCATTATATACTTTACATGGTTATTTTCTATTTTGTATATTATATGCTTGAACTTAGATATCATATTCACCAACTTTTGCATGCATGTTATATACTTCATATTATGCTTTCATTCATCTAACGTGGCCATTTTACATACTGCAAATGAACGTAACTGCATGATCCAAAAATTTTAAGCTACATAGTTACACGCATTATCAAACATCCATATCTATCGATTACCTTTTCCAGTTACTACCGTATCAATTTCATTAGATACTGCTACAGAAATTTACAGTTTGGCTCCATGAAGCTAAGTGAAATAGTATTCAAAATTTTCATTCCTGGGCTCAGGTCCCTATCGGCAGTCATAGTAACAAAACCTATATTAAGGATGACCAAGACCTCCAGTTCAGAAGAAAAGCACTTGCCACCTTCAACAAAATCATTTAAAGTAACTACTATACTAAAGTTGTATGGTAAGTTGTAGCTTTCATTATTCTATTGAAAACAAGTACTGACATTTACAAGTATACATATTTTAGTACCATATAAGAGCATCCCCAACAGGGGGGTTACTCGTGGTCATTCGAGGAGATTGACACGAGCAACCCCCCCCCCCCCCCAACGCGGCCAAGGGGTAAAACCCTTGGCCGGCGTTGAGAAAACCGGTTAATGTTAACCGGTTTTCTCAACATCGGTTAAGGGTTTTACCCCTTAACCGCGTGTCGTGTCCCCCCTCCCCTATTTCTTTGCACCCGTATTTGATTGCTCTGAAACCCTTCGCAGCCGCCACTCCTTTCTTCCTTCTTCCTCCGTCGAAAGCTCCAATCCTCTAAAAAATAATAATGAGAAGATTGGGTAAAGCTATAGTTGGTTTTGGAAGTCGTAATGCCTCCAACAACAATGCACAAGGAGAGAATGAACCGGTTGAAGACTCTAGTCCGTCCGACGCTCGTCGTTCAAAGCCCGTTCGGAGAAGACGGGTTGCTAAAGACGGTGTTTATGTTGCATTGGATCCACACATCGATGTTAATTTGTCTGCAGAGAAAAAGTTGGCTGATTTTCGCTACACATCAAAGCATATGTCGGCAATGATATAATTATTGATGTAACTGGACACTATAGGCTTTGAAGATCTATTTATATGTCCCAGTTGTATGCTGTATTAACTCATAAGTAAATTACCACACAATTACAATTTGAAAGGTAATATTCGTTATCAGCAATACTTCATACTTCTAGTTAATCCAGTTATTTTACTGATGCATAGGTTACATGGACGATTCCGAAATAAGTGATGAACATATGAGAAGGATTTTTGATGAGTACGAACGAAACATACTCAACGATAATGGAGTTGGAGTAGTTCAAGATACACAAATCGAAGAGGTGCCTGGACCGAATCAGCATCAAGCGGTTACAGCTCCGCGTCCATCTCCACCAAATCAACGACCTAGTGATAGTGTTCAAACAACGAATTCTGCAACTCGTGAATTTTCTTCCAAGGATTTGCTTGCCCTCGTAAAAGTCAAAATTGACGTTGAAAAAAGAGATGAGCTACTAATGCAAGGTGGAGGGGGTTTAACATATGAAGAAAGATGGGCACTGATCACGTGGCTTTACAACAACCATCGTTCCCGGCCGACTAGACGAACATCAGTTGAACTCCAAACAGGTAATCGTCGTTTTGCAGACGCTTGTGATCGGTACACAAAGATTATCGAAACTGTTGAATATGAAAATATTTTTAAAACAAACCAAGCAACATATGATTCTCGTTACCTTTTCGTGTACGGTGAGGAATTTTTTGGCTACAAAGCGTATAAACTCCGCAACAGTTGGTTGACTCGCTATGGAACGGAGTAGTCTTACGGTATTATGATTTTAATGTTGTTTGAATGTATGTTTAATTTGATGTGTGTACGTAGATTCTGGAGTTATATGTAATCCTTGTTATGTCAACATGATATTTAACTATTTTGCATTTCTATTTAACTAATTTGCATTTCTATTTATATGTAATCCTTGTTATGTCAAATTCCAATAAAGACTGGTCTAAGCTGTGGAGAAACGTGATAAAGTGACATAAAGGAGATGTGAATCCACACTATACACTATACGCTATACACCCACTATGACAGTGAAACAACATAACTTTGCAGTACAGTGACTAAAAGATAAAGTAACGCCATCATTTATGCTATAGGAATCCACACCATACACTATACACTAGCATATAAAACAAATCAATGTTTCGTCTCCTACTTAACATTTTTACTTTATCCACCATCCTTCGTAGGCCCCCCTTCATTCAACACTTCTTCTTCACCCGTGACTTGTTCAAACATAAACATATTAGCCAAAATTCCTACACTTTGAACAACTTAATTATGTCATGTGCTGGGACCCTGGGTTTGGTTTGTAATAACCGTAGTGCTGTTCTTCCAACTCATCCAATTATCATTGCTTAGAAAGCATCGTTCACACCATGAATGGTTTAAAGTGATTATGGTGCTTCACAAATTCCTCATCATCTTCGTCTTCTGGTTCAGATGAATTCGAAGAACAGTACAACAAACAACGGCTAACGTACCAATGAGAAACTTTAAACGCGATGCAACGTGATATAGCAGAGAGCTCCAAATCAACCCAAGGAGGCAGCCAAGTGGGTAGAAGAGATATACGCTACGAACGTGACTATCCAGGGGGGCACAATCAGTTGATGAAGGACTACTTTGTGCCAAATCCAGTATATGGCAATGTTTACTTTCGTCGTAGATTTCGTATGTCGCGGACAGTGTTTGATAGAGTCCTCAACAAGGTTTCTGAGTCCAATGTGTTTTTTACTCACCGAAGAAATGCTATCAAAGAACTAGGAATTTCACCTCTACAAAAAGTAATAGCGGCACTGCGTATGATTTCATACGGAAGTTCAGCTGATTCGCTAGATGATAAGTTACGAATTGGTGAATCAACGACAATTCTATGCTTGAAAGAGTTCTGCAAAACAGTTGTTCGTGTATTCGGTGAAGAGTATCTACGATCCCCCACTGCACGCGACATCGAACGATTGTTAAAAATGGGAGATCAATGTGGTTTGCCGGGTATGCTGGGCAGCTTAGATTGTATGCATTGGACGTGGAAAAACTATCCAGTTGCACTACAAGGCCAATACAGAGGCCACACAAAAAAGGCAACGTTGGTGTTAGAAGCGGTCGCTTCTTTCGATTTGTACATATGGCACGCATTTTTTGGTGTTCCTGGATCATTAAACGATATTAATGTTCTTCGTCAATCATACTTGTTTAATGATTTGTACAACGATCTGTCACCGCCGTGCAACTATAAAATTGGTGATATAGACCATTCAGTGGGTTATTATTTGGTTGATGGTATATACCCGAAATGGAAGACACCGGTGCAGGCATTTAAAAAGCCGAACAATGCCAAAGAGGCGAAATTTACGCAACAACAAGAGAGTCTAAGAAAGGACGTAGAACGAGCATTTGGAGTTCTACAGGGACGGATTCATATTTTAAGAAATGAGGTGCACTATCACGAACAAGCAGTTATATCAGATATCATGTACTGTTGTATTATACTACATACTATGATAGTTGAAGAAGAAAGGGGGGGATTCGAACAACAACTTAAAAACTACCCGGATATAGCAGTAGCGTTTAGAAGTAAGCCGTACAAGGACCCGAATACTTTTGCCGAGTACTTGCAGCGTATCCAGGACGTTGGAGATCCCCAAGCACATCTACAATTAAGGGATGAATTAGTCGAACACTATTGGGAGCATGCCGACAATCATTAGGAAGTGGTGAACTCTATCTGGATGTTTAAGTTAAATTACGTTCGTTGTTTAGTTATATGTTTTCCTTAATGCTTTAATGTACCTTTGCTTGCTACAGTGATGAAATATTACGTTAATGTTCTAGTATTACAAGTTCATGCTTGCAAGATTGCTAGTGACAATTGAAAAAGGAAATTCACACACATTTAATAATCTTTTACTCCTACAACATAGGTACTTAGTAATTAAAAACTACATAACGACAAAGCAACAAACAACTACAAGGAAACGATCAAAACATAAATACGTCCTATCCCATGCGTCTTCTGCGGCACACTTCTAGTTCTTGCTCCAGTAACAATCGTTGCATCGGATTTAATGTATCCATATTGACAGTCATTAGTGCCCTGTCATCAATTCGTTCGACGCGAGCTAATTCGCGCTCCCTAACATCCACGTCACACTCTCTTGATATTTGAAGTTCTTCGTGCCTACGCTGCTTCTCCTTGGATCTCTCATCTCTCTTAGCTTCTCTCGCTTCCGCCAAAAGTCGGTTTGATTCTTCTGAAGCTACCATTTGACTGTGTATTTGTTCGTAGTACGAACTGTAATCTGCAACTGTTTTTTTCTTACCTTTGTATTTACCAGGAGGCCTACCACCAGAACTTGTAGAAAAAGGGTTGTTTTCTTGAGGATCTGGACTTCCCGGGCTTGATTCCGCCATTGGCCTTCTTGGCATAAATCGCGTTGCAGAATGTTCTTGGCGTATAGTGCTCCATTTTTCCTCTCTAGATAAGATGGCGTAGCAATTATGCAAATTGAATGGTTGATTTTTGTGCTCTGCCATATAAACTTCATTCGCACTCTTTAGCTGTATGTGTTGACGAAACGTAAGGTGGTAATATTATACAGTAAAATATATTAACCATTATTTAAGTAATAAAAAATTACCAAGTCCGTCTCGTTGGCACCGCTTTGCTGTCTACTTAGTAGTCCAGCCATAATCTGATTCCAACGTTGACAGTTAGCGTTGATTCTCTTCCACGACTGTTTCAAAGAGTCGACTGTTCTCGATGGGTTTTCGGGACTACGGCTGTTAAACAGTCTTGAAACATAACTCCAAAATGAATTATCAGACTGACTAGTCCCTTTAAGATTGTCTTTGGAGCACTCCACCCAATAAGACGCAAGTTCTGCTTGTTCTTCTGGAGACCATTTCACTATTTTGTTTGATCTTCTCATTGGTTTATTGGGAAAAACATCTGATTTTCAGTATCATCGACTTCTGTTTCTTCATTCAAGCCACTGTTGTTTTAATCAAAAAATGACCAAACACTAAATACGATGCTTTAAAGAGTGCGTCGCCCGTTCAGTGGCAAGGTGCTAAGAAAGCACGTTTCCAAATTAGGGGAGAGACAACATGAAAAGCATGTATGAAGAAATGTGAGACCGCAATTCGCAAAAACAAAGCAATAAGAGAGAAGAACACACAATTTTTAGAGTGGTTCGGTCAAACGTGACCTACGTCCACTATATAAACATTTTCCATTATCACTTCCACGATGCCAAATACAAAGCCATACAAATCTCCCTCAATTTACAATGAATCTCTCATTTCTCCCTCTTTGATATGAATCGCACTTGAATTAGCTAGTGGAACGGTTAGATCTCCCCAAGTATTGATTGAAATGGATGAAAAGCCTTCAATGCTTCACTTTAGAGGAAGATCCCTTTGATTCCCTAGCATTCCAATGGTAGATTAAGCTCCTAGAGAGGATAAATGGAGATTTGTGTTGCTTGGGTAGAGTTTGGATGGATCCTAATGGTGAATCTCCAATGGAAGCGATCGATTAATGGATGAAGATGAATAGAGCTTTAGAAGCCATGGATGAAGCTTGAGAATGCCTTGGAGAAATGACTTTAGCAGCCCTTCGGGGTGTTCGAATCCTCTCCCCTTTGGCATGGAGAAAGGGGGTATTTATAGTTGGAGATAAGGGGTAGTGGCACACTTGTAATTTGAAGTGTATAGTTGGCGCTAGGTTGGCAACGAGTTGGCGATGAGTTGGACAACATACACCGATCAAAGACATGCTTCAGCCTTTTACATGCTGCAACCGACCAGATGGAGCTTGCTACAGGACCGATCCAATGAAGAACAAATGTACCGACCCATTTTCTTGCAATATGTGAATGGACAATTTACTTGCAAGCCACGTGCTCACTTATCTTTACGCTTTACTATTTAAAATGGGGTTTGGATATTACAACAGTGCCATTCACTTTCGTATTCTCATCTTTATCCAAAGCTGCTCGTTCCTTCTTCTTTGGAGTCTCTTCCTTTTCTCCTTGGAATCGACCAGCCTTGGAGCTCCTCCTAAAACCGACCAGCATGAAGACTCCGTGACCGACCAGCTCGAGTCTCCAGCACCGACCAGGTAGAAGTTCGACCGGACCTTGCTCGCTCCAAGCTCGACCAAGAGGAGGCTGCTGTCGCGACCGACCAGGTGGTGCTCGTCTCGTGACCGACCAGGTGGAGGATGCTTGAACCGACCAGGATGTTGGTTAGCAGACCGACCAGGTCTTTGGAGAGCAGACCGACCAGGTCGCTAGCGAGCAGACCGATCAGGTGGAGCTTGTCTCCTGACCGACTAGGTGGTGAGGTTCCAGCACCGACCAGGGTGCTAATGAACTCGACCGCTCAGTTTTGCTCTTCCTTGATGAAGACAGCTCGCTCCAAAGTACAGCAGAAGTGAACGATCAGGTTGAATGGAGATCGACCGACCAGCATGGGGGCTTTCTGCTCGACCAGAGGGAGGTGATGCTTTGACCGACCACCAGTGTTGTCCAAGGTCTGATGTAACCCTTGTCATGTTTGTCAAAATGCTTGTATAAGCTTTCAGCTGGTTAACATTTGCCCCTCGAAGCTTGTATTTTTTACTTGTAAGAAATGCAAGCTTCGAAAAGAACGTTGCTATCAGAGTCTGCGTTGGAATTCAGTCGTAGCTTTTGAACTCGTCGACTAGACTTTGTGTTCCGTAGCACCTGTTCTGTAATGAAAACAAGCACTTGCACGGTTTTGGACTTATACGTTGTTATTGATCGTCCACATCAATAACATGTTAGTTAATCATTAGTGAATGATGTACAATAAATTGAATGTCATATCTACGCAGAACTGCTTTACTTAACAGTTAGGATTTGTTAAATATTGTTTGCATGAATATGGTAATCAATTTTGAATTTGATTGATAAATTTGGACTTCTACGTGGAGAAGTCATTGCATCTTTCTGCCTTTGCTTGAAAAGGTCTTATGTGGGGTGCCCCCGCTAGGGGAGGACTTTAGGTTTTATGCCCCCGCATGGGGAGGACTTTATGTTTTATGCCCCCGCTAGGGGAGGACTTGGGATTTGATGCCCCCGCATGGGGAGGACTTATGTTTTTGTGCCCCCGCTAGGGGAGGACTTGGGATTTGATGCCCCAATGTTTGTCGTAATCGCATCAGGTGCTTCCTGATTCTGACGATCAATTGGGTGCCCCCGGAGAGGACTTTGGTTGAAAACCCGATGTTTGTCGTTATCGGATCAGGTACTTCCTGATACTGACGATCAATCGGGCGCCCCCGGAGAGGACTTTGGTTTGTGCTGGTCCTTACAGTGTGTTTGCCGGTCCTTCCGGCCTGATGCTGGTACTTCCAACATCAGGTTTGGTGCTGGTCCTTCCAGCGTGTTTGCCGGTCCTTCTGGCCTGATGCTGGTACTTCCAACATCAGGTTTGGTGCTGGTCCTTCCAGCGTGTTTGACGGTCCTTCCGGCCTGATGCTGGTACTTCAAACATCAGGTTTGGTGCTGGTCCTTCCAACGTGTTTGCCGGTCCTTCCGGCCTGATGCTGGTACTTCCAACATCAGGTTTGGTGCTGGTCCTTCCAGCGTGTTTGCCGGTCCTTCCGGCCTGATGCTGGTACTTCCAACATCAGGTTTGGTGCTGGTCCTTCCAGCGTGTTTGCCGGTCCTTCCGGCTTTGCATTGGCCCCGATTCCCTTGTTAGCCACTTGACTTGGTGGGCTGTTTCAGATTAAAGATCGGAGCTTTGAAACTTTCACTTAGAGGAGTGCCCCTTTGATGAAAGCTACAATATTCTTGTTTATTTGTCGTGGCGCTTATTCGTTGTTTGAACTCCCGCGACTTTTCCCATTCACTTCTCAAGGCGGTGCTTTTCTATTCTTGTATTTATGCAAGTTGATATTCACAGCATTTGGTACTTGAGCTAGCGTTGTTGGGGTCGCGATGTTACAAGAACAAGCACTCGACAGATGGCCTGCAATATGAAATCATCTTTTAAGAAAGTTTCGATTTAACATATAATTTTGCAAACCAAAAATTCATTTAGAGAGATATGCTCTTTATCATTGAGCTAATGTTCAGTGCATCACTTGCAGATTATTACAGACTGTTTACAAGAAGTTTTGAAGACAACAGAAAGTAAAACACGAAGTAGAGCATGAACTAAAGCGGGAAATAGAGCATGAAGTAAAGCGGCGCAATGTCGATTGCTTATTTTGGGCCCATTGGAATTGAAGCGCAATCAGTAGCCATCAGTTGATGATTGGCCTTGGGATGGTCCGAGTAAAAGCTTCGTTGTTTGTTGCCCCCTGGCCCTGGGGATTCGGAACAGTGCTCGAGGACTGTGGATTTTTCGCATATTGATGCAGATGATTCTTCCTAATCAGCTCTTCAATCAGTGATTTTAGATGCCTACACTCATTGGTATTGTGGCCTGGCTGATTATGAAACCTACAGAACTTCCCAGAATTTGCTTGATAGTCGCTTATTTTCTAAGGTTTAGGTATTGGATAATCTTCGGTGTCTTTAGTCGTAGCAAAGATGTTTTCTGGAGTGTCATTTAAAGGTGTTAGATCCGTAGGATTGAAAAAGCGAGGCTTCTTGCCATCTCGATTTTCCTTCCCGTCGCTTCCTCTTTTCTGTCCTCCAGGATTTTTCTGATTATACCTGGTAGGTGTATTCTTGGGAGCTTCAAGAAGTGGGTTAGCATCAATAATCTGAAGAGGTACTTGGCCCGTTTCAACTCGCATGTATTCCTCGGCTTTTTTATAGAATTTCTCGAGCGTGCTTGGCTCTTTCATTTTGATCCATTTACCAAATTCGCCATTCTCGTCTATAGCGCCGATTAGAGACATTAAGATCATTCGAGGCTCGGGATTACCTACTTCAGATACGGCATCATTAAACCTTTTGAGAAAAGCTTTGACGGACTCCCCTGGATTTTGCTTCATGGATGTAAGAGAGATGACGTCCTTAGCTTTGGTAGCTTGCAGCCTGAATTGCTCTTTGAATTTCAGAGTCAAATCATTAAATCGGTCAACGGATTTGGGCGGGAGCCTTGTGAACCATAGCGATGCGACGCTTTCCAGGTAGAGCGGGAAGCACAAGCACTTGATCTCGTCCGTTGCTTTAGCTGCATTCATGTGCCACTCGTATTTGTATAGGAAGTGATTCGGATCAGAATTTCCGTTGTACGGCGGCAGAGTAGGATGAGTGAATTTTTTGGGGAACTCAGCCTTGCGGATCCTCTTTGTGAACGGATTTTTGCCGAGAGAGAAGTCCCGTTCCCTTTCAGAATCCTTGCGGGGCATGTTGTCTTTTATGATTTGCTTTACCATATCCGCGATATATTCCTTCGAGTTGTGTCGTTCCGGGGAGCGGACTTCGATGTCTTTTCCGGATGCTCGTCGTGGCGAGCGATCGCGTTTAGAGGATCTAAGTCTTTTACTTCCGCTATGGGAAGGTGCCCCCTTGTCGGGACTTGCAACTCGTCGGTTATTTCGATCGGAATGGTTTCTAGCTTCCAACTTTGAACCTTTGACATTAGCGTCATTTTGGCCAGCAAATCCTTCCATGTTATCATTATGAGGATCAGAGGCCGATGAGTTTGCATTCTCTTCAAGGTTGATATGGATTTTCGGAGGAGGAGCAGGATCGGCTTGAGCGTTTATGAGAGCGGTCACTTTATCCATCAAAGCTTGATTAGCATCCACAAGAGTTTTATTAGCATCAATTAAGGCTTTGTTGGAAGCATCCATGTGTTAGCTCAAGTTAGCGACGACGGCATCCAATTCAGCTTTAGTCACTCCAGCTCCAGATATTGAATTTTGGCCAACTTCGAAGTGGTTGGTAAGAGGTGTAGTTTCATGATTAAAGACATTGTCGTCTTCTCCAATGGCATTGCTAGTGGTCTTCTTAGACTTTGCCATGATTTCGGATAAGGCCTTGAATTTGGAAGATAGCTCGCCGATTGGCCCAGATCTGAGATTTGCGGAATCTATGGTAGGAGATGCGAACACGGCCCCACGATGGGCGCCAAATGTTTTAATCAAAAAATGACCAAACACTAAATACGATGCTTTAAAGAGTGTGTCGCCCGTTCAGTGGCAAGGTGCTAAGAAAGCACGTTTCCAAATTAGGGGAGAGACACCATGAAAAGCATGTATGAAGAAATGTGAGACCGCAATTCGCAAAAACAAAGCAATAAGAGAGAAGAACACACAATTTTTAGAGTGGTTCGGTCAAACGTGACCTACGTCCACTATATAAACATTTTCCATTATCACTTCCACGATGCCAAATACAAAGCCATACAAATCTCCCTCAATTTACAATGAATCTCTCATTTCTCCCTCTTTGATATGAATCGCACTTGAATTAGCTAGTGGAACGGTTAGATCTCCCCAAGTATTGATTGAAATGGATGAAAAGCCTTCAATGCTTCACTTTAGAGGAAGATCCCTTTGATTCCCTAGCATTCCAATGGTAGATTAAGCTCCTAGAGAGGATAAATGGAGATTTGTGTTGCTTGGGTAGAGTTTGGATGGATCCTAATGGTGAATCTCTAATGGAAGCGATCGATTAATGGATGAAGATGAATAGAGCTTTAGAAGCCATGGATGAAGCTTGAGAATGCCTTGGAGAAATGACTTTAGCAGCCCTTCGGGGTGTTCGAATCCTCTCCCCTTTGGCATGGAGAAAGGGGGTATTTATAGTTGGAGATAAGGGGTAGTGGCACACTTGTAATTTGAAGTGTATAGTTGGCGCTAGGTTGGCAACAAGTTGGCGATGAGTTGGACAACATACACCGATCAAAGACATGCTTCAGCCTTTTACATGCTGCAACCGACCAGATGGAGCTTGCTACAGGACCGATCCAATGAAGAACAAATGTACCGACCCATTTTCTTGCAATATGTGAATGGACAATTTACTTGCAAGCCACGTGCTCACTTATCTTTACACTTTACTATTTAAAATGGGGTTTGGATATTACAACAGTGCCATTCACTTTCGTATTCTCATCTTTATCCAAAGCTGCTCGTTCCTTCTTCTTTGGAGTCTCTGCCTTTTCTCCTTGGAATCGACCAGCCTTGGAGCTCCTCCTAAAACCGACCAGCATGAAGACTCCGTGACCGACCAGCTCGAGTCTCCAGTACCGACCAGGTAGAAGTTCGACCGGACCTTGCTCGCTCCAAGCTCGACCAAGAGGAGGCTGCTGTCGCGACCGACCAGGTGGTGCTCGTCTCGTGACCGACCAGGTGGAGGATGCTTGAACCGACCAGGATGTTGGTTAGCAGACCGGCCAGGTCTTTGGAGAGCAGACCGACCAGGTCGCTAGCGAGCAGACCGATCAGGTGGAGCTTGTCTCCTGACCGACTAGGTGGTGAGGTTCCAGCACCGACCAGGGTGCTAATGAACTCGACCGCTCAGTTTTGCTCTTCCTTGATGAAGACAGCTCGCTCCAAAGTACAGCAGAAGTGAACGATCAGGTTGAATGGAGATCGACCGACCAGCATGGGGGCTTTCTGCTCGACCAGAGGGAGGTGATGCTTTGACCGACCACCCAGTGTTGTCCAAGGTCTGATGTAACCCTTGTCATGTTTGTCAAAATGCTTTTATAAGCTTTCAGCTGGTTAACAACTGTTATCTCCAAACATACAATACAAATTTCTTGACAGGTTTGGAGAAGTTTCAGGCGGGACTAACCGTTGTTGGCTGCTTGGAGAAGCGTAGTGATGCTCACTACAGTTTTGCTGAAAATATGCATTTTGACCGGATCCAGAATTTTGGGTACTATGATAATGATTGGAATTTCTATGAAGCCGGCTATGGAGGGGGGGGGGGGGAGGGGGGGAGATAAATTAACTCCCCCACCATGCCATAGCCGGCTTTTCCCAAGCCGTCTATGGCCGGTTGCTAGAGCAACCTCCAGGGTTGCCAAAGCAACCCTCATTATCATAGTACCCTGTATAAGCTTTCAGCTGGTTAACAACTGTTATCTCCAAACATACAATACAAATTTCTTGACAGGTTTGGAGAAGTTTCAGGCGGGACTAACCGTTGTTGGCTGCTTGGAGAAGCGTAGTGATGCTCACTACAGTTTTGCTGAAAATATGCATTTTGACCGGATCCAGAATTTTGGGTACTATGATAATGATTGGAATTTCTATGAAGCCGGCTATGGAGGGGGGGGGGGGGAGGGGGGGAGATAAATTAACTCCCCCACCATGCCATAGCCGGCTTTCCCCAAGCCGTCTATGGCCGGTTGCTAGAGCAACCTCCAGGGTTGCCAAAGCAACCCTGCCCCCCCCCTTCATTTCCGCGTTGGGGGTCGGCTGTTTTTCAACCGACCCCGCGTTGGGGATGCTCTAAGAATGTGTTACCTAACATAATTTAAAACAGTATTAAAAGTTTTCATACTTTATAATTATTACATTTTTGTAACATGTACATTTAATACATCTAATGTGCTTAATTTGAATTTTTGATATCTTTACACCTCCTTTCAAGTTTTAAACGGACTTAGCCCTCCTTCAGCTTATATGGAAATGAAATATTGAAAGCTGTAGGTAAACTTAAAATAATTCTATTGCCATCTAACTTCAGCGCATTCTCCTATGAATTCCAAGGTTAACATGCGTTGATAAATACATAGATGTCATTATGCTTTCAATTTCTAAAACTCCTTTCCTATAGGCTGTATAATCATGGGAACAACAAAATGCAAAATGCACTTGAAATTCTTCGCATAATGGATACATAAGCAAATACACAAACCTCCTTCTCAAACCATACCGCTCTTTCCCTGTATGCAACTTAGCCATCTGTTGCAATTCGTATGAAGTTCCAGCATCATCAAAATTATACCATCTCTTCTGTAAATAAATTAACCACCGAAACAATGAAGCCATTGTTTCAGCCTTCCGTCCAACTACTCAGCTAATGCTTGCAAATATCTCCTGGATATAGTAATTGAACAGTTAGAATATTTATGACATCTGCGAGTATAGTTATCTGATACCTAAATGTCTATTTAAGATCTGAATAAGAACACAACATTATTCATATCAACATTTGATGTTGATTGAGCAGTTTCCAATTGCAACTCTTTTTTTTTTTCTGTGGGACACTTGAAACAATTCTGTAAGTATGCAATAATGTAAATTATGCAAAACTGTACTATATAATGTTAGTAACTCATGTTGCATGAAAATGGCTGTGTTTTTAATATAATTTTTCTTCTTCTTTATCAATTAAGTCCTGAAAATATATAATATCGAACAAAATTATACATATCCATCACATCATATTTTAGATTACTAGAATGCTATAAAGCCCGAAAATATGGGTAGAAATTAGTGCATTTGCCAAATGGTAGCCCTCCCTAAATTTCGCAAGTCAATCTGGCGCTTTCTATTATTCCCATACAAACCCGTTTCGGGCCTCCTAACACTACTCTTTAGATTACTGCAGTAAAAAATTAAATCCGTGCCATCGGCACGGGTACGTACTAGTTTATATATTTTATTCCAACATGCTATATTTTTTATGTTTTATTAAGAATCAGAAAGCTAACCTTCACTGGAATGTAAGTCACAAGCGTTACTTAAAACAAATATTAAACTGAGTAACGCATAGTGTTTTAACACTCTGTTCATTAAAATCTCTATGTCTTACATAATGTCTAATGTAAAGTAAAGTGGAAACTTTGCTGTTGTATAATTGTAAACTGTATTTAATAATACTTCAAAGTATGTGTTAACAACCAAAATCTCACTTGAGCATTTTGTCGAACAATACAAGCTCACCAACCTGGGTTCAAGCTTCCTCCACCTGGTCGGTCACTAGCACCTCTGGTCGAGCAAGGACTGGTCGGGAAAAGCATCATCACCTGGTCGGTCGAGAGGAGCACCACCTGGGCTGGTCGGAAAAAGCATCATCACCTGGTCGGTCGAGAGGAGCACCACCTGGACTGGTCGGAAAAAGCACCACTACCTGGTCTGTCGAGAGGAGCACCACCTGGTCGGTCGAGAGGAGCATCACCTCCCTCTGGTCGAGCAGAAAGCCTCCATGTTGGTCGGTCGATCTCCGTTCAACCTGATCGTTCACTTCTGCTGTACTTTGGAGCGAGCTGTCTTCATCAAGGAAGAGCAAAACTGAGCGGTCGAGTTCATTAGCACCCTCGTCGGTGCTGGAACTTCACCCCGGTCGGTGCTGGAGTTTCATGCTGATCGGTTCCAAGCATCCATGCGGGAGAGCTCGAGCAACCCTGATTTGAACGAGCAGTAAAGATATAAAAGAAAGGATGGCAATCTTGTAATTTATGTTCCCCATTTTGCACAGTAAGCATATGGAGGAATGGATGGCAATAGTGTAATTAATGTACCCCATTTTGAATAGTGATTGCCCTGCATCTTTTCTGGTCGGTCCGCACTCTTCACTGTTGATCGCTCCAAAAGCTGACCGCTTCGGCTCCTATTTGATGCCAACTGAGCGCCAACCCATCGCCAACCAAGCGCCAACCATACACCATATATTTACAAGACTGCCACTACCCCTTATCTCCAACTATAAATAACCCCCTTTCTCCACACTTAAGGGGGGGATTCCAACACCCCGAAGGGCTGCTAAAATTTTTCTCCAAGGCATTCTCAAGCTTTATCCATGGAAATCCATTCAAGCTCCACTTAAGCAACACAAGTCTCCATTGAATTCTCTCTAGAAACTTGGATCTACTATCAAGATGCTATGGATTCGAAGAGATCTACCTCTAAAGTGAAGTATTGAAGGCTTTTCATCCATTTCAATCAATAATTGGGGAATCTAACCGATCCACTAGCTAATTCAAGTGCGATTCACATCAAAGAGGGAGAAATGAGAGATTCATTGTAAATTGAGGGAGATTTGTATGGCATTGTACTTGGAATCATGAAAGTGATAATGGAAAATGTTTGCATAGTGGACGTAGGTCACGTTTGACCGAACCACTCTAAAATTGTGTGTTCCTCTCTCTTATTGCTTTGTTTTTGTGAATTGCGGTCTCACATTTCTTCATACATGCTTTTTATGGTGTCTCTCCCCTAATTTGGAAACGTGCTTTCTTAGCACCTTGCCACTGAACGGGCGACGCACTCTTTAGAGCATCGTATTTGGTGTTTGATCATTTTTTGATTAAAACATTAGGCGCCCACCGTGGGGCCGCATTCGCACTTCTCCCAAACTCGACAAGGTTAAGAACTTTGCACGTAAGATCTAGGCTTGCTTCAACCATAGATCTCGCAAATCTCAGATCTGGGCCAATCGACGAGCTATCTTCCAAAGTCAAATCCATGTCCGAGATAATGGCTAAGTCCAAGAAAACCGCAAGTAAAACCGTTGGAGAAAACGACAACAACGACGACGTCAACAATGTTGCTAACAACGAAGCTACACCTCTTACTAACCGCTTCGAGGTTGGTCAAAATTCCATAACCGGAGCTGGAGTAACAAGGGCCGAGCTAGATGTCGTTGTCGCTAATCTACACCAACGGATTGAAGCTTCCAGTAAAGCCTTGTTGGATGCTAACAAAACTCTTGTGGATGCTAATCAAACTTTGATGGATACAGTGAGCGCTCTCCTAAACGCTCAAGCCAATCCCGCTCCTCCTCAAAAGGCTCATGTCAACCTTGAGGGAAACACAAGTTCATCAACTTCCGATCATTATTGCAATAATAACATTGAAGGGTTCAACGGAGCCGACATTCATGCTTCCAAGCAGAAAGCCAAAAGCGTTTCCAATCGAGATGCCCGGTGAGTCGCAAGTCCTGAAAGGGGAGCACCTTCCCTTGCTGAAGGAAAAGGACCCATACACTCTAATCGCGATCAAGCACCCGGAAAGGAAATCGGGGTCCGCTCTCCCAAGCGACACTACTCAAAAGGGGACATCGAGGACGTGGTGAAGCGGATGATGAAAGACGGCCTAACCCGCAAAGATAGCGAAAGAGAATGGGATTTTTCTCCGAGCAGAAACCCATTCACCAGGAGAATTCGCAAAGCTGAGCTTCCGAAGAAGTTCGCACATCCCACCTTGCCTCCATACGATGGGACTGCTGATCCAAATCACTTCCTATACAGATATGAGTGGCACATGAATGTGGCTAAAGCGACGGATGAGATTAAGTGCTTGTGCTTCCCGCTCTATCTAGAAAGCGTCGCATCGCTATGGTTTACAAGGCTCCCACCCAAATCCATCGATCGCTTTGATGATTTAACTCATAAGTTCAAAGAGCATTTCAGGTTGCAGGCCACAAAAGCTAAGGATGTCATCTCCCTCACATCAATGAAGCAGAATCCTGGAGAGTCAATTAAAGCTTTCCTCAAGAGATTCAATACCGCTTTAACTGAAGTAGGGAATCCTGACCCCCGCATGATCTTAGCATCTCTAATCGGCTCTATAGACAAGAATAGCGAATTCGGTCGATGGATCAAAATGAAGGAGCCGAACACGCTGGAAAAGTTCCAGAAGAAAGCCGAGGAGTATATGAGAGTGGGAGATCATCCTGTGCTTCATCAGACTGTTGATCCTCCCAAAAGCGCTGACATCCAGCTTAATCAGCACGATATCCAGGGGCAGAAACGAGCCAATGATGAGAAAAACAGCAAGGCAAACAAGAAGTTTCGCTTCTACAACCCATCAGAACTCACTCCTCTGAATGATACCATAGAAAACATTTTCCTTGCCACCAAGGATACCGAACACTATCCGGAGCCACCAAAGTTCAAGGTTACACAGAAAACTCTGGACTCTGGAAAGTACTGTCGACTCCACAAGCTGCCGGGTCATGATACAAATGAATGCAGAATTCTCCAAAGCATAATTGAGGAAATGATTCAGAATGGCAAACTACAATAGTACATCAAGAATCTACAATCCTCAAATGCCGCTCAGACTCCTCAGGGACAAGGCTCTCTCTCGGTTCAACCCAATAACAGGCCAATCATCAACTGAGGGCTGATGGGAATCTCATTTCAACAACTCGAAATAAGCGATCATCATCGCCTTTCCTTACTTACTGCTTTGTTACTTGATTTAATTTACATCTTGCTTTCTGTTATATTCAGAACTTCTTGTAAAAAACTTGTAATATTGCATAAGGATTGTACTAAACAATATCTCTATGGATAAAGTCTTGCATACTTGTGTGAATCTCTTACTTACAAGATCTTCGTTAATTCAAGACCTGCTAAAAGACGATTCTCTATTACAGGTTATAGGACAAATGCTCGCTTCCTCGAAACCCGATGCACTATGGCGAACTCCACAACACTTATTCAAGCATGGGATGCACAAAGTGTCAACACATCTAAGTGCGATCATAAAAACACCATCTTGAAGGGTGGTTAGAAGGGATGGCCAAAGATAAGACGATGGAGAGGTCAACAAGCATATCTAAAATCAATGCCGTAGGTTGTAAGTTCCAAAGGGCAACTTGCGCTCAATCATGAACACTCGCCATGATCAAGTGCTTCCAGTACAAGGCCAATGTTCGCTCCTCGGAATGACGCAAACCCCGCAAATCCCAAAAGAGCACGACTTCTCAATCTTGTTGCAATTGCTTATCACAACTAAGCACATGCAACGCGACTGTTAAAGTCTACCTCATGGGTTCCAAGCTTCACAAAAAAGGGCAGATCCCTGACAGCTTGATTAAGTCCCTGTCTCCTGATGTGGTGCAATTCACAAGCATGGATCACTCGATACATCAAGAGGGCTCACCAGGTCGAGGACCCATAGCGGAACAGCCGACTTCATAAGTCGCAGCTTCCTTAGCGAGGTCCCGCAAGCGTTGATCACACGATACATTGAGGTGACTCACTAAGTTTAACAACCCATGAAGGAACAAGCGACTACTTATGGCCCAGATTCCTAAATCGAGATCGTTTGCCATGCCAAAGCATCCAGTAAAGGAACTGGCGTATGTCCCACGAATTCAAATATAAGACCTCCCATGCGGGGGCACAAAAAAGCCTAGCCTCTCTTCGTGAGAGCAACGGCGAAAGACCTCCCCATGCGGGGGCATAAAAAAGTCTAGCCGGCGAAAGACCTCCCCATGCGGGGGCATAAAAAAGTCTAGCCCCTCTTCGTGAGAGCAACGACGAAAGTCCTCCCCATGCGGGGGCATCAAATCCCAAGTCCTCCTCTAGCAGGGGCATCCAACATAAAGTCCTCCCCATGCGGGGGCATCAAATCCCAAGTCCTCCTCTAGCGGGGGCATCCAACATAAAGTCCTCCCCATGCGGGGGCATCAAATCCCAAGTCCTCCTCTAGCGGGGGCATCCAACATAAATTCCTCCCCAAGCGGAGACATCAAATCTCAAGTCCTCCCCTAGCGGGGGCATCCAACATAAAGTCCTCCCCTAGCAGGGGGCATCAAACCCAAAGTCCTCCCCTGGCGGGGGCACCTTACATAAGACCTTTTCAAGCAAAGGCAGAAAAATACAATGACTTCTCCACGTAGAAGTCCAAATTAATCAGTTAAATATAAAATTCTGATCCATCCAACGGCCACAATCGCCTTGGCATCAGAAGCACAAAGCAAAGTATTGATCCGATCAGGTACACGTTTCATAAAACGTAAACCGTCATATGAGATCACGTAATTCATTGCAAAGGTGTAACTTGAAATCTGCAATTCAGAACTCAAGCGCCATTGTGAGTTCAAACTCGAATACCATGTCTATGCAAACAGTGTTTGACAAATCATAACTGTTAAATAAAGCAGTTCTGCATAGATATGACATTCAATTTATTATACATCATTCATTAATGATTAACTAACCTGTTATTGATGTGGACGGTCAATAACAACGTATAAGTCCAAACTCGTGCAAGTTCTTGTCTTCATTACAGAACAGGTGTTACGAAGCATAAAGTCCAGTCAAAAAGTTCAAACTTGGATCGTCTGGAATCAGCGAGTCAAAGCAAGATTTGCTATAGCAAACAAAATGCTACTACCGAATTCCAACGCAGACCATGATAACAACGTTCTTTTCGAAGCCCGCATTTCTCGCAAGCAAAAAATACAAGCTTCGAGGGGCAAATGTTAACAACCAAAATCTCACTTGAGCATTTTGTCGAACAATACAAGCTCACCAACCTGGGTTCAAGCATCCTCCACCTGGTCGGTCACTAGCACCTCTGGTCGAGCAAGGACTGGTCGGGAAAAGCATCATCACCTGGTCGGTCGAGAGGAGCACCACCTGGGCTGGTTGGAAAAAGCATCATCACCTGGTCGGTCGAGAGGAGCACCACCTGGACTGGTCGGAAAAAGCACCACCACCTGGTCGGTCGAGAGGAGCACCACCTGGTCGGTCGAGAGGAGCATCACCTCCCTCTGGTCGAGCAGAAAGCCTCCATGCTGGTCGGTCGATCTCCGTTCAACCTGATCGTTCACTTCTGCTGTACTTTGGAGCGAGCTGTCTTCATCAAGGAAGAGCAAAACTGAGCGGTCGAGTTCATTAGCACTCTCGTCGGTGTTGGAACTTCACCCCGGTCGGTGCTGGAGTTTCATGCTGATCGGTTCCAAGCATCCATGCGGGAGAGCTCGAGCAACCCTGATTTGAACGAGCAGTAAAGATATAAAAGAAAGGATGGCAATCTTGTAATTTATGTTCCCCATTTTGCACAGTGAGCATATGGAGGAATGGATGGCAATAGTGTAATTAATGTACCCCATTTTGAATAGTGATTGCCCTGCATCTTTTCTGGTCGGTCCGCACTCTTCACTGTTGATCGCTCCAAAAGCTGACCGCTTCGGCTCCTATTTGATGCCAACTGAGCGCCAACCCATCGCCAACCAAGCGTCAACCATACACCATATATTTACAAGACTGCCACTACCCCTTATCTCCAACTATAAATAGCCCCCTTTCTCCACACTTAAGGGGGGGATTCCAACACCCCGAAGGGCCGCTAAAATTTTTCTCTAAGGCATTCTCAAGCTTCATCCATGGAAATCCATTCAAGCTCCACTTAAGCAACACAAGTCTCCATTGAATTCTCTCTAGAAACTTGGACCTGCTATCAAGATGCTATGGAATCGAAGAGATCTACCTCTAAAGTGAAGCATTGAAGGCTTTTCATCCATTTCAATCAATACTTGGGGAGATCTAACCGATCCACTAGCTAATTCAAGTGCGATTCACATCAAAGAGGGAGAAATGAGAGATTCATTGTAAATTGAGGGAGATTTGTATGGCATTGTACTTGGAATCATGAAAGTGATAATGGAAAATGTTTGCATAGTGGACGTAGGTCACGTTTGACCGAACCACTCTAAAAATTGTGTGTTCCTCTCTCTTATTGCTTTGTTTTTGCGAATTGCGGTCTCACATTTCTTCATACATGCTTTTTATGGTGTCTCTCCCCTAATTTGGAAACGTGCTTTCTTAGCACCTTGCCACTGAACGGGCGACGCACTCTTTAGAGCATCGTATTTGGTGTTTGATCATTTTTTGATTAAAACAGTATGTACAAGTATTTATAGTTGTTGCTTTAACGGCTTGTACAGCTGGCAACAAAAGAGATTACAACATGTTTGCTTTGATGAACTAAATCAAATAAAACCACCTGTATCCAAAATTGTCTGTCCCTCTGTATCCAACCAATTAACACTCCCCGAATTCCATTTTTTTTGCAATTAAACCCTCTTTTTTATTTGATTTAATTCCAAAAATGTGAAAATCAGGTATCTTGATTGGTTGGGTACAGGGGCATAGAGAATTTTGGGTACAGAAGATTATCTCTTGAACTAAATATGGGCACGCTAGTACCATGATTCTAACATGTTTGCGTTGATGAACATGAACTTCTATGGCAGAATTCTGAAAATAGACAAACTAAAAATCAAATTTTATAATAAATTAAAGTGGGTTTTCTTTTAAAGCACAAACTTTGGATTTTTTTGGTGAAAAGCATGAGAAATTTCAAAATTAGAGAGAGTGACACATTTACACTAAAGATGGTATTCAGAGGGCTCACTAACATTTCTCCATTTACACTATCATTTGGTCTTCTCACTAAATTCTAAACTTTTCATATTTTTCACCAATTTTTTTGTTAAGTTTATCCTTCTCCCTATTTTTAAATTAGGAAATTTATGATCCTTTGGAGGTAAGCAAAGTTAATGTCTTAATGTGTAGTTTAGGATGATAATCAGTAATATTGTCCAATAAGGTATAATAAAATTAGAGTGAAGCAAAATTAAAATGCATTTATTTGGTAGTCAGAAATGCATTTATCTCCACTCTAAAATTATTCCAAGAATCAATTCACTAGAATGCATCAAGCAAATTCAGGGGGGAAAAAAAACAATATTTGAATTTGATGAATTAAGGAATTGGGATCAGATAGGTAAAGATGAGGGTGGTCCAGTGTCGTAACAGGCTTTAGGCGGACACCCCTCTCAAATCTACTTTTTGACCTTTCATCACTTCCCTTTTGCTTTTTCGTTCGGACACCCATGCTCCCCCTCCGGCCCAATCTTATCTCATGTTTGCCAGGACTTTATTATCTCCTTTCTGCTATTTACGCAAATTTGTTTTCGCGATTTCCCTGCACCCATTCATATAATTCACATATCGCAAGGTCGCGACTCCGACCACATACATTACTTTGTGTTCTATTGTCCTGCGTTGTCTGACTCTGTCAGTTGGACAAGGTGTTGGTGCTTGTTAGGGCGAGTTTTTGTTGGTGGTGATTGAGGGGTGGTGGATTCTCTGGTTTTGATTCGACTTGCAGGTTTGTGGTTGGCTCTTTCAACTTCGTGGAGTGCCCATAGAACGTTGTTCAGTCGAGCGCTGCGACCTGGTTTGTAGTTGTTTCTTTCCACCTTGTCTCGTAAGCCGAGCACATGACTTCTTATTTACTGAGTATGCTTCGGGAGTCCGAGTTACGACTCTAGCTTCGTGAGCTATTTGATTTGCATGGTTTGTATGGACTCAATGGTTGGTTATTTGTTGGTGCATTATGGTGTTAAATTGGCTTTTTTTCTTCTTGTGTGTCGTCTTGTTGGTGACTGATTTGAAGATTGTGAGTTTGACTTTGGGTGGAAGGTGGATTTGTTGGTATTATCTTTGGAGTTTGGAGGCCGTGATGGACTTCAAGTTGGATGTTGCCAGTCCTGGTGGTGGCTCCTTGTAGCCTACGTGGTGATGGAATCCTTCCTCTCGGAACAGCTAGTTGCTGTGTCTTATGGGATGAAATCTACTGATTTGTATTTGCATGGTCTAATTGCCATTTAGGAGTGTTGTGAATTCTAGCTAAGTTGTTGTACTTATTGTATTTGTAACTAGGTTATGTTCATGTATATTGTAACTTGTTTGCCCCTACGTGGGTTTAAGTAGTCTAGTCACTATGATTAGCTCATGTAATGTTAGCCAGGCTATTAGCAGGGGTAGTTCCACTATAAAAACGTTCAGGGTGGACGGTCCACCTTAAAAACTGTATTTGTAGTAGGTGGTTAAAATGTTAATCTACTGGAACTATTGTAATCATTATTTGTTATAATAATAAATGTTTGCGGTCACTTTAAAAACCGGTCGGCCTTGCTAAAAAATGACGAAAGCAATTAATTATTCCATGCCTCTCCATTTTCCCGTCATCACTTCCCTTTTTTTGGTATTTTGCAATTAGCATTGAATATTAAAAAAAAAAAAGCATAAGGAAAGGTAAGGCATATTAAACTAAAACTTGTTTCGTAAACTGTTCATTCTTGAAGCTAAACAAAACTTTCATACGAAGCACTTGTAACTGATAAGTGATACAGTCCACACATAAACAAAAAAATATGCATAAGTATAAACCTGGGTCATCCAATTCACTTATATGCGAGTTATTATGGGAATACCACCATGATTTAGCGGACTAACATGTTTGCTTCGAAGAACCTACAATCATTATAAATGAAATTATAACAGAACAAACGAAATTAGCTTTATGATCCTATGGAAATAAGCAAAAAGGTTAATGTCTTGATGTGTAGTTTATGATGATAATAAATAAAATTGTCCAACAAGATATAATCAAGGAATTTTTTGACTAAGATCCAATTTACGTTCCAAAATAAAAAGAAAACTCTATGTTTTAAAATTTTATAAATTAGGTCCGTGCTTTTCAAAAATCATAAAAAAAGAACAAAAATCAATGTGAAAATCAATCGAACTTCGAACTCTAATTCAATACATAACCATCCTCATATTCATATAAGAAAACTACCAAAAATAAACATAAATATTCAAATTTCAGCGAAATTCTGTTACTTTTCAAAAAATTGCTGACATCACCACAATTATATCAAAATATAATGTGTTTTAATATCATTTTCGTTGATTGCTTCAAACTTCGAAATTCAATTCTTATAGTTATTCAAGCATTACATTATTGCAGAAAAATCGTCAAGAAAAACTATAAACATTGCATATAAATGAAAATTATATCACTTTCAGTAGAATTGCAGAAATAATAGCAACTCTATTGACAAATTACAGATATGTCTGCCGTTTTAAGATACATTGAAACATGTCTGCAATACACTGAGGTTTTTGCAGATATATCAGCACTTAGTGATAATAAGTGCAGATATTTCAACAACTTATTTTCTTTTATACAATACACTATGAAATAGCTACAGATATGTCATTAATTACTCGAAATAATTGCAAACATTTCAACATATTTTCTCTTTCTCGTATCAACAATACACTATGCAATGATTGCTGATACGTCTGCACTTTTTTACAATAAACGCGAACATTTTAACAACTTTATTTTTTTACAGAAAGTATCCGTTAATATTTCCAATTTTCTAGAAAAAATATTATTTATACAATAACACACAAAATTTACGAACAAATGTTGCTACAATAAAGTAATGACTCATTTTATATACAACCTTTGAAAGAGATTAGCTTTATGCGCACTTACTTTTGTACTAACAACAACTACTAGAGACCAACAACTACAATGTTTGGCCGTTTTAGACATAAAGCCATGTAGTTTAGCACTACACTGATATTATTCCCAAGAATCAACTCATTAGAATGCATCAAGCAAAGTTTGGAAGACAAAAGGCAATATTTAAAATTGATGAATTAGGGAATTGGGATCAGATAGGTAAAGATGGAGGGTGGCCTAGTGTCGTAATAGGCTTTAGGCGGACACCCCTCTCACAACTACTTAATTTTGTGAGCTGTTACCATTCATCACTTCCCCTTTGCTGCCTGAAGGATCATATTTGTCTCCTACAACAAACCTTCTTATTTGTACCTGGTTACACGTTTGGCTATACACATTTTTGATAATGTGGGATCAAGCCCAGAATCAAGTACCTATTTTTTTAGCGGTTGGGTTACAAAAAGATATGTTATTAACTGTATATATGCGTACATAGATCATGTGAACAATCCTTCTATTTGTAAAGATCAGTGTCTCCCTACAAGTAGCAATTAACTGATGAGCAGGTTAAAGCTTTTGTCCATGGACAAACTGTTATACGTCTAGTATAGCAAAACAGAGAATAATCAATTATAAACTTGTCGCACAAGTTTATAACTCGAATTTCCACTATACTGGAAATTAATACTATTTAATAATAGCAATAAGAATGTTGTAATCAAGTTACAACAACAACAGCGTTATACTATTTTAAGAAATAGCACAACGTACAGAACAGAAAGATTATAAAATAATGTATATAAATATACAAATAAATTAAAATCTAACCGTATAATGTCATCTAAGGCTTGTCGTAACAATTTGCTTAAGAATTTTATTTCAAAATTCTCCCAAGATACAACAGACGTTTTCTGCACGAGATTGTAATGAGTATGTCACTCTGTGATTATATATAAGAGTATTAGAGAAGAGAGAAGGAAGTACGGATTGGAAAAATTGAGGAAAGTGATCAACTTTCCCCTTTATTTATAGTTTATCCGCATCCCTTCGAATGGTCGCACCCGTACCTCTTCGTACGGTTGCATCTCTTCTAAACGGTCGCACCCATACCTCTTCGTACGATTGTATCTCTTTCAAACGATCGTACTTGTACCTCTTCGTACAGACGCATCTCTTTCTATGAAAGGAAGTGTCTTTTCGCTGAAATGCAGCCGTTTGGCTAAATGAAGTGTCTTTTCGTGAAGTGTCTTTTCACAGAAAAACATGCTTCTAATAGTCACATCCTTTCACTTAACAGTCGCACCTGTTCGCTTAATGGAAAAAGTATATTTCATTCAGTAGTTACGAGTTCCAACAATCCCCCACATGAATGATAATATTTTTTTCCCCCACACAAAGCGAAATATCACAGAGTACATATGGAATAATGCTTTATCATGGATAAATAGATATTTCACTTTGAACTTTCCCTAGTTAAAACTTATCGGATCTACTTTGCTAATCGGTGAATTATTTCATCTTGAACCGTCATCCGTTATTGTATATCCAGACAATAAGTTTTACGAAGCATTGTTTCCCATCTCATCCAATCTCTTAGTTGTGTTCATTTTGGTCCTGAACACTTACTTGGTTCTGCGAGTGTTATAAAGAATAAAAGCCTTGAATATTCTCATAGAGCCGACCCAGCTCACACTAACATAGGTGATTGCAACCATTAAGAGTATCCTGCATATACTCCACTTGTTATTTACAAGATATGACCATCATTAAAAAACATAGTTTTAACCTATCAATTCTTCAGTAGGCATGCATTTATGTTGTGCACCATAGGAACGGAATAAGACTATGTCCGAACAAATGCGTTACGTCTTGAGTAAATCATAACTAGTTTGCTTATTGATCCTAGTCCGTGGGATCTCTAGTCGCTAGGATAGGTTTCCGTATAAGGTAACTCTTGTTGATTTAGGCTTTTAAACCCATTCCCCTCGATGCCCAGTTAATTTTCTCTCATGGTAAACTTTTAGTAAACGGATCCGCTAGGTTATCATTTGTTCTCACATAATCTATGGAAATAGTTCCTTCTGAGAGTAATTGCCGAACTGTGGTATGGCATCTACGAATATGTCGTGACTTTCCATTATACACAAAGTTATGCGCTCTACTTAGCGCTACTTGGTTATCGCAGTGTATGCATATGGCCGGTACAGGTTTAGGCCAGAATGGGATATCTTCTAAAATATGACGAAGCCATTCTGCTTCTTCGCCTGCTTTATCTAGTGTTATGAACTCTGATTCCATAGTGGATCGAGCTACGCATGTCTATTTAGAAGATTTACATGACACTACTGCCCCTGCTAGGGTAAATACATAACCACTCGTTGATTTTGATTCCTCTGAATCAGCAATCCAGTTTGCATCACTATATCCTTCTAATACGGATGGATATTTTCCATAGCGTAAAGAATAGTTTGTAGTATTTTTCAAATATCCTAGCTCTCTCATTAGTGCTTTCCAGTGTTTCTTACCCGGATTTCTTGTATACCTTCTTAATCGACTTACTATATAAGCTATATCCGGTCTTGTGAAATTCTTCGGAGGCAAAACTAGAACTTTTCCAAGCACCCCCACACTTTGAGGTATTTAAAGCTTGGTTTATGTCCTTTCCATAACTCATATGGAAATGTTCCTATTTTATTGTGAGGAACTTTATTTAAAATTTGATTAGCCATATTTAAGGCTCCCCCCACAAGCTCATCGGTAAATCAGAAGTTAAATGCATTGCATTTATCATATCTTTTAACGTTCTGTTTTTTCTCTCGGCTATACCATTTTGTTGTGGTGAATATGGTGCTGTTGTTTGATGTATTATTCCATTTTCTGCACAGAATTGTTCAAACGGTGATTCATATTCTCCACCTCGATCAGATCTCAATATCTTGATCTTTTTATTTAACTAATTTTCTACCTCAGTTTTATATTTTATAAATGATGTAATTGCTTCATCCTTACTATTTAAAAGATAAACATAGCTATATCGTATACAATCATCGATAAATGTGATAAAATACTTTTTCCCACCTCTTGTAGTTATTGATTTGAAATCATATAAATCAGTATGTACCAAATCTAGTGGTTCGGTGCTTCTATCAACTGTATGAAATGGTCTTTTTACCATTTTTGCTTCTAAACATGTCTCACTTTTGTAGTTTTTATCTACTTGGAAATTTGGTATTAATCCCAAGTTTGATAACTTTTTCATTTTTCGGAAATTTATGTGTCCTAATCTATCATGCCATAATAAAATTTCAAGCTCAAGCAAATAAGAAACTTCAATTTTATTAATAGCACAATCAGAATACATAGGTTTATTGTCGATAACGGCTACATTCGCCTTAAATAGGCCATCATATAAATACCCTCTTCCTATATACATTCCAGTTTTGGACAGAACCATCTTATCTGACTCGAAAACCATTTTGATTCCTTTCTTTGATAAAACTGCACTAGAGATGAGATTCTTATGGATCTCTGCAACGTGGAGCACATCATTTAATTTGACAGTTTTTTCAGAAGTAAACTTGAGGATTACTGTGCCACTGCCTTCGACCATGGAAAATGCAGAATTACCCATATAGAGTTTTTCTTGGTGGTTGAATTTTGTATATGTAGAGAACATGGATTTATCTAAACAAATATGATGAGTAGCGCCTGTGTCTACCCACCATTGATTAGGATTCTGAACCAAGTTGCATTCCGATATAACTGCTGAGATGTTGGGCTCGTCCACTTCCATGTTATCCACTATATTTGCCTCTTTATTGCCTTCCTTTTTGTGTCGACAATCTCTAGCGGCATATCCCGCCTTTCCATAAACCCAGCAGTCGCCATTGAACTTCTTGGCTCGCCTGTTATTTTTTGGTTTGTTATCTGCAGCTTTCCTTTTCTTCTAGAAATTCTTTTTTTTTTGTCTTGGTCCCTTCAGTAACAAGTGCCTCCTCGCTTTGTTTCGTAATTCCACAATTATCTGCTTCAATTTTTAGTCGGATTATAAGATCCTGTAGAGAGATTTCCTTCTTTTTATGTTTTAAATAGTTGCGGTAATCCCTCCATGATGGCGGCAGTTTTCCCGTGATGGCTTCAACCAAAAACGATTCTCCAACCTTGTGACCTTCCGTTTCGAGTTCATGAATGATAATTTGCAGTTCATGTAAATGAGAAGTCACTGGTTTGGAATCGACCATCTTATAGTCCATGAATTTGTCTATAATGAATTTCTTAAGACTGATATTTTGCATCTTATACTTTGTGGCAAGTGCATTCCAGAGAGCTTTTGCTGTCTTTAGAGGTTGATATACTTTGTATGGCACCTTATCGAGACAGTTCAAAATATAGTTTCTGCATAAAAAATCAGAATGCTTCCACAAATTAACCTCTAACTCTTTGCTAGTCAATTCCTCCTCCTCGAGATATTTTTGTAGACCAAGTGTGGTGAGATAGAATAACATCTGATTCTACCATGTTAAAAAATCGTCATCATCTCCCTTGAACGGATCAGGTCTGTTATGAGTAGTAGTCTTTGAAAGTTCTACTGTTTCCATCTCTGTTTTAGTAAGAAAACAGTAAAATTCTTAAGATGTTATACGTCTAGTATACCAAAACCGAGAATAATCAATTATAAACTTGTCGCACAAGTTTATAACTCGTATTTCCACTATACTGGAAATTAATACTATTTAATAATAGCAATAAGAATGTTGTAATCAACTTACAACAACAACGTTATATTATTTTAAGAAATAGCACAAGGTACAGAACGGAAAGATTATAAAATAATGTATATAAATATACAAATAAATTAAAATCTAACCGTATAATGTCGTCTGAGGCTTGTCGTAAGAATTTCCTTAAGAATTTTATTTCAAAATTCTCCCAAGATACAACAGACGTTTTCTGCAAGAGATTGTAATGAGTATGTCACTCTGTGATTATATATAAGAGTATTAGAGAAGAGAGAAGGAAGTTCGGATTGGAATAATTGAGGAAAGTGATCAGGTTTCCTCCTTTTTGTAGTTTATCCGCATCCCTTCGAACGGTCGCACCCGTACCTCTTCGTACGGTCGCATCTCTTCTGAACGGTCGCACCCGTACCTCTTCGTACGATTGTATCTCTTTCGAACGGTCATACTCGTACCTCTTCGTACAGACGCATCTCTTTCAATGAAAGGAAGTGTCTTTTCGCGAAGTGTCTTTCGCTGAAATGTAACCGTTTGGCGAAATGAAGTGCCTTTTCGCGAAGTGTTTTTTCGTGAAGTGTCTTTTCGCGAAGTGTCTTTTCGCGAAGTCGTCTTTTCGCAAAGTGTCTTTTCACGGAAAAGCATGCTTCTAATAGTCATATCCTTTCACTTAATAGTCGCACATGTTCGCTTAATGGAAAAAATATATTTCATTCAATACTTACGAATTCCAACACAAACAGGAAGCTAATTTCTCCATGGTCAAGGATATGCCTGAAACACAGCCTATTTGCACATATTTACTGCAGTTTCGAATTTTTGTAGATTGACACAATTTACTGTAGCAAATAATTTGCAGACAAACTCCATTTTGCAAGGGGGTGCTGTTTTCTGATAATGACACCTTAAGCGGTGACAGTAAATCACCAAACGTATTATCTGATGATGGTCTAATTTAAAAATGTGATCTGTTTATTACAAGTATCATTGAACGTATTATGTAAATACATTAGAGTTTGAATGTATCATGAAACGCTAGAGTTCAGAATTTCTGCAGATGTATCCTGAAACTGAATTTCAGTTTTAAATAGTTCACAAACAAGCAATATTCCATCAAGGCATACTCAAGCTATTACATATATAGATGTGTCAAACAAATAGTTTTGTAAATTGTGTTGTATTTATATCTTTAACTTGAACTTTAATGTTTGATCTATGGAGTTATGAAACAATCTGGTTGGTGCAGCGGTGCTGCCCGTTTATCTTTGTAGTCCATGATAGGGTTGTGCAACTAACAGAATGGCATATACCACACTGGTATAAATTACTTATAACAAGTAACAAACATTAGCAAAATCTAACCACATAAGCTCATTAACAGCTAAATACAGCATACAGCAAAGCACCACAATTTCATGTTCAAAACCAAAAACAGTAATCACAAACTGTAACACCTAAACCAATATAGCATCGATCACAACAAGACCAAACTGGCATAGAGAAATCCCCATCACCACAACCTTGCAAGCAACGTAATTGCTCCAAACATAGCAAATTCCAGCAAAGCACCAAATATAACCAGCATTTCATAAGTTTATCCATAGCAAGACTGCAGTAACAACCAAAGGCAACACGGAGGAATGAAAACGAGCAGTTTGGAAGCCAAGTGAGGCAATCCCCTCCGTTGCTAAACAATCACAAAGGGAAAGCAATAGGTGTTGAAAGTTTTTTTAAAAACCTTTGTCAAATATGATCCCTAGCTACGCTAAGGGAGAAGGGACTGGGGGTGGCAACCCCCCAAGGTGGGGTGTGAGGGTAACGCTCCCGCTAACGGGGTTAGGTTAAAATTTAAGGCAATCACAAGCGCCTCTACTGTACCAGATTTATACACAGGCAGGCCACGTGCTCTAATGAACAGATACACATATGTTATATCCATAAACAGATAAAGCCAAAGATTTTCCTAGGAAACAATGAAATCATACATCAAACTTTTTCATTGCAAACAGCTGTAACAAGAATAAAGTCAAAATTGCGCGTACAAACTTCTTGATTTAAGCAACATACAAAAATATATTCAAGTCCAAACCGTGACTTAGTGTACGTACATGTAATCCCAAAAACAAAACAACTACATTATACCATTCTCCAATTGCAGGAATGCTGAAATGGAATGCTAAAAACAAAACCACTGCATCTTATTTTCATATGTGCGCACAAAGATGTCAAATTTGCATGATCTAACATTGCTCAGCTTAAATATTAGAACCTTGACTTGTATAGTGTTCTATAACATCCTTTGCACATATTTTTCCAGCTGGACGGATGACACTTTCCTGTAAAAGTTTAAAACGGCTATTGGTCATCTATTAGATTCTACTATAAATAAATGAAAAAAAAAACATATGTAATTATATGTATTTCATCACTATATGTAAAGTTAATAATCTGAGATGTTTCATACAGTAGTGTTTGTATTAAGGGGCGGAGCGACTTAATGCTTGGTGAGGTCACGTGACCTCACCAGGAAAACAACATAATTAAAAAAAAACTTACTCAACGCGGCAGGAAAGAAGGAAATACCAAACAGGGCTCCCCGGCAGGAAAGAAGGAATTGCAAAACGCGGCAGGAAAGAAGGAAATCGAAAGACAAAGAAGAAAAAGGAAATAAAAAAATCGATCAAAAATCGATGGTTCCCTGTCGCGGCTCGCCGGCTTCAACAGTTCATTGCGCGAATTCTCAGAATCTTCAATCTTCATTGATGGGTAACTAACCCTAATTTTATTTTTTTCTACTTTGAAATTTATTTGATATGGATTTGAATTATTTGGACGAATTTCTTGCATCTATCTATCTTTTGCTGTTTGATCTCATTTTCACTTTTGTTGTTTAATGAATTTTCTCATCTTTTGCTGTTTAATGAATTTTCATCTTTTGCTGTTTAATGAATTTTTTAATTATAATGAATTTTTTGGTAGTAACAACTTTAAGTATGCGGTAACAACTTTAAGTTTCCCATCTTTGGCAGTAAGCCAGTAACAAAAAAACCATTTTTTTAATTATAATGAATTTTTTGTTTTTCATATTTGCGTAATTTTTTCAAAAGATCATTTGAAAACATCTCAAATGAAGTGGCTTCTTCTACAATTTCTACTCCGAGGGATAATGTCCCTAAAAATAATAGTCAAAACAATGTTCTTCCAAGCTTAGTAACTCGAAGTCGTTTTGAAGTTGATTTATCGGATCTTCCTTCCGATCCTAGTTTATGACATCAAGTTTCTGACTATGATCCAAATTATCAAGACATAGTCCGAAGGGCATATTTATTGAAAGGTCCTTGTCAGCCTTCTTTGCAATCATTTCCCCAAACAATGATCGGTGGTAAAACTCGTCATTTTAATCAATCATGGTATAACGATTACAAAAATTGGTTGGAATATAATGAGAAAGATGATGCTATATATTGCTTGTCATGTTATTTATTCCGTCCTCAATTGATGAGTAGGAATACAAGTGATGCATTTATCTGAGGTAGGTTTAAAAACTGGAAAATTTATCAAAGGCGTCAAGTTCATGCTAATGCAGATGCTCATATTGCTGCATACATAAAGGGAGAGAATTTAATGAATCAAACCCAACATATCGAGACGGTAATTGAGAGACAATCAAGCCAAAGTCAAATTGATTATCGAATTCGTTTAGAATCAACTCTTTCTTGCATTCGATATCTTCTGCATCAAGTTTTGCCATTTCGTGGTCATGATGAATCTGAAGACTCGATGAATAAAGGAAATTTTCTTGAACTTTTGCAATGGCTAGCTAATGAGAAAGCCACAGTTAATGCGGTTGTGTTAAAAAATGCACCTCAATATCTTAAAATGACATCACCGGATGTTCAAAAAGATATCGTGAATTGTATTGAAAGGATTGTTTGCATTACTAATTGATGAAGCTCGTGATTCTTCAATTAAAGAGCAAATGGCAATAGTTTTGCGATTTGTGGATGAAACTGGAAGTGTCGTTGAAAGGTTTATAGGCATGGTACATGTTCCAAATACAACATCAGTTTCCCTAAAAACATCACTTGAAGATTTTTTTAGCAAACATAGATTGAGCATGACAAAGCTTCGTGGTCAAGGTTATGATGGTGCAAGTAATATGCAAGGCATGTTTAATGGGCTCAAAACACTTATTCTGAATTAGAACAAGTCTGCTTTCTATGTTCACTGTTTTGCACATCAATTTCAATTAACACTTGTTCGTGTTGCTAAAGATATTGATCACATTTCTGAGTTTTTTTACTTTGTTAATAATTTGGTAAACCTTGCTGGAGCATCATGCAAACGTCGAGACATATTTAGATAAAAAGAAGAAAATAGAATATATTTTTTCAATTACAAAGTGGCGAATTATCTAGTGTTTGAGGATTAAATCAAGAGCGTAGTTTGAAACGACTGGGGGATACACATTGGGGTTTGCATTATGGTACACTATTTAATTTGATTATTATGTTCCCTTCAGTTATTGATGTTCTTGCCGATCTTTAGAAGGTAAGTCGGGTGATAAAAAGGAGAGGCTTTGAACTTGATAAAAGTGTTGCAATCTTATGATTTTGCATTTATTTTACATTTGATGAAAAATGTACTTGCAATCACTAACAATCTATCCAAAGCGCTACAACGAAAAGATCAAGATATCATAAATGCTATGAAGTTGGTGAAACATTCTAAAGAACGTTTATAGAAAATGAGAGAGAATGGATGGGATGCTCTTTTGGATGATATTGGATCTTTTTGCACAAAACATAATATTCCCATTTCAAATATGGATGATAATTATCTTCTTTTTGGCAGATCAAGAAGAGGGCCGATGATTAAAAATTTACATCATTATTGAGTTGATTTGTTCTATCTTCGTTTAGATAAGCAAATGATTGAACTTAATAATCGATTCGATGAGGTCAATACAGAATTGCTACTTTGTATGTCAGCGCTTAGTCCGGTTGATTCATTTGCTGCTTTTGATAAAATAAAGTTGGTTCATTTGTTTGAATTTTAACCTTATGATTTTTCTGAGGCAGAGCGTATGGACCTCTCCAATCAATTGGAAATTTATGGGAAGGATATGAAATCTAATGATAGGTTTAAAGATGTGAATGGCATTGGTGACTTGGCCAAGATGATGGTGTTAACGCGAAAAAACATCATATATACTTTGGTTTATAAGCTCATAACTTTATCGCTTATCTTACTGGTTTCTACTGCAACTATGGCAAGAGCATTCTCTGCAATGAATATAGTTAAAAATGATCTACGAAATCGAATGGGAGATGAATGGTTGAATGATAGTTGTGTTGCATACATCGAGAAAGACATATTTACTCAAATTAGTAATGATGCAATCGTGGATCGGTTTCAAAACATGAGAACCCGACGTGGACAACTTTAGATTGTTAGTATTTATGTTGAAGTTGTTTAGTTTGAAATGATCAATATAATTGATCGCTTTTGTAATCAAATGGTATTTTGTCACTTATTTTATATTGTTGTTCAATGGTTTATTAGAAATTTTTCTTCAATTTTGTCGAGTACATGCTAAAAAAATGTGACCTCACCAGGCTAGAATCCTGGCTACGCCACTGTTTGTATTTCATATTGTACTAGTGTGTAACCCAGTGCATTGCACACGATAATACTATCAAAAATAATATTTATTTTTTTAATGTTAAAATGAGGATTTTGTTATGCAATATATGATAAATTTTAATGTGAAATATATAAGCTATTAAATAAAATTATTATTATATATGTTCAATAGTTTACATAAACAACTTGCATATGTGTATTTGAGAAATTTTTAATCATTTTTGTTGATATAGATATATATGTTGAAATTGATATGTGTTAATAATTTATTCAATGAATCAACAAATATTGTTTGACGGAATTTGTTTTAATAGGTTAAATGTAAAATCACGAAGTTAGTTTAACTGTATAACATAGCAAAAGAATTAAAAATAAATTTGCAAAAAAAAAAAAATTATAAATTTGTTATGGAGTTACTGATGTCCAAAAAGAATATTATAATATATAGTAAATTCTTGATATAAACGAATCATAATGAATTTACAAATTAAAATTTTCATTATCGTTGATATACATAGTTCATGTTATGTGATTTATACATATTTATAGTTGTATGAAAAAATACCTTTTTTAAATATAAATATACATACTAAAATTGGCGTATATTTTTAAGAGCTATTAGAAAAATGGATTAAATGATCTATAAGATATTTAAATAATTAGAATTTAATACTTCATTAGTAGTTTAAACATATGGATTGAAATATAAAATATCATAGAAGAATTGAGAAGGTTCAGCAAATAATTGTAAAAATGTTAAAATGTACGTACTTGGAGCGGGAATTATTTTCTTTAATTTATGACAAATTTATTGTGATAAGTGTATAATATTTTATTTACTATTTTTTACATATATTATTTAAATTGCGTAGGTTATTTATTTTTTTATTTAGAAGAAAACCTAATTTTGTCATTTATGTTGATATTGTTAAATTTGGTGATACAAAATCACAAATTGATTGGAACAAATTTGCAAAGAATGGAAAGTAAATATTTTTATAATGGGAATGCATTGATTGCATTTGATGAGGTGGTAGAGAAATAAATGAAGGAATTAATTTCTTCCATCTATGCTAAAGAAACGGATTGATTTACTTCCTATGTTTGCACATTTGTTGTTATGGTAATTTGCCTCCATTATATTATTACCATATGTTGGTAATTTAATTGATGACTCACATAGATTTGCACTGGCTATATATTGAGAGGTAGACTTTAGTGTAAACATATCCTGGCCTGGAGCCAGTGATCCCCAATGGTGTCTCTTCGTATTAAACCTGATTGAGGTTTGGATATATAAACTCTTATTTTGTAATCTCTTGTAATCCTCTCATGTGGAATAAAATCTCTCTCTGTTAGACTGGACGTACACTATGATGATAGTGGAACCAGTATAAATATTGTGTCTCTTTGTTTCTCTGTTATAGTTATTTACTATTTTGTTGATGTAATAGAATAATTGCTATCAAATTAGATTGATGTACAATTGGCAAATCTAGATCCTATTTATTGCGCTTCCGCATTTATGCACAAAAATCATAACAGATTGGTATCGGAGCGAGGCGATTTGTTTTAAATTGTGCATCAATTATTTCTACAAAGGTTGGTAGATTCAGTGGTGATTATGCTATTACTATTTTGGAGAAAAGGAGACTTTGGTGGAGGAGATTATGTTGAGAGAAAAGAGCGTTCCAATCTGGGAACTTTGACGTGATATGGAGTTTAATGTGTTGAAGGGACTATTGGATTTGGGAAGTTTTGATCATGTTTCTGACAGGGGTCTTCATGTTGATGATGCTCGAAGGATCCAAGATGATCAGGAAAGGAGCTCAGGTCAAGTGATAGACGGGTGTCAAGACAGATATCATTGTGGTTTAGACAAGGGTCTTCACGTTGATGATGCTCGAGGGATCCAGGGTGATCAAGGAAGGAGCTCAGGTCAAGTGTTAGACGGGTGTCGATGTGTATTGCAAGCACTTTTAGACCGTTGGTTTATGCGTGGTGCAGCTCATGGTGGTAGATGCATCTTTTGCAGGCGGTGGGTGAAGCTTGTAATGGTTTTGATTAAGTGGCAGGAGAGAGATTTTTTGTGAGTACAGAGATTTGTATTTTGGCTCTGTATTTGAATTGGTGATTGAGAGAATTATTTTTGGCCTAATTGGTGGTTTTGAGATTACGCTGGTGTCTGCCTTCTTTGTTATTTTGGATATTTGCAACATTTTGTTGGCGGGCGGGGACGTAGTCTGAACTCGTTAACAATTGTGTGATGGGAGGTAGCTTTGCTGGAACCCAATAGGAAAATATTCATTTTTGGTTTCTATCTCATGGTGAGACTTTGATTGAAGGTGGAGTTCTGTTGAAGAGTTTTATGATGTGAAGAGAATTTGATTCGAGATGGGGTGCTGGAGATATGTGATTTTGCATCATGGTGGAGTGTTAAATTTGGTGATACAAAATCACAAATTGATTGGAACAAATTTGCAAAGAATGGAAAGTAAATATTTTTATAATGGGAATGCATTGATTGCATTTGATGAGGTGGTAGAGAAATAAATGAAGGGATTAATTTCTTCCATCTATGCTAAAGAAACGGATTGATTTATTTCCTATGTTTGCAAATTTTTTGTTATGGTAATTTGCCTCCATTATATTATTACCATATGTTGGTAATTTAATTGATGACTCACATAGATTTGCACTGTCTATGTATTGAGGGGTAGACTTTAGTGTAAACATATCCTGGCCTGGAGCCAGTGATCCCCAATGGTGTCTCTTCGTTTTAAACCTGATTGAGGTTTGGATATGTAAACTCTTATTTTGTAATCTCTTGTAATCCTCTCATGTGGAATAAAATCTCTCTGTTAGACTGGACGTACACTATGATGATAGTGGAACCAGTATAAATATTGTGTCTCTTTGTTTCTCTATTATAGTTATTTACTATTTTGTTGATGTAATAGAATAATTGCTATCAGATTAGATTGATGTACAATTGGCAAATCTAGATCCTATTTATTGCGCTTCCGCATTTGTGCAATTTTGCACAATAGATATGAATATGGTGTATATTTTAAGACATCACACTCAATGTTAATTAGATGAATTAAAAATAATTTATTGATTGAATTCATTTGTTAAATTCAAAATCACATAATTAATTAAAACATATCGATTTAAATGTACAAATTTAAATGATATTGTATAGTGTTTTGTAGATAACAAATTAAATTTTAAAATGTAGGTGTTTAACATTAATATTACAATGCAATACACGGTAAATATATTAACGTAAATGAGTTCAACTTTGAACTTGTGATAGTTATTTATATTTATAATTTATGTTATATGATTGACGTGATTATATATTTGAGTTGTTTTTCATTTTTGTTAATATGAATATGGTTAATCTTGAAGTGATTTATAAGATGAATCAATGAATAATGGTTTGCTAAAGTTATTTAAATATTTTTGGTATTATGTAATTAAGTGTAAAATATGGTACTAAATGTAAACTATTAGAAAAGAATTGAGAGAGACTTAAATGGTAACATAAAGTTTTAAATGTAGGTATTTGAAGCTAAAAAGCATAATTTTGTCAATTTTGCATTTAAAAGAGATATCAGTTAATTAAATTTGTTTAAATTGCTTAAATATAAGATTATGTAACTAATTTAAATACATGAACTTAAATGTAAAATGTTGGGAGCTAACTGTGAATAAATAATTATGTAAACTTTGTAATGTCCATATCAAAATGTAAAATGTTGGGAGCAAACTGTGAATAAATAATTATGTAAACTTTGTAATGTCCATATCAAAATGTAAAATGATAGAAAAGGTAAAATAATGTGAGAGAAATAGTAAATAAGTGTAAAGTGATAAGCTAATTTAAAACTAAAATATCTGGATAGAATCAAGGAGAATAGAGAAAACTGCTAGAATTAAGGAAAGAGCTTTAAAAGTTTCCACTTTACTATTATTTAATAGATTCAGTTTCTATTGTATTTGTATTTTGTATTTTGTTGTTTGAATGGGCTCTTGTTTGTATAAATACTAAATACTTTGTATCGGTTTGGTAGCTTGAATAGAAAAACATTTTACTTTGACTAAAGCTCTATTCTCATGGTATCGGAGCCACGGTGATATCAGATCTAGATCTAATTTTTTTATTTTCTTCTCGATTTCTTCCTCTTTCTTAATTTCTTCTTCTAAAATGGTGAATACTAGTTCTGAATCTATTCAATCTGATGCACCTATTCAAATTAATCAACTGGTCAATTTCAACGATCCCTATTATCTCTCAAATTCAGATCATCCAGGGATGTAGCTTGGGAATCATGTATTATCAGGTTCGAATTATTTGGATTGGTGTAGAACAGTCAGGATGGCCTTGATTGCTCTAAATAAATTTCAATTTGTTGATGGTATTCTCCCTATGCCGTCAATTGATTCAACTGATTATCAGAAATGGGTGAGAAACGACTATGTGGTTATGTCATGGATCTTGAATTCTATGGATAAAGTTTTTTCAGAGAGCTTTATGTTTGTTGATTCTTCTTATCAACTTTGGAAGGAATTAGGTGAAAGATTTGGTCAGAGTACAGCCACGAGACTGTTTGAATTACACCAGAATCTGACTTCGACTTATCAGAATGAACTCAGTATTGTTGAGTATTACGGAAAATTAAAGACGATTTGGGATCAACTTCAGATTCTTGAAGGATTTCCCGAATGCACATGTGGTGTTCTGAAGAATTGCTCTTGTGGTATTCTTAAAAAGGTAGTTGAAAATGATCAACGAAATAAACTTACGCAGTTTTTACCTGGACTCACAAAAGAGTATGTTTAGGTTACAACAAATATTTTAAGTACAGATCCTCTTCCCAAGGTTCACAAGGCTTATTATATTTTACAACAAATTGAGCACCAGAATAAGATAGCAGAGAATAATTCTAGTCATGTTGAGACAAATGCTTTTAATGTTGTCAAGAATTTTCCCAAACCAAATCTGTAGTATGCATGAAGAGATGCTAAAATACAGAAAAGTGAGTTAAACGGTGAACATTGCAAGAAAAAGGTGCATTCAATTGATCAGTGCTTTAAATTGATTGGGCATCCAGAATGGTGGAATAAAGAAATTGTAGCAAAACCAAATCAAGCTTCTAAAAAGGTTAATAGTGCTCAAGTTCAGTTCCATAAAGGAATTCTTGGAAACAAACCAGAATATGCTGATGTTTCGAGTGCTGTTTTGAATCTTGTGACAACTGAAGGTGAACAGTTTGATCCAGTTTTAGTTTCTGCTGTATATAATCAAGTCATGAAGATGGTTCAATCTTCTTCTGCTTCTTGCTTCGAGGATAATCCACTTGTTTCTTCAATCCATCATGCAGATAAAATTTCTTCAATTACTGAAGATAATTTTACTAAGTGCACTTTGTTGTATATAACAGTGTTGTATACACAATTATATGATTTTTGTTTGATGATAACAAACAAATATAATTTTATAAATATGATTGTTATTGTACTGTTTCATATATTTATCACAGACATGAATATAATATTTATATTTAAATAATATATGACTGTACAGACATTCATATATTCATACAGTATTTTATTTAAATATAAATATTATATTTCAAACATTCAAACAATACAACTATTTATAACTCCATTATTTGAACACATCACATTTCATATACATTCACAGAATATTGTACTTGTGAATAAACTGAATACGATAGACAAATTTGTTTGAAGACAATAAAATGATATTTTATTTCAATCAAATTTGTTTATTACAATTGTCAGTACAATTTTCTATTTTCATGTTCACAGCTCCTTTTCTACATAATCACTACAACACTACACTCAGTTATACAATCATTTATACATACATTCAGTCACACTCATATATATATGCTTTTGTTTTTCACTGTTAACTTCTGTCTTCAGTCTTCACAACTCAGCCAGTCCAATCTTCATACCTGTCATATACAAAAACACACACACAGTATATGGAACAGAAATATTTTTTCAAAATACATGTGAATGTGAATATAATTTTTATTTTAAAAAATTTTATTTGCCTCAGTTTTCTGGTGTGTTTCTCATCATTTTTCATGACTTGATCTGATTAATCTGTGTCTAGTCAGTTTGTATGTGTATAGTACAGGGACAGGAAATCTTGTATGTTGGCTGCATTTACACAGGTGTATACACGTGTGGACTGCCACACCAATCAGAATGTAGTAGCGAGCAGCTGTGGAGCAGTCACATGGACCAAGCTCGACACAGTGAAATGGTCAGAGTGGACAAGCCAAAGGAATGGTGCAAGTACAGCTCAGACATGTATACAGCAATGAACAAACATGGCAATGTCGAGCAGCTACAAGTAAGCATGCAAATGTAAAGTGCTGCCTAAATAATCAAGGCAGTTTTTCAAGTGGTTCACATTCATTCAAGCATGTGTGTTTATGATGCATGAAGACTTCAGCAAATACAAGGATAAATGAAACAAAGCAGAAATGTTTTATCAAGTGCACACAGTTTAAAGTGAGTTAGTCCAACCACGAAAGCTACAGCTCAACAGCATGGTATCAGAACATTTAGCATGCATATACGGTCAAACAGTGAAGCCAACATGAACTCTGGTGCATGATCAGGAGTGTGAAACACAATGATGGACTTAATGGTGCAACAAGTACATGCCAACATGATTTCAGCAAGAAGCAACTACAAACTAAACAACGTTGTTGAGGTACACAAGCCTACAAGAAGATCAACATGCAAACATGGACTACATGATGGTCAATGCATCTGAAAATGCTCAATTTAGTGTCATGGCATTAAACAGCGATATGAATGGTGCACAACATAAACATGATGGCAGATCAGCACAATGTTCAATGATGCAACTAGTTGGTGCATATGTCAACAAGTCAAAATGCAGGGAGCTTTCAAGGTGGTGATGCACACAGGATTAAATGTAAACAGAAAAAAGTAGACATGCCAAAAATGATTGGTCAAGGATACTCAAATACAACAAGCAACGCTTCAGTATACATGAGTGAAACAACAAATGTGAAGTGAAACTGTAATTGTGCAACACAGCCATCAAATGGGCATAATTTCCAAAGATATGCATAAATCAATGGTTTTATTTTGGACATGAAATGGAGTAAGGTTCAAACTTCAGTTTAGCATGCACAGATTTAAATATCACAAGTTTTGGTAAGGTTTAAATACTAATATTTGCTTCAAGAAATTCAATCTGTTCAATTGTAGAACATCAGCTTGTACTCAAAGTCAAGTCAAAGTGAATGGTGCATAAACAAACATTTGTGCCAAGAAAATCATTAAATGTGCTTCCAGAAATGCTCATACAGTTTCAAAGAAATCAGAATTTTATTTCCAGAAATGGAGAATCATATTTGGCAAGTTTTTAACAATTTCCAGAATCACTCAATCAACATTTGGCAAGAAGAAGTCAAGGTGAAAACAGGGGTAAACGAATTCGAGCATGACAACAATTCATTTCCAGAAATGTTTCAATCACACAACGAATTAAAGGCAAAAATCATTCGAGAGATTCAAAGGCAGCTATTTATTTCAGAATAAATCACACAAGGCAATGGAAATTATTCTTGTTTCCAAATTTTCCAATTTGACACTTAAGGCACAAACAAAATCACGCTGGTACAATTTATATCTGGAGATTCATTGAAGAGAAAAATCACATCCAGGTTCAGTTTTCAAAGCCGAGAATTACCAAACCAAAAGGGGAAAGCAACGAAAAAAATCAGCCAAGTCATATAGGAAATCAGAGCGTTAATTAGGATTTCTATAATCCTATTTTTAACACCAATCATCACAGGAATATAATTTAGAAAAATCAATAACCAAAAAATAATCTCGAGAGCAAAAGTTTCAAATCAAGAGAATACTCACTATTTTCCTATCGTTTTCGATCGTCCAAATCCCAAATCGAAGTACCAGAATGCAACGAAGAAGTTGAGCACCAGAGAACATCATTCAATTGAGCATCGAAATCGATTTGGGGTTTCATTTCAGAAAACCCTAATTCTCTTATCTGTCACCATTTTTAATTTCCAGAACAAAAGGGGATCGGGCAAATAAAAGAGAAAGAGTCGGCCAAGTACTCATGGGCTAAGCCATGTTCAAATAAGAAAAAGGATGACCCTTTATATTTAAACTCCTCTATTCGTTTTAATAAGGGTTTCTTTTGATTTTATTTTTGTTGTAATTTTTCAATTTCTTTCGTAATCAAACGAATAGTTTCTAGTGTCTGTATAATACTAGGAAATCAGTCAGACTGACAGTTGACAGAGTCTGTAAAATCTGGGTTATTGGTTACGAGGTCGTGATCAGTGGAAATCTGATAGAGGGGATATCAATCAGTCTATTGTTTTGAGCGTAGGGTTAGAATAGGAGCAGAGTTTGCGAGTGTACATGGTCTTGTATGCGGGATCTGTTCTATCACCTAGTAGAAACCTTAGGAATGCAGCAGTAGGCAGGATTTTGCCGAAGCTGGGTATATCTTGTGTCATTTACTTTTTGCATTTCTATTTCTGCTATATTCTGTGAATAGTTTTAATATCCCGTAATATTTGAACTCTGCGATAAATTTCAATAAACCCTATTCACCCCCCCTCTTGGGTTAATCTAGATCCAACAAGTGGTATCAGAGCAGGCTATTTCTTTAACTCTAGAGTTATGGGTCATTCTAGTTGTCAGTCCATAGGGAGTCAGTCTAGTCACATTCCATCTATTTTTAATGGTTCAGATTTTTTGAATTGGAAATCAGAAATGATATCCTATTTGAAATCTGTTAATATAAAATATTGGGATGTTGTTAACAGAGGAGGTGATATAATAGATAGGAATATTGATGCTCATGCTATGCATATTCTTTATTCTCATCTTAATAATAATCAACTTGATCTTATCTCCCGTTGTTTGACTGCGCAGGAAATTTGGAAAAATCTGAATACGAAGTATGGACAAACTGACAACAACTGCTCAAAACCTTGGAACGTCCACTCAACCTCAGATCTATGCTTGATAGGTTTTACAAAAGATAACTCAGATGGATCAACTGATGGAAACTCAACAGACAATGAAATAGAAAATTTCTCTTATGAAGATCTGGTTTGTTTTTGTGCTGATTTAACTAAATCTGTTGATAAACTTCAGTTGAAAAACAAATCTCTGAAATCTAGGAATTCTGTGCTGACCAGCAAAAATGATGATTTGGAATCACAAATTGAATATTGTAAAAATTCTTCAAATTCAGATTGCAAAAATTGTTTGAAATTGAAAACCAATCTTGTTCATCTCAGTAAAAACATTCAAAAATTTGAAAAGGAAATTCTGATCTTAAAAGAAAACAAGATTGAGTTGTCAAATTTGAATAATTTCCTACAAAAGGAATTTGAAAATTTTAAGACTGATATAAATTCCAAATCTGAAATTGCTGAAAAGGAGAATTTGTTGGAATCTGATTTGATTTTGAAAGAACTTGAAAACGAGATTGAAAAATCCAAGAATGGGGAGTTTGAAAAACAAGAATGATCTGAATTTGAAATTTCTGAATCCCAAGCCAAAATTAAATTGCTTGAAAATGAGAATTTGGTTTTGAAACGGTCCAATGCTGAATAGAATATCGCTATAAATATTTACTCATATTTATTAAAAGAAAATAGTGATCTAAAATCCAAAATTCAATGATTAGAATCAACTTTTGATAAATTTTATAATGGGGAAAAATCGTCGAATATGCTGTTACAAAACCAAGTTTCTATTGGAAATAAATCTGGTCTTGGCTTCGGGAAAAACGATGTTTTTGGAAAACAAAATTCAAATGATTTGGAAAATCCCTCGAACTGCTTTGGAAAGAACTGCTTTGAAAATCTGAACTCTGAAAATTTCGAAGGATTTTTGAATCAATAACGTGATGAGAAATCATTTTATAATAAACCATTTAAACATTCTTGGATCCCAAAAAATAAAACGGACTTCGTCAAGTTCAAAGAAATTTGGGTTCCTAAGGGTACAAAAGTTAATTCTAATGGTTTGTTATATAAACAAGTCCGGGTACCAAAACATATGAATACAACTGTGAGTGGATTTACAAACTTGGTTAGACCACTCGATCCTATAAATTGTTAGGTACCAGAGGTGGCTGAGGAACTGCTAAGCAAAAGAGATTTGGATTCAAGCTGCTCAATACTTCTGTAATCATTCACAGTTCCTTAAGCCAAGACTGTTGAGTTAGAGATTTATTTACTCACGTCAATTTCTGGTATAACCTCTAAACTCACCTTTGTAAATATTCTCTGCTTTTATTTTTTGTTTATTTCTCCTTCTACCTCTTTTTTTTTTTGTTTTTTGTTTTGATTTGTCACCGCCATATTTTTTTAAACTTCTTGGGCTTCGTTAGCTTCCAATAGCAGAAGTCATGTTTTTTCTGGAAATTTGCTTCTTTTGAATAAAACTCAATTGTTTGATAATTTCCAAATCTTGAATTCAAATTTGTAAATATTTCTGCAATTGTTTTAAAGCTTATTTTCTGAATTTCTAACGGTGCTGAAGCATTCATATCATATCTTGAACACTATTAGTTTAAATTCTAATTTTTTTGAAGATCTGAATATTTGATGAAATTTTACATATATCTGCTGTTTTGAGTTTTCACTAATTCTTTTTTTTGAAAAGCTTAAAATAATATACTCATTACAGCACACTAATATTTATCTATCGTGATAATTTCATTGATTTTCAGATTGGCTTTGATTTTTTTTAATCATTACTTATAACTTGATATTCACTGTTATTCATGATCATCTGGTTCAAATTTTTGTTTGTTTGAGAACATTTGAAATTTATGATATGTTGAATCTCACACACCTCTCAAATCTGAATTTATTAATTCTGTGTGATTGATTCATTGTATCTCATGATCTACATCCATTCAAGTGATTTCAAATTTTTTTTTTTTTTTTGGATCATGAATATGTCTGCAAACTTGATGTAAATGATCTGAGATGTCTCTTATGCTTATCAGAGGAAATTAGGAAAAATTGTTTTGAAATAATAGGTCTTGAAACTTACTGTCATTTCATGATTATTTGATTTAAACATTTGTTTGTTTAAAATCATTTGAAATTATTGATTTATTGAATCTCACACAAATCTTGGAAATGAAATTTATAATCTGGTGTGACTGATTCATTAAATCTCGAGCTTTTCATATCCCTTCAAATGATTTAAAATAAACCATATATTTAATCTTAGATCATAAACCATTATTTAACTGCCTAAAATATCATTGAAACATCTCCTCTGACAAGTCTGTTGTGATATTGTTTTCTGTGCTGCTCTGATACTGTTTTGAAAAATGTTTGTTTTGGAATCACCTGCTTGCTGCTCTGATACATGTGCATAATCTGTTATCTTGTCTGCTTGGGCTTTGTACATAATAATTCTTTTGTCTACGATATTCTTGTTCTGTATCATGTCAAAATTCTCATGATTAGAGACACCAATTGGTATCATGGTAGAAGTACTTAATTTTTTTGTGTATATTTTTTTTAATCCATCTTGACTTGCATAGTTTTGCATATCCCTCTTGTAATTGATTTTCAATTTTGAAGTTATTTACTGATTATTCATTCAGAAATTGAAATCAATGTCCATATTGAACTGTATTTATAATTCATCAAAATCATTATTAGATTTTGAAATTGTGATGAATTGTGACTGTAGTATATTTCACAACAAGGGGAGATTTTTTTTAGATTTTCATAATGGTTGAACAGTTATTATAATATCTTTGAATTGACAGTTAATTTGACGACCATCTCCTTTATCTATCATCATTCTGCCATCCATCTTGTCTTTTATATTAATGTGGAGAGTTTATTTTTTTAAAATCTTTTCGAATAAATAGTGAAAATATTTGTGATAGAATTGGACTATGTTATTATTCAGAATTAGTGATAATTGAAATTTTTCAATGATCCCGGTACAGTCGAGTATATTTCATAATATAAATAATTTAGAAATTTATTTCACAGTCCATTTTCTATACCTACTCCATTCTCTATCATCCATATATTGGTTGTATATACTGAGGAGTTTTTTCTCTATTTAAAGCTGAAATGATAAATATATATAATAAATATATAAGTGTGTCTCTAACCTCATTTAAAAATCCAAGCTCTGGTCATGCATGGTTAAGAGACAACTTATAATTTAAGCTGCGACTGACCTCATTTAAAAATACAAGCTCTGGTTATGCGTGGTCGGTGTGCTCTTAAATAAAATAAAAAGAAAAAGGAAATATTGTGCTATAAATTGAAATTAATCTGGAATTCTCCTTGGTGTATAAAAACCAGCCTATCAATCCATCTTTCTAATCTGTGAAATGTGTTGAAATCTTATGAAGTATTATGATTTGTTGATTGATAGTTATTGGGATTTGAGATTATACAAATTTGTCACTTAAATTGAATTATTAATTATAGTCCAAATCCGTCACTGTTTTTTGAACTTCATTTTTATAAAATCTTTTGAAATAATTGAAATTCATATTTATGTAACTCTCCTTATTTTTATAAAATTCATTGTAAATCCATCATTCTGCAATGTGAAATATGCCACATGTTCTCAGTTTGTTATGATTTTTGTTTGATTGATTGAAATTTATGATGATCGTTCTTCCTCTTAAGCTGGAATTTTATTTCTAGTCATTTTTTCATCTATATTTTAAAATTTTGTATCCTTTTGATGATAACAAAAGGGGGAGAATGGATTAAGATTTTGATTTATGAGCGAATATTTTATAAATATTTTTAATTTTGAAAATTTATTATTCATTCATTTCACTCATGCACAGTTATAGGGGAAGTTGTCTGTTGTAGGGGGAGCTAATAATTAGGGGGAGTTAAATATTCACTGTCAAACACATTTATTATATTCAAAATCTTCATATTTGTTTGTCATCATCAAAAGGGGGAGATTGTTGTATATAACAGTGTTGTATACACAATTATATGATTTTTGTTTGATGATAACAAACAAATATAATTTTATAAATATGTTTGTTACTGTACTGTTGCATATATTTATCAAAGTGAATATAATATTTATATTTAAATAATATATGACTGTACAGACATTCATATATTCATACAGTATTTTATTTAAATATAAATATTATATTTCAAACATTCAAACAGTACAACTATTTATAACTCCATTATTTGAACACATCACATTTCATATACATAAACAGAATATTGTACTTGTAAATAAACTGAATACGATAGACAAATTTGTTTGAAGACAATAAAATGATATTTTATTTCAATCAATTTTTTTATTACAATTGTCAGTACAATTTTCTATTTTCATATTCACAGCTCCTTTTCTACATAATCACTACAAAACTTCACTCAGTTATACAATCATGTATACATACATTCAGTCACACTCATATATGTATGCTTTTGTTTTTCACTGTCAACTTCTGTCTTCAGTCTTCACAGCTCAGCCAGTCCAATCTTCATACATGTCATATACAGAAACACACACACAGTATATGGAATAGAAATATTTTTTCAAAATACATTTGAACGTGAATATAATTTTTATTTTAAAAAAATTTATTTGCCTCAGTTTTCTGGTGTGTTTCTCATCATTTTTCATGACTTGATCTAATTCATCTATGTCTAGTCAGTTTGTATGTGTATAGTACAGGGACAGGAAATCTTGTCTGATGGCTGCATATACACACATGTATGCACGTGTGCACTGCCACGCCAATCAGAATATAGTAGCGAGCAGCTGTGGAGTAGTCACATGGACCAAGCTCGACATAGTCAAATGGTCAGAGTGGACAAGCCAAAGGAATGGTGCAAGTACAACTCAGACATGTATACAACAATGAACAAACATGGTAATGTCGAGCAGCTACAAGTAAGCATGCAAGTGTAAAGTGCTGCCTAAATAATCAAGGCAGTTTTTCAAGTGGTTCACATTCATTCAAGCATGTGTGTTTATGATGCATGAAGACTTCAGCAAATACAAGGATAAATGAAACAAAGTAGAAATGTTTTATCAACTGCACACAGTTTAAAGTGAGCTAGTCCAACCACGAAAGCTACAGCTCAACAGCACGGAATTAGAACAGTTAGCATGCATATATGGTCAAACAGTGAAGCCAACATGAACTCTGGTGCATGATCAAGAGTGTGAAACACAATGATGGACTTAATGGTGCAACAAGTACATGCCAACATGATTTCAGCAAGAAGCAACTACAAACTAAACAACATTGGTGAGGTACACAAGCCTACAAGCAGATCAACATGCAAACATGGACTACATGATGGTCAATGCATCTGAAAATGCTCAACTTAGTGTCATGGCATTAAACAGCAATATGAATGGTGCACAACATAAACATGGTGGCAGATCAGCACAATGTTCAATGATGCAACTAGTTGGTGCACATGTCAACAAGTCAAAATGCAGGGAGCTTTCAAGGTGGTGATGCACACATGATTAAATGTCAACAGCAAAAGTAGACATGCCAAAAATGATTGGTCAAGGATACTCAAATACAATAAGCAACATTTCGGTATACATGAGTGAAACAGCAAATGTGAAGTGAAACTGTAATGGTGCAACACAACCATCAAATGGGCATAATTTCCAAAGATATGCATAAATCAATGGTTTTATTTTGGACATGAAATGGAGCAAGGTTCAAACTTCAGTTTAGCATGCACAGATTTAAATCTCACAAGTTTTGGTAAGGTTTAAATACTAATATTTCCTTCAAGAAATTCAATCTGTTCAATTGTAGAACATCAGCATGTACTCAAAGTCAAGTCAAAGTGAATGGTGCATAAACAAACATTTGTGCCAAGAAAATCATTAAATGTGCTTCCAGAAATGCTCATACAGTTTCAAAGAAATCAGAATTTTATTTCCAGAAATGGAGAATCATATTTGGCAAGTGTTTAACAATATCCAGAATCACTCAATCAACATTTGGCAAGAAGAAGTCAGGGCGAAAACAGGGGTAAATGAATTCGAGCATGACAACAATTCATTTCCAGAAATGTTTCAATCACACAAGGAATTAAAGACAAAAATCATTCGAGATACTCAAAGGCGGCTATTTATTTCAGAATAAATCACACAAGGCAATGGAAATTATTCTTGTTTCCAATTTTTCCAATCTGACACTTAAGGCACAAACAAAATCACGCTGGTACAATTTATATCTGGAGATTCATTGAAGAGAAAAATCACATCTAGGTTCAGTTTTCAAAGTCGAGAATTACAAAACCAAAAGGGGAAAGCAACGAAAAAAATTAGCCAAGTCATATAGGAAATCAAAGCGTTAATTAGGATTTCTATAATCCTATTTTTAACACCAATCATCACAGACACATAATTTAGAAAAATAAAAAACCAAAAAATAATCTCGAGAGCAAAAGTTTCAAATCAAGAGAATACTTACTATTTTCCCATCGTTTTCGTTCGTCCAAATCCCAAATTGAAGAATTAGAAAGCAACGAAGAAGTCGAGCACTAGAGCACATCATTCAATCATGCATCGAAATTGATTTGGGGGTTCATTTCAGAAAACCCTAATTCTCTTATCCGTCGCCATTTTTAATTTCCTGAACAAAAGGGGATCGGGCAAATAAAAGAGAAAGGGCCGGCCAAGTATTCATGGGCTAAGCCATGTTCAAATAAGAAAAAGGATAACCCTTTATATTTAAACTCCTCTATTCATTTTAATAAGGGTTTCTTTTGATTTTATTTTTGATGTAATTTTTCAATTTCTTTCGTAATCAAACGAACAGTTTCTATTGTCTGTAAAATACTAGGAAATCAGTCAGGGTGTTGAATGACAGTTGACAGAGTCTGTAAAATCTGGGTTATTGTTTACGGGGTCGTAATTAGGGGAAATCTGATCGAGGGGATATCAATCAGTCTAGGGTTTTGAGCGTAGGGTTAGAATAGGAGCAGAGTTTGCGAGTGTACATGGTCTTGTATGCGGGATCTGTTCTATCACCTAGTAGAAACCTTAGGAATGCAGCAGTAGGCAGGATTTTGCCGAAGCTGGGTATATCTTGTGTCATTTACTTTCTACATTTCTGTTTCTGCTATATTCTGTGATCTGTGAATAGTTTTAATATCCCATAATATTTGAACTCTGCGATAAATTTCAATAAACCCTATTCACCCCCCTTTAGGGTTAATCTAGATCCAACACACTTATCAGAAATCTTGGATAGTCGATACTGGAGCAACTGACCATGTGACGTCTGATATAACACTCTTTGCTTCATTAAAAAAGCTTAAAATCCCTATAAAAGTTACTCTGCCTGATGGATCTATTATTCTTGTTAATCATGATGGAACTGTAAGTTTAAATAAAAATTTACAGTTACAAAATGTATTATACATTCCTAGCTTCTAAAATAATCTTCTTTCTGTAGGAAAGCTTCTTGATCAAAATAGTATCACAACCAAATTCACAAATTCTTCTTGCTATTTTCAGAACCTTGAATCGAATGTTATTCAGGCAATTGGATCAAGGATTTTTGGTTTATACAGATTGTCTTTTTCATCTTTCTTATGTTCTGTTTCTTCAAATTTTCATTATGTATTCAAGAATAATTGTTCTCTTGCTTTTATAAACAAGACTATTACATCATGTAACAAACCTAGTGTTGATGTTCTTCATGCTAGGTTAGGTCATCCTTCTTTTAATAAAATGAAATGTATTCAAAATCTTTATCAGGCAGAATACTTAAGGATTTTACTTATGAAGCATGTGTGTTAGGAAAACATCATAAATTTCCTTTTTCTCATTCTGATTCATATGCTGAATTCCCATTTGATTTAGTACATATTGACTTATGGGGAAAGTATCATATACTAGCCTTATGTGGTGAATCTTATTTTTTAGCTATTCTTGATGATCACACAAGAAACACTTGGACATATCTGCTTCACTCTAAAGTTCAAGTAGCCTCTGTTATTAAAGATTTCATTGAATATGTCTTAACTCAATTTGAACAGAAAGTTAAAGTTGTCAGATCAGATAATGGCACTGAGATTCAAGAATCTTGTAGAAATTTGTTTGCATCAAAAGGAATAGATCACCAAAGATCTATACCAGGAAATCCACAGCAGAATGGTAGAGTTGAAAGAAAGCACAGGCATTTGGTTGAAGCAGCAAGTACAATTAGAATTCATGCGGGTATGCCATACAAATTTTGGGGTGATTGTCTCTTGGCTGCTACTTACCTTATAAATTTGATGCCTAGTTCGGTTTTCGATTGGAAAACACCTTATGAATTGCTAATGAGTGGAACCCCTAACTATGAACATCTTCGAGTCATTGGTTGTTTATGTTTTTCTTTTCAAAAACCGCATGATAAGTTTGCTGAGAAGGCTAAGAAATGTGTTTTAATTGGATATCCTTATGCACAAAAAGGATATAAATTGTATGATATAGAAACACATAAAATTCTAATCAGCAGAGATGTTCATTTTGTTGAGAATGTTTTTCCTTTTATCAGTAAATCAGATTCTGTTCATAGTAATGATTCTTCAACTGGAACTTCAGTTTTAGTTAATCCAGCCTTAGGTTAGAGTGATCTTGTATTTCAGAATTCAAATGATAATACAGATGGTCAAAATGGATCAGTGTTAATACCTTCTGATGGTTCTAATGACACAATTACTTCTCATAATGAAGATCAGTCATTATATGTTTCTCCTTCAAGTGATGTTTCTCCTGTTCAATTATTATCCACTAGAACTTCTTCCAGAGCTTGCCAAATACCAAAGAAGTTTAGTGACTATGTTACTGGAAAGCTTCCTACTAGACAAGTAAATAATTCAATTTCATTTAATGGATTTAGTGGGTCATCTTTTTATCAACTTAATGGCACTGAGTTGCACAGCTTAGCAAATGTGTTTTCTTCTTTTGAACCATATTCTTATAATCAAGCCAAGTTGTTTCCAGAACGGGTAAATGCTATGAAATAGCAGTTAGATGCTTTAGAACAAAATGATACTTGGCAGCTTGTTTAACTTCCATCTGGTAAAAAACCTATTGCTTGCAAATGGGTTTTTAAAACAAAATTCAAGCCAAAAGGTGAAGTAGAGAGATATAAAGCAAGGCTAGTTGCAAGAGGAAATAGACAAATTTTTGGTAAGGATTATAAATATACTTTTAGTCCTGTTGCTAAACATACAACAGTTCGAATTGTGCTAGCAGTGGCTGCAAATAGAAATTGGTCAATACAACAGTTGGACATTAATATTGCATTTCTACATGGTTATCTTCAAGAAGAGGTATATATGATTCCTCCTGCAGGCTATGATAAAGCACATTCAGGACAAGTTTGTAAATTGAAGAAATCCATTTATGGTTTGAAGCAAGCTTCTAGATGCTGGAATCAAGAGTTAAGTAATTTTTTAATAACATAGGGTTTTGTTCAATCAAAACAGGATTATTCTATGTTTCTTTTTATAAGAGACAATGATTTAGTTATGCTAGTTGCTTATGTTGATGATTTGCTTGTCACTGGAAATAATTCTTCTATCATTGACATACTAAAAGCTGATCTTCATAAAGCATTCACAATCAAAGATTTAGGTGATATCAAGTATTTCCTTGAAATTGAAGTCTCAAGATCAAGATCTGGAAAAAAATTTAATCAGAGAAAGTATATTCTTGATTTACTTCGAGACTATAAAATGAAGGACTGTAAATCAGCAAGCTTTCTAATGCAGAAGGGTTTGAACCTTAGTAATTTTGAAGGAGAACTTCTTTTAGATCATAAAATGTATAGAAGAATGATTGGTAAACTTCTATATTTAAATATGACAAGACCAGATATATCTTTTGCTGTTCAACAATTAAGTCAGTTTCTTCAATCTCCTCAAGTTCCTCATCTCAATGCAGCATTGTACATATTGAGATATTTAAAGGGTTCAATGAATTTGGGATTATCTTTTCCAGCAAAATCTGATCTAATTCCTAATGCATATTGTGATGCAGATTGGGGAATGTGTGCTGATTCAGGTAAATCACTATCTGGTTATTGCATATTTCTTGGAAATGCTTTAATATCATGGAAAACATAGAAGCAAAAGGTTGTTTCTAAGAGTAGCGCTGAGACAGAATATAGAAGTATGAGTTATGCAACTAGTGAAGTGGTATGGATTGAAGGTATATTGTCAGATTTAGGTGTGATTAACTCCTATTGTTCTTCACTATGATAATATGTCAGCCATGCACATAGCTTAGGGCTCCTGATTTCATGAAAAAACTAAGCACATGAAGACTAAGCATCATGAGCTAGATGTTCATTATGTACGAGAAAACATACAATCAGGTTTTTTAGTTACAAAGTATGTGAAGTCTGGTTTGCAATTGGCAGATGTAATGACCAAGCCGTTAGGGACTAATCAACATAAAGCTTTAATACACAAGCTTGAAATGGTTTCTCTTTTCTCATGTCAAGATTGTCCTTCTTCTATGCAGGCCATTCTTGAGGAGGGGGTGTAAATTTAATAATCTGAGATGTTTCGTACAGTTTTGTTTGTATTTCATATTGTATTCAGTTTTCTATTGTATTTGTATTTTGTATTTTGTTGTTTGAATGGGCTGGACTATAAAAGCCCACTTGTTTGTATAAATACTAAATACCTTGTATCGGTTTGGTAGCTTGAATAGAAAAACATTTTACTTTGACTAAAGCTCTCTTCTTACTATAATTGAGCTAAACCTATGAAGTTCAGCTCCAATACATGCCTAACTTGTTTGAGTACTCAAATAGGCTTTTACTGGAAGTGGCGGTTCAAACTGATCAGTTGGCAGTTGTAAAATACTGTAAAAAGACTGATAATGATAATGTTATACTATGCAAAATTGTATGAAAACTCTGAAGTTGCTCACAAGATGTCATAAAAATTGAAACTAGAAATGGGGAAAATAAACTTAAGATTAAGATTAAGATGCAGTTTGGCTAACTCTGCAGAATATTAGTAACACAAAATCTGAATCATAATGAATGTTTCCGAACAGTGCAAATCAATTCGACGCTCCTGCTATTAGCAATGTGCCTAAAAATTTAAGCATTAGATCATCTCATGAAATCCAGAGCCGACAAACTAGAAGCTGCAATAAGGTGCATATGAATGGCATTGCAGTTGGGAGAGCAGTAGACTTGACAAAATATGACAATTGCCATGACCTATTACGCAAGCTTGAAGAAATGTTCAACATAGAAGGAGAATTGACCAGTGATATGAAAAAGGGGTAGGTTGTTCACCCTGATGGTGAAAATGACATGATGCTAGTTGGAGACAATCCTTGGCATGAATTTTGCAGCATGGTGAGTAAAGCATACATATAAACTTATGAGGAGGCGAAACAACTATCAAAGGCAAGACCGACAGCTGTAAAAAATAAAAATACATGAACACGAAGGAACAAACGTGAGCCATGATGACCAGACCTCAGTTGCTTCTGATAAGGATTGCTGACTAGCCAAGCTCTTGATATGGTGGAACCCATATCAAACTAACGCTTTGAATTTTGTCGCAAAACTTTCTCTATCTACATACATAAGTTTGTGGGCCAAAGGTGGGCCTGTGTATTTTAACTTCTGCAATGTGAGTTTGGTTTTGTTGATGCACGAATGGAGGCAGAAAAAGGAAAGCGATGGGTTGTCATTATATTTTTGGAGGGACATGCTTCTTTTAGTTAGGTTGTCTTCTTTTTAGTGGAAGACGAAGATAAAGAAAGCTAGTAGAGCTTTTTCCCTCTTTGTGTTCCTCCTTTTATTATACTATCAGGGCCGGCCCTGAGTATTTATGGGCCTAGTGCGGACTCAAAATTTTGGGCCCTTAATTTATTTATTTTATGAAATTGAACTTAAGTGAAAATGTGTTTTTTCTACTGCGCATCTCCATTGAGAAAATTGCGTGTTTCAGCAAATTCATGAAGTTTTTACCCACATTTTCAATCTGTAAACTAGAGGTCAACACAAGCCACATCTCCATTTTAATATATTGATTGATGTCAAGAAAGCATACAATCATATCTACTTTTGCATAGATAAATTACTATCAAGTACACACATCTTGACAGGAAAAAGCAGCTCTAGTAAAGGTAATACAGGTTTTTTTTGGCCCCCTGACCTGATGGGCCCTGTGCGGTCGCACGACTCGCACTAGGCCAGGGCCGGCCCTGTATACTATATATAATATGATATATGAATCATGATGCTAGGTCATTATAATGTATGGTATGCAAGTTGAGGACGCCTCCTTGAGTCTTTAATTCTACGTTTGATGTTATAATTTGGGTTCCTCGTCTTCCCTATTCTGTTCAACTAATTGACGACAACATACATTTTGACATCGTTTGACATGAAGAGGTGAAATATTTTCTTCAAGGTTGGTAATTTTGCACTTAAAAATAAGTGGGAAAAAGGACAGATGAAATAGCTAACAAAACATTTGAATGGTAAAATCATTGATCACTTCAAGTTTTCGAAGTCATTGACAACCACCTATCATAGTCCATAACACTATTAAATTGAATACAGTTAAGACATGTTTGCCTAAAAATATATCAAATTATGGCAAAACCGAATATTGGGAGTAGTAGTCTGTACTGTCTGTTTAGCATAGATATGGAAACTATATTAATGCATAATAATAAATACAAAGAAAAAAAGAAAACTATGATGGGAACAAACTGCATAAAATGCCACATACCTGGACATCAAGTTGACTTGTTTAAATCAAGTTGAGACATCCCAGTAAAGTATCCAATATAATTCATAAAGAACAAGAGCTTACATGCACCGTGATATTAACAACCAAAGCAAACTTATTTTTTAATCGCATGGGGTTTGAAGATATGTATCTACAATAATCAAATTCTATGCATAAATTAAACATACATCATAAAGATTAAAACATGCCAGAAAGAAACCGCTTACCGATTATGAGAAAAAAAGTACACATCTTCCATATTAAAAAAAGGTTGTATCACAGTATCACAAGGAGTTGAATTAGCATATAAGCTATATACAAAGAAAGAGTAAAACCAAACTCCTATCACCTATGGATATCCAAATGGGCAAAAGAAGGTTTGTCTCCAACCACAAACCTTCTTATTTGTACCTAGTTCCTCATTTGACTATATGCATTTTTGATGATGTGGGATAATTAAGCCCAGAATCAAGTATCTATTTTTTAAACGGATGGGTCACACAAAAATACAATTGACTGTATATATCCCTGCATGGATCATGTGAACACAATTTATAGTTTCAACTTTCAAACATGATATGCAACTGATTTTTAACACAATTTAGTGTATTTCATATGATGCAAAAGACTTGTGAAATTTGCAGAGGGTCGGGGCTACTACTGAAAAAGATTACTACATCCACCATTCCAACTTCGATATATATATATATATATATATATATATATATATATATATATAACACCCTACCTTAAAAGTGTTTTGTTAACTTTGTTGATTTAGGTCAGTGAAAATTTCTTAGTTGGATTTTTTCCATGGCAAATCATGGAAGATGTTTTTTATAAAGAAAATTTCATCCTTATTATATTTTATGTGTATAATATGCGGTCTATAACTAACGAGATCAAATCTTTGTACCAAAATTCCTCTGTCTCCATGTATCTAACCAATCAGGAATCCTGATTTTCTCTTTTTTGCAATAAAGTCAAAAAGAGAAAGATGACTTAATAGCAAAAAGGTGAAAATTAGGGGTCCTGATTGGTTGGATACGGAATTTGATTTCATGGCTAACAAGCACCAGTACATTAAATCTTGTTTGTATTAATGCTTGATTATTAATACATTCTTTTGTGTCATAGTATTATATAAATATGTGTGTTAAATTCTCCTTTAAATTTACGGGTAGGTTCGTATATAGCACATGAAGTTTATAAAGATGAAATATTTGACATGAGCATGGATACATTCTCATTGTCTCATTCTACATCAGGACTTCACCTAAACTCTTGTTCTAGTGCCTAAGTCCACTTATTGGTTATTATGATCAACTGTAGTATATATTTTCCCCTATATCTGGTGGTTTTATTATCGGCTATATTCCTCACTTTTGTTTTCGGACTTTTCATATAGTTTCTAAATTTACAACTGATTCTAGATGGATGAAGGAAGAGCTCCATTTCACTGGTTCTGATACAACCAACGTCTTAGGCCTCCTTTAGGATATAAATTGAAAAAAATTACCCTATTGAACTCAAGGAGTAAGCATAGATTTAACTTGTAACTATAATATGTATAACTTAGTTTTATGTAACCAGTATATGATTCTGTAGTAATATACGAAGTAGTGATACAATATAGTTAATCCGCATGGTTGTTAGTCTTTAATTTCACTTATGTTTCTTATCGACTATTTATTTAATTTTCATTCCTAGGTTATTTATAATCAAGGCATAATCGGTACTCCATTGTGATTGCATTTCCCCAGAGATGTCTGCCTGGGATGCAACTTGTGGAGGTTCGAACAACACTTAGATGTTCTTCGATTCCTATTCTCTTAGTTCTGGCTTATTTCCATTGCCCATTTACCTGTAGAGCTAATTGCTACATAGTAAGATCTGCTTTGTTTTTGGATTAGTGGTTATCTGGATCTCATATTTTGGATCTGAAATGTTTCACATATATATGGAGAAATATTGCATTGTCCTTTATTTTTATCTTTTTTCCCATTGTCCAGTGGTTGTATGTTTGGAGATGGTTTGTCTAAACTGGATATATATCCATGTGTTTATAAAATGGCAATGAGTGCAAATTATGTTTTAAGAAAAGCATCATTCCATGTGCCTTGCTTGAATATCCAAAAAATCAAAACGTTGTTTCATAGTTGGCATCACTACAACAAAATGATCCTATTACAACGGTGGAACACCATTGTAATATACATTTTACAACGGTGGGCTAACCATCGTGTATTAAGAAGTTGTAATAGACTAAAATCTTTTACAACTTTTTTGCACCGTTGCAACACTGTTGTAATATGTATATATTAGAACTTTTTTCCACTGTTGTAATAAACTTTATTACAAAAGTTATGCACTGTTGTAGTAATATCTACTACAACTGTTATGCACAATTGTGATTGACATTTTGGTTTTAAAAATAATAGCCATCTTTTGCAACTAAAAAGAACAATACACTAAACATAGTAATACTCCATAAGCAAATCAGATATTACAGTTATTTGCAAACTAATTTATTAAAATACTCAAATATTCAGTATTACAAACAATAAGTTTTAGACAACATTTCGTGCTTTATTACATACTTGACCATTACAAAGCAACTTGCATACAATATCTTGCTGACAAGAAACTATTGGACTTGACAATGACCGTTACAAAGCAACTTGCATTATTACATACTTGACTTCCAATGACCAACCATGAACAAAAACAAAACTACTGGACCAGATGCCCAAATTGCATACAATATCTTGCCGATTAGTGACAGGAACTGCTTCTCACAAGGACCTGAAATTACCATTCACTAGAACATGGCAGTTATTTGACCCTCACAAGCTCAAATAGGCATATTACTTAAGCAATCTGTAGCATGGAGATGACCAACCTTCTCCCTGCAAATAGTGAACCAAAAAGTAACAACCTAATGCGAACTCTGACAACCAAAAACAACCAGCACAACCAAAATCTACAAGCATAGAGCCACCACATCCTTACACGTATAACAAAAAACAGTATGCCATACTCCCAAGAAGATGCACTCACAGAAACGGACATCAGTCTCAGTACCATCTCATCGAAAAAGTCGATCCACAACCTAGAACCATTCTCAAAAGTGTGGGGACAGGATAGCCTTTCGATGAGAAACTGAGGCGCCGGATCGAGGAGATTGAAGGGAAAAGACAAGCCGGGTTAGTCGCGATATGCTACGAACAACAGTCAGAGTTCAGGCATTTGAAATACCATCAGACAATATTTAGAATAAAGGTAAGGGAATGGGCTAGAGTTAGGGCAGATCTGGAAACGGAAAGGAGGTGCGATGGAAATTTAAGGCAAAGTCAGAGAGAATGAAAGGGAAGCTATTTGAAAGAAGTGAAGAAGCATTTGATTGAGCATCTCAGCTACATCAAAAAGGCTCACTGCTCATGGTTTATCCTGGAGCGTGTTCAACTTACAAGTGTACAAATACTCTTCTATAACTGCTGCAATGATGTCGATCTCCATCAAAAAACAAGTGTCCAGATGGATACTACAAGTTGGAGAAATAATAAACTGCACTTTTAAAAAAAATGTGTCAAAAGGTCAATACCTGCTGCATGTGGAAGTGGTCTGAGATGATCAGATCTCGGGGCTGAGGACAGATCAGACGCCGACAAGCTTGAGGAAGTTCAAATTACGATCTGGAATGCCTGCGCTGGACTTATAGTTGAGTCTCACGTTCACTACTGTCTTCATACGCGCAATCATCAAGCAATCCGATCTCAGTCCAAAACCTTCGTCGGCATCTTCATCAGTGTAACACCCCGAGAATTCTATAACTGTGAAATTCATGAATTAAAGTATAATCAAATTCAAATCAAAGAACTAAGGGAAACGGGATACGCCATTGCGTTCGTCTCGGAAAAATACGCGAAATAGAGTCCGAGTTTTCGAAAAACGGAGTCCGTATGAAGAAGATATGGCCTTCGGAAGTTTTGAATTAAATTTAAAATTCAAACAGAATAAAATAATTAAAAATTAGGCCCAGTGGGCCAGGGCGGATAAACACCCGCCTAGGCCACCCAGGTCGACTGGGCTGTCGACCTGGACTACCCATGTCGACAGGGCTGTCGACAGCCCTATCGACAGGGGTGTCGACCTGGTCGAGCCCAGTCAACCTGGCTGGCCAGGTCTGTGTTTGGTCGAATTTCTGTGGTCTGCTTTGTCATTAGGGCTAGGTGGCGGGTTCTAATTGGTCTCTCTATCTAATGAATGGCTACGATCTAACCTAGCAACATCAATGGTCCTAATCAATTCCTAACCTCTATATAAACAACCCTAGACTAAACCCTAATCTATTCATTCAAATTAAGATCATAGCCGCCATGTTGCTGGGGAACGACTAAGAATAGCCGCCGACTAGAGAGAGAATTAGAAAGAAAGTTCTAAAGCCTAAAGCAATTCAAGCAACCTAAAGCCAATCAATTCAACAAAGGAATCATATCTCTTAATTAGAGAATTCGCCGCAACCATTGTAAGTAGAGTATTACTTTGGTATGAATAGACAACTGTATTGATTTGTATGCTTGAATTGGGATAATAAAGTAATTCATATTTGTGCAAAATTATGTTATTCATTATAAAGAACTACATGCGGTAGTTCTATGCAAGTATACGTTTGGAATATTGCGCAAATTACGTAACCTATGTTGAAGCTACATGTATGTAGTTGATTGGAATTCATGCGAGTTTGGGCTTTGTTATTATGCCATCATGATGTATATTTTTGTGCATAAATCATTTTGCAAGTAATTGAAACAAGTTTGGTTGTTATAGTTCATATGAAACTATGTTGGAATTTTGACACCATAATCCATGTATTAAGTCATGCTTTTGCAAAACTTATGAATATTGCTAGGCTATGAATGATATTTGGCATAATTGAAATCTATGATTAAGTCTATCTTGTTTAAAAGAATTATATGATGACATATGTGAGACATGGCTAGGTTAGACTCAAAAATCCCTTTTTGCAAGTTTAAAGCAAACACCATGATTAGGAATATTTATGCCATGCTTATGTTTGACATTATGCCATGTTTATGCTAGAAGTATTTATGCCATGCTTATGTTTGACATTATGCCATGTTTATGCTAGAAGTATTTATGCCATGCTTATGTTTGACATTATGCCATGTTTATGCTAGAAGTATTTATGCCATGCTTATGTTTGACATTATGCCATGTTTATGCTAGAAGTATTTATGCCATGCTTATGTTTGACATTATGCCTAAATAAAAATATAGGTTCATGTGTCAATAATGATATCTCAATTACAAGTTTACATGCTTTGATTCATGTCACCTATGTTTTATGACCAAAGTATATGTCACTACTATGCAAGTACACCAGTTTCTATTATGTATTTCCAACGTCATATGCAAGTTCATGCGCTCACCTTCCCCTCTTTGTGTATGTAATCACGCTTTAAGCCTCCCCTTTCGCATGGCTAAATTGGGCTTTAAAAGGCTAAGCCCAATATATATAAACGGACGTGTAAAACGGGGGAAAATAACGTTGGGTAAAAATTAATTAATGAACGAAAATATAAAATAGAAGGGCCCAAATTCAAGTATGGGTTGGGCCCGTGATTGGTGTAACCTTTACACCATTAACTTAATAATGGGCCGCAAATATTTACATATAAGAAATAAAGAAGAATGACAAGATATGTAAATGTAGAACATAAGATGTGTTTAACCCGAGGTTGGATTGAGTTGTGATGTAAACCTGCCCGGAACCGCCCGGCTGTCCAGTAGTCACAACAATACCTATCCAATGTGGGAGGTTAAACATGGAGCCCAATAAGGACCCGAGGTTAGACTGAGTTGTGGCGTAAGACTGCCCGGAACCAACCGGCAACAGGCAGCCACAACAATACCTGTCTAATGTGAGAGGTCAGGGCCTTAATAAGACAATTAAGGCTGAGTCGGGATTGTTAGGATTAAGTGAACTAAAGACTTAATCAAAATGGAACATGCTAAACTAAACGGACTGGTGGGGTTAGTTTAGGAAACACTTAACCAACTTAGCATGTTGGCTAGAGATAGAAAACCTAGTAACGGGGGACCCTTTTCAGCAGTAACCCTAAAAGGTGTATCAGGATACCCTGAAACTAGGCAGGGTGGGGCACGATTACTGGGCTGATTGTAAGAGGTCAAAGCGACGGCGGTGGTGTAGCAGTGTAGGTTCTAACGGTGTGCGGGCGTGCACGCACTCCGGCGCAGAAAAATAAAGCACCGGGCACCAGTAGCATACCTGTGCATTCTAAGGTTGTGTCGGGCCGCTGCCATGGGACTTGATACACCCCATGGTGGGACCAGCATAGGTAACTACAGACATCGGGGGCCGTAAGACACATGTAACTATGCGAGTAGGAGCCGATCATCATAGAATGGATCACATCACCCTGATTATGGGGTGCAAATTGGAAACTAGTATATGGGTTCAGAGATTAACATGGGGTACGATAGTATATTCGACCCTAGACAACTTAACCAAGTTTATAGTGCTTGCCCACTTCTTGTTTATACTTATCATACCCAGTTCTTTATTCATAGACAAAATAGTATTAGACTTACTCAGGCTTTATGTCTGACTCTGTTTTCCTTTCGTCTTCTTTCTTCCGTTTCCCCCCCAGGTCCTCAGGGAGGGAACACAGCAGCTTGACCAACCTCAACATCCAGCTTGAAGAAGAGAAATGTATTGCTTGGACTTTCCTGTTTTGAACTATGGCTTTGGACAATCCACTATGGGGCTTTTGCAGTTTATCTATGTTTTATTTATGCTTCTTTAAATCATGTACTCAAGACAGATTATGAAAGTGTTATGCTATGTTTTTGGAAAGGATGTTGTTGTAACACGTATTTGACTTTATGAAATAAAAGTTTGTTGTTCTTCCGCTGTTTACAAATATGTGTTCTTATATCTGTCTTGTATATCTGTGACTTGTACTTATAAACCTCCACCAAAATTAGGGCATTCCCTTTGAGAGTGACCCTAACGGAGGTGGGGTGTTTCACTTGGTATCAGAGCATAGGTTTACCAGATAAGATAAAATGTTTTGAAAAATTGTTTTCAAAAAGGAAATTTAAAGAAGCATTTTTAAAAGAAAAATATTATTTTATTTTTAAAAGGCAAAGTCCACTCCCCAAAGCCGTAGGTACTATCTCTTATCCTTCGTTTTGAATCTATCCTTTTTGTTTCAGCATGTCCCAAGAACTTAACTTGCCTGAAGGGGTGCCAATACCTGGTTGGTTTAGACGGTTCTTAGAAGCAAGGGCCACTCAGCCAGGTCCTACCGTTCCTCCTCCCCCAGCTGAAGGAAATCATCCAGCTGCAGCAGCACCTTTTCCTCCACCTCCTCCTAGGGGAAACACTTTTGCTAAGATATGTAAAGATTTTAAAGATATGGGAGGAAGGGATTTCCATGGAACTGAGTCCTTCGTAGCAGCTAGGAATTGGCTGAAAGAAACGGAGGACCTATTCATCATCTTTGAGGTAGAGGATAGACAAAAAGTGCAATTGGCAGTGTGGCTATTGAAGGGCGAGGCTTCCTACTGGTGGGAAGTCACTAATGCTGAAAGACCAGTGGAGACATGGGAGGACTTTAGGGCACGGTTTGAGACTAAGTTTCTCTCAGATGCGGAAAGAAGTTTGCAGTTGGAAAAATTCTTATTTCTTAAGCAAGGAGACAAGACTGTCAGAGAGTATGTGAATCAGTTCGATGAGATGGCTAGGTTTGGACTTGACCTAGTCAACACCCCGCACAAGAAGGCTCTCCGTTTCGTCAAAGGGTTAAATGAGCCATTACACAGTTTGGTCATGACCCATATACCCATGGGGGCCACGTATGAAAGATTGGTGCAAATGGCATTGCTGAATGAGGAGGATAAGGGCAAGAAGGAGACAAAGGCAGAAAGCTCTCAAGGGAAGAAAGAGGGTTTGCAGCCTAAGAAGGCGGACTTTAAGAAAGGCGGAAAAGGCAACAAAGAGAAGAGGAAGTGCAATTTCTGTGGCAAAGTGGGGCACTTAGTAAAGGACTGCCGGAAAAAGAAGGCCAAGGAGAATGGTGGGTGCTTTTCATGCGGTCAGACAGGCCATAGGGCTAAGGACTGCCCAAAGAAACGAGGACAGGGGCAGGGCGCTGGATCCACCCCAGGGGCACAGGTCCATGTGCTAGAAGCGCCACCTCTGCAACAGCGAGGTATAAATACTTCTGTAGAAAGCGTAATTTATCTTTATGATCACCCCGTTCTCACTTTATTTGATTCCGGCGCATCACACTCCTTTATCTCGTCTGCTTTAGTAGAATCTCTGCACCTAAAAACTAGTATGGTAGAGGACCCCTTAATTGTTTCAAACCCAATTGGGGGCCCAGCTCATTTGTCTATGATCTGTGTGGGATTGAAAATTTCTATTCTAAGTGTAGAATTTCAATGTAGTGCCTTTGTTTTGGGCTTTTCGGGGTATGGTTTGATTTTGGGTATGGATTGGTTATCCCGTAATGGGGCCATTCTTGATTGTGAGAAAAGGGTTGTTAGGCTCCTAACCCAGCTCGGTAATACTTTGGAAATTTCTTGTAATCCCTCGTATGCGGTTATGCTTAGTTATCTTGAGTCGCTAGATGCCTCCGTTGAAAATTTGCAATCAGTTAGAGTGGTCCGGGAATATCCGGATGTCTTTGAAGAGGTGAAGGGCTTGCCTCCGAAGCGGGAAATAGACTTCCGCATATATCTTGTAGATAATGCAAAGCCCGTTGCGTTGCCCGTTAGACATATGGCTCCACGAGAAAGGAAAGAGCTCAGTAAATAGATTAAAGAGCTTCTAGAAAAGGGGTTCATTAGGAGGAGCATTTCAGAATGGGGCGCTCCAGTGGTGTTCGCTACAAAGGCAGATGGTTCACTCCGTCTATGTGTTGACTATAGGGAGCTCAACAAGCTAACGAAAAAGAATAGGCACCCTCTCCCTAGAATTGACGATTTATTTGACTAGCTTGTAGGAGCGTCTGTTTTCTCCCAACTCGATTTAGCAACCGGTTTTCATCAGCTAAGGGTGGCTGAAGATAGCATCGATAAAACGGCATTCAGAACCCCAGACAGTTTCTTTGAATGGCTTGTCATGCCTTTCGGCTTGACAAATGCACCTGCTTACTTCGTGGACCTGATGAGTAGGGTATTTAGAGATTTCCTCAACAAATTCGTAGTGGTCTTCGTAGATGATATCCTTATCTTCTCAAAGAGTGAAGAGGAACATGCTCAACACTTAAGGGCAATCATGGAAACTTTGCGAGTCCATCAACTAAAAGCCAAATTCTCCAAATGCCACTTTTGGAGAGAAGAGGTGAGGTTCCTTGGGCACATAGTATCCAAACAAGGGTTAGCGGTGGACCCTGCGAAGGTAGTGGCGGTACAGGATTGGAAGACACCAAGGAATGCAACTGAAGTCCGAAGCTTTCTAGGACTAGCAGGTTTCTATCGAAAGTTTATAAGGGATTTTGCGAAAATCTCAGCTCCGCTCACGAAATTGACTAAGAAGAATCTAGTGTTCAGTTGGGATTTGGATTGCGAGTTTGCTTTCCAACGACTGAAAAGGGCTCTCACAACAGCCCCAGTTTTGACTCTGCCAGATGGGAGCAAGATGTTCACTGTTTATACGGATGCATGTGGGACAGGGCTAGGCGCCGTCTTAATGCAAGAAGGAAGGGTAGTAGCTTATGGCGGGAGGCAGTTGAAGGTGCACGAAAAGAACTACCCAACCCACGATCTTGAGTTAGCCGCCATCGTCTTTGCACTCAAGTCTTGGCGACACTATCTCCTAGGTGAGAAGTTCGAACTTTACACTGACCATAAATCGTTGAAATATCTTTTCTCGCAGAAGGATCTTAACTTGAGGCAACAAAGATGGATGGAGTTTCTTGCCTCGTACGATTTCGAAATCTCCTACACTCCGGGCAAAGGCAACGTAGTGGCAGACGCGTTGAGCCGAAAGAAATTGACCCTAAGCCCGTTGTTTGTTGAAAGACAAAGCCTAGAGTTTATAGCCAGCTTCGACTTTAGGCCTTCCTCCGATTTCGTACCGGGCCTGCTAGCATCTCTCGAAGTGCGCCCAACTTTAGTGGATTCAGTAGGGACAGCACAACGCGAAGACCCTCAGCTTGTGGAAACAATTGATAGGCTAATTAGGGGTGAGACTTCAAGTCACCTCAACAGATACTCCATCGACGATAAAGGTTTACTAAGGCGAGACGGAAGACTATGCGTCCCACAGACAAACGATTTAATAAAGAAGGTTCTCGAGGAAGCACATCACTCCAAGATGACGATACACCCAGGCGGGGATAAAATGTACAAAGACATAAAAAGGACTTTCTTTTAGAATGGCATGAAAAAGGACGTGGCAGAATTCGTTTCTAAATGTAGGGTGTGCCAACAGGTTAAGGCGGAACAGAAAAAGCCTGGCGGACTACTACATCCTCTGGAGGTCCCGCAGTGGAAGTGGGACAACATCTCAATGGACTTCATCGATGGGCTGCCTAGGTCTAGGAGAGGCAACACTAGCATTTGGGTAATAGTGGATAGGCTTACTAAAAGCGCCCACTTTTTACCTATCAAAAGTAAAAGAACTGCCTCATCCCTAGCATCACTTTACCTCAAGGAAATCGTTCGACTCCATGGAATACCATCTAGCATTGTTAGTGACCGAGACCCCATCTTCACCAGCGAATTTTGGCGGAGTCTGCAAGAAGCAGTAGGAACGCAGTTATGCTTGAGCACAGCCTATCATCCCCAAACCGACGGCCAAACAGAGAGAGTGAACAGAGTTTTGGAAGACCTTTTAAGGCTATGCGTCCTCGACTTCGGAGGGACATGGGAAGACCACCTTCCTTTGGTGGAATTTGCCTACAACAACAGCTATCAAGCAACCATAGGAATGGCGCCCTTCGAAGCTTTATATGGAAGACCGTGCCGATCGCCCACTTGTTGGTGGGAGTCTACTGATAAGCTTATACTTGGACCAGATATGATCCGAGAAACTTCAGAGAAAGTAGACTTAATACGAAGAAGGATGAAGACAGCCCAAGACAGACAAAAGTCCTACGCCGACAAGAGGAGGACCGACCTTGAATTTGAAGTTGGAGACAGAGTTTTTCTCAAGGTATCACCGCTAAGGAACGTTGTTCGTTTTGGAACCACAGGAAAACTGGCACCAAGGTTCGTAGGGCCATTCCCTATTATCGAGAATATTGGGAAAATGGCCTATAGATTAGAGCTACCCGAGAAGTTGGCTGGAGTCCACAACGTCTTTCACGTTTCACATCTCCGAAAATGTCTGCATGAGTCAGCTGAAGTGGTAGAGCCAAATATCCTCGAAGAGGCCGAAGTGGAACGCGAAGCGACCATAAGAAAAGTTCCAACCCGCATCTTAGGAACAGAAGTGAAGAAGCTACGCGACCGCGAAGTCAAGCTCGTCAAAGTTCAGTGGAGCGACGCCGAGGGAGACGCGACTTGGGAAACTGAAGCTAGAATCCGTACAGCCTACCCTTTTCTGTTCGAGGGTACATCCTTGATCTTTCTCTTTCCTTAAGTTGCGCTTTTATCTTTTTAGGTATATTTCCTCGACAGTATCTTTTAGATAGAATCTTTTTGGATGGAAACATGTAGTTGAAACATGTTATGGATGATGGTTGCAAGTGATTGCTAGTGGTTGCTCGTGGTTGCATATACACACACAATCTAGGTTTTAGATCGGCTCAATCACTTCATATTGCATATGCATATATGTTTGTATTCGTATATGGTTGAACTTTAATGTGTTGTCATGTGGATGTTGCATTTGTATTGAATGATTGTGCACTCATGTAGAATCATGAATAGGAAAATTTGCATACATAATGGATTCATGGCACTTACATAATTCGCATTAAGGAGGTCAACTGAATCAGTAGACCGCCTGATTTTGCATTAGATAAGTACATGTACACACACACTTTGCATATGATCATGAAGCATTAGAAGTCTTTTAAGGACAATGGATGCTCGTGTTTAATGGATGAGTAGATGGATGAATGGATGTTAGGATATACATTCCTCCTAACTTGAAGATTTCGGGGACGAAATCCTTTTAAGTGGGGGAGAATGTAACACCCCGAGAATTCTATAACTGTGAAATTCATGAATTAAAGTATAATCAAATTCAAATCAAAGAACTAAGGGAAACGGGATACGCCATTGCGTTCGTCTCGGAAAAATACGCGAAATAGAGTCCGAGTTTTCGAAAAACGGAGTCCGTATGAAGAAGATATGGCCTTCGGAAGTTTTGAATTAAATTTAAGATTCAAACAGAATAAAATAATTAAAAATTAGGCCCAGTGGGCCAGGGCGGATAAACACCCGCCTAGGCCACCCAGGTCGACTGGGCTGTCGACCTGGGCTACCCATGTCGACAGGGCTGTCGACAGCCCTGTCGATAGGGGTGTCGACCTGGTCGAGCCCAGTCAACCTGGCTGGCCAGGTCTGTGTTTGGTCGAATTTCTGTGGTCTGCTTTGTCATTAGGGCTAGGTGGCGGGTTCTAATTGGTCTCTCTATCTAATGAATGGCTACGATCTAACCTAGCAACATCAATGGTCCTAATCAATTCCTAACCTCTATATAAACAACCCTAGACTAAACCCTAATCTATTCATTCAAATTAAGAACATAGCCGCCATGTTGCTGGGGAACGACTAAGAATAGCCGCCGACTAGAGAGAGAATTAGAAAGAAAGTTCTAAAGCCTAAAGCAATTCAAGCAACCTAAAGCCAATCAATTCAACAAAGGAATCATATCTCTTAATTAGAGAATTCGCCGCAACCATTGTAAGTAGAGTATTACTTTGGTATGAATAGACAACTGTATTGATTTGTATGCTTGAATTGGGATAATAAAGTAATTCATATTTGTGCAAAATTATGTTATTCATTATAAAGAACTACATGCGGTAGTTCTATGCAAGTATACGTTTGGAATATTGCGCAAATTACGTAACCTATGTTGAAGCTACATGTATGTAGTTGATTGGAATTCATGCGAGTTTGGGCTTTGTTATTATGCCATCATGATGTATATTTTTGTGCATAAATCATTTTGCAAGTAATTGAAACAAGTTTGGTTGTTATAGTTCATATGAAACTATGTTGGAATTTTGACACCATAATCCATGTATTAAGTCATGCTTTTGCAAAACTTATGAATATTGCTAGGCTATGAATGATATTTGGCATAATTGAAATCTATGATTAAGTCTATCTTGTTTAAAAGAATTATATGATGACATATGTGAGACATGGCTAGGTTAGACTCAAAAATCCCTTTTTGCAAGTTTAAAGCAAACACCATGATTAGGAATATTTATGCCATGCTTATGTTTGACATTATGCCATGTTTATGCTAGAAGTATTTATGCCATGCTTATGTTTGACATTATGCCATGTTTATGCTAGAAGTATTTATGCCATGCTTATGTTTGACATTATGCCATGTTTATGCTAGAAGTATTTATGCCATGCTTATGTTTGACATTATGCCATGTTTATGCTAGAAGTATTTATGCCATGCTTATGTTTGACATTATGCCTAAATAAAAATATAGGTTCATGTGTCAATAATGATATCTCAATTACAAGTTTACATGCTTTGATTCATGTCACCTATGTTTTATGACCAAAGTATATGTCACTACTATGCAAGTACACCAGTTTCTATTATGTATTTCCAACGTCATATGCAAGTTCATGCGCTCACCTTCCCCTCTTTGTGTATGTAATCACGCTTTAAGCCTCCCCTTTCGCATGGCTAAATTGGGCTTTAAAAGGCTAAGCCCAATATATATAAACGGACGTGTAAAACGGGGGAAAATAACGTTGGGTAAAAATTAATTAATGAACGAAAATATAAAATAGAAGGGCCCAAATTCAAGTATGGGTTGGGCCCGTGATTGGTGTAACCTTTACACCATTAACTTAATAATGGGCCGCAAATATTTACATATAAGAAATAAAGAAGAATGACAAGATATGTAAATGTAGAACATACGATGTGTTTAACCCAAGGTTGGATTGAGTTGTGATGTAAACCTGCCCGGAACCGCCCGGCTGTCCAGTAGTCACAACAATACCTATCCAATGTGGGAGGTTAAACATGGAGCCCAATAAGGACCCGAGGTTAGACTGAGTTGTGGCGTAAGACTGCCCGGAACCAACCGGCAACAGGCAGCCACAACAATACCTGTCTAATGTGAGAGGTCAGGGCCTTAATAAGACAATTAAGGCTGAGTCAGGATTGTTAGGATTAAGTGAACTAAAGACTTAATCAAAATGGAACATGCTAAACTAAACGGACTGGTGGGGTTAGGTTAGGAAACACTTAACCAACTTAGCATGTTGGCTAGAGATAGAAAACCTAGTAACGGGGGACCCTTTTCAGCAGTAACCCTAAAAGGTGTATCAGGATACCCTGAAACTAGGCAGGGTGGGGCACGATTACTGGGCTGATTGTAAGAGGTCAAAGCGACGGCGGTGGTGTAGCAGTGTAGGTTCTAACGGTGTGCGGGCGTGCACGCACTCCGGCGCAGAAAAATAAAGCACTGGGCACCAGTAGCATACCTGTGCATTCTAAGGTTGTGTCGGGCCGCTGCCATGGGACTTGATACACCCCATGGTGGGACCAGCATAGGTAACTACAGACATCGGGGGCCGTAAGACACATGTAACTATGCGAGTAGGAGCCGATCATCATAGAATGGATCACATCACCCTGATTATGGGGTGCAAATTGGAAACTAGTATATGGGTTCAGAGATTAACATGGGGTACGATAGTATATTTGACCCTAGACAACTTAACCAAGTTTATAGTGCTTGCCCACTTCTTGTTTATACTTATCATACCCAGTTCTTTATTCATAGACAAAATAGTACTAGACTTACTCAGGCTTTATGTCTGACTCTGTTTTCCTTTCGTCTTCTTTCTTCCGTTTCCCCCCCCCCCCAGGTCCTCAGGGAGGGAACACAGCAGCTTGACCAACCTCAACATCCAGCTTGAAGAAGAGAAATGTATTGCTTGGACTTTCCTGTTTTGAACTATGGCTTTGGACAATCCACTATGGGGCTTTTGCAGTTTATCTATGTTTTATTTATGCTTCTTTAAATCATGTACTCAAGACAGATTATGAAAGTGTTATGCTATGTTTTTGGAAAGGATGTTGTTGTAACACGTATTTGACTTTATGAAATAAAAGTTTGTTGTTCTTCCGCTGTTTACAAATATGTGTTCTTATATCTGTCTTGTATATCTGTGACTTGTACTTATAAACCTCCACCAAAATTAGGGCATTCCCTTTGAGAGTGACCCTAACGGAGGTGGGGTGTTTCAATCAGCCTCGTTGATCAATACCAAAAGCATCGCAACTGACTCAGATCTGAAGGACGAAGTGCTTACAGCGAACTTTGATTCGAAATAGATCCACTTTGATCCAGATCTGCGTTAAAGGAAAAAGAAAGTTGTGTCACAGTATCACAAGGAGTTAAATTAGCATATAAGCTGTATACAGAGAAAGAGTAAAACCAAACTCCTATCACCTATGGATATCCAAATGGGCAAAAGAAGGTTTGTCTCCAACCACAAACCTTCTTATTTGTACCTGGTTCCTCATTTGACTATATGCATTTTTGATGACGTGGGATAATTAAGCCCAGAATCAAGTATCTATTTTTTAAACGGATGGGTGACACAAAAATACAATTGACTGTATATATGCCTATATGGATCATGTGAACACAATTTATAGTTTCAACTTTCAAACATGATATGCAACTGATTTTTAACACAATTTAGTGTATTTCGTATGATGCAAAGGACTTGTGAAATTTGTAGAGGGTCGGGGCTACTAGTGAAAAAGATTTCTACATCCACCATTCTAACTTCGATATATACATATATATGTATATATATATATATATATATAACACCCTACCTTAAAAGTGTTTTGTTAACTTTGTTGATTTAGGTCAGTGAAAATTTCTTAGTTGGATTTTTTCCATGGCAAATCATGGAAGATGTTTTTTATAAAGAAAATTTCATCCTTATTATATTTATGTGTATAATATGCGGTCTATAACTAACGAGATCAAATCTTTGTACCAAAATTCCTCTGTCTCCATGTATCTAACCAATCAGGAATCCTGATTTTCTCTTTTTTGCAATAAAGTCAAAAAGAGAAAGATGACTTAATAGCAAAAAGGTGAAAATTAGGGGTCCTGATTGGTTGGATACGGAATTTGATTTCATGGCTAACAAGCACCAGTACATTAAATCTTGTTTGTATTAATGCTTGATTATTAATACATTCTTTTGTGTCATAGTATTATATAAATATGTGTGTTAAATTCTCCTTTAAATTTACGGGTAGGTTCGTATATAGCACATGAAGTTTATAAAGATGAAATATTTGACATGAGGATGGATACATTCTCATTGTCTCATTCTACATCAGGACTTCACCTAAACTCTTGTTCTAGTGCCTAAGTCCACTTATTGGTTATTATGATCAACTGTAGTATATATTTTCCCCTATATCTGGTGGTTTTATTATCGGCTATATTCCTCACTTTTGTTTTCGGACTTTTCATATAGTTTCTAAATTTACAACTGATTCTAGATGGATGAAGGAAGAGCTCCATTTCACTGGTTCTGATACAACCAACGTCTTAGGCCTCCTTTAGGATATAAATTGAAAAAAATTACCCTATTGAACTCAAGGAGTAAGCATAGATTTAACTTGTAACTATAATATGTATAACTTAGTTTTATGTAACCAGGGTAGTAATATACGAAGTAGTGATACAATATAGTTAATTTACATGGTTGTTAGTCTTTAATTTCACTTATGTTTCTTATCGACTATTTATTTAATTTTCATTCCTTGGTTATTTTTAATCAAGGCATAATCGGTACTCCATTGTGATTGCATTTCCCCAGAGGTGTCTGCCTGGGATGCAACTTGTGGAGGTTCGAACAACACTTGGATGTTCTTCAATTCCTATTCTCTTAGTTCTGGCTTATTTCCATTGCCCATTTACCTGTAGAGCTAATTGCTACATAGTAAGATCTGCTTTGTTTTTGGATTAGTGGTTATCTGGATCTCATATTTTGGATCTGAAATGTTTCACATATATATGGAGAAATATTGCATTGTCCTTTATTTTTATCTTTTTTTTCATTGTCCAGTGGTTGTATGTTTGGAGATGGTTTGTCTAAACTGGATATATATCCATGTGTTTATAAAATGGCAATGAGTGCAAATTATGTTTTAAGAAAAGCATCAATCCATGTGCCTTGCTTGAATATCCAAAAAATCAAAACGTTGTTTCATAGTTGGCATCACTACAACAAAATGATCCTATTACAACGGTGGAATACCATTGTAATATACATTTTACAACGGTGGGCTAACCGTCGTGTATTAAGAAGTTGTAATAGACTAAAATCTTTTACAACTTTTTTGCACCGTTGCAACACTGTTGTAATATGTATATATTACAACTTTTTTCCACCGTTGTAATAAACTTTATTACAAAAGTTATGCACTGTTGTAGTAATATATACTACAACTGTTATGCACAATTGTGATTGACATTTGGGTTTTAAAAAAAAATAGACATCTTTTGCAACTGAAAAAACAATACACTAAACATAGCAATACTCCATAAGCTAATCAGATATTACAGTTATTTGCAAACTAATTTATTAAAATACTCAAATATTCAGTATTACAAACAATAAGTTTTAGACAACATTTCGTGCATTATTACATACTTGACCGTTACAAAGCATCTTGCATACAATATCTTGCCGACTAGAGACTACTGGAATTGACAATGACCGTTACAAAGCAACTTGCATTATTACATACTTGACTTCACAATGACCAACTATGAACAAACACAAAACTACTGGACCAGATGCCCAAATTGCATACAATATCTTGCCGATTAGTGACAGGAACTGCTTCTTACAAGGACCTGAAATTACCATTCACTAGAACATGGCAGTTATTTGACCCTCACAAGCTCAAATAAGCATATTACTTAAGCAATCTATAGCATGGAGATGACCAACCTTCTCCATGCAAATAGTGAACCAAAAAGTAACAACCCAATGCGAACTCTGACAACCGAAAACAACCACCACAACCAAAATCTACAAGCATAGAGCCACCACATCCTTACACGTATAACAAAAAACAGTATGCCATACTCCCAAGAAGATGCACTCACAGAAACGGACATCAGTCTCAACACCATCTCGTCGAAAAAGTCAATCCACAACCTAGAACCATTCTCAAAAGTGTGAGGACAGGCTAGCCTTTCGATGAGAAACTGAGGCGCCGGATCGAGGAGATTGAAGGGAAAAGACAAGTCGGGTTAGTCGCGATATGCTACGAACAACAGTCAGAGTTCAGGCATTTGAAATACTATCAGACAATATTTAGAATAAAGGTAAGGGAATGGGCTAGAGTTAGGGCAGATCTGGAAACAGAAAGGAGGTGCGATGGAAATTTAAGGCAAAGTCAGAGAGAACGAAAGGGAAGCTATTTGAAAGAAGTGAAGAAGCATTTGATCGAGCATCTCAGCTACATCAAAAAGGCTCACTGCTCATGGTTTATCCTGGAGCGTGTTCAACTTACAAGTGTACAAATACTCTTCTATAACTGCTGCAATGATGTCGATCTCCATCAAAAAACAAGTGTCCAGATGGATACTACAAGTTGGAGAAATAATAAACTACACTTTTAAAAAAAATGTGTCAAAAGGTCAATACCTGCTGCATGTGGAAGTGGTCTGAGATGATCAGATCTCGGGGCTGAGGACAGATCAAACGCCGACAAGCTTGAGGAAGTTCCAATTACGATCTGGAATGCCTGCGCTGGACTTATAGTTGAGTCTCACGTTCACTACTGTCTTCATACACGCAATCATCAAGCAATCCGATCTCAGTCCAAAACCTTCGTCGGCATCTTCATCAGCCTCGTTGATCAATACCAAAAGCATCGCAACTGACTCAGATCTGAAGGATGAAGTGCTTACAGCGAACTTTGATTCGAAATAGATCCACTTTGATCCAGATCTGCATTAAAGGAAAAAGACTCTGACGACCATCAAAGTTGGCTGGACGGTTGCGGATTTGCGGCAAAGTCACTATGAATCGGGTCTGAGAAGAATCACCACGTATCCTTTCAAGTTGAAATTAGGGATTCAAAAATTAGGGATTCGTCTGGCTTCTTCTCAGCGGGCTTCTTTGCGGCTTTGGGTGCCGTAGCAGAAATTAGGGATTTGAAAATTAGGGTTTAAACAACTAACTGGGGGCGCAGATGTATTGGAATGAAAGGAATCAGGATAACAGTGTTGTTGATTGGAGGTGAAGTGGTGGTGCGGATTAGAAGATGGATGAATTAGAAGCGTTGGATTAATTTATGGGTGTATGGTTGTGATCTGTTAAGTATATAAGTATAAGATACGGACGTGGATTGATGGGCTGGATCCAGGGAGGGAGGCATATGTTGTAGCATTGTGGTACTATAAAAATGCAAATTGAAACAAACAGATGTTCTTCGTTGCGAATTAAAAAACCGGAGCACGTTATTGCTAAATGGTAATTCTTTGGATTGTTAATATTTTTTTTATTAATTATGAATTATTAAATGTTTTTCTTAATTAATGATTATGAATTATTGAAAAATTAATCAAATATTAATTCATAATGATTAAATATTAATTATTAGTTACTACTTCATAATTCTTAATTAAAAATAAATTACTTCTTATTAACTATTAATTATTTAATAATAATTGACAAATATTATTGATTCCCAAGTTTATTATTAATTATTATTATTAAATATCAATATAATTAGTTATTAAATATAGATAAAATAAACATGAAGTTTGTACTAGGCATCTCTATTACAACAAATAAAATGAAAAGTTGTGATTATATATGTTTATTACAACAGTGATTTTTTCACAGTTATAAAAATTCATTTATTACAACAGTGCGTTTTGCACAGTTGTAAAAAAACATTTATTGTAACAGTGCATTTTGCACATTTGTAAAAAAGCATTTATTACAACTGTGCTTTACACACAGTAGTAAAATTAAAGTTGTAATATGATGTTTTTGTTGTAGTGCATTAGAAATAGCATGAACAGAAACCAATACAAGTAGCGCGCTCAAAAACATGTTCATGTTAGTGAAGCTCATATCATAGCAAGGCACCTAGAGAAGATGATTTCATGGTGAGTTCTTTGTAGGTAAGGCATGATAAGTACATTACAAAATGTTCATCTGTGGAAAGGCATAAAACATGATGAGAGTAAGTGGACTGTTACATTACACGTGTATCCAATTTAATTTATTACAGTACAAGCAATCAGATTCTTATATCACTATTGGAAAGCTAATTTTACCAATTTATGATTAGCACCGGTTATTCATTTCTTATTCAACATTACTCGGTATAAATGACCGCGACGACGACACGCCGTTGCAGAGATTCCGAATTGTGACCAGAAAACTCATCGAAGCAACCCAACTCTTCCCTTTTGATGTAAAAATAAAATCATCAATATAATGTACCTGTCGTTTATAGATGATAAGATGTGCAAATACAGATTTAATCTTCATATGTCAATGTCAATACGGTAGGTAATATTCCTGAAATTCAAGGACCGTTCATCAAATTTTCCTTATTTTATGTTCATACAATGATACAAACATCAAAGTAGTCTATAAAATAAAGGTACGAAACATAGAACGGTAATAAGAATCATTATTCATTTTTAATTAGCAGAATAATAATATATGCATGTAGGCAAAACTATTTAAAGAAATACAAACCTCGGCTGTGTCTTCTGAAGTGCAGATAATTATGGGCATACAACCATATTCTAGAGGAAGAATATTGACTTGGTGATCAACAATGACAGAATTCTGTAAAGTGATAACCAAAGTCTATATAAGAGTGGTTGAATTAAATTAGCTAAAAAGCACATGGAGATAAATAAAAAAGTTTCAATAAAGGGTATGCTTTTGGACACAATTTGTGTACAATAAATCTACATCATTTGATCACTACAGAATTCCATCACTGCATATGATGATAAAATAATCCAACATTCCGTTTCTCAATTTGGGTTTAGTTTTATGTCTAAATAGTCATTCGGTATACACACACACATACACATTATCTTATTGGAGAAGGAAAAGTTTACATCTAACAGGAGAGCCAACTGGATAGGATAATGAAGTTTGAAAGTAACTACAGCCAACTGAGACTGATTTCCATCTCTGTAAAAACCAGTAAATTTTTCATTTGTAAATACATGAATATGACCTGAATAGGTAACTTCTTCTCAACAAAAAAGATGGTAAAAGCTACCTCTGAATATGAATATCATCAACTGTGCCGCAGTAAGAGAAGAAAATGAACAAATCTTCTGGTGTTGCTTTTGCAGAAATATTAAGTACCTGGACCCTAAACTGAATAACAGCCATTAAAGAGAAGTATATGTCCGATTTAATGGCATAATGGTTAAAAAAAGAAACAAGTAAGATTTGTCTAACAAGGCATAAAAATAAAGTCACTCCAAGCATCAATTTAGTTAATTGCATACAAGCCAAGGTTAGAATACATACAACATGACAAATTAAACTAGGAAAAGAATCAAAAAACTTAAATTGGTAGATTTAATAAGGAACTGGGATCAGATAGGTAAAGATGAAGGGTGGCCCAATGTCGTAACAGGCTTTAGGCGGACACCCCTTTCACACTACTTTTGTGAGGTGTTACCATTCATCCCTTCCCTTTGCTGCCTGAAGGATCATGTTTCTCCCACCACCCCGACCTCATACTTTATACATAGTTCCGCATTTAATTGAAGCATTTCTGAAGGTGTGGAACTAGGCCCAGAATATCTACGTTTTAAGCATAGATCATGTGAGAAATGTAATGTGTGAAGTTCAGCTTCTCGCTGCAATCGCTGTGTCTCATTGAAAGCTCAAGCAATTGTGAATAAACATGGCACAACTTCTTCGACTGGTCCACTATGCGTTAAAATTGACCAGTCCGATTTTAAAATTAAAAAGAACCCAGTATGTGGCCTATGAAAGAACCAATGATACAAGTAATAAATCGTGCAGCAATATGGCAAGTATGCGATTGAATACACATTATTTTGCAGATCAATAGATAGATACATCATTCAAGCATTTCCAGTTCAAATTTCAGTTCAACCTCATTTGAGTTAGCCATAAATATAGATAGTAATCAATCATGTTTGCAATGTCCAATCTTTAATACAATGTAGTTTAAAACAACAAAGGGAAATATTACCCTGAAGATAGAATGCAACAGGCATGGTATACAAGGAATCATAAGTCAATAGCTTTAGCCTACAATTCACACAAACAATAACGATAATATATGAGCCATGACAAAAGAGATATATATTTGTCTTTTCATCATAAATAATATAGTTAATATTGTTATGGTTTTAGACATAAAACCATGTAGTTTTAGCACCACGCTGATATTATACCCAAGAATCAACTCATTAGAATGCATCAAGCAAAGTTCGGAAGGAAAAAGGCAATATTTAAAATTGATGAATTAAGGAATTGGGATTCGATAGGTAAAGATGAGGGTGGCCCAGTGTCGTAACAGGCTTTAGGCGGACACCCTTATCACACAATTTTTGTGAGTGGTTTACCACTTATCATTTCCCGTTTGCTTCCTGAAGGATCATATTTGAGTCCAACCACAAACCTTCTTATTTGTATCTGGTTCCACATTTGACCATATACATTTTTGATGATGTGGGATTAAGCCTAGAATCAAATATATATTTATTAAGCGGCTGGGTTACAGAAAAATGAAATTAACTGTATATATGCGCACATGGATCATGTGAACAGTCCTATTTGTAAATTTTAGTATTACCTTACAAGTAGAAATTAACTGATGTGTCAAGCTCAAGCAATGGTGAATTGGATAGATCCCCATGCATTGAAACAAGCATAAACAAAAATCGAATTTCTTCAATCCAATAATGAAGGAATATTTGCCAAAATATATGACGAAGATCAACCTTATGGATGTGGGAAAATACAATTTACTTGTATATAGCAAGAAAATTCTCTTATTATGATTCCTTCGATGCCTATGTGAAAAGGGATATGTAATTAAACCAAAGGGAAAATGATGTGTTTACTTTAAAAACAATGGAATCTAATTTGTTAATTTTGAATTGCTAGATGATTGCAACAGATTTTTGATAGATGCTCTAATTAGTTCACGCAGATTTAAGTTTTTTTTCCATGAATAAATAAATAGGAAGCAAATTTCTCCTTGGTGAAGGATAGTCTTGAAACCCTTTTTGCACATTTGTTAGAGAACAACGAATTATCACAAAACCAATTGGCAATGCGAAGGGCGAACTCATTATACTTATACAGGATTCATTTTACAAATCCCCCAATGTGGGACTTGTCTCAACACGCCCCTGCACGTGTGGCGTATCATGATCCTAACACGTGGACCTTTATATTGGGTGATGTGGATAAGTGTGGCATTGTACGGACGAATTAAACCCGCTCTGATACCATGAAGAAGAAATGATGGAGCCCCCATATTATCACAAAAACCAATTGGCAATGTGAAGGGTGAACTCATTATACTTACACAGGATTCATTTTGCAAATCCCCCAATGTGGGAACAACATTCAATTCCTCAGCAAAGTTAATGATTCCACATAACAAACAATATGATTGCCAACGAACCTGAACCTTATACATATTCCAGTCATTGTGAATAACACAACTTTGTAAAGGCTGCAGTGTTAAACTTGTAGAGAAAATACCCATGACCACGGGGTGCACGACAGTTTTTGGTCATAAAACAGCAACCATACAGTTGTATATGGATATAAATACTTGTAACGGAAAATCTAACCGACCATACGTACCAAACCGAGTTAACCGCTCAGTACCGAACCGAGACAATTTTTTACATTCTTTAACTCATACCCAAACGGTACTAACATAAAATAACTCGTTCATTTTTTTGTGGACATATTCATTTTTGTTATGCATCAAGATAGTGTGGCATAGTGACAAGGTGCGCATCTACCTAGTAAGAGGTAGGGAGTCTGAAACTCCCATTAGATCTATAAGGTTGATTATTAACCAATTCCAAAAAAAAAAAAATTCATGCATATTTTTCATGGATTTTTGAAAGATGACGCTAATTCGTTAATTGAGATTTAAGCTTTTGTTGATGAACAAACATGATCTATGCAGGCATACAGCTAATAACAAACATATCTTTCAGCCTAATTCCCCGCTAAATGTAAAATAAAAATCAGAAAACTTACATTTGGAGATATAATAGGAAATAGGGATCAGATTGGTAAAGACGGAGGGTGGCCTAGTGTCGTAACATGCTTTAGGAAGACACCCCTCTCACATAATTACTTTTGTGAGCTGTTACCATTCATCATTTCCCGTTTGCTGCCTGAAGGATCATGGTTTTCTCATCAGTACCCTAACCTCATCCTTTATACTTACTTCTGCATTTAACTGAAACATTTTGGATGATGTGGGACTAAGCCCGGATTATCTATATTTTGAGTATAGATCATGTGAGCAATCAACAATGCTATTTGTGAGGTCCAGCTTCTCGCTACAATCGGTGTGACTCACTGAAAGCTCTCATCAATTGTGAATAAACATGGCACAACTTCTTCGTTTGGTTCACTATGCATTAAAATTGGCTAGTCTGATTGTAAGTATGTGGCCGAAAGAAACAACCAATGATGCAGGTTATAAATCGTGCAACAATATAGAAAGTATGCAATTGAATACATATTCTTTTGCTGATCGATAGATGGATCCATCATTCAAGCATATCCACTTCAAATTTTAGTTCAACGACATTTGAGTTTGCCATAAATATAGATAATAATCAAACATGCTTGCAATGTCCAATCTTTAATACAATGTCAATTAAAACAGCAAAGGGGAATGTTACCCTGAAGATAAAATGCAACAGGCACGGTATACAAAGAATCGTAAGTCAATAGATTCAGCCCACAATTCACACAAACAATAAGGATAATACATGAGCCATAACAAAGGAGATATTTTTGTAAAACCTGACAGTGAATTGAATGTCACAAGAATAAGAATTTATATCATATGACTATAATCGTAAATGATACAGTTAATATTGTTATGGTTATTGTCACTAGTACTACTCTTCTTAATAATAACACACCGTTATCAATGTATATTTTGTTGAAACCGTTGTGATTAATCCAATTCAAGACCACTCGAATCTGATATCTAAACCACAATGCGCTAGCGGAAGACTAGATCGTTGTTAGACTTGCAAAAACAACCAAAGCAATAACTCTAGTCATAAAACCAATATCAACCAATCACGAACAATCCAAATCTCAATCACAAGCAAAAAACTAATGACAAAGTAGCAAAAAATAAATCACACAAGGATTTATAGTGGTTCCACTAACATCTTTTTAGTGTACATCCACTTTGGAGAGAGTATTTTATTACCACGATGAAAGGAATACAAGAGATTGATCCAATAATCACTATATTTCAATATAGAAAAGAGTTTGAGGAGAATAGAATTGAAGAATTGGAATTAGGTTATAAACCCTAATTCTCCCTTGAGAATAACCCTTGATCCCTAATCAAGTCTTCAAGCTCTACCTAATTCACTTCAGAAAATAGCTTATATAGAGGTTGGCCAATTACCCAAATTGCCCCCGAATTAGTCACAAATCAGTTTGCTAATCTTCAGCCCGAAAATAGCCCAAAACCCGAATAGACGTCTGTCGAACCTCCTGTCAGACGTATGTCATCTTGCAGACATTCATTGGGCAAATACTCAGCACAGACGTCTTCCCCTCATGTGTTAGACGTCTGTCTGAGCTCTCAAGAAACCAATTCCCTACAGTCAGACGTCTGACATCCCCTATGACAGACGTCCGTCGCTCAAGACCACTGAAAACTGCACCTTCCTGCTCATATCTCCTCCATACGAGCTCCGATTTACGAACGGTCACCTCCGACTCGAAGCTATCTTCGTCCTCTTCAATCCAACATATATAATATCGCATATCACAACACTCTACCTCGATACTATAATCATCTCAACTCCAAGCTCCAATGCACCATGCACTTCCTTCTACCTTCGACCAAGCAACTTGAATGTTTTCCCAATGAGCTCCGGCATGGCCACCGCCCATTGCACTACACCAACGAGCTCAGGCAAAGCCCCCACCCTCCAATGTAGTGTTGAAAACATTCAAACCAAAAAACCGTCTCACCAAAAGACAATGTACTCGGGAGTGTAACGAGTACTTACCTTGAAGATAGATTTCCAATCTCTCACCGCTATTCCTTTTCCATCAAACACAAAATCACTCTCTCCACCTCGTGCCACCCCGTGGCACCTAGCAACTCAACAAGCGAATTAAGTTCAAGCAATGCTCGAACTTCCCATACGGCAATGCCTTCGTAAACATATCCACCGCATTATCCTTTGTGTGCACTTTCCGAAGGTATACTAGCTTGCCCTCATCCCTGGTTACAAGAAATGACTCTCTCACCTCAATATGCTTGGTCCGTGAGCTAAACTCCAAATTCTCCTCCAAATGGATAGCACTTTGGCTATCAGATCGAACATCAACACTCTCATGTTCGAAACCCAAGTCACACAATAATCGCTTCAAGTAGAGTGCCTCCTTGGCCGCTTCCACAACGGCAATCAACTCCACCTCCGTAATGGATAAAGCAACTACGGTTTGCAATCACGATCTCCAACTAATGGCTGTCCCGCCAAGTGTGAAGACATACCCGGAAGTTGATTTATTCTGATCCCTATCACCGGCGTAGTCCGAGTCACAATAACCAACCAACTTGCAACTCCTATCATCACTACCGCCAAAGACAAGTCCATGAGATGCTGTGCCTTTCAAGTATCTCATAATAGCCTTTACGACTACCCAATGCGATTTCCCCATATTAGCCATATACCGACTAACCACCCCGACGGCATTTGCAATATCGGGCCTTGCACACACCATTGCATACATCAAACTACCAACCGCACTTGCATATGACACCTTTGCCATATAAGCCTTTTCTTTATCCCCGATAGGTGATCCCTTATCTGAAAGCTTCATATGCAAAGGTAAAGGTGTATTTAACGCCTTTGCATCCTCCATGCTAAACCGGCAAAGCACTTTCTTAATGTATTCCTTTTGAGTCAATCTTAACTCAAAACGCTTTCGGTCCCTTTCAATTTCCATGCCCAAGATTTTTCTCTCTTCTCCAAGATCTTTCATTTTGAATTCCGATTTCAAAAGCATCTTCAACTTGTTGATTTTATTTTGATCCTTGGAAGCAATGATCATATCATCCACATACAAGAGTAAATACACCTAACAATCATTTCCCAACCTCTTGAAATATACGCAAGTATCCTTGATGCTTCGATGGAATCCACTTTCAAGCATGAAATGATCAAATCTCTTATACCATTGTCTAGGCGATTGCTTCAACCCATATAGTGATTTCTTCAACTTGCAAACCAATTTAGACTTACCATCTACAGCGAACCCTTCCGGTTCCTCCATGTAGATGTCTTCATCCAAGTCTCCATGCAAGAAGGCGGTTTTCACATCAAGTTTCTCCAACTCCAAGTCATGGATAGCAACTATGGCTAGTAAAACCCGGATAGATGTATGACGAACCACCGGTGCAAAAATTTCATCATACTCCTTTCCTTTCCTTTGTGAGAACCCCTTTGCCACTAACATTGCTTTGTACCTTCCATCATCCTTCACCTTGTAAATCCATTTGCACCCTATAGCACGATTTCCTTGAAGAAGTGGAACCAACTCCCAAGTTCGGTTCTTCATAAGCGATTGCATCTCTGCCTCCATGGCGCAAATCCACTTCGAGCTCTCTTTCGACTCCATGACGTCATCAAGGTCCATCGGCTCATCTTGGACTACATTGAGAGCATAGTTCAATTGATCACAAAAGCTAAGGTAGTTCCAATCACCATATCTTTCGGGAGGCCTTATTGCACGTTGACCAACCCCAGTAGCAATACTATCACCCAAACCCCTTTCGGCTCCACCTTGAGTCGAAACTTCTCTAGTATCATGTACATTACCAACATCACTACTAGAGGAACCATGTGGACTATGTGATGTTTCATCAACCGCTTCAACCCCACGAGCTTGTTTAACTCTACTACCACTTGGACGGAATGCGGGAATGACTTCCTTCTCCTTTGATTCGCCATGAAATAAATCAGGAACGTCCGATGAGCTCTCATTCACCTGGAATAAAACCGACTCATCAAAAGTGACATGACGAGAATTAACAACCTTCTTCGTTTCCGGATTCCAAATCTGATAGCCTTTCACGCCATCCGTGAAACCAAGCAAGACCCCTTTGAATGCTCTAGCTCCAAGCTTATCATTCCTCAGATCATGTACATAAACCGGGCTACCAAACACACGAAGATATATCAAGTCAACACTCTTCCCTTTCCACACTTCCTCCATAATTTTGTTACCAATGGCCGAGCACGGAATTCGATTTACAATATGCACCGCGGTTGACAAAGCTTTGGCCCAAAATCCCTTAGACAAACCCGATGTCAATCTTAAGCATCGAGCTTTCTCAAGTAGAGTTTGTTTCATTCTCTCTGCTACTCCGTTAGATTGCGGATCTCCCGGTGTAGTAAAATGTCTCCAGGTTCCGTGATGCCTACAATACTCCAAGAATTCACGCTAGACATATTCACCGCCGTTGTCGGTCCTTAACACCTTCAAAGTCTTACCACTCTCATTCTCAACAAGAGCCTTCCACACTTTGAACTTAGCAAATGCCTCCGACTTGGCCCCCATTACATACACCCATACCTTTCGAGACAAATCATCAATGAAAGAAATATAATACCTTGCTCCTCTCAAAGAAGCAACCGGTGCCGGTCCACAAACATCCGAATGAACATACTCAAGAACCTCCTTTGAGTCATGCTTGCCTTCATCGAATGATACCCTTGTTTTCTTCCCCATGACACACTCCTCGCAAAACTCTAGTTTGTTGAAACTCTCACCCTCGATCATCTCCCGTTTCCGAAGAATATCCAAACTCCTCTATGAGACATGACCCAATCTCAAATGCCGCAACCGTGTCGCATCCAAGTCACGAGAACTATCAACACCCACACAAGTCTCACCTCCTACGGTCACACCTTAAAGCAAATATATACCATGAGTCCTAGCACCTTTCATAACCACAAGTGCCCCTTTCGAAACCCTCAAGCAATCTTTCTCGATAGTGATCTTGCATCCTAGAGAATCCAATTGCCCCAAAGATATAAGCGACTTCCTAAGTCGCGGAACATAGTTAACATTGGTGAGCGTGCGAACAACTCCATCAAACATCCTTATTTGCACGGAACCACTACCCATCGACTTGCAAATAGCACCATTTTCCATAGCAATTGCATTTCCCTCTTTGACCTCAAAGGATGAAAAACAATTTCTATTTGGCGTCACATGATATGACGCACCTGAATCGAGTACCCATTCGTTACCCGAAACACCCGTTGCTACCGCCGTCAACACGTTCTCATCTATCTCACCGTCCCCACTCTCCACCTCCACGGATGAAGAAGCTACTTCCTTCTTATCTTTGTCCGGACATTCATTTTTCCAATGTCCTGCTGTCTTACAAATAAAGCACTTGCCATTTCTCTCTTTCGATTTACCTCTTCCACCGGGTTTTCTTGATTTAGAACGCCCACGGTTTCCTTTATTCACATTCTTTTCTTTCTCTACAAACAACCCATGACTACTACTAGCTCCACTACTACCTCATTCATCTCCTTCATTTGATCTCTCAACCCCTCACTAAGAAGACCCGTCTTGACATCATCTAGAGTCAAGATATCCCGGCCATAGATCAAACTATTTGAGAAACCCGTATAACGGTCCGGCAACGAACACAATAATATCATCGCCTTTTGTTCTTCCTCAATCTTCAAATCAATGGCCTTCATATTCATGAGCAAGTCATCAAAGGCATTCAAATGTGCCTTAAACGAATTACCCTCCTTCATCTTGAAGGTGAAAAACGTTCGCAACAAGATCAAACGGTTAGTGAGCGACTTCTTCATATAAAGTTCTTCCAACTTGTCCCAAATACCTTTAGCGGTAGTCTCACCACTAATTTCAGAGATCACATTCTCCCCCATAGCAAGTTGAAGAGTAGTGTAAGCCCATTCCTCCATCTCCTCTCTCTCAGCATCCGAGATATCACTTGGCAATAAGTGAGTATCAAATACTACTCGGTGCACCCGATTCCGCCTAAGAACCGCTTTCATTTTCCATTGCCACTTCTCAAAGTTATTATCACCATTCCACTTGTCAATAACCAATTGAGAACCCGACGCCGCATACGAACCCCGTACATAAGGCGCCACTCTATTCGGACTTCCGGTTGAAGGACTTACCGAGCTACTATCCGTCTCCGGCATTTTCACAAACACCTAACAAGCACCAAAACAGCTCTGATACCAACTGTTGTAACCGTTGTGATTAATCTGATTCAAGACCACTCGAATCCGATATCTAAACCACAGTCCGCTAGCGGAAGACTAGATCGTTGTTAGACTTGCAAAACCAACCAAAGCAATAAATCTAGTCACAAAACCAATATCAACCAATCACGATCAATCCAAATCTCAATCACAAGCAAGAAACTAATGACAAAGTAGCAAAAAATAAATCACATAAGGATTTATAGTGGTTCCACTAACATCTTGTTAGTGTACATCCACTTTGGAGAGAGTATTTTATTACCACGATGAAAGGAATACAAGAGATTGATCCAATAATCACTATATTTCAATATAGAAGAGTTTGAGGAGAATAGAATTGAAGAATTGGAATTAGGTTATAAACCCTAATTGTCCTTTGAGAATAACCCTTGATCCCTAATCAAGTCTTCAAGCTCTACCTAATTCACTTCAGAAAATAGCTTATATAGAGGTTAGCCAATTACCCAAATTGCCCCCGAATTAGTCACAAATCAGTTTGCTAATCTTCAGCCCGAAAATAGCCCAAAACCCGATCATACATCTGTCGAACCTCCTGGCAGACGTCTGTCATCTTCCATACATTCATTGGGCAAATGTACTCAGCACAGACGTCTGCCCCTCATTTGTCAGTCGTCTGTCTGAGCTCTCGGGAAACTGATTCCCTACAGTCAGACGTCTGACATCCCCTATGACAGGCGTCTGTCTCTCCAGACCACTGAAAATTGCACCTTCCGGCTCATATCTCCTCCATACGAGCTTCGATTTGCGAACGGTCACCTCCGACTCGAAGCTATCTTCGTCCTCTTCAATCCAACATATATAGTATTGCATATCACAACATATTTAAGACCTGAGTATGACAATTTGAAATTGTTTCATAAAATCCTTAATAATATGGTAGTAAAATATATATTATATGAGTTAGTGTCATACAAATTTATATAATTTAGTGTTTTGTATTACCAAATTTTCAGTAAAATGGTTCATTTAATTTAAAAAGTAAACCACATGGTTAGCAGGGGCGGAACCACATATATTTCAAATAGGGCAGTGGATTTTTTAAAATATATTGTTAATGACGCACCAAAAACGGATAAGGGGGCCATATTTTACTTTCACTCCATTAAAAATTAAATTTTCAAAAGGAGGCCAAATACAATTGAAAAGTAAATAAAAGAACCTGATTTACCCTCCACTCAAATACACAAAACACAGTAAAAATCGATAAGAACATACCAAATTCAGTACAAAGTTTGGAAATAACTTGCCGAAAATATATTAACAGAAGAAAAATTAAAATCCAACATATTCGGCGATAATACATCGGAAAACATGATTTTATTCGATACTCTATCGTCGAATTTGTGTTATTGTCACGACCTGATGCGTTCACCAAATTCGACGAGTACATACCATTTTAATTGTTCAACTTCTGTTCGCCGTCAACAAATATAACGTTTATGGCCGAAAATTGGCCTCCATTTTTTCCAGTAAATTGCAAACTTTTCGGTGATTTCTTCAGTAAATTCCATATGTCGTTCACTTTTATAAGTAAAAATCACGTTGTCTTATTTTTCAAAATTAAAATTTTCGTTAGAAATTGGTTCGTCCATGAAACATTGATTAATTGTTTACTTTGAGAAAAAGAAGATGATTAACGAACAGTAAAATGTAATTAGGATAAAATAATAGAGGAACATTTTGATATATAATTTACAAATTATTAAGGGGAGGCTATGTTAAATGATCCTCCCCTTAGAATTTTTTTGTTGTTGATGCAATCCTCTTAGTAATTTAAAAAAAAAAAAAATTTGACACACGCTTTACCGTTTTTGGAGGGGCATTAACAATACACTTCTTAAATTTATTTTGAAAAGGCGAAGTTCTAAATTTTTGCCCCATCTAAAATATGTTCCTTGCCCTACCTGAAGCCTACAGCTGGCTCCGCCAATGACGGTTAACATGAATTTTTCGAGTGATAAAATATTTTAATTGAATTTATATGTATAAATTATTTGGAAGAAGTAAACAAATAGAAAACGGAATACATGAGTTGAGAAGTTTGGACTTTAAATGAAATACGGATCAGATTGGTAAAGACGGAGGGTGGCCCAGTGTCGTAACAGGCTTTAGGCGGACACCCTTCTCACACAATTTTTGTGAGTTGTTACCATTCATCATTTCCCGTTTGCTGCTTGAAGGATCAAGTTTGTCTCCAACCACAAACCTTCTTATTTATCTTGGTTCCATACTTGACTATATACATTTCTGATGATGTGGGATAATTAAGCGCAGAATCAAGTATCTATTATTTTAAGCGTCTAGGTTACATAAAAATGCAATTAACTGTATATATATGCGCATGGATCATGTGAACAATCCTCCTATTTGTAAAGATCAGTGTCTCCCTGCAAGTTGCAACTAACTGATGTTGTTTCCCACCGAAAGCTCAAGCAATGGTAAATACACAGGGTACAGTATCTGCTATAGATCCATCATGATTTAAAACAAATATAAACAATCAAATCAAATTTGTTCTATCCAATAATGAAAGGATATTTGCTAAGATATATGAAGAAGATCAAACATAAGGATCTAGGAAAACACAATGTACTTGTATATGGCTAGAAAATGCACTTATTATGATCCATGCAATGCCTATGTGAAAAGGGATATAACGTTTATTATGAGTAAACCTAAGTCAAAATGATGTGTTCGATGGAACCTATTTTTGTTAATTTTGAATTGGTAGATGATTGCAATAGATTTTTGATAGATGCTCTAATTAGTTCATGCACATATTTCTCCATGGTTTAAGATTTTGTCCTTGAAAAAACAGGAAGCAAATTTCTCCATGGTCAAGGATGTGCTTAAAACACAACCAATTTGCACATATTTACAGCAGTTTCGAACTTTTGTAGATTAACACTATTTACCTCATTAACAACTAAATACAACATACAGCAAAGCACCACAATTTCATGTTCAAAATCTAAAACAGTAATCACAAACTGTAACACCTAAACCAATATAGCATCGATCACAACAAGACCAAATTGGCATAGAGAAATCCCCATCACCACAACCTTGCAAGCAACATAATTGCTCCAAACATAGCAAATTCCAGCAAAGCACCAATTATAACCAGCATTTCATAAGTTTATCCATAGCAAGACTGCAGTAACAACCAAAGGCAACATAGAGGAATGAAAACGAGCAGTTTGGAAGCCAAGTGAGGCAATCCCCTCCATTGCTAAGCAATCGCAAAGGGAAAGCAATAGGTGTTGAAAGTTTTTTTAAAAACCTTTGTCAAATATGATCCCTAGCTACGCTAAGGGAGAAGGGACTGGGGGTGGCAACCCCCCAAGGTGGGGTGTGAGGGTAACGCTCCCGCTAACGGGGTTACGTTAAAATTTAGGGCAATCACAAATGCCTCTACTGTACCAGATTTATAGACAAGCAGGCCACGTGCTCCAATGAACAAATACACATATGTTATATCCATAAACAGATAAAGCCAAAGATTTTCCTAGGAAACAATGAAACCGTACATCAAACTTTTTCATTGCAAACAACTGTAACAAGAATAAAGACAAAGTTATGCGTACAAACTTCTTGATTTAAGCAACATACAAAAATATATTCAAGTCCAAACTGTGACCTAGTTTACGTACATGTAATCCCAAAAACAAAATAACTACATTATACCATTCTCCAAGTGCAGGAACGCCGAAATGGAATGCTAAAAACAAAACCACTGCATCTTTTTTTCATATGTGCGCACAAAGATGTTGAATTTGCATGATCTAACATTGATCATCTTAAATATTAGAACCTTGACTTGTATAGTGTTCTATATCATCCTTTCCATATATTTTTCCAGCTGGACGGATGACACTTTCCTGTAAAAGTTCAAAACAACTATTGGTCATCTATTAGATTCTACTATAAATAAATGAAAAAAAAACATATGTAATTATATGCATTTCATCACTGTATGTAAAGTTAATAATCTGAGATGTTTCATACAGTAGTGTTTGTATTTCATATTGTACTAGTGTGTAACCCGTGCATTGCACACGATAATACTATCAAAAATAGTATTTATTTTTTTAATGTTAAAATGAGGATTTTGTTATGCAATATATGATAAATTTTAATGTGAAATATACAAGCTATTAAATAAAATTATTATTATTATATATGTTCAATAGTTTACATAAACAACTTGCACGTGTGTATTTGAGAATTTTTTAATCATTTTTGTTGATATAGATATACATGTTGAAATTGATATGTGTTAATAATTTATTCGATGAATCAACAAATATTGTTTAACATAATTTGTTTTAATAGGTTAAATGTAAAATTACGAAGTTACTTTAACTGTATAACGTAGCAAAAGAATTAAAATTTGCAAAAAAAAACATATTATAAATTTGTTGTGGAGTTACTGATGTCCAAAAATAATATTATAATATATAGTAAATTCTTGATATAAATGAATCATAATTAATTTACAAATTAAAATTTTCATTATCGCTGATATACATAGTTCATGTTATGTGATTTATACATATTTATAGTTGCATGAAAAAATAACTTTTTTAAATATAAATATACATACTAAAATTGGTGTATATTTTTAAGAGCTATTAGAAAAATGGATTAAATGATCTATAAGATTTTTAAATAATTAGAATTTAATATTTCATTAGTAGTTTAAACATATGGATTGAAATATAAAATATCATAAAAGAATTGAGAAGGTTCAGCAAATAACTGTAAAAATGTTAAAATGTACGTACTTGGAGCGGGAATTATTTTCTTTAATTTATGACAAATTTATTGTGATAAGTGTATAATATTTTTTTTACTATTGTTTACATATATTATTTAAATTGTGTAGGTTATTTAATTTTTTATTTAGAAGAAAACCTAATTTTGTCATTTATGTTGATATGAATATGGTGTACATTTTAAGACATCACACTCAATGTTAATTAGATGAATTAAAAATAATTTATTGATTGAATTCATTTGTTAAATTCAAAATCACATAATTAATTAAAACATATCGATTTAAATGTACAAATTTAAATGATATTGTAAGTGTTTTGTAGATAACTAATTAAATTTTAAAATGTAGGTGTTTAACTTTAATATTACAATGCAATACACGGTAAATATATTAATGTAAATGAGTTTAACTTTGAACTTGTGATGGTTATTTATGTTTATAATTTATGTTATATGATTGACGTGTTTATATATTTGAGTTGTTTTTCATTTTTTTAATATGAATATGGTTAATCCTGATGTGATTTATAAGACGAATCAATGAATAATGGTTTGCTAAAATTATTTAAATATTTTTGATATTATGTAATTAACTGTAAAATATGGTACTAAGTGTAAACTATTAGAAAAGAATTGAGAGAGACTTAAATGATAACATAAAGTTTTAAATGTAGGTATTTGAAGCTAAAAAGCATAATTTTGTCAATTTTGCATTTAAAAGAAATATTAGTTAATTAAATTTGTTTAAATTGCTTAAATATAAGATTATGTAACTAATTTAAAAACATGAACTTAAATGTAAAATGTTGGGAGCTAACTGTGAATAAATAATTATGTAAACTTTGTAATGTCCATATCAAAATGTAAAATGACAGAAAAAGTAAAATAATGTGAGAGAAATAGTAAATAAGTGTAAAGTGATAAGCTAATTTAAAACTAAAATATCTGGATAGAATCAGGGAGAATAAATAAAACTGCTAGAATTAAGGAGAGAGCTTTAAAAGTTTCCGCTTTACTCTTATTTAATAGATTCGGTTTCTATTGTATTTGTATTTTGTATTTTGTTGTTTGAATAGGCTGGACTGTAAAAGCCCACTTGTTTGTATAAATACTAAATACTTTGTATCAGTTTGGTAGCTTGAATAGAAAAACATTTTACTTTGACTAAAGCTCTCTTCTCATGGTATCGGAGCCACGGTGATATCAGATCTAGATCTAATTTTTTTTCTTTTCTTCTCGATTTCTTCCTCTTTCTTAATTTCTTCTTCTAAAATGGTGAATACCAGTTCTGAATCTATTCAATCTGATGCACCTATTCAAATTATTCAATCGATCAATTTCAACGATCCCTATTATCTCTCAAATTCAGATCATCCAGGGATGCAGCTTGGAAATCATGTATTATCAGGTTCGAATTATTTGAATTGGTGTAGAACGGTCAGGATGGCCTTGATTGCTCGAAATAAGTTGCAATTTGTTGATGGTACTCTCCCTATGCCGTCAATTGATTCAACTGATTATCAGAAATGGGTGAGAAACGACTATGTGGTTATGTCATGGATCTTGAATTCTATGGATAAAGTTTTTTCAGAGAGCTTTATGTTTGTTGAGTCTTCTTATCAACTTTGGAAGTAATTAGGTGAAAGATTTGGTCAGACTACAGCCCCGAGACTGTTTGAATTACACCAGAATCTGACTTCGACTTATCAGAATGAACTCAGTATTGCTGAGTATTATGGAAAATTAAAGACGATCTGGGATCAACTTCAGATTCTTGAAGGATTTCCCGAATGCACGTGTGGTGTTCTAAAGAATTGCTCTTGTGGTATTCTTGAAAAGGTAGTTGAAAATGATCAACGAAATAAACTTACGCAATTTTTATCTGGACTCACAATAGAGTATGTTCAGGTTACAACAAATATTTTAAGTACAGATCCTCTTCCCAAGGTTCACAAGGCTTATTATATTTTACAACAAATTAAGCACCAGAATAAGATAGCAGAGAAGAATTCTAGTCATGTTGAGACAAATGCTTTTAATGTTGTCAAGAATTTTCCTAAACCAAATCTGCAGTATGCAAGAAGAGATGCTAAAAGACAAAAAAGTGAGTTAAACTGTGAACATTGTAAGAAAAAGGTGCATTCAATTGATCAGTGCTTTAAATTGATTGGGTATCCAGAATGGTGGAATAAAGAAATTGTAGCAAAACCAAATCAAGCTTCTAAAATGGTTAATAGCGCTCAAGTTCAGTCTGATAATGGAATTCTTGGAAACAAACCAGAATATGCTGATGTTTCGAGTGCTGCTTTGAATCTTGTGACAGCTGAAGATGAACAGTTTGATCCAGTTTTAGTTTCTGCTATATATAACCAAGTCATGAAGATGGTTCAATCTTCTTTTTGCTTCTGGATTCAAGGATATTCCACTTGTTTCTTCAATGAATCATGTAGGTAAAATTTCTTCAATTACTGAAGATAATTTTACTAAGTGCACTTATCAGAAATCTTGGATAGTCGATACTGGAGCTACTGACCATGTGACATCTGATATAACACTCTTTGCTTCACTAAAAAAACTAAAAATTCCTATAAAAGTTACTCTGCCTGATGGATCTATTATTCTTGTTAATCATGTTGGAACTGTATGTTTAAATAAAAATTTACAGTTACAAAATGTATTATACATTCCTAGCTTCTAAAATAATCTTCTTTCTGTAGGAAAGATTCTTGATCAAAATAGTATCACAGCCAAATTCACAAATTCTTCTTGCTATTTTCAGGACCTTGAATCGAATGTAATTCAAGCAATTGGATCAAGGATTTCTGGTTTATACAGATTGTCTTTTTCATCTTTCTTATGTTCTGTTTCTTCAAATTTTCATTATGTATTCAAGAATAATTGTTCTCTTGCTTTTATAAACAATACTATTACATCATGTAACAAACCTAGTGTTGATATTCTTCATGCTAGGTTAGGTCATCCTTCTTTTAATAAAATGAAATGTATTCAAAATCTTTATCAGGCAGAATACTTAAGGATTTTACTTGTGAAGTATGTGTGTTAGGAAAACATTATAAATTTCTTTTTTCTCATTCTGATTCATATGCTGAATTCCAATTTGATTTAGTACATATTGATTTATGGGGAAAGTATCATATACTAGCCTTTTGCGGTGAATCTTATTTTTTAACTATTCTTGATGATCACACAAGAAACACTTAGACATATCTGCTTCACTCTAAAGTTCAAGTAGCCTCTGTTATTAAAGATTTCATTGAATATGTCTTAACTCAATTTGAAAAGAAAGTTAAAGTTTTCAGATCAGATAATGGCATTGAGATTCAAGAATCTTGTAGAAATTTGTTTGCATCAAAAGGAATAGTTCACCAAAGATCTATACCAGGAAATCCACAGCAGAATGGTAGAGTTGAAAGAAAGCACAGGCATTTGGTTGAAACAGCAAGAACAATTAGAATTCATGCGGGTATGCCATATAAATTTTGGGGTGATTGTCTCTTGGCTGCTACTTACCTTATAAATTTGATGTCTAGTTCAGTTTTGGATTGGAAAACACCTTATGAATCGCTAATGAGTAGAACCCTGATTATGAACATCTTCGAGTCATTGGTTGTTTATGTTTTTCTTTTCAAAAACCACATGATAAGTTTGCTGAGAAGGCTAAGAAATGTGTTTTAATTGGATATCCTTATGCACAAAAAGGATATAAATTGTATGATATAGAAACACATAAAATTCTATTCAGCAGAGATGTTCATTTTGTTGAGAATGTTTTTCCTTTTGTCAGTAAATCAGATTCTGTTCATAGTAATGATTCTTCAACTGGAACTTCAGTTTTAGTTAATCCAGCCTTAGATCAAAGTGATCTTGTATTTCAGAATTCAAATGATAATACAGATGGTCAAAATGAATCAGTGTTAATACCTTCTGATGTTTCTAATGACACAAATGCTTCTCATAATGAAGATCAGTCATTACATGTTTCTCCTACAAGTGATGTTTCTCCTGTTCAATTATTACCCACTAGAACTTCTTCCATAGCTTGTCAAATACCAAAGAAATTTAGTGACTATGTTACTGGAAAGCTTCCTACTAGACAAGTAAATAATTCAATTTCAGTTAATGGATTCAGCGAGTCATCTTTTTATCAACTTAATGACACTGAGTTGCACAGCTTAGCATAAGCGTTTTCTTCTTTTGAACCATATTCTTATAATCAAGCCAAGTGGTTTCCAGAATGGGTAAATGCTATGAAACAAGAGTTAGACGCTTTAGAACAAAATGATACTTAGCAGCTTGTTCAACTTCCTTCTGGTAAAAAACCTATTGCTTGCAAATGGGTTTTTAAAACAAAATTCAAATCAAATGGTGAAGTAGAGAGATATAAAGCAAGGCTAGTTGCAAGAGGAAATAGACAAATTTCTGGTAAGGATTATAAACATACTTTTAGTCCTGTTACTAAACTTACAACAGTTCGAATTGTGGTAGCCGTGGCTGCAGTTAGAAATTGGTCAATACAACAATTGGACATTAATAATGCATTTCTGCATGGTTATCTTCAAGAAGAGGTATATATGCTTCCTTCTGCAGGCTATGATAGAGCACATTCAGGACAAGTTTGTAAATTGAAGAAATCCATTTATGGTTTGAAGCAAGCTTCTTAGATGCTGGAATCAAGAGTTAAGTAAGTTTTTAATAACATGGGGTTTTGTTCAATCAAAATAGGATTATTCTACGTTTCTTTTTGGAAGAGACAATGATTTTGTTGTGCTAGTTGCTTATGTTGATGATTTGCTTGTCACTGGAAATAATTCTTCTATCATTGACATACTAAAAGCTGATCTTCATAAAGCATTCACAATCAAAAATTTTGTTGATATCAAGTATTTCCTTGGAATTGAAGTCTCAAGATCAAGATCTGGAAAAAATATTTAATCAGAGAAAGTATATTCTTGATTTACTTCGAGACTATAAAATGAAGGACCGTAAATCAGCAAGCTTTCTAATGCAGAAGGGTTTGAACCTTAGTAATTTTGAAGGAGAACTTCTTTTAGATCCTAAAATGTATAGAAGAATGATTGGTAAACTTTTATATTTAAATATGACAAGACCAGATATATCTTTTTTCCCATTGTCCAGTGGTTGTATGTTTGGAGATGGTTTGTCTAAACTGAATATATATCCATGTGTTTATAAAATGGCAATGAGTGCAAATTATGTTTTAAGAAAAGCATCATTCCACGTGCCTTGCTTGAATATCCAAAAAATCAAAACGTTGTTTCATAGTTGACATTAGAAATAGCATGAACAGAAACCAATACAAGTAGCGCGCTCAAAAACATGTTCATGTTAGTGAAGCTCATATCATAGCAAGGCGCCTAGGGAAGATGATTTCATGGTGAGTCCTTTGTAGGTAAGGCATTACACGTTACACTTGTATCCAATTTTGTTTATTACAGTACAAGCTATCAGATTCTTATATCACTATTGGAAAGCTAATTTTACCAATTTATGATTACCACCATTTTGGGTTATTCATTACTTATTCAACATTACTCGGTATAAATGACCGCGATGACGACACGCCGCTGCAGAGATTCCGAATTGTGACCAGAAAACTCATCGAAGCAACCCAACTCTTCCCTTTTGATGTAAAAATAAAATCATCAATATAATGTACCTGTCATTTATAGATCATAAGATGTGCAAATACAGATTTAATCTTCATATGTCAATGTCAATACGGTAGGTAATATTCCTGAAAATCAAGGATCGTTCATCAAATTTTCATTATTTTATGTTCATACAATGATACAAACAGCAAAGTAGTCTATAAAATAAAGGTACGGAACAAAGAACTTTAATAAGAATCATTATTCATTTCTAATTAGCAGAGTAATAATATATGCATGTAGGCAAAAACTATTTAAAGAAATACAAACCTCGGCTGTGTCTTCTGAAGTGCAGATAATTATGGGCATACAACCATATTCTAGAGGAAGAATATTGACTTGGTGATCTACAATGACAGAATTCTGTAAAGTGATAACCAAAGTCTATATAAGAGTGGTTGAATGAAATTAGCTAAAAAGCACATGGAGATAAATAAAAAAGTTTCAATAAAGGGTATGCTTTTGGACACAATTTGTGTACAATAAATCTACATCATTTGATCACTAGAGAATTCCATCACTGCATATGATGATAAAATAATCCAACATTCCGTCTCTCAATTTGGGTTTAGTTTTATGTCTAAATAGTCATTCGTATACACACACATACACATTATCTTATTCGAGAAGGAAAAGTTTACATCTAACAGGAGAGCCAACTGGACAGGATAATGAAGTTTGAAAGTAACTACAGCCAACTGAGACTGATTTCCATCTCTGTAAAAACCAGTAAATTGTTCATTTGTAAATACATGAATATGACCTGAATAGGTAACTTCTTCTCAACAAAAAAAATGGTAAAAGCTACCTCTGAATATGAATATCATCAACTGTGCCGCAGTAAGAGAAGAACATGAACAAATCTTCTGGTGTTGCTTTTGCAGAAATATTAAGTACCTGGACCCTAAACTGAATAACAGCCATTAAAGAGAAGTATATGTCGGATTTAATGGCATAATGGTTAAAAAAAGAAATAAGTAAGATTTGTCTAACAAGGCATAAAAATAAAGTCACTCCAAGCATCAATTTAGTTAATTGCATACAAGCCAAGGTTAGAATACATACAGCATGACAAATTAAACTAGAAAAAAAATCAAAAAACTTAAATTGGTAGATTTAATAAGAAACTGGGATCAGATAGGTAAAGATGGAGGGTGGCCCAGCGTCGTAACAGGCTTTAGGCGGACACCCCTCTCACACTACTTTTGTGAGCTGTTACCATTCATCACTTCCCTTTGCTGCCTGAAGGATCATGTTTCTCCCACCACCCCGAGATCGTACTTTATACATAGTTCCGTATTTAATTGAAGCATTTTTGAAGGTGTGGGGCTAGGCCCAGAATATCTACGTTTTAAGCATAGATCATGTGAGCAATGCAATTTGTGAAGTTAAGCTTCTCGCTGCAATCGCTGTGTCTCGTTGAAAGCTCAAGCAATTGTGAATAAACATGGCACAACTTCTTCGACTGGTCCATTATGCGTTAAAATTGACCAGTCCGATTTTAAAATAAAAAAGAACCCAGTATGTGGCCTATGAAAGAACCAATGATACAAGTAATAAATCGTGCAGCAATATGGCAAGTATGCGATTGAATACACATTATTTTGCAGATCAATAGATAGATACATCATTCAAGCATTTATAGTTCAAATTTCAGTTCAACCTCATTTGAGTTTGCCATAAATATAGATAGTAATCAATCATGTTTGCAATGTCCAATCTTTAATACAGTGTAGTTTAAAACAGCAAAGGGAAATGTTACTGAAGATAGAATGCAACAGGCATGGTATACAAGGAATCATAAGTCAATAGCTTTAGCCTACAACTCACACAAACAATAAATAATATAGTTAATATTGTTATGGCTATTGTTATGGTTTTAGACACAAAACCATGTAGTTTTAGCACCACGCTGATATTATACCCAAGAATCAACTCATTAGAATGCATCAAGCAAAGTTTGGAAGGAAAAAGGCAATATTTGAAATTGATGAATTAAGGAATTGGGATCAGATAGGTAAAGATGAGGGTGGCCCAGTGTCGTAACAGGCTTTAGGCGGACACCCTTCTCACACAATTTTTGTGAGTTGTTACCACTCATCATTTCCCGTTTGCTGCCTGAAGGATCACATTTGAGCCCAACCACAAACCTTCTTATTTGTACCTGGTTCCACATTTGACCATATACATTTTTGATGATGTGGGATTAACTGTATATATGCGCACATGGATCTTGTGAAAAATGCTATTTGTAAAGTTCAGTGTCTCCTTACAAGTAGCAATTAACTGATGTGTCAAGCTCAAGCAATGGTGAATTGGATAGATCCCCATGCATTGAAACAAGCATAAACAAAATTCAAATTTCTTCAATCCAATAATGAAGGAATATTTGCCAAAATATATGACGAAGATCAACCTTATGGACGTGGGAAAATACAATTTACTTGTATATAGCAAGAAAATTCTCTTATTATGATCCCTTCGATGCCTATGTGAAAAGGGTTATGTAATTAAACCAAAGGGAAAATGATGTGTTTACTTTAAAAACAATGGAATCTAATTTGTTAATTTTGAATTGCTTGATGATTGCAACAGATTTTTGATAGATGCTCTAATTAGTTCTGTTGGATATGTTTTACAAACATTAGGTGAATTATTAAAAATGATTGAATAAGTGTATGAATGGCTCCTATGTTTGAGTAGTCCCACGTAATGGGATTATAGGGAAGAGGCAAGGATTTATACTTGTTTCTAAGAAGTCATGTTGGGGCCTTGGCTCCCAATACATGCATTGTTGTGAGGAGGGAGACCATGCATCATGACCACCACACACGCGCGCGCGACCGACCTTACTCGACTCGACCCGGCTCGGGCTTTGTGGTGTAGGCACTTATATTTTTGGACCATAAAACTTAGTTTTTTCGAACCGTTTTTTTTATGGAAAAATTATTTTGCGCACCGATATTTATTCTGCAACGGAAAAGTTTTGCAACGGTAAAATAATTAATCCCCCGAAATTTTAGCAGATCCGATATTTTCTCCCAAAACCTAATTCTCGTTCTATATATATACTATTTTATCTGAGACGAGAAAAACACCGAATTTTATATTCTCTTCTTCTCAGCCGCCATTAAAACTTCTAAGAAATTTCGAGTAGTATTTTTTCCCGAAAGTGCAAATCTGCACTGATTTGTTTGTGCAAGCAAATCAGTTACTATTTTAGAGGCTGTTTTATCCTAGAGGCGGCGGCGAAGGAACGAATTGGTTTGCACCTCTGACCAAATCGCCGAATCGTCTTCAAGAAAGCGACCTAGTTCGCGATTCAGCCATTGTTTTCCAACAAGTTCACGCAGATTTAAGTTTTTTTTTTTTTCATGAATAAATAAATAGGAAGCAAATTTCTTCCTTGGTGAAGGATACGCTTGAAACCCTTTTTGCACATTCAATTCCACAGCAAAAATAATGATTCCACAGAACAAACAATATGATTGCCAACGAACCTGAACCTTATGCATATTCCAGTCATTGTGAATAACACAACTCTGTAAAGGCTGCAGTGTTAAACTTGCAGAGAAAATACCCATTACCACGGGGTGCACGACAGTTTTTGGTCATAAAACAGCAACCATACAGTTGTATATGGATATATACTTGTAACGGAAAATCTAACCGACCATACGTACCAAACCGAGTTAACTGCTCAGTACCGAACCGACTTAACGGCCTTAATCGGTTAACCAACACATGGGTTAACCGGACGACTTTAACCGGATATTTTGGCTTTGGCTCACAGTTAACAATAATTAGATCGGTTGGTTAACCATTAGCCGACACTATAATCAAACAGGTTGATTTTTTACGTCAATTAATGGCACTATAAGAAAGTAAGCTATACTTGCAACAGTTTGTGTTTGTATTTTTTGCTGGTTTTCCCTTAACATATACTGCATCAAGCTCATTTCTTCATCATATGTCAGATCATTGGACACCTGCATTCTTTGCTCACTTTCTACAGCTGCATGCAACATTCTTCTGGAGTCTGCATGTTCTAATTGTTCATCTGTTCAGATTTGGCTTTGTTGCTCTTGTCGTCTGCCATACTTCATGAAGAAGCTGCACCTGTTGAGAGACGACACTCAATGCCGGCCCAAGTGGGAGTTGATAGATCCATCAACTATGGCAACTGACTCAACGAGGCAATAAATAGATAATTGGTATCTACAATTTGTATGTTTAAGCAGTAAGTAACTTGAAAGGATGAGAAGGGAATATTATAACTGGGGTTTTAATGGGGAATAGTATAGGTTAGAAAACAATGGACAAACTGGACAACGTGCAAAGTGAAGATTGGCTACACCCAGTGCGGTGGTGGCTGGGCATTTGTAGGGTTGTATAACACAAATTTCATTTTAAAAACCCATCAAAACATAGAACCACTATATTTAAGAGCGGTGCTAAATGCACCAAGTTAAATACCTCTTTTTACCAAAAAAAAGAAGAATAAAAAAAAATGCCTTTTCATTTTATCCAATGTGGATGATACCGTACTACCGAACAACAGTGTAAGATCATTTGAAAGGTTGTTTGATTTTTTTTCAAAACAACACATAAGATCGGTAGCAGAATGTCGTTCGTCAGTATAAAATCGTTTGTTTTAAACTGCCTATGTTGCTGGTGTACTGTTGTTCGGTAGTATGAAATGGTTTGTTGAATGGATAGCACGAAAATAAGTGATTGGTATTTTGAAGTGTGTAATCTATGATGTTGGGTAAAATGAAGTGTGAGTAAAATGAAGTTCATAACGTGGTGCATTTAGCACTGCTCATATTTAATGATTTTGTGACAATTTTTTACATTCTTTGACTCATACCCAGACGTTACTAACATAAGATAACTCGTTCACTTTTTTGTGGACATGTTCATTTTTGTTATGCGTCAAGATAGTATGACATAGTGACAAGGTGTGTAGCTATTGAATAAGAGGTCGGGAGTTTGAGACTCCCATTAGACCTATATGGTTGATGTATTAACCAATTTCGAAAAGAAAAAAAAAAGTCTTTTTCATGCATATTTTAAAGTTGACGCTAATTCGTTAATTGAGATTTAAGCTTTTGTTGATGAACAAACATGAAACGAATTTTTCCTTGGCCAAAATTATGCCTAAAACATAGCTTATTAGTGTTAGAATGAACTAAGCTCATGATCTTAAAGAGGTTAATAAAGGGAAAGAGACACAAAGCATAACATATACATGCGGTAATGCAATTGGCATAGGAAACTACAATTTCCAACGCCTGCCCTACGCCAAATATAGTGTCAAAAATCCAAGCGTGGCAAAAATATTTCTTACGTTGTTCCGTCTCCATGCGTAGTACAGTTTCTTTCCTATGCCATATTTCCTGCGCTAGCCAACCATTTCGTACACTGTTGCTACACTCAAAAAGTGTCCTATGCTGGTGTCACGACAAATATTTCTTACTCGTTAGTTACGCCATACATACTCAACTTCAATAAATACAATTAAAAAATTTCCTACGTTTTTCCTACGCCATATTAAGTATTTTCTATCATATTATTGCTGCTCATATTTTAACCCAACATGATAAACTTATATATAACATTATCAACAATAATACTAAATTACACCAACAAAAAACAATTTCATAATCATTAAATATGATAAACAATTCTCTATAATATCTAATTAAGTATAGACACTGCTACATCCATGAGTTTAAACTAACATCAATAACGACGCTTAACACGCTAAATGCTAAACACATGGATAACATAAAATGAATAACTTCAAGATTTCTCTGATTGATTTTGTCCTGCATCTCCAGTTAAGCGCCGACACACTAGATTTTTGAACTTCCAAAAGGAATTTTTAAGTTCTTACAGCTCGTCTTAGCGTGCTTCACTTCTTCCGTCAACTGAGTTTTCTCTTGTGCAAATTGAGCTGAAGTGTTATCAACTCATCCATCATTGATTGAGTTATCCCCTGACTCGAGCTTATGTGTCCTACCATACACCTCCCACAAGGTAGGCTCTCTACGATACTCATCAAACTACAAGAAAAAAAAATGTTATCACAATCTTATTATGGATTATTCCAAATGCTAAATAAATTTAATAAACACAAGTTTAAACAAACTATTTTTATGTTTAGTGCCCATCAATAATCAGTACATGAATCTGTCTTATTACAATAAACTACATAATAGTCAGAATTAAAGAAATGGCACGAATAAAAGTACATCACCTTAACACGACAAAGACTGAGCAATCCAACGACACAAAGTACCAAATAAACAAATGGAACAAAAGTAATATTCGCCAGCCTGAAGTAAACACCTATCCCGCAAAAAGAGATGCACACTAGTTATATTATGACCAAAAACATGTTGTCATGTGTTGACCCGCTTTTTAGTCAAAGCAGTCACACATGAAGTCTCTGATCAACAATACGCTCCAGTATTGGAAGCATCATCAGAAGACAGGCAGCGATTTGGTCGAAATCGCATCACAAACAAAGAACGGCCCGAAACTCCTATCAGACGATCTTTTTTCGGTCTGAAAATAGCGATTACGGAGCTAAGCTCGGTAACACTTGTAGATCTCTGAATTAGCTTCAGTTTGAGCTTTGGTTTGGCTCAATCGGACTTGCGGTTTGAAAGTTACGCCCGTTTCCGTGAAAGCATGCAGAACCGGAAACATGGATTTTGAAGTTACCATCACCACGCATCAGTTCGGATCGGATCACCCCTGTAAGGGTCGGTTCGGATGAGGAAAATTGGCATTGGATATTTGGCACACATCAGTCCGGATCGGGATAGGAGGACCCGATCCGATTTGGACATCTGCACAGAAGTGCACACACGCATTCAGCCCAGGGAACTGGTTCGGTTCGGATCCGATCCGAACCGACCTGACCTGCTTCTGCACTACTTGAATTTGACCTATTCTTGTGGCACCATTTCCTCCTACTTTCATGGATCGCCGTCCACATGGCTCCACTTGGCAAAACCCGAACAAAGGGACATCTTCCTCTACTTTTCGAGATCAACTCCGATCGTGACACGTGGCATATCCGAACCGGACCACCCAGAAGCTTCTCTATGCCTATAAATACACCGTGAGATGGACATTTGAAGGGATCTTTTCGGTTCTAACTGGTCATGGCTTCTACCACTACTTCACACAAGGTCATTGCTCAATGAAGAAGCCAAGTTCCACATAATAACACGAGGATTTCGTGTATAATCTCCACTTTTCTCACTTCTTTTCATTGTAAACACGAGGATTTCGTGTATAAACGGCAAGCAAACAACATTGTAATAGCTTCTTAGGATTTAAGAAACTATAAAGTGGACGTAGGCTTGAATTGAGCCGAACCACTAAAAATCTCGTGTGTCTCCTCTTTATTTTACGGTTTTTTCTGCATTAACCTGTGATTGTGAGGTTTTCACATAGCATTTGGGTGTTAGGCCCAGATTTCGGTCTAACATTTTGGCGCGCCAGGAAGGGGGGGGGGGGCACACGACAACTTCGACTTCTGCTTGGATTGTTTAGCTGTTGGATCGATGGCTAAGCGTAAGGTTTCCCGTGTTGAAGACGAAGACACGAGAAACGAGGCAAGCCATGAAGCTTCCTCATATGAAAACCCATCAGAATACTTAACCAGAGACGAAATGGAAGACGTTCTCGTTGAATTGAAAGCTCAAATGGCAAGGCAAGACGATCTCCTCCGCAAACAACAGGGGATGATCGACCAATTCTTCGCTCGGATGGAAGGCAGGTCGAGTGGCAACACACAACTCGCTGGAAATAACACGGAAATGGCTCCAGCAGGGATAAGCAACCGGATCGGTTCGGATCGGATCCGAACCGAGGGCCAAAATCTGAATCCAACGCATATGGAAATGGGGGGCATTCCCCACCGGGTCGGTTCGGACCCGATCCGAACGGCAACCCTACATGAGCTTGGGGGCAGCAGCCTCCCCTTTGGAAATCAAGGCTTCGCTCCGGTTCGACCTACATCCGCTCCGGTTCGGATGAACAACCAGGCACCAACTCCAGCTCAATGGCAACAGGAAACTGCTCGGAACAGCGGGCCAGAACCGGGTCGGATCAGAATATCTAACCCGAACCGTGCACATCATTACGAACTTCCTCGCTTCTCCGAGCCACAGCACGGGGGCACCTCTGAACCGAACCGGATGGCCTTCCAAGCTCCCCATACTTTTCTGAACTCTTCTGGATTCAATGTTGGGGGCACCAGCTCTGACCTTAGCAGCTTGCAACAACTCTTTGAAGGCGATCGGCTCGCCAACCTCATTGAACGCCTCTCGAGAGGCCGCACCTATTAGAATAACATGGATGATGTCAATCACAATCCATTCACTCAAAAAATCAGGAATTCCCGCAACCCACCAGATTTCAAACTTCCACAACTGGAGCCCTACAACGGCAAGACAGATCCTACCGTGCATCTGATGCGCTACAAACGTCATATGGAAGTTCAATCGGCATCGGAAAACGTCATGGCAAAATGCTTCCCTCTGTTCTTGAATGATATTGCTGCTATGTGGATTCGGCAGCTGGAATCTGAATCGATCAACAGCTGGAACATGTTGGTCGCTCGCTTTATTGAACAATTTCGGGTCCACATCGCTCGATCCAAGAATGTAATGTCACTAACTACAATCAAGCAGAGGCCCAGAGAAACTCTGCGTTCATTTTTGGAAAGATTCAACATTGCAGCAGCATCAGTTGACCGACCTGAGCAATCTATGGTATTGATGGCGGCAGTATCCGGCGTTCTGGACAACTCGGAGTTCAAAAAATCCTTATATCGAGACCCACTAAGGAATCTCAGCGAATTCTACCTTGAATCGGATAGGTTTCTACGTGAAGAAGACACAACGTCCGAAAAGAAAATTCTCGATGTTAACATGTTCAAAGACGGAGAACCGTCTGATTCTGGTAAAGGCAAAGGAAAAGCTGCCGTCAAGAATGACCGCAATGCTCAGCCCCGAAGAGGGCCCAGATATGAAAAGTACACCTAACTCAATTCGACCTTGACTGACATCTATATAAACACAAACGGTGACGTCTCCTATCTAAAGCCTCCCAGGAGGGAGCCATCGCAAAGAGAACGCAATCCTGGAAAATACTGCATGTTTCATGATATGGACGGTCATGACACGAATGACTGCAGACATATGCGAGACTTGATTGAGGAACGGATTAGACGCGGAGAACTACCGGAGTATGCGAAACAACCTACAACGCCTGCACCAGCGCTACCTCCACCTGCTCCCCGGAGAGGGAATGACCCTGGAACGAGCTCCCGTGGGCTCATCATCAACTGATCTGGATTGGATCACTCTGCATTTTCAGCATTTCTTAGGATTTAAGATATGTCTCTTTGCTTTTTTTAGGTTTTCCGATTGGCTAAATCGGAGTACACACGTTCGGGGTTAGGATTTAGCTCCAAAACGTGCTCTGGACTCGATAACAAACCAAACAGGATTTGCTTTGGTTTTGTATTTTGAATTGAATAAGGAAGGACTTTCCGAGCATGGATTATGTTTGGCGAATTTAAGTGTCTTGTCAAGTTGTGGCAGGATTCTCAATCTCAATTAAAGTATGGCTTATACTTATCTCGGACCCCTAGGCATGGATTATGCCTAGGGACAGACTGTCTTGTCAGATTTTGGCAAGTATAGCTCTATCCCGACATGAGTATGAATTGTACTCACTAGGATGCTTAAGTATGGATTATACTCCGGAACGACGAATGATCTTGTCAGGATTGGGTAAAGGAACTCAATAAAACTTGAGTATGGCTTATGCTCAGTTTGAACTTCCCGGTATGGCTTATACCCGGAAGGTTAGGTCCCTCGCCAGGTTTTGGCAGGATGATTCGAACGTCCCTCGAGTATGGTTTATGCTCAAACAAACGCCCAAGCATGGTTTATGCTCGAAAGTGTAATCAACTTTGTCAGGATTTGGCACACCTTTTTGCTCTCTTTTCTTCGCAGGTATGGATTATACTTGCAGCTGGCAGGCCCGGCGTGGCCTTGGATTTCTTGGATTATCCAGAACACATCTTCCTTCAACCAGCAAGATATGTTCTGGGGGGGGGGGGGGCAAAATGTTGACCCGCTTTTTAGTCAAAGCAGTTACACATGAAATCTCTGATCAACAATATGCTCCAGTATTGGAAGCATCGTCAGAAGACAGGCAACGATTTGGTCGAAATCGCATCACAAACAAAGAACGGCCCGAAACTCCTATCAGACGATCTTTTTTGGGCCTGAAAACAGCGATTACAATGCTAAGCTTGGTAACACTTGTAGATCTCAGAATTAGCTTCAGTTTGAGCTTTGGTTTGGCTCAATCGGACTTACGGTTTGAAAGTTACGTCCGTTTCCGTGAACGCATGCAGAACCGGAAACATGGATTTTGAAGTTACCATCACCACGCATCGGTTCGGATCGGATCACCCCTGTAAGGGTAGGTTCGGATGAGGCAAATTGGTATTGGATACTTGGCACACATCAGTCCGGATCGGGATAGGAGGACCCGATCCGATTTGGACATCTGCACAGAAATGCACACACGCATTCAGCCCAGGGAACTGGTTCGGTTCGGATCCGATCCGAACCGACCTGACCTGCTTCCGCACTACTTGAATTTGACCTATTCTTATGGCACCATTTCCTCCTAGTTTCATGGATCGCCTTCCACATGGCTCCACTTGGCAAAACCCGAACAAAGGGACTTCTTCCACTACTTTTCGAGATCAACTCCGGTCGTCACACGTGGCATATCCGAACCGGACCACCCAGAAGCTTCTCTACGCCTATAAATACACTGTGAGATGGACATTTGAAGGGATCTTTTCGGTTCTAACTGATCATGGCTTCTACCACTACTTCACGCAAGGTCATTGCTCAATGAAGAAGCCAAATTCCACATAATAACACGAGGATTTCGTGTATAATCTCCACTTTTCTCACTTCTTTTCATTATAAACACGAGGATTTCGTGTATAAACGGCAAGCAAACAACATTGTAATAGCTTCTTAGGATTTAAGAAACTATAAAGTGGACGTAGGCTTGGATTGAGCCGAGCCACTATAAAAATCTCGTGTGTCTCCTCTTTATTTTACGGTTTTTTCTGCATTAACCTGTGATTGTGAGGTTTTCACATAGCATTTGGGTGTTAGGCTCAGATTTCGGTCTAACATCATGTAAAAACAGGAAGCAGAAACATTTCGTCATAGTTCCATGAAAAATGTCAGTATGCTGCACCAATACAAAAGCAGCAAGTTGAATAACACATTTGTACAGTTTCATCCTTCATGACATTTCAACAAGATATACAATTAGTTAACCAGGGAAACATATCAATTTTCCACAAACAGTTGTAGTTTCAGACTACAACCAACATAATCACAAAATTGAATTTAGAACACGGAAAGAACATCCAATATAAATATGCCTGGGCATGACATCGATGTTGAAAATTAAAATGGCATACCAATTATTTCGTGACTGAATAGGTACTTGCAAAATGAGGCAACTTACCATATTGAGAGTAATCATTATGATTTCCGGTTCTCAATCGAGCGTTTCAGGTCCATTTCAACTTGGCTAATAGTCCACTGCATACCCTCTAACTTCTGCAGCAAGAAAATATTCGGAAAATGAAGTGGGTAAAATACAATAACCTTGTTAATAGTAAATTAGCATAAGTCACCCACCTTCACTATGTCATGATAACATCGTCCATCAACGCATTCCATATATGAAAAATAACCTACATAAGACCACAAATTTGTACCCAATATAGTTATTACTATTGATTTGCAGCACTAAAATTACCATGAATCCTTTGAAATTAATGTAGTTTTGATTTAGGGTTTTCTTTTAGAATCAAAAAAGTTCTCAGCAAGTTAGGGTACATAACATTATGGAACGAGAACATATTCAATAAATTTCAGAACTGTGTAAGTGTGCATACCAATGTCATGTCCTTGCATCAAGTCATGGTACACATATTACAAATTACCTACATAGCTTTCTCCAGCTTTATATATGTCACGAGACTGAGGGAACCTCTTAAATCATTTGACAAGGAATGTATAAGAGTAGTGTGCTGTTGTAATTTTGTATTGCAGATCACCATGAGAATTACATAATAAATTCTCCAAAAAAAAAGATTGAAATATAAAGAGAAAGGAAGCAGCAACTGATTTACCAGTTATGGTGTCTCCAAGATTATCCAAGTCGGAGTTCGTGACGGAGTAGGAGAATTGGCAACTACCTACATTTAAATTACCCAATTGAGTGCCTGTTGTTGCCATGCCATTATCGACTATATACCATTGCCTACAGCTAGAATCAATTTTTTAACCCAAATAAAGAATTTCCCAATACTGAGGATCATTTCCATCAGCAGTGTATTCACCACTATTACTATAATTATACTGGTTGTCTACAGAACTTGTATTTAAGCTAAATTTGTCAACAAATTCACCAGAATTATCAGCTAAAGGTGCTTGATAGGACCCAAAAAAATCAACGTTGTAGATATTCTCAAAATCTTTTGAATCATTGATAAGTGGCATTAAAATCACCCCATTTGACCTATTTCATGCAAGTTCCTTTTGAAATGTTACCTTTTGTATCAACCTCTACTCCATTAGAATTTACAGAGATAAACACTTCTAATATCAAGTCATTATTATCAAGATGCACTGTACTGGAACTATCCTAATTCTGTACAAGAACTACATTTATGCTTATATTTTCAGTTGTACTCTCTACAAATCATCTATTCACATCCTCAACCAAAAAATCAGAATAATCGGAAATTTGATTTCTCACGATTTCGTTTGAAATATCACTACTACAAGCCACCCACTTAACCTCTTTAACACGGGTTTGTCAAGATATACCGCTCTTAGCTCCAAAATCTAGCCCACTAAAATTGTCACTCATTGCCAGGCAACGGTTCTTTTCGGATACATTTAGGTTCTCAACAGAAAAGCTCAAGCAATCAAAAGTTGAACTATTTTCGCATTCACTTGATCAAACCACACTAAAGGCTTCCCATTGAACCTCTTTCACATCACTTTGTTTACGTAAATCGCTTTCTACACCACCGAGTTCTATCTCTCTGTTACATTTAGTCAAAGTCAAACCATCATTCTTTTCAACATCATTACTCTTCAAACTCCCATTATTTTTGCTGAAATCAGATTCTATGCTTAAATTTGATAAATTCTTTGAAAGTCCCTTCGTGTTGGACTCTGAATCATCCAATTGCCCATTGTTAACATCCATATGTTTATATTTCTTACGTGATTATTTTAAAATACAATTATTTCTTCAATTCCCCATCGTTAACATCCAATTCCCCATCGTTATTATTTCCGCTGATATGTTTTCTCTCTGTGTACTATCGCAGCTGTTCCATACTGTTTATTTTTGGTGAAATACAAAATTGCTTAAAAGATAAGAAAAATCAAACTATTTCTAAGCCATTTAGGGTAGGTCAATTTTAGAGAATGCAGCACCCAGAAATGAAATGCAAGTTTGATGAACTCCAACATAAATAAGTTTCAGTAATTAGGGATTTATTGCTTAATTAACATGTCAAATAAAATTTTGTGGCCAAGTTGATGAAGACCAGCACAGAAGAAATATTCAAGGTGAAGGTTTGTAGCTTAGTTTACTATCGATATCGAAATAATGGGTACCAAAGTAAATTAACGATTTCTTGTCATATGGTTCGCAAGAAATCCGGCTAAGCAAATATTAGGAATTTTTGTTAATATCTAAATAAATAGTTTTCAAGGGGACATGTCTAAAATCTACTTCTTCAGGATTAATAAATATTGACTGAAACCCCGATTCGTATTCACTGAAATAAGCCAATTTATATAACTTCCAAAGGTCAGTAACCGTTTGTTTCTCTATACCATACGGTATGGCAGTTTATTAATAGAAATGAACAGGAGTGCAACTAGTGTCCTTAAATTAAAAGTGGCTTTTATTCCCAACTTCATGTGAATGCACGCTAAAGAATGAAGTGGCTAAACATATATAAATATAAACAAAATATAACATATAGTGCATAGCCTTTTTCAGATTGATCGAAACTCAGATAAAGGTGTAATTATAGACTGAAGCTTCACTTTACCTCCTCGCTTGATTTAATACTCCATTAGTTTTTAGTACATTCACATTCCTTTCACTCTACTAATATACTTATTATGCTGTTGCTTTTCATATCCTAAACAAGCTTGTTGAAGACTAGCTGGTTTGCTAGAATGAAAAATAATTACCACGAAAAATACTCATCTGATCAGATTACATGAACCCCCACCCCCCCCCCCCAAAAAAATCGTCTGGCTAATTTATATAGGAAAATTGCCATGGAAAGCTCTTTGACAATGATTTTTTTTTTTCGGCTAACTTACAATGATAGAGACTCTCAAATTTTCATAACAAGATAACAATCGCTAAAAAATCAACTAGAAGCAAAAAAATTCTGGATCAAAATGGGAACCTCAGGGCAGCATCAGAATGATGATCCAATGATGTTGTACCATATTTCTCATGCTTGATCAATGCTAATTATGCATTTGTCAAATTTTCAGGCAAATTCTGTAAGATAATCCTCACTGAAAACACCAAGATTGATTTGGATAAACCTTTTATACTGTAATTGATCATACAAGCATCACTGGGGTGGTTTGATTCTAAGTATTTCAAGCATTGTTGGGATAGTTTAAAAAATGATTTTTGGCAATCATCGCTTAAAATCCAAGCATCAGGTAATCATAAAATCAAGTAATTAGTATAAAATACCTATTTCGAATTCCAATCTAAACAGCTGTGACCACACCGTCTCCGCCACTCATGGCGACATGAACCAGAACACCCGTGAAATCATCTAGATCCGAGGTAATCAGATATTGACGATGATTGATGGGTATCGATGCGGAAGCACTCCGAGGTGGACGATAGTCGATCTGCGGTAGTTTGGGGCAGAAGACGATGACTTAGAAGCGGGCATGAGAGAGAGGGTTTTATTTCGGGGATTTTTTTGTTGACGCCTTCTTTTTCGTTAGGAGCGGATGCAATCTGAAGCAACCAAAAAGATATTTAACTTATTCCTAAACTTTATAAATTTAGAGTGATTTTGTTCGTGATCTGATATGGGGATGGATAACTAGTTTGTAATGGGAGGGTGACATTTCTCCTGCCATCAGAGAATAGCACGTGGATTGTTTATTTGAACCATTGATCTTGATGTCTAACCAATAGTTGGATGTTAACACTGAAGCGTGATTTGGATTGTTTTTTAACATCTTAATTTTTTGACGTAGGAATGACGTAGAAAATTCCTACGACATTCCCAGATCCGGACTTTTATCAAAGGCATAGGAAAGACAGAAGATTTCCTGGGTTCTTCCTACACCATGGACTTTTTTCACATATTTCCTACGCTCCGCATTACGGCGTAAGAAATTGAAGTGTTTTATAGTAGTGGAAGTCGAACAGGAATTCATTTATCCAATACGTACTCATTCCAAGTGTTTCAACCGTAAAATCAACTAGTGTGATAGTAAAACCCCGAAAAACCAGTATGTGACATTAAATAAAAAAGCCAATGAAACAAGCGATAAATCATGCAAGTTGAACTATGGTGCATAGGCAAACCAAACAGTGGAGGTGGATCTGCTAACAATAAAATTGTCAACACCCCCTAAATACAAAGCCCACGGTGGAACTCCTAGTAGACCAATGTAATTGTGTAGGCAAGGCCCTTCAAGCTAGTTGATATTCTTTGAACCCTTCGAATAAGTTGAATGAGATGCTCTTGGATAGACAAATATGAATAAGTAGTAGTCGTTAGTTAACAAATTTGTACTTTTAATGAAGCTGAAAGGAAGTACAGTAAAGAAAGCCTTGCTAAAGTCAATTTCTTCACTAGTTATCTAAAATTTCTCCTTTAGTAATGATTCTGAAGAGTATAAATATTTCAGCAGTACAATAAGGCAAAATCCCCAATATGATTTAGATATTAGGGTATACATACGAGAAAAAGAATTCATGAGTATCAATTCAGAAAATCTACCCGTATTTTGGACTAATAGGGTTGTATTTGTAGATGTGGATTGACCCCCTTTTGGACTGATACCTATGTGCTTCCGATGGAGCTAAGGGGAAAGGCAGGTTGCAAAGGCCTTCAATTCTTTGTCTTGGGGCTACCGACATAGTTGAAGGAAGTAATGCGGCAGCAGGTCCAAATGATGACTTTGGATAACTATAATGAAATTATGCTTTTGACCCAATTGAAGGACGATCCCTGCCTTCTTTCTTGATACATTCGATAGGTGATGATTAGGTGTTGCAGAAAGAGAACATCTTTAAAAGTCTCTACCCTAATGATTTCGAAATTGCTGGTCCAAAAATGAGGTGTTATTGTCGGATGATTCGATCCTTTCGAAGGGGATTGCTACAAAGTCAACCACTTCGAAATGTTGTTCATCCTATGTCGGGTCTCTCTTTGCATTAAAGTGGTTTACTTTGAGTTGTCATGTTATTGAGAACACCTTCGATAATGTCGAAGGGCATCTCTTCCTCGCAGAAGATGAAATCAGGCTCCTTGGGATTACTCTAGAGCTTTTGCCGTGTTAGAATGCTGGGAGGTGACCTCTTTGAATCATTCAACGGGACTTGGTGTAATCGAAAGGGTTTGTTCCATTTTCTTTTATCTTCTTGAAAAGTTGTGATTACTTGTATACATGTGGATGCATCCATTGACTCTGTCGAAGGTTCTTCTTGTTTTTATCTACATTTTCCTTGATAATGCTCTTGCCTTCGACACAACCTGAGAATTTTTGGTACTAACCCCACGTATTCAAAAGGCTTGTTTTGCTTTTGTATAGGCTGAGTTTGTGGGTTTCAGTAGGATTTCCAACTGCCTTTCTCCAATGCATTCGAAAGCATGCTTCTGATGTTTTCAAGAGTTCTTTCCTACTACTTCAGAAGCTTATCTATTATGTTTCCTTTAGCCTTTTTCATACCCCTACCTATGTATATATTTTGGTTAACAAGATCAAAGATACATTGCACAAATCAACCTAGTTAAACAAGCAGATAGTTAAGGGGGTTACGGGGGGGGGGGGGGGGGACATCAATCCACTTTACCAATCATCTACTAGAACCTGGGTTAGTAGAAGGGTCACACCAAGGCCTTAAGCATAAAACTGAGACATAAACCTATACATTAGATAAAGCACTAGCACACAAGGCATCACTGCCCTTCTGCATCTTCAGTTCCACAGCACAAATAATAAGACTGACAACAAACTTTTGCATAACCTAATCGTTGCAAACAACGTAACTGGTTCTCGCGTAATGCAATAGAGTGAACTTTGCAGTGGAAATTCCCATGGTTACGGAGTGCACGACCATTTTTTGTCAAAAAATAGCGATGATCATAACAGTTAAGAAGAAAAATATAGAAAGGGTGGAATCTAAATCGTGTGGTCTCAGTGTTGGTATCCTATATACCACTTAAATGTTCATCGTTCATTACTAACATGTTTAATTAGAGCATTGTTATTGATACTTACTTTTTTCTTCAAAAGTTGTTAAGAGGAGTACCAACAACCAAAATAGCCCCTTAACAAATAAAGTTAATTTTATCTTATTATCCATTTAGCCTCTTAACAAAGAATGTAATTTTACCTCAACAAATACTGCAAGGCCTTAGTAACTTTTTTTTTTCGATTTGCATATATTGATTTTTAAAACCCTAAAGGATAAACATTTTCGGAGGAATAGGTTCGAACACTTTTTTTGTCTATATAAATATGCCGAATTTTATAATTACGGAGGCAATACACCGAAATGAATATTAATTTTCGACATATCACTGTCGAATACATATATAATCGATTATGTGCTACATTCGGTGTAATGTTGATGAACTGCTTATTTAATTCGATTTCCCTTGTCGAATAAGTTTTTTTAATATAATTTGAAGGGGCAATCCGGAAATATTGAGTAGTGTGAAATAATATGTTTGTGTAGCCCTTAACAATTTTTCAAAGAGTGGAATGTTTTTAAAAAATGGTCTCCCCTTAACAATAGTTGGAGTGTCAATAACAATACCCTTTAATTATTAAAACTTAAAATATCAATAAAGAAAAATGCTATCATCACTCTCTTTTCGAAAAAGTATTGTTGTACTTGTTCTCTTATGGGTAGAAAATCAAAATATATCACTGATCCTACATTGGAACAACTAACTGCCAAATGACTAGTACGAAGTCACTATTTAAGGAATAATGATGAAAGCATTTGAATTTGATTGGGCATGAAGGATAGATACCGAGGTCAATTTAGTTGGACCCCAAATTTGGAGCTGATTTGGTCCAAAAAATTGAAGCCAAATTAAGAACATGATCAAACAAACACTTCAGGGGAAACGTGTTGTTTTGCAACTGAGCTGAAATGAAACATTAAACTAGAAGTATTACTGGCAGTGACAATGAAAAAGTTTTACTGCCCTATGGCATTCAAATTCAGCTTATGATATTCGGAAGTATTTAGCGATAACTATGACTTAATTTTAACATATCAAATGTGGAAATACCATAAACGTTGAAGGAATCTTTTTTTCAATGCGATAAGGTCAGTGTCGGCCCTGGGGTGTTTTGCTGCACTAGGCAAAGTTTGACGAAAAAAGGAATGAAAAAAACATACATACAAATAAGCACATAGCAGGAATTGAACCACAACCACAACAATCACAAGCAGATACATTAACCATCACACCATTGCTCACTTCATAATTTTGTTGCTCTTCTATTATACTAAATAGATATTTATTAAAAACACCTGAACCACCCTTTCTGTTAAGGATGCAGATTAAGGATCTTAAGATAAATTAAACACTAGATGGGGTCAAATAGTGTTTTATGGATGAGGTAATTAGGGAGAAGGACAAACTTTACCGAAAAATTAGGCTGAAGGACACCAAGTTTTATTTTTAGTCTGAAGGACAAACTTTGAACCAAAATTAAGCTGAAGGAAAATGCTAAATGTAATTAGCATTATATTCAGTTTTTTACACTACACGAAAATGCTAGTTTTAACTAGCATTATTCAGTTTTACACTGCAGAAAATGCTAATTATATCTAGCATTGTCCTTCATCCTTTTTTTTTAATTTGTCCTTCAGCCTAAAAATAAAACTTGACTTCCTTTAGACTAATTTTTTTCCAAAGTTTGTCCTTATGCCTATTTTCCACTTTATGGATTATATTAAATTTCTTGAAATCTTTTAGAATTTAAATAAAATGTTATGCAAATCACGGATATCACAAATCACATAATCAATCACAAATGCAAAAAGTAAAATAAAAAACAGTAAAATGAAAGTACACATCGGGATTTTATACTGGTTCGAGACTCCCCTACATCCAGTCTTACATAACGCTGGGTTGATGCAGATTTTTATTCAATAATATCTAATTACAATCCTTGATGTCAGGGCTACCCCCAACCGATTCCAAGTACCTTGAGACTTAATTGATATTCGAGCCACAACTTTACACCCAATCGATTCCCGGGACACAATCGCACCTAGTAGATTCATACACATATCGCACCTTTCTCTTATCAGTTCGAAGTGGTATTGACTCAATATACTTTGATCTTGCGATCTTTGATTACAAACAATCTATAACTCTTGAGTAACACTTGAGTTTCTAAGAGAGTTTGATGTAGAACTGAAAGAGAAGAAGAATGATATGATTTTTATGAAAATCATTAAAGTATAAGTGTAGAAAGTTAAGAAATTAAGAAGAATAATGGTAGGATGATTAAGAAACAAGAAGAAGATGAAAAGTAAATTAATTCGAATTATGAAGTCTTTATAAAGTTATTCAACGGCCACATCCTTTCATAAAAGATTTGAAGTCAAAAGACGCACCTATTCAAAATTTAAAAAAATAATTTAACGGCTCATATGCCGACATGCACAAAGTAGTATGTCGACATCCCTTAGTTAATTTTCAAAAATAATTTTTTAAATCAAAGTAAATAATGTTTAAATTAATTGTGGTGATTCCTGAGTTAAAATAAACTATTTTCCTTTATATTAAATTAGAGTATACCAAGTAAAAAATATATTTAAAAGTATATATTAAGATGATTTAAACATGATTAAAAACTAAATATAAAATGATATAAAAATATCTATATAACAAACTTCCTTGGTGGAGACAAAGAACGACTAGGATTATCTTGGATAAAGATATCAAGTGGCTCTTATCTGCCCACGCCAACGTGAGAAAACGTGTGAATTAATAGAATGCCGACCAAACACTGGAACATTTATTTTATATGCCTTACACCTTATTGGGCCTGGGCTTAGCCCATCCGCTGATTCATTTACTTCTGTGTTACGTGGTTAATGACCATTGTATCACAGACTATATATTTGTTACCCTCTGTACATTGAAAACATATTATTCTACACAACTGAATAAAGATTTTACATTCAATTTTCAATTTTCTTCTTGTTTCTAACTCTTCAACTCTAAATCATTCACACAAATCAACACACATTCTATCTTGGTATCAGAGCTCTATCGCCTAATGGCATATCAATTCTGATGTTGCATTTGTTGTGTGTAACGACCCGAAAAGTTCCGATCCTGATTATCGATACTAAAACATATCCTGCATCACATATCGACTAATCAAACATCAGAAAATTAACAGATCATTAATAGAAAGAAGTTGGAGGGTGAGAAATAGAAAGAAAGAAAGTTAGAATAGAAGAAAAAGAAGAACTGAACACAACAGAATCAGAGTATAACGAATCTCACAGCGGAACTGAATAAAATATATTATAAAACATCTTGAAATACAAAATTGTATTTACTTACAAACATCATATGGGTACATTTCATACACAACATAGCGGAAATAAACTTGATATATCTAATGTTGAAGACCTTGCTCTAAGCTCCTCCAAGTGAATCTGTAAAATCCTGAAACTACTTGACTGCCCGTAAAAATTTGGGCACCCAAGAGTTTAGGGAGAACACAGAAAATAAACTCTGGGTCAGTCATGGGACTGGTGTGAGTAAACGATTTTAATCAGCTTGATTTTACAGTTCAAAAATCTTTTCGAAATAAAAGATAATCGTAAGACCAAATCCACACATAAATACGGACGGTTTTTACCTTACGATAACCCAAAACATTTTTGAAATCATATATATCAACTGATATTATGATAGTGTCTAAATACAAATAAATAGCAATCTAGCAGAACGCTTGCATCTCACGCTCCACATATATAGTATACAACCAAAACCGCGGGTGCTTATTGGAGATTGGATTCCGACTATGACAAGGTATGGAACCACCTGCCGATAGTGTATCTCTAGAGGCGAATACACTGGGTTTAACAAGAACGTCTTGCAACCCGGCCCACACATGACCGACCACTCATTTCGCTTGAGTGTATCGAATATATATCACCAACTGTTGGGATCAGCAACCGTTTCCCGAAAAGGGACAACATCGATAGATTAAAGAAGCAAAAAAGGATTCTCTTGATAGGTGATTATAAACCCTAATGGGAGCGAACCACATAGCCATGTTGCTTGCCCGATTTTTGTCATTTCCCGGTTGATGAGGCTTGAGGCTAGAATTCACCTTTAGAATATCTGGTCACCATTTACTTTGAATGCCACATTGTCAGCTCCATCGAATCACTAATTGACGTCCATAAATATACTCTAGATGTAAAGGAAGTGCCCTTCTTTGCCATCAACTTGGTATATTTGTAAAAATCAATGTACATGGTTTTTAGGAAGTACTCTGTCAGACATTCATCCATACAAGTCATCTAGGAACAGGATGAACCGAAGGCACTCTCCTACTGCATCCAATATAGGAATCACCCCATGGATCAGTAGCGAATAGCCCTTGCAATATCTGAAGATTTCAATCATGAAAGAATTTTAAGTTAGAATAACTCAGGTGGCCACCAGAGAATTTTAACAAGTAGTTCTTTTTCTCATGAAGATCTACGGTCATCAAATTCATTTATATAAGTATCCTGCACGGTAGTTTAAAAATCGTCAAATTAGTTCGAAGTGGTTTTGGGTCCAGTTCCCATCCCGGTCTCTTCGAACTAACGTGTAGGGAATATTTCTTTGATAGTCGGTGTTTTAACTATCAAATTTAAACAGTGTAATAGTTGGAGATATTTGGACCTGGATGACGACCTATCTTACATTCTATTACCTCTGAAAAAATAAATTAACTTATTTTATTTCAAACTTCTTTCTTTCCCCAATAAATACCGATGTCAAATATTTGGATTTGACGTCGATTTCTGTAGTTACGAAATAGCTTCCCGATCCATTTATTTTATTTTTCCTTATATGTATGTATATATATACATATATATAAATTCCTCTTTTATTAGAAATAAATTTAATTTAAAACACAATTAATTTATATAAATCTAAATTTAGATTTCGGGACAGTAATCAACACAGGATGATTAGAATACAGAAAAACAGGTAAACGTTTTATCTTACCAATTTGATTTATCACTTCAGATCATAACAGATAATTAACAACACTTCTTTACCACAACGTTAAAAATCAACAGCGATTTAACGTTCAATTTCAAACTAACACTAGTTTGAAAATATTTGACTTTAGAAGAATTGTTTCACACAATATTTATTCCAATTTCTTTGAAATAATTTAAGTGTTTTAATTTACATTATAATTTGTTTCGTCAGACCACATAATATTGGAGATACGAACTTGAGTTTACGCAATGACATCAATTACATGATAGTTTCTCGATCCTACTTTTAATTTATTTATGCATATTTATTTTTCATCTCTTATCAAATTGATTTGATATAAATAACATAATGGTCCCATAATCCCAAACTCGTATAATCAAAATATACCGGGTCGACATCCTTACACCAGTCTTCTTCTTCCCGGTCCTTCCTTTATTTATATATACATATATATTTAAAAAGTTTTTTTATTATTTATTTAAAATATAGGGATTCAAAATAACAAGTAATTTTTTCCCATTTTTGGCCCAAAGCCCACTAAAAAGCATATAGCCCAAACCCTCCATTTCCTGCCGATTTTCCCTTCTTTTCATTGCATCTGCCAACGCTGAAATCCAATGAAAATACTGCTCGAGCACGAGAATTATTGGGATCAGCTCCTTCGATTCTCCTCTTTTTTCTGATCAGCCCCTTCGTTCCTTCACCATGCCAAACCATGTACATTCCTGTGCCAAACAAGAGTTTGGCAAATAAAACTAAAGGATCAGCTTATCCGTTCAGTTCCGATTCTTCCCTTTCTCCCTCTATTGTTAACCTTCTTCTTCCCAGTTCATATACACTACTCCGACGTGCACGTGCACAACCCATTTCGCCACCATCCCGACGTTCTGATCATCACCACCAACGCCATTGGCATATTCGAACTCAATTCCACTACCATATATCCATTCGATCCACGACAGCAAAAAAACAGTGTTCCATCAAAGCTTCAGAAAACCCATCCCCACTGAATCGCCTCGCACCGCCACCCCACGCCTCCGTTCACCACGAGACTCCACCTCGAGCTCGAAGACAAACTCCTCCACCCTTTCCCCAGGGTGCACGACCCTATCCTATACGCACAGTGGTGCAGTTCCTCCCCCAACCAAAGCCTATTGAACACTGAACCCATCCCTAATTAAATCAAAATCCCGAAAATCACTCATTTTAAAAAAAATGTTATTGTATTTTTCCTATCATCCCTGACACCCCATGCTTCTCTGACTCCGACGCTATAGCCCACGACCGGTCCCTTCGCCGGAATTTGGTCAAAGTCCCCTTTTTGCTTTACCTAGAAATTTCCATGATCTAGGCTATTAAAAATTTGGATTCTACTATCAAAATTCATCATTTTTCATTACAAACCTTTACATATACCTGAATCCAGTATTCGTGATGTTTGGAAAATTCAGAATCTACACCCCCTTACTGTAATTATATAAGTTTAACGATATAGATTATTATTTGAATTGAAAATAATTTTATAGCATTTACTAGACGTAAACAAGCAACTTCCATGTTGGACTTAACTCCAAAAATAAACTAGAAATTTAGTTGTCCATTTTTGAATCGACTAGATGAGTACTTTTATATTTTTACATATAGGTTGTTCAAATGTCATCAGAGAATACTTCCTAGTAATTTTCATGATATTTAATTTTGCATAGGATGACAACACAACTTGGAATTATACATATACTTGTACTCACTTGAATCATAGCAGAAACATCAAGGAATTTGGATAGAAGGGAATAAGAGAAGTTTAATCACCAAAATAGCCTACTGCTGTTTTGCAATTTGTCTCTCAAGGTTCTCAAACACTCAAATATCTAAATCTAGTTACATTCTGAAATTAATCTTCTAAGCATATCAACATATTTATACACATGTGCCTTTAAATCTACTACGAGCAAATGTATAAACAGTAAAGAGGTTTTTAAGTGTTTACTTGTAAATATTACTACTGTTTTTAGTTGTTTACTGCATTTCTGTCCCTCAGTTTTTCAACACTCAAGTCAAATTCTAATTATTCACAGGAATAACTCCTTTAAACCATCTCAATACATTTACACACTACTAAAACTAACATATAAACAGTAAGAAATTTAAGTATTTACTCAGCATACATGATGTTGAATTGTTGATAAATTCAAGTACTCAGGTATTCAGATTTCTTAGGTACTTCTTATGTTGTTTATCCACTGCTTATGCTATCATTTTCTTTGATGCTCACAATACATGACACGATATTTTCCAATACATTATTCATGAATTTAGGCAGAGAAGAAATTAAGAGGTTTACTCACATTTTACTCTGTTTTCCTCAGATTTGTTCAACCATCAACCATAGTTTAACCACCTTACATAACTTATATTTTTGAAACAAATGACACCAAATATATACATCAGCACACATATGGTTTGGATCTACCTAAGTTGATCTAAGACAGCAAAGAGATGAAAGCAAAATCAAATGTCAGTCAATGTTTTCATGATACTGAATCACATGAGAAGGAAGCATACATACATGTTTATTTAGAATCATACATCAGCATTCATGAATCAAGATAGGAAAGAAATCATAAGGAGTTTACTCACAATGTAGATTACTACTGCTTTGAATATTGTTCACTGCCTTAATCCTTGCCATTCTTTTATTCCCTGTTTCAATTTTGTGCGCAGGGTTCTTGGCCATCTCATTTCCAGGTTTGGCTCTTTTGTTTATATTTGTTTTTAAGTGAAAAAGTGCTTGTGTTTGCATGTATATATATATATATATATATATATATATATATATATATATATATATATAGGTGATATTGGTGCTCAGGATGGCTAAGCATGTGGCAGACAGGGCATAGATGCAGCAGCTTATTAGAACCTGAAAGGATGTTGATTTTACAATTCAATTAACTAGCTTCGACTTGGATTCTAAGCTACTAGCTATGCCATGTCCATGCAACATCATTTATCCAGGTGTGTACTTTATATCTGTATAAATTAACTTAGCATCCTAGGCAGTATAAATCTCATTAATTTCTCAAGATTTTCTTACATTTACTATGTACTAGGGTTGGCTTCTTCTCTTTCAACTCTCATCTAAACTATGCGTGCACATGGCCATATTGCTTTAACCTTCTACCTTTCTTTTCAGTTGTGTTTGACATTACAAGGAAGTGCTTCCACATGGCTAAGGCTGCCTTACATCACATTGCATGCCTATACTTCCTTGGTGATTTGTTTACTTCCTTTTCAATGCTAACGTATAGGCTGTCTAATTCCTGCTATGTCACTATCTTGCCAACATATACATGTACTACTTTCAAGCTGATGCCTTAGTATCCCTATTTGACTTGGCATAAAGTTGTCGTCTTGTCTTCTTTTCAAATTTTGCTTAGATTTTTCTTTCACTTCATTCTTATTTTAATATCTCATGCATATATTCATCTTAATTAATATGCCATGTTCAAAACAAACTTTAAATTCATACTAGACCTATATGCACACATATATACATACATATGTATTATATTTATTTTTATGCAAGTGTATAGATAGGTTCAAATGCTATGTTTTTTTTAATAAAATTCTTATATGTAGAAGTCGATCATGAGTAAATTCTATTTTACTTTGTTTTATCTTTCATTAGTTACTTTATGTAACTTTCTGATTTCTAAAACAAGTTTTTAATGCAACAAAAGATGTTCAAACAACATACACTTGACTACACATATATAACAAGTTAATATATACATATAATATAATTATTCTTATTTTAAATGGGTTTGATCTTATCAAAGTGATATGTATCTCTTGTATTTAGTTTATATCACCCCTTTATTTGTTTGTTTTAGTAATCCATTGTCATATGAGTTTAAACCAATTAAAGGTACAACAACGTGAATTGACATAAATTATTCATCCGTATTATTTGTTAAGGAAATTTTGGATTATCAACAAATATATTTAATTGGAATTCCCTTGATATTTTCCAATATACAAATCTTATTTAATTAATTATAT